>CM060894.1:126370000-127570000 GCA_030762935.1 Hymenopus coronatus | reverse complement strand
ATGAAGTATATAGAGGCAATGAGGTTTTTAAAAATAATTTGTTGCAGAGATGTAGAGAAAGTCATGTGAATGGAACACATCAGTTTTTTATGCATAACGTTTAAGACATTAACACATAATTGATTCTTAGCTTATGTTAGATTACAGAAAACAACGAAAGTGAATTGGCTTTTTAAAGTGTTTTTTAAGTTTTTTCGCTGATGAGCTGACATATATTTATCAACACATGTTACATTTATTTGAAATCGATACAACTTTGACAGTAGTTTATGTAAGTAGTGTATGTAATGAGAGTTAATTCATTATTGGAATGTTCGGCTGCATTATTTAAAATAAAAGATTGGTTTTGGGAATTAATAATAAGAATTTCTCTGCTTTGAAGTTTTAAAAGTAAGACTTATTTTTGGTTTACAAGACCAATGTTTTACTATAAACTCTCTTAAAATCAAGTAGTCAAGTGCACGGATACATCACGATGGATTTTGTTTTCTATAGTATTCCTTTTTACTTTTTTATCTGTGTGACACATCAGCTCTCGGTGAGCAAATCTCTTATTGATTTGAATTCCAGTCCGATGGACACATCAGCCTTTGAACAAAGCTCAGATATAGATGAGGGCAAAATTATAGGCGAACGGAAACGTTTCACCTGACTAAAATGCTTCGCAAAGACGGTCGATTACAGCCGCTGATGACGAGTCCGTCTTGTATTGGTTTGATGTCAAAAGTCTCAGACGCAAGCATAAATCTATGAACACAGGTCGATTTTAGGCTCAGAAGCGAAGGATAATGGAGGAAGGCGGAAATTAAATATAGTGGTAAAATTAGATAAGAGTTGGACCTGGAGGCTATTTAGCATTTCCTTATCCACATAAACCACTTGGTATTATATTTGCACGATAATATAAGATTATTTATAAAAAAATCCACTAAATATCAGAATACAAGAGAAAAAAAAAACTTCGAAAGCACCTGAGATAGTATCTGTGTCACAGGTTGAGAAACTCTGGTTAAGATAAAGTCCAAAACCCTTAGTACAAAATTAGTTGTGTTTCCCTGCTAGAGAAGAGAATGGTAAAGGAAAACAAACTTGCATTTATATCCTCCACCAGCAAGGTTAGAAGCTGTACTTCGTATATCTTGTAAGGTTTTATCAAGGAACATTCTTTTTCAACCCTACAAGAAGGAACATTATCAGAAGTTTTCTGTTAGCCTTAAATGCTTGCTCCATTTCATTATACACATTGGGAGAGGCAAAGAAAAAAAGCGAGAAGCTCATGCCCTTTTGCTCAAGAAGATATCTGTTACTGCGAGGTAATTTTGATGATGAAGAATAATTATTAAAGGGAAGGGAGAGTGTTAAGAAGAACAATCTAGCAGAGCATCTCCACCTTCACAGGTTGCCGCAGAGAAGCGCTGGTGTCGCTGCTGCAGAGTTAATTACGGGAAGATCATGTCTTGGTTGTCCATTCTAATTAAGGGAACGCTGTTCACTGCTAATTGGTAATTAGGATAGAGCGAGAGAAGGGGCTGGGGAAAACACACGCTGCTCTTTTCTTCTTCTTCTGAGTTCGGGGGGAACCTTTGCAAGACTTGCGCAAATCGTCTTGGCCTGTGCTGTCAAGTGTTGCCAACATCTTTTTCTTGTCTAGAGGGAGGAACACGATGGCTGACGATTGTAAGCACTACATAACTTACATTGGTTTCAACCTCGGTTACTCTCTCTCTCTCTCTCTCTCTCTCTCTCTCTCTCCCTCTCTCTCTCTCTCTTTTTAAGGTAGTGGAAGTTTCAGATCCCACCGGATGTAGTGATTTAGCCAAAAGCCTCACTGAACATCAGGCAACAATTTTTACTTTCTCTACACGTACTATGTACATAGTGTATACAGGAGGTATTGCACTCCACCGACACCGATATTTCACCGGAAATACATGTTTTGGGTCCCCCTGAATCCAAAAGAAAGGATTTTTAGAAAAATGTCCATATGTGTGTCTGTCTGTGTGTATGTGTGTGTGTGTGTGTGTGTGTGTGTGTGTGTGTCTGTGGGCAGCATAGCTCAAAAACGAAAATACCGTTAAATACCACACTTTGAATTTAAGCTTGGTAACTTCCAAGAATGCGATACGAAGATTTTCAAGAAAATCCCCCCACCCCCAACTACCCTCTACATGGAACCTTTCAACAATTTTTATTTTCTAAAAAATGGCTCTAATGATTTTGTTTAAAATATCTTATATTTAAGATATTTACCTGACAAATAAAATGTATATCTTGAATTTTCTGGGAATAGCCTCTGAAGACTACTTTATTCTGGATGAATTTTAGGGATTTTTGCATAACTGCTAAACTGTAAGAGATGGCCAAAACTTATCACACAGAAATTGTAGAGTTTATTAAGACACGCAATTTATATAATATAAATGTTTTTGGTGGAGTTGGTTTTTTTTTTGTTTTCTTTTTCTTTTTTTTTTTTTTTTAGATATTCTTTGTTTCTGGTTTCACCTTTAAAAAACTTTTCTCGTACAGGAATTTGTCAACTGCTGTCCATACAAACAAAGGAACTTCCCTCACATAGCAACCAGCTTTTGCTATCACTTTAATCTATGGTATACCTTGTTTCGCTTCTGCTTACAAGGAAGCAAGTAATAAGCCTATCTCTGCTAATTTTTTCTCGATTAGCATGAAGTAAAAATAAGCATAAGCTTTTTAACTATAATTTGTTGCGTAGATGTAGAGAAAGTCATGTGAATGGTACACATCAGATTTTTCTGTAGTAAGTTTTCATCTATCTCTTGCGGTTTACCACTTACGCGAAAGTCATCCAGAAAAAAGAAGTTTTTAGAGATCAACCCCAGAACATTCAAAATATACATTTTATTTGTCATATAATAACTTTAAGATACCGTATTTTGGTCAAAATCTTTTTAGCCATTTTAGAGAAAATCAAAAGTCTGGAAAATATTTGCATGTGAGGGGGATTTCCTTGAGAGTCTTCATGTAGAACATGCTTAACTAAATGATCCTGTTTGGTATTTTACCGACCTTTCGTTGTTGAGTTGTATGATCACAGACACACGGGCACGCGCGCGCGGACCTTCTTCTAAAACTTGTCCACGCAAAATTCGATATTGAGTTTTCAGCCGAATTACACTTTTAGAGTCCCCTGTAACCAAAAAAGGTATTTTTAGAAAAAAAAAAAAAAAAAAAAGATCCTTGTGTATGTCCGTGTGCCTGGGAACACGATAGCTCAAAAAACGAAAAGTCGGTAAAATACCAAACTTGATATTTAAGTTTAGTATCTTTCAAGGATGCACACGAAGATTTTCAACAAAATCCATCCACCCCAAACTACTCTTTACATTGAAAATGTTGTTTTTCTCGAAAATTATCTAACAATTTGAATTAAAATACCGTAAATTATAGATATTTACATCACAAACAAAATGTGAATCTTGAACTTTTTGGGAACAACGTATGAAGAGCTCTTTATTCTGGATGAATTTTGTTTAACTATTAAACCGTAAGAGAAAGACAAAAACTAGCAACAAAAATGTTAAATCTCGTAAGGACACAATTTATGTCCTTTACATTTTTGTTGTACAGCTAATCGTTTCCGAGATATTCCTTGTCGTTAGTTTCAATTTTAAAATACGTATAATTTTCTGTATAGTTGTGTGTTTTTTCTTTTTCATTTCCTTTTTTATTTCTTTATTTCTTTTTTTACTTTTTTTTCAATCACAATATCGATTGCTTTTAAAACATTTGACTATCGCTTTAGCACAACTTCTTATAATAGTGTTCTAATTTTAAGGAACTATGTAATTCTGCTAATGATTATCTAAATCAGCATGGAACAGATAGAAGAATAATCTTTTGTCGAGGTTTGTAGAACAAGTAGAGAAAGTCATGTGAATGGTAAACTTCAGACTTTTAATACACAGGACCCTAAAACGTACTTCCAGTGAAATCCCGTTATCGAATGTTTGGGTGTACTACATATTAAGTAGAGCAACTACTAATCTGATGTGTTCCATTCACATGACTTTCTCATCATCTCTACAACAAATTATTGTTAAAAAGCTTATGCTTCTATTTATTTCATACTAATCGATAGATATATAATAATACAAGATATTTTAATCAAAATCAAAAGTATTAAATCAAAATTGTTAGAGCCATTTTTTCAGAAAATCAAAACTTTCGAAAAAAATTCCAGATAAAGGGTAGTTTGGGGTGAGGGGATATTTCTCAAAATCTTCGTGTCGCATCGCTGGAAGATACTAAACTTAAATACCAAGTTTGGTATTTTAGCGACTTTTCGTTTTTGAGCTATCGTGTTCACAGACAAATGGACATAGTGACACACGGACACATAACTATAACAAGGAATGTTTAGGCCTGCTCATATTAGAATTCTGATTCTGATTTATAGTTACACCTTGCTCGGGAATCCTTAAACAACCAAGTTAATCTTAAGGTATGTCTTGAGAACGGTAGAAGATCACCACGTTAGAAAGTTACCCTAAGATTAGCCATGCAAAAAGCAATTCCAAGTCTAAGAAAATAATTTTAAAGTATGGGGCATTAAAAGAGACATCTCTCTGGTACTTTGGCAGCTAAAATATTACCTGATACTAAATTAAAATTTAGACGTCTCACTCTTTCTGACTTTCGCTTTAATCCCAGAGAAAACATTGCAAAAATATTTTATTAAGATTCAACGTGTAGCGCTGTAAAATACGTAAAAAATAAATAAATAGAACAAGAGTCATAAATTTTGTGCTGGGATTTACGTGTATCCTTTTCTTTTATGGAAGGTACATGTGTTGTTATATTATTACATTTGAAAAAGAATGGTGAGAGAGTGAGACGGGTCGATTGCTGCTTGGAAGGTGTTGCCAACGTAAATTAAGACAAGTGGCTACCAGTAGTTTCCACTTCGCACTAAACCTCGCATTCACACCTTTTTTTCGAGAAAACGGACCAAGTGACAAATCTAGATTTTTATTTCTGTCCTTACATGTCTCGCAAATCCAATTACTTTTCCTTATGTTCGACGAAAGTCAAATAATACTATTCAATTTTACGGCATCGTATTGAGCTTAACGCTGCCTTTCGCCGCTAATTTATCCTAATCTTACCTAGCTTCGATGGTAGCAAAAGATATCTAACAGAATTTGCATTGCTGGCAATACTACTAGAGGGTCGTGCTACTAACATAAACCATTTTAGCAAAAAACTGATGTGTTCCATTCACATCACTATCACAAATTATTGTTAAACAGCTTATTGTTCTATTTACTTTACGCTAACCGAGCATGACCATTAACACTAAGAAATTGTCTTATTACTTACTTCCTTGCAAGTAGAAGGGAATACAGCTATAGTCAAATCATTTAAAATCTGGTTGACATTGTCAAGTGATTGAAATTCGTTGCTTTGGATAGCCAGGAGCTGACAAGTTCCCATATGAGAAGAGTTTAGAGTATTTTATAACCGAAACCAATAACAAGGGATATCTCGGAAACTGTTAACTTCACGGAAAAAATGAACGAGATTTACATTTTTGTGCAATATGCTTTGTCTCTCACTAAAGGTTTACCAGCTATGCAAAAGTCATCCAGGATAAAGAGTTCTTCAGAGGCTATACCCAGGAAATTCAAGATATATATTTTATTTGTCATGTTAAATATCTTTAATATACAATATTTTAATCAAAATCGTTACAGCCATCTTTAGAGAATAAGAATTTTCGATTTTTTCCGTGTAACGGTAGTGTGGTAGGGGATTTTCTTGAAATCTTCGTGTCGCATCCTGGAAGATACTGAACTTAAATACTAAATTTGTTTTTAAGGAACTTTTCGTTTTTGAGCTAAGCTATAACACACATACACACCAGTACGTTAATAAAAATGCTTTTTTGGATTCAGGAGGTCTCAAAACATTTATCTGCGGTGAAATCTCACTATCGAATTTTTGGGTGGAATACAAAACCTTTTCTATACACTGTGTACATAATAATGTAGAGAATGTCCAAATTTAGCCGGTTCATTAAGCTCTCGGGCATTCATCCAAAAGTTTCTTTGCTTTAATCGAGCCACAGTAGCTCTTTGTAGCGCTATTTATTAATTAAATTTAAATTAGTGCTAATCATAACTTAATAGTTTATTATCATTACACGCAATCGTGAAATAGACCAATTAAATGTGTTCTGTTTAGATTTTCGCCATAGGTATAATATACTCCTGCTCCATCACTTGCAGACAGTCATTTGCTTATTACTTTCTCTATCATCTAGCAATGAGTTCCACTCAAAAATTTGATACCTAGGTTTCATCAAAAATATAAAATCAGAATCAAAAAGGAGCGGATTTAGAAAAAGATACGTATGTGTCAGCATGTTTCGATGAGAGAGACAGGGAGAGCAAGAGAGAACATATTTCAGAAATGGAATGACGATAAATGCTAGACTTGGAATTTAAGTGCAGCGTTTTCTGAGAATGAGATTTGAACTTTTTCATGAAATTCCCTCAGTAAGCTTGTTATTGCCCATTCTAAAACAAACTAACGCTTTTTATTAAACGATTTTTACCTTCTCTACACATACTATATACATAGTGTATAGAGAAGATTTTGTAATGCACTCAAATATTCGATACCGAGTTTTCGCCGAAAATACATGTTTTGAGACGCTCTGAATAGCCTGTAAATACTACTTTATTCTGGATGAATTTTACAGAATTTTGCATAACTGCTAAACCGTAAGAGATAGACAAACACTTACTGCACAAAAACTGTAGAGCAGGTTAAACACACAATTTATGTTATATACATTTTTTTCGTGGAGTTGATCGCCTTTTAGATATTCCTAGTTTTTGGTTTCAGCTTGGAAAAACATACCTTTGTCATACAGGAATTTGTCAACTCCATTTGTCCATACACACAAAGGAACTTCAGTCACATAGCAACCAGCTTTTGACTACCACTTTAACCTATGATGCTCCCTTATTTCGCTTCTACGTACAAGTAAGCAAGTAATAAGACTATTTCTGCTAATTTTTTCTTGATTAGCATGAAGTAAATAGATGCATAAGCTATTTAATAATATGTTTTTGCACTCCTAATATATACATATAATTTGTATTGTAAATATATCAAACAGAAATCTGATGTGTTCCATTCACACAACTTACTCGAATTACTAGCTCGCTTATATTCATTGCAAATTTTCACAGAATTCCGGAAAGTTCAGGAAGCGGATAAAAGGGAAACTTTCAAGATGTTGAGAGAACGTTACGCGAATAGTATGTGAACCCCTTATGTATTATTTATTGAAACAACTGTCCAGTAAAGCAGACAAATTATAAATGAAGTATCTATAAAAAACAAAAACGAAAGAACTTGAAACTCTTCTATAAAGACAATGAAATATCGACAGTTGTCATCGTATAGCAATCGAAAAGGAAACCAAAAGGATTACTAAACGTAGCCAATATAGAATTAACATACGATAAATAATTTATATCGAAGAGATACAGAACGTGGAAGTACTAAAAATGGTTATTATACAAATGATTTCGAAGAAGAGAAATGGAACCTCCTGTTGCAGATATGGCAATTTCTTTTATTTTTCCCTTCTTCAGTCCAAACTTCTTCCAGATATTGAAAAAATGTAAAGGAATGTTGCCCCGAGCTCGTACCATCAGACCAACTACCTCTATGATGTTTAGATCGTATTTTGTCTTGAAGTATGGGATTGTGGGTGTGTAAATATCCTTTTTCTCTTTATCGACGTTCTCTGGTTGTCCTTTGAGCTTTTCAAACCCAACGGTAGGGTCGATGATAAATCCTGTGTTTGTGTCTTCTCGAATTGCAATTATATCGATTCGTGGACTTCTTCAAACACTTTGTATTGTTCGTTCGCAGTTCGTCGGCGATCATTGAGCGAATTTTGTGATGGCGATAGTTCTCCATGAGGGCAAGATCCCGAGACGTGTTTCTATCTCAGAGGCTGTCGTCTTGCGATCTGCCCGGCACCGCGGATACATTAACCGTCATTTTTATAGATTCACTTGATGTTAGGCCATCATGGTTTCGAATTCATGAATGACTGTTATATACCTCTGTGTAAGTGGTAACATAAGACTTCTGCAGAAATGTAAAAGTCATTAAAGCTCACAATTAAAATGTGGGTGGTGTTATTCCTTTCAAAAGCGTCTTACTTTATTGAGGTGCTATATAGTAATTCATGCAAAAAGTGAAATTTCAAACCACTATTTTTGACTGCCTCCTTGGTCGAGTGGTCAGCGAACTGACTTCTCACCTGGAGGTCCGCGCTTCGATTCCCTATCCCCCACAGAGTCTGGAAGTATGATATGAGAATGAATGTCTGTGTGCTTGAGGAGAATAAAATGATTTAATTCAAACGTAAAAAAAAAAAAAAGAACCAACAAAAAACGAGTTATTTCAGGTGCAAAGCTCCCGATATGAGATGTTAAATATAAATACATAATAAAAAAATCACTATTTTAACATTTGCCTTGTCCCTGCAACGGGAAGTACAATGACGCTTTTTCCGTAAGCGTCACGTTTATTAATAAGAAAGGTATAGAAAAATCACATTTTGTAAGCATAGTTTGTAAAAGAGGTGTAAAAGAAATTCTTAGTGGCTAGAGAAAGTCATGTGAATATAATAAATTAATTTTCGAATTCTCGTTAGGGTTTTCACACCAGAAAGTGGAAGGCGTTCGTAAATCGTTGCCTGTGACTTTTAAAAGTTTATGTTAATTATTCTTTTCATGAGATACACTCACATACAGTCCCACATGTATACCTCCAAATTCATTGGTGGGTAAGAAATTATTTTAATTTTAAAAAAATTCTTCAGTCCGGGATCTCTGAGTTAAGAAGCCAGAATGACGAATTAACTTCATTTACCTCTCCCTGCTCGTCATAATTTTATACCACAATGCTCAAACGATATTACAGTTAATAGTTCCCATTGCCTCGTACAATTGCAACTTCCTACAGGCTATTCCTAATAACGGATGAAAATTAATATCCCATGATGTACGCAAAAGGACGTGAAACCCATTTCCAAGTTCTGGAAAATCTGTATAGCTTATTGTGGTGGTGGCCAATCATTGTTCGAAATGACCCAAAAACTCATTAGATAATTACAGTAGGTGAAAATTTAAACTATGTACCTCTTCCTTTGATCCATAGCTAAAACAAAAGAGGTTCACAGTTTTCACATATGCATTAGAATGACGGTGAAACTGACAAATATGTAGATTCCGTACTCCCAGACCACCAAGTTAACCTCTTTGTTAAATATGTTTAGCCTGCAAACAACGAGAAAAGCAATCTTATCCTTAATCAACAAATCTGATGTGTTCCAATCACATGCCTTTGTCTACATCTCTGCAATAAATTATTGTTAAAAAGCTTATGCCTGTATTTACTTCATGCTAATCCAGAAAAAATTAGCAAAAATGGTCTTATTACTTGCTTCCTTGTAAGTAGGAGCGAAATAAGGGAGTATCATACGTTAAGGTGATAGTTAAAAGCTAGTTGCTGTGTGACTGAAGTTTCTTTATTTCTATGGACAGGAGTTGACAAATTTCTGTGTGAGAAAAGTAAGCTTTTCAAAGCTGAAACTAATAACAAGGAATATCTAAAAAAACGATCAACTCCACGAAAAAATGTGTACCATATAAATTGTGTATTCTTACGTGGTCTACATTTTTTGTGTGGTAAGTTCTTGTCCATCTTTTACGGTTTAGTAGTTATGCAAATTTTCGTAAAATTCATCCAGAGTAAAGTGGTCTTCAGAGGATATTCCCAGAGAATTCGAGATATACATTTTATTTGTCAGGTAAATATCTTTAAAATACGACATTTTAATCAAAATCGTTAGAGCCATTTTGTAGAAAATCATTTTTTTTTTAAAAAAGTTCCATGTAAAGGGTTGTTGGGCGTGGGGGGATTTTTTGAAAATCTTCGTGTCGCATCTTTGGAAGATACCAAACGTAAATACCAAGTTTGGTTTTTAACGGATTTTTCGTTTTTGAGCTATGCTGTCCACAGACACATACGCACAGACAGACACACACACGGGCATTTTTCTAAAAATACTGTTTTTGGATTCAGGGAGTACAAAACAAGTATTTCCGGTGAAATCTCGGTATGGAATTTTTGGGTGCATTACAATAACTTCTGTATACACTCTGTATATAGTACGTGAAGAGAAAATTAAAATATAGTTCCCTGATTTCTAAGTTAGTATTGATCTCTTCATACATCCAGCAAACGGAGATGATGGCATCAAAAGTACAATGAAAATAAGGCCAAACGTTCTTACATGAGGTTTATTCAACTATTTTGGTATTAGTATTTCATGCGCATCGTATCATTATAAACAGGCTTTTATTATTATTGTTGTTGTTATTATTATTATTATTATCATCATCATCATCATCATCTCTGTCTTAATTGCTATATCACGATCGTGCTATATTTACTCTAATATGTTGGAGTAACAATTATCTTCTACTCAATGGCAAGACTAAGCCTCTTCAGAAAGCAAGTATTTTATTATTCCATTGTGTTCGTTGTAAAGTACAAGAGCTTTATTAATCATTCTTAATGTTTTAGTAATTCACAGAATTAGCAACGGAGTTTTCTAGCCCTAGTCGACACAGATTTGGACCTTTCAATGGTGAAAGAAATATCAACATCGGATGAAAGGTTTTTAATATTAATCTACATACGCACGTGGGCATACTGAAAGTCACGAGCAACCCATTGTAAAAATTTAAATTTCAACAATGTAACGAAACGAAAGGCAGGATCGTAATCAACAGACTTTAAGCCACATGTTGACATATTGTGACCACAGACGGTGTTTGAAAAATGGCTGACATTGGTGTTTCGTTTCGACAGCGTGCTGTCATTGAATTCCTTGTGAAAGAAGGAAAATCTGCTCCTGAAATTCATCGCAGACTTCAACGTGCGTATGGAGGTGTCTGCATGGCTGCCAGCAGTGTTAGAAGATGGGTGAAACATTTCAAAGATGGAAACACGAGTCTGCAAAATGCGCCTCGTAGCGGGCGTCCTCGAACTGCCTCTACAGAACGCAACAAGGAAAGAGTTGATGAGCTTATTACAGGAGATAGGCGTTTCACTGTGAATGAAATTGCTGCGCAACTTGGAATAGGACATAGTGTAGTGCAAGAAATTATCCACAGCTTGGGTTATCGAAAGGTCTGTGCCCGTTGGGTCCCCCGTTTATTGACTGAAGACCACAAACTTCAGAGAAGAAGCATTGCACAAAACCTTCTTCAGAGATTTCATAATGAAGGTGATGAATTTTTGACGTGTATTGTGACTGGAGAAGAGAGCTGGTTCCATCACTATGAGCCAGAAACGAAACGTCAGAGTATGGAATGGCACCACTTGAACTCACCATCGAAGAAGAAAGCGAAGACAGTGCAGTCTGTAGGAAAAGTTATGAGAAGTGTCTTTTGGGATGCACAAAGTTGCCTTCTGGTTGACTTTCTTGAACCTGAACAAACCATAAATTCTGCCCGCTATATCAAGACACTTCTGAAGCTCCGTCGGGCTTTGCGTGATAAACGCCCTGGAAAGAGGATCATCCTTCAACAGGGTAATGCGCGTCCGCATACTGCCCGTGCCACTATGGAGAAGATCAGGGCATTAGGGTGGGAAACTCTTCCACATCCTCCCTAGAGTCCCGAGTTGGCACCCTCCGACTACCATTTTTTCGGTTCTGTGAAGGAGCAGATGCGTGGCCAACGCTACGAGACGCTGGAGGATATTCGGAAAGCAGTGCGTCAGGGTCTGCGGGCAGCTGGAACGGAGTTCTATCACAAGAACATTTTCAAACTTGTTGAACGATGGGAAAAATGTGTGCAAAACAATGGAGACTATGTCGAAAAGTGAAAGAAAGTCTGTAGATTATGATGATGTGTTTGGTTTGGCTTAAAAACAAATATTAAGGTTGTAAAACAGTGTTGCTCATGACTTTCAGTATGCCCCTTAATATTTAATATCGATGTCATAACCTCTCATACGTTTTGCTATATTACAGATTCGTTACACTTTGTTTCGTATATTGCTCAGGAAGCACGAGGCAATTAACCGTCCATTGGTTGAAAACTCAAGCCTATCGAATTCTGCAGGTGTTTTAGTGTAGTCTAATCTGCAGGAGTACGTGCTTATTTAGTGTGTCCCACAACAAGAGTAGTTTCGTTTTAGGAAAACAATATCCATATTTTTTTTTTAATTTCTCTACACATACTATGTACATATTGTATAAATAAGGTGTTGTAATGCACCCAAAAATTCGATACCGAGATTTCACCGGAAATACATGTTTTAGGACCCCTGAACCCAAAAAAGCATTTTCAGAAACAGGTCCGTGTGTCTGTGAACACGATAACTCAAAAACGAAAAGTCGATAAAGTATCAAACTTAGTATGTAAGTTTAGTATCTTCCAGGGATGCGACACGAAGATTTTGAGAAAAATCCCCCATCCCGAACTACCCTTTACATGGAATATTTTTCGAAAAGTTTGATTTTCTAAAAAATGGCTTTAACGATTTTGATTAAAATATTGTATACTAAAGATATTTTACCTGACAAATAAAATGTGTATCTTGAATTTTTTGGGAATTGCCTCCTAAGACTACTTTTTTCTGGATGAATTTTACGGAATGTTGCATAACTGCTAAACCGTAAGAGATGGACAAAAACTTACCACACAAAAATGTAGAGTACGTTAAAACACACAATTTATGTTATATACATTTTTTGGTGGAGTTATTATTATAGAATGCCAGTTTTCGAATTCTCGATGAAATCACTGCCTTCTATCAAAACTTTGTTTCTACTATTCAATATGCGTGATTTTGTGTTCAATCGTCGACATAACTCTCTACTGTGACATTTTTTTTGGTAGTGTTTATCGCCCACTTTAACTACTTATGGCACCGCAGGCGATGACACTGATGATACATGAATGAAGATGGAGCACCGGGGGAATGCGATGATGGGGAAACCGGACAACCCGGAGAAAACCCGCCCCACCATAAATCTCACATGTGGTCGCTTGGGATCGTGCCCGGGCTGTCTAGCGGTCTAACCACTTGGCTCAGAAGTATCAGTTTGTTATTCTCAATCTCAGTGACAACAATTATTACATAAATATTAATATCCGCGCTATCTACCCTATTTCTGTTCAGAAACATATTTTGAATTAGAAAAACTGTGTAAGTTACTCAACATTGCTTTATGTGCCACTCGGAACAGCAATCCTAACGTGGAGCCTTGCCACATTTATTTCACATAACATCGCTAAATTGATATTCAAGTCGCCCAATTAATTTTACAGTTACGTTTTCTTTGTAGGGTGTTGAAGAAAAGTATCTAAGATTTGCTGTAGGAACTATTGCTGTTGATATTTTTTTTTGTGGGGAGGCGCATGTTTTTTAAGGTCAGAGTATTGGGATCTTCAGTAGCAAAATAAAAGTGATATGATTCGGGAGCCTTTTGTTTAGTTCAGGATCACAAACCAACTCCACTTTTATTAATAACTGCATGGTGATATCGGCTTTTTTTTTCCTTTGGTAACTCGTGTGCTATGATTGGGTTTCTGTTTCTCTTTGGATTTTATTAACTAAGTTACACACTCTCATGCATTCTTCCAGACTCTGGGCAAGATAGGGAATGATTTTGACTAGAGAAGCATTCTCACCCCCAGCCGGGAATCAAACCCGCTAGGAGCTGACGCTCCTGCTTTACTGTTTTAAACTGCATTTAGAGTAACAATGTGCAATATTTTCATAGCATTGACTAAACGAATAGATCATAACTATACATTATTCAATTTGTGAAACAATATAGCATATACAGCATTAAACTTAAATATTTTCATGTTAAAAAACAGCCCAAAAGTTCGCAAATCGCCTCAATTAAAATACGGTGGCAAAGTCATTAATTTAGTAGCCCAATCCGCGATTTTTCACCCAATCTGGCAACTCTGCTAATGTGGGGCAGTCTAATGAAAAAGGGGCAGAGCAACGTCCTCTAGATTGCCTGTCTAGAAGAGGCCAAAAGATGTCCTTCAACATGCAATTTTAATATTTCTGTCACACGATTAAGGTTCATTGTTGCGGAATCGTTTAAATGCTTCACATTTTCTCTATCATATTTGTTCGGTTCTAATCAACGCCAAAAAAAAAAAAAAATCAGTGATTTGGGAACCCATATTATTCGATTAAGGTTCATTGTTGCGGAATCGTTTAAATGCTTCACATTTTCTCTATCATATTTGTTCGGTTCTAATCAACGCCAAAAAAAAAAAAAAATCAGTGATTTGGGAACCCATATTATTGTGGTTTCTGAGCATAGCCCGAAATGCAGGCCCATTTCAAACGTATTGGAGTTCTAGCGGGCCGTATGGCATGAGCTTACTGGGAAGAACCAGCCACGCCATCGTATCACAATCTTATAAGCCGTTATGATTTTTGCATCCAGAAAGTTGGACGTCACTTTCAATATATACTTCAATAAAAGGTATGAAGATACGTTTTATTAGCTCCTATTGACGTATTATTTGTGGAACGGTACGCCTAATTTCAATCATTCTCCTCTCATGGGTTTTCATAACGTGTGAGAGTAGGCTCACATATATCCCCAATAAATAGCCCTGGCAAATTTGAAATTGTCCTAATGTTCCATAAAGCTCTCAAGTAATGTCCTCGAAAATGAGCGTAATCATCACCACCCGAGGTTTATTTCTGTGACCTTGGATCAGACATTTTACATCCTTTGCTCAGTACTTAGCTCATAGATACATAGAATTCGATACCGTGATTTCAAGGGAAATATACGTTTTAGGTTCCCCGGTGTCATAAAAAAAGTATTTTAAAACAAGGTCCTTGAGCGTGAGTGAGAGAGTGAGTGAGTGAGTGAGTGAGTGAGGGACTGAGTGAGTGAGTGAGTGACTGAGGGAGTGAGTGGGTGAGTGAGTGAGTGAGTGAGGGAGTGAGTGGGTGAGTGAGTGACTGAGTGAGTGAGTGTGTGTGTGACTGAGTGAGTGAGTGAGTGAGTGAGTGAGGGACTGAGTGAGTGAGTGACTGAGGGAGTGAGTTCGTGAGTGAGTGGGTGAGTGAGTGACTGAGTGAGTGAGTGTGTGTGTGACTGAGTGAGTGAGGGAGTGAGTGAGTGAGTGAGTGAGGGAGTGAGTGACTGAGAGAGTGAGTTCGTGAGTGAGTGAGTTAGTGAGTGAGTGAGTGACTGAGTGAGTGAGTGAGTGACTGAGTGAGTGAGTGAGTGACTGAGTGAGTGAGTGAGTGAGTGAGCGACTGAGTGAGTGAGTGACTGAGTGAGTGAGTGAGTGAGTGAGTGAGTGAGTGAGGGAGTGAGTGAGTGAGTGAGTGAGTGAGTGAGTGAGTGAGTGAATAAGTGAGTGAGTGAGTGTGTGCGCGTGCTCATGTGATTTTGAACAGGTTATCACAAAAATGAACTACCAAGTTTGACATTTTTAAGTTCAGCATTTTCCAAAGATGTGACACGAAGATTTTTGAAATGCTTGATTTTATCAAAAATAACCAACGATCTTGATTTACATGACAAATAAAATGTATATATTGAATTTCTGGGAATAGCCTCTGAAGACACCTTCATTCTGGATTATTCTTTCATAACTGGTAAGTCATAAGGGAAGGATAAAAGGTTACCTCACAAAGAATACAGATCTCGTTAAAACACACAGTTTATGTCTTATACAGTTTTTTGGGAATTAACCATTTTTATGTATTCTGTGATATTAGTTTCATTTTAAAATACTTAAACTTTTCTCAAACGGGAATTAGTCAATCCTGTTTAATTTTTCTTCCTGACCATGTAAAGAGAACCGAATTTCAATCACATTGCGACAGGTTTGACTGTCGCTTTAGCCGAGTGCATTCCCTTATTTCCCCTGCCACTTATAAGGAATTAGGTAAAAAGGCAATATCTGCTAATGTTTATCCAGATTAACATAAGAAGATAGAATAAAAATAGTTTGTAACAATAGTTTGTCACATAATAGGAAGAAATGTGAATGGGGCACATCAGATATTGTTTTAGGAATGTTTCCTGGCGTTTGTCATTTTTAACTTTTTAGAGAAACTAAACAGCCATTGGACAAATACTTTATACGGATTGCGTGAGCTAAGGATTCATTAACAACCTAAAATCGTCTACCAGAATTCAACCATCATAACACCAGTGAAATAATGTAAACAGTTTTGTACCGGCTCCCTCTTAGGTAGCTCCTCACATCAATGAAACGGATAAAACCTGTGTTTGCAAGAAGCATCAAGTGGTCAGAAGCAAAAACAGACAATCCTGCTGTGCTACTTGAGTCACTTTATCCGCAAAGACACTCGAGTTATGTCGTCAGATTTGTAATGGGATTTCCCCCACCGTACACAATTCGTCGTAATAAAAACATACTGCCATCTGGGGGAGCCTTCCAGATCCCTCCCCTTGGAGTCTTGTAAAACACTTTTATTTCTTCCATTTCCGTATGTACTTATTTGCCAGTTCTTTACTTAAAACTTTGTGTTCAACTTGTAGAATGTAATGATAGGTGTTTAACACATAATGTTAGAAACAAGTATAATTATTCTGAAAACAAAAAGTAATCATTAAAAATTCTCCTGCAATTAATAAATGTATAATCCTATAAAGAACCTAATGACATTTTTACTTTCTCTACACGTACTGTGTACAGTGAAAGTATTGTATTGCACCCAAAAATTCGACACCGAGATTACACTGGAAATATATGTTTTTAGAGCCCCTAGATCCAAAAAGAGGATTTTTAGAAAAAATGTCCGTGTGTGTGTCTGTCTGTCTGTCTATATGTATGTGTGTGAGTGTGTGTGTGTGTGTCTGTGGGCAGCATAGCTCAAAAACGAAAAGACCTTTAAAAACCAAACTTGGTATTTCAGTTTAGTATCTCCCAAGGGTGCGACACGGAGATTTTCAAGAAAATCCCCCACACCCAACTACCCTTGGACTTTTTTTTTGAAAATTTTGATTTTTTTCAAAAATGGCACTAACAATTTTGATTAAAATATGGTATATTAAATATATTTATCTGACAAATAAAAGGTATATCTTGAATTTTCTGGGAATAGCCTCTGAAGACGATTTTATACTGGATGAATTTTACGGAATTTTGTATAACTGCTAAACCGTAAGAGATGGACAAAAACTTACCACACAACAAATGTAGAGCACGTTAAAACACACAATTTATGTTATATACATTTTTTCGTGGAGATAAATGTTTTTGATATATTCCATATTTTGGGTTTCAGATTTAAAAAACTTACTTTTCTCATACAGTAAATTGTCAACTCCTGTCCATTTTAGCAAAGGAACTTCAGTCATATAGCAACCAACTTTTGACTATCACTTTAACCTATGGTACTCCCTTATTTGGCTTCCACTTACAAGGAAGCAAGTTATAAGACTATTTCCGCTAATTTTTTCTCGATTAGCATGAATTAAACAGTAGCATAAGCTTTCTAACAATAATTTGTTGCAGAGATTTAGAGAAAGTCATGTGAATGGAACACATCATATTTTTCTTTTTGGTTTATCTACCGTTTGAGTAAATTTAGCATGCAAGCGACCCAAAAGTCAGTATGTATCAAGATTTTAACGGAAAGGCAACACTCTGTGCAACTTTAGACATTGTGTCTATTGGTGACTAGCTTCCTTCCTTCTTTCTTTCTTTATTTCTTTCTCTTTCTTTCTTTTTACTTTCTCTAGCCCCATATGTACAATGTACATAGAGATAGAGAAGGTATTGTAATGCACCGAAAATTTCGATACCGAGATTTCACCGGAAATATATGTTTTGGGATCCCCTGAGTTATAACATTTTAAAATATGTTGTTGATTATTGGTTAGACGGTATAGTTATCGTTAGAAAGTAGTTTGTGGTGGGGAGATTTTGTTGAAAATCTTCGTGTCGCATCCTTGGAAGATACTTAAACTAAAATTTCTGCTAATATGAGTTATATATGTTTCAGCGCGTTTCGATGCACTGCGCACATGAACCCATTATCAATAGAATTAACAATTGTTAAAACCTCAGTACAATTATTCATCTTTTAAATTACAATTCTCTCAAAGTTAATAGTATTAATTTAAACAAATCTTAAAACCATGTATTCACAGTCAAAAGAGTGTTCGTATGTTAAAGACTCTGTTCTCGAAGCAGTGACGCAATTAAAGTTAACGTGATGAGACTAAAACTGCCTTCACATTACGTAAGCTGCGCCATTTGCTTCGGAAATATTCCATTTTATTAAGTTATTCCTTGATCTACATAAATCGTGGAAGGTTTATTAATAATTGCTTTATTGGTTATTTTGATGGTTTTGAAGATATTATACTAGCTGTTTTAGCACACAGGAGAGAAGTTCCAACATTAAGTTCGCTGCAATTCTGTCAGAACAAATTATTACTCACCTGAAAAGAAATGCTTGCAGCAACAATTGATTGAATAATAATGTTTACTAAATATTTCATTCATATTTCGCAAAATAGCATGTAAAATATATACTTAGCACTTTATATTTGATTTTTCCACAGTTGCGATAGATGCTACAAATGGTTCTTTACTGTAACTTGGCAGACATTTTGTGATCCTTCGTAACTTCATTGAGAATATTCATCTACCGACTGACACCTTCGTAGGAATTACTTGCAGATACTTCACGCCGAAGAAAACGAAATGAAAAATCCACACATTGAGCTTTGTTTTTGTTGATCCAGAACTTCCTTATCATCATAATTGTGAATCGTTATCTAGTAGTAACCATAATTGTAAATGCCGGGCTATAACCACAGCTTACCATTTGGTTAAGCGCAACATTATGCAAACGGTTAAATGTGCTGCATTCGGATTGCTTGCATTGTTGCCAGATTGGGCGAAAAATAGCGGTTTGGCTACTAAAAGGTGGATTTTCCGATCGATTTTTAACTGAGGCGATTTGCGAATTTTTGGGCTACTTCTGAAATCACGAAAATAATTTAAATGTATTCCTTGATAAATGTATTGCACGTTGCTTTACAAATTAAGTAATATATTAATGAATAGAGTAATGGTATGTTCGTTAAGTCACTACTGCTATGAAAATAGTGTAAAATATCTACATACACAGCTGAAAAATTAGCTGCTATACTAATTTCCTTGTTACGTCAATATTAATGCAGTCACACCGAGTTCAAGAGAACTGTTGCAATCAAATGCACCAGGCGAATGCAAATATATCTTATTATTATGCACGATATTAGTTTTTGAATAATATATATATATATATATATATATATATATATATATATATAGAGAGAGAGAGAGAGAGAGAGAGAGAGAGAAAGAGAGTAATTTGAGTAAATAAAGTATTAGTAATAGGTAAGTGGTAATGTAATAAGCCTTTAACATGAGTTGCTTTCTTGCTTTGCGAAGTGTCCCAGGTTCGATTCTCGACTGGGGGTGGGACATTTTCTCTAGCCGATATTATTGCCTATCCTCCCCAAAGTCTGGGAATATTGATAGGAGTGGTGTAATCTAATGAATACAATCCAAAGAGAAACACAGACCAACTAGAACACTCACGAGGTAACACATTGCCGATAAGCAATTTGTTCCAAAGAGAAATCCTGCAGATATGACTTTGCAGTTGTGAACTTGAAATAAATAAACAAATGGCTTTAGTGGGGTTCTTACGATATAACTTTTTGTATTTTATTGTAAAGTTGGCAACTAAGAGCCCAATGGTCTGATTATAAGAAAAATGAGGTAAAAAACAGAAACAAAATTCTAAACCAAATCCTAGACATTTTCAACCCCTCACCCCCCTTAAGAAAATTTGAAGTGAAATTGCGCGATTTCAATATGATTTTTGCGATTTTTAAAATAATTCTGGGGATATTTTGTGAAATGAATCTGGTAACCCTGATTGCATGTGAAATACATAATATTTAACCCGGAGACGAAATGATCAAGTATGCGTCTTGTCATATTGGCTCGTCTAAAAATACCGACTACTCCGCAACAATGCAGCAGATGGAAGGAGAATTAGCGACCTTTAAACTGTACGCTGAAAAAAGCTCTATCTTCCACAAATCTGTAGAAACACGCTTAGACACAGGACGTTTGGTAATCGATGGGTCAGACTTGACGAGCTGCAATACGGGAGTTTTGCTCGTGCTGTTTAATATCCAAGGCACTGTTTACTTTCTCTACACATACTATGTACCTTGTGTATAGAGAAGATATTACACACCACCCAAAAATTCGATACCGAGATTTCACCAGAAATATATGTTTTAGTGTCCCCTGTATCCAAAAAAAGGTATTTTCAGAAAAAGGTCCGTGAGTGTCCTTGTGTCCGTGTGTCTGTGAACTTAAAAATGAAAAGTCGGTAAAAAACTAAACTTGGTATTTAAGTTTAGTATCTTCCAGGGATGCGACACGAACACTTTGAGAAACATACTCCAACCCCAAAATACCCTTTACATGGAGTTTTTTTCGAACATTTTGATTTTCTTAAAAATGGCTTTAACGATTTTGATTAAAATATCATATATTAAAGAAATTTATCTGACAAATAAGATGTATATCTTGAATTTTCTGGGAATAGCCTCTGAAGACTACTTTATTCTGGATGAAATTTACGGAATTTTGCATAACTGTTAAACCGTAAGAGATAGATAAAAACTTACTACACAAAAAATGTAGAGCACGTTAAAATACACAATTTATGTTATATGTATTTTTTCTTGGTAGTTTTTTAGATATTTCTTTTTTCTGGGTTTCAACTTTAAGAAACATACTTTTCTCATACAGGAATTTATCAAGTCCTGTCCATACAAACAAAGGAACTTCAGTCACATAGCAACCAGCTTGTGACTATCACTATCACATGAAGTAAATAGAAGCATAAGCTTTTTAACAATAATTTGTTGCAGAGATGTAGAGAAAGTCACGTGAATGGAACACATGGTATTTTTTTTTGTTGAAGGTCCGATAGGTCGTGAAATTAAAACCACAGTAAACATGAGATGAAACTTTGCGCATATGCACTGCGCAGTGTCTCTAGTGTGACCGTTGTTCGCGTCACGTTGTAAGCGCGCAGTGAGCAAGTTAATATGCCGAGACTAGGAGCGTCGCACGCCAAATGTAATGTGAGAGCTGCTCTTGAAATTTCGGCAAACGACTCATGCAATTCAGAAATTGTGAACCGACGATTTTCTGGAATCGCCTGATCCACATTCGCTTCCTTCCCGGCCGCCAGAATCTGTACGCACTGCTTCAAATTCCTGCACCATTGCGCACTTTACTGTCACTCGCACACCAAACTCATTCAGCTGCGTTTACCTCTCCGCATAAAGAAATTGAATTACAATACGCACTTTACACTAGGCATGTTTACTTGCTCCTTGCGCGTTTTCAACTGACATGTACAACGTGACGCGAGACACTGCGCAAAGCTTCATCTGCTTTTTACTGTGGTTATAATTCTCGACCGATCGGACCTTTAAAAAAAAGCTGATGTGTTTCATTCACTTGACTTTCTCTACATCTCTGCAAAAAATAATTGTTAAAAATCTTATGCTTCTATTTACTTCATGCTAATCGAGAAAAAGTTAGCAGAAAAAATCTCTTACTTGCTTCCTTGTAACTAGAAGCGAAATAACGGACTACCATAGGTTAAAGTGTTAGTCAAAAGCTGGTTGCTATGTGACTGAATTTCCTTTGCTTGTATGGACAGGAGTTGACAGATTCCTGTATGAGAAAAGTACCTATAAGTTTTTATAGCCGAAATCAAAAACAAAGAATTACTCAAAAAGATCAACTCCACGAAAAAAATGGATATTGCATAAATTGCCTGTTTTAATGTGGCTTTACATTTTTTGTGGGTTAAGTTTTTGTCCATATCTTACGGTTTAGCAGTTATGCAAAATTCCGCAAAATTCATCCAGAATAAGCTAGTCTTCAAAGAAAATTCAAAATATACATTTTATTTGTCAGGTAAATATCTTTGATATACGATATTCTAATCAAAATTGTTAGAGCCATTTTTTAGAAAATCAAAATTTTCAAAAAAAGTGTCATGCAAAGGTTAGTTGGGGTGGGGGGATTTTCTTGAAAATCTTCGTGTCGCATCCTTGGAAGATACCAAACTTAAATACCAAGTTTGGTATTCAACGGTCTTTTCGTTTTTGAGCTATGCTGTCCACAGACACACACAGGCGGACCTTTTTCTGAAAGGATTCAGGGGGACCCAAAACATCTATTTCCGTATCGGTATTTTGGGTGGAATGCAACATCTTCTCTATACACTGTGTACAGAGTACGTTTAGCGAAAGTAAAAAGCAAAGCTACTGAAATATTACCGTGACAAGTTTCGTATGTTTAAAGCTCCAGTTCAAACTATTCCACCAGTTTTCTCAAATTTTGAGTATTCAATACATATATCTACATTATAACATTTATGAAATACTTTGTCTTACAAAGTATTTATAAATTTGAATGAAATTTAGTATTTATGCAATCATAGTAAAAGTTCCGGAAAAATCTACACAAAAGTGTTCCTCAAGAAAGAAAGCAAAAAAGTAAATAATGTGGACAAGAGTCTGTTTGCGTGAATTTAATTGTTCCGTCTTTGAATTATGACGTCAGAACACAGCGCAAAGTTTTTGTGCTGCTGAACCAAGCATTTGAAGATTAAAATATCAAATTTGTATAAAATCATTTCCTGTGTATATACCCTTTACCTTTGAAGTATATATTTCTTTGTTTATAGTATTTCACAGATTGAGCTATTTCGGAATTGTTGAAATTTGAAGAAGCCTTTGGCCAAAAAATGTGTTACTCGTAATACTGAATTATTTTGCAAACACATGCAGCTAACATCATATATCTCCTTCCATCGTGCTATTTCTGCGGTTGACAATAATGGGCTGGAAGCTTTGAAATACGAGAAAACAAAGATGGTAATGCAAAGCATAAAGCGAGTGAAAACGCTCAACGCTGTTCGCTTGTTTAGAAACATGGACTACCACTGTAAATAAAAACACGAGTGTATAATGACCGCGACAAGTACACGTTTTTCATGCAGGGAGACGAAATTGTCCGCTTGTATTACAACATTGCTACACAATTATCACAGACATCACTTGCACGTGCCCGTTTGCGAGGGGGAGGAAGGAAAGATGGCTTCTGCACCCCGATTTTCTTCCCTTTTTCCCGGCGAACTGCGTTAATTGGCTTTCTTGCCAGCTTGAGAGTTTTCGTTCCCTCTCCCTTTTTTATAGAGAGATGATGACTTTGGAGGGGCGGGGGTTTTAGGTCTGTACAGAGGATGCTGTGGTAGTGGCGGAGTCTTCGCTAGAAAATTGTATCCCATTCAATTTCATTAGCTCAGGAAGGCTATATCTTTCACCTCCCATGCGTGCGTGCGCATGCGCGGGTGTTTCCGCCATCCCTTATAACTACCTGCCCACTCTACCAATTCCAATTTTATATAGAATTCTGCCACAAGCGCTAACCAAAGGGAATTCACTCCCTAGTGCATCCACCTCTTCAATTTTAATATCTGTTCCAATTTCCAAGCAGTAGTGAATTCTGTAGAAGTAAAAGTTGGCTAATTGGAAAGTCGACCGAAAAAAATTTAATCTCTTTTGCTATAGTATATATACCTAACCTCTATTTTCTGTTTCCCCTTTTCTTTTTCCCTTGTAAAACACCGTATACTATGCATATCGTGTTTTATCTTTTTTTTATTTTATTTCCTCGCTAAAAAAATGGTCCACGTACCGTTGTAGCAAGGCGTAGTAAAATGGGCACGTAAATTGGGAGGTATATAATCACAATTAACTCTGGTAATAATCCTACAACGTGTGAGTTACCCAACAAAATACTTTTTGCCTTTTCCTTTGTGTAATTACGTTAACACATTAATATCCCGCTGAACTGCAAATTAGAGGCGCTCCCAGGCCTTGTAATCAAGCAGTAATCTTCTATAAATACAGGAAATCCTAAAGCTCGCCCGCACCTCTTCTGAGCCAAAGTTCATGGAGCTGTATCTTACAACTCTTTAATCTTCTACCTAGGTCCAATTCCTCTTATATCACTTCATTATTTACGTCTATGATTTTGTTTGTTTTTTCAGATTTAAGTGAAGATTTTAACATTGAAATTTGTCTACTAAAACTTAGCTCAATTATTAATTTTTACTTTCTCCATACGTACTATGTACATAGTGTATAGAGAAAATACCCAAAAATTCGATACCGAGATTTCGCCGGAAATATGTTTTAGGGCCCCCTGTATACAAAAAAAAAAAAGCACTTTCTGAAAAAGGTCCGTGTGTGTGTCCATGTGTCCATGTGTCCGTGTGCCTGTGAACACCATAACTTAAAAACGAAAAGTCGGTAAAATACCATACTTCGTATTTAAGTTTAGTATCTTCCAGAGATGTGACACGAAGATTTTGAGACAAATCCCCCCACCCCCAACTACCCTTTACATGGAAAAAATTCGAACATTTTTATTTTCTCAGAAATGGCTCTAACGATTTTGATTAACATATCGTATATTAAAGATATTTACCCGACAAATAAAATGTGTATCTTGAATGTTCTGGGAAAAGTCTCTGAAGACAACTTTATTCTGGATGAATTTTACAGAATTTTGCATAAGTGCTAAACCGTAACAGACGAACAAAAACTTATAACACAAACAATGTAGAGCACGTTAAAACACACAATTTATGTTATATATATTTTTTTCGTGGAGTTGGTCGTTTTTCAGATATTCCTTGATTTTGGTTCCAGCTTTCAAAATTTATACTTTTCCCATACAGAATTTGTCAACTCCTATCCATACAAACAAAGTAACTTCAGTCACATAGCAACCAGCTTTCGACTATCATTTTAACTTATTGTACTCCTTTATTTCCCTTCTACTTACGAGGAAGCAAGTTATAAGACTATTTCTGCTAATTTTTTGTCGATTAGCATGAAGTAAATAGAAGCATAAGCTTTTCAACAATAATTTGTTGCAGAGGTTTAGAGAAAGTCATGTGAATGGAACACATCATATTTTTGGTATATGTTTTCACATTAATACGTCACATTTTTATGGTCCTCATTTACGAAATGTATACCATATATTTTGGCAGATAAGACGATAGTTGAAGCATAAAAAATGCACCGAAAATCGGAATCATCTTATACGACAGATATAAAATAAGATAAATCACTCACCAAAGCATTTACAACCCAGCAAAATGCTCACAGTGAGCATCTAAGGAAAGCAGCTCCTAAAGAAGGTATACATATCACCATTTTCGTTGTTAAGAACCTGGCCATATGTGTCCCATTCTGTACCTGGAGGATCGACTTATGCTTTGCCAACAAATAACAAATGGTCCTTGGTGTCATCCATAGCATTGGAAAGTCCACATTTTCTGAAGGATTTGTTAACTGTTTCCACTTTCATTTTTTCTGGTGATTTATCACCAAACATCAAGTGATGCAGTCCGCATACTTATGGTCCCCTAAGTCTGACGTCACAGCTAGCCGTTACCATGGAGATGCCCAGCTCTCTTTCTAGACAACTCTGGTTTCAAGTACAAATTTGTGTAGGCCTCTAATATAATTAAACATTTTAGGTGTAATTGTGCCAATACGACCGATTCAATTACCTTGGGTTGAGGCACCATAATTGGAATAGTTGAGGTGGGACTAAGGGCCCTTTTCTCGCGATGGTTTTGTGCTTCGTCCCTGAAAGCTAGCACATGACACTTCGCTACACTCAAAGGTACTGTACTCGGATTTATATATATAGGAATTCCGGAATTTCATGCTTAAAAATATCAGGTACCTCAACTAATTTCAAATTGGAAAAGAAAACCTAACCGTATGGCAAATGTAGGCTATTTGGACCTCATGGCGTTACCGATTGCTGGGGATACCCAAACATCTTCATCTCCCTTATCAGTAATTTGCCCTACCATATTGCTAACACGTTCGAGGCAACAATGCGTTCAGAAAATATTGATGTTTCGCCCAACATGCGTATTATTTTGTCTTGTGACAGCAATAATACTGCATTAGAGAAACCATACACAGCATATCTTAACGTAGTACGTAATATGTAACACCTACATATAAATGAGTAGGTAAATAAATACCTATGTTTCGGCGGATAAGGCGGCCTTGAGATAAAGATATATAGTTTTACCGTTTGCCCGTCCTGTAAGACGATCAAGTTAAATTTAGAGCAGTGACAATAATACGCGGTAATGACCTCGAGTGTGTACAGAAGCGTCATACTGGCTATTCAGTTTTGCGGATATACTCGCTCTGTACTAACAAACAATGAACACACATCATGAAGCAAATGCGTGGATAATGGTTCAGTTTTATTGCAAGATCAGTGGCGAAAAGTCATATGGATTCCTTAAGTGATGACGTCAGCCGTTGCTAGGGTTTTCTAAACAACTCATTTCAAAGGAGTTTGTTCTGTATACCGTGTATTGCTTTGCGAGAAGGTTATTTTCAAAAGTCTTCAATAATTATTTAATGACTCTTAGATAAATTAAATTGTTGGAAATATAGTTGCACTTATATTGTGTATCGATTATTGTTAAGTGTTCATAGTTATTAGGAATTATAGTGATAAATACAGCCGCTGTCAATGGGCGTTGCATTGCGATATAATATGGTGGTGTACAAATGAAATGAGTTTACATAAATATTTTACTAGCTATAAATTTAACAAAAAAGCATACAAAGCGAGCTAGCATCACATTAGTATACATTTGGGATAACCTCTAAAGCAGCGCTTCTTAATGTCTATGCGGTAAAATTGTAGTTTTGGATTTTCCTCTAAATATGTTTAAACGTAATGAATGTTATAGGGTCTAACTGTTTTCAACGAAATAAACAACAGTTACTGCTATTTTTCCTATGCGACCATTATCGGAAACGCTACCCGTCGCGATATTATAATACGTTTTGTAAGGCAATCATTTGAAAGTAAAGTATGGGAAAACTTAATAACATCTGAAGGTATCCAATTTCCCTGTCCCCATTTATTTCATTGCACAATCGAGGAACACAGAAATCATAATATACACCATAAACTTGCAACACTAAAAGCAAAACTTAATTGGAAACATACAATGCAATGATCAGGAATACAACTTCACAGAAAACTTATATACAGAATAAAAATGCCTTGTTCAGTTTTAGAAGGCAAAATGTTTGAGAGTACGCACTATAATAATGCATTTGTTATTGTTATTATTACTATTATTATTACCATTATTATTTTACAGCAAGTTAACACCGAGCCTCATTACTTCGTGTTTGTTTGGTATTATAGAGATATGTAAACATTTTGGGAGAAAAACACGCCGCAAGACACATAGTTTAAAATGCTCCTAGTGACGTACACTTTAGTTATACTCAACTCGTTAAACTAACTTTTAAAACGAAACAGAAAGTGACAGAATTAAATAAAAAGCATGAGTAAATTAAAGAATGGAGTAATTTTGTAAATGTGATTAATCAATGCAATATGTAATCATAAACACAAAATTTACAATAATTGTACCTAATGCTGTTGTTATTATATATATATATTATAAAAATTAGCTGAAAAAGTCTTATTACTTGCTTTCTTGTAAGTGGGCGGGAAATAGGCTAAAGCGACAGGCAAATCTTTTAAAATCTGGTTGCTATGTGATTGAAGTTCCTTTGTATGGAAAGGAGTTACAAAGTCGCGTATGAGGAAAGTATAGATATTTTAACTGAGTATCCCAAAAACACCAACTACACGAAAAAAGTATATAACATAAAGAGTGTGTTTTAACGAAGCGTACATCGTCTACTGAGCAAGTCTTGGACTGTCTCATACAAAACTCATCCAGAATAAACATATCTTCAGAAGCTATTCCAAGAAAATTGAAGATATACTTTTTATTTGTCACTTAAACGTCTTTAGTATAGGATATTTTAATTAAACTCGTTAGAGCAAGTTTTGGAAAAATAAAAATGTTTGAAAATTTGTCCTTATAAAGGGTAGTTGCGGGTGAGGAAGTTTTCTTGAAAATCTTCGTGTGGCATCCTTGAAAGATACTGAAATTAAACACCAAGTTTGGTATTCAACGGTCTTTTCGTTTCTGAGCTATGCTGTCCACAGACACACAAACACACACACACACACACACACACACACACACACACACACTTCCAAGGATGGGATACGAAGATTTTCAAGAAAAAGAACCCACCCCCAACTTCCCTTTACATGGAACTTTTTTCGAAAATTTTGATTTTTTTAAAAATGGCTCTAACGATTTTATTAAAATGTCAAATATTAAAGATATTAACCTGACAAATAAAACGTATATCTTGAATTTTCTGGGAATAACCTCTGAAGACTGCTCTATCCTGGATGAATTTTACGAAATTTTGCATAACTGCTAAACCGTAAGAGATGGAAAAAAAAAATGAACACACAAAAAAGTAAAGCACATTAGAACATACAATTTATGACGTATACATTTTTTTCGTGGAGTTGATCGTTTTTTAGATATTCCTTGTTTTTGCTTTCAGCTTTGAAAAGCTTATACTTTTCTCATATGGAATTTGCCAACTCCTGTCCATACAAACAAAGGAACTTCAGTCACATAGCAACTAGCTTTTGACTATCACTTTAACCTATGGTACTCCCTTATTTAGCTTCTACTTGCAAGGAAGCAAGTAATAAGACTATTTCTGCTATTTTTTTCTAAATTAGCAAGAAGTAAATAGAAGAATAAGCTTTTTAACTGTAATTTGTTGCAGAGATGTAGAGAAAGTCATGTGAATGGAACACATCAGAGTTTTTATGTTGCGTAATTTCCTCATATTATTTGACACACTGTTTTGATTAAAATTTAGAATGTAGATATGTTGAAAACTTGCATGGTAGCATGGAGTTCTGAGTGTTGTGTGTTATTTTTCCAATAATTTGAATTAGAAGACTTTTATATTATACTCAATTTATACTATGCGAAAATTTCAATCACAAATGTTTTATTTGTGAAATTTTTAACAGACGTACGAGCAAAATGCTGCTTCGTGTGAAATAAAACTATACACCAATTTATATTTTCACTTTCTCTACTCAATACCTGTTGTAGGTAAATGAAGTATTGCTAACACTGCATCCAAACATTTTATAGCCAAATAACACCGGAAATATACGTTTTGAGTTCCACTAAAAGGCAAACATTTTAATAAGTTTTCTAATGTCTATGAACTTATTTAAAAGCGACAATTAAAATACATACTAATAAATGTTATATTCCAATAGTATACTGTAAGCAAGCGTGCCAGTATTTTTGGAAAAAATATTCACACACTAAACTAATTTTACATGAGAAAATCTTCGATATTTTTTTGTTTCTCAAAAATTACTTAACGGTTTTGATTAAGAACTGGGAAGTCGAGATGCTTTAAAAATTGTATTTTTCTTTTACTAAGTGATAAATAGAATTGAAATCTTTAGCTTTAAAATTGCATATATCTTTGGACTTGTTAAACCATTTGGCCCTTAAAATACCTATTTTAAATTTGATAGCGCATATGTTTGTATTTGTTGTATTTGGTGTTACTTTCTCTAACACGAATGTACAATGTAGATAGTAGATAGA
The DNA here is from genome assembly GCA_030762935.1 of Hymenopus coronatus. Taxonomy (NCBI): domain Eukaryota; kingdom Metazoa; phylum Arthropoda; class Insecta; order Mantodea; family Hymenopodidae; genus Hymenopus; species Hymenopus coronatus. The sequence goes on along the minus strand of CM060894.1, from coordinate 127,540,192 downwards.
GAAGGTTTGTATTCCGCCCAAAATTTAATCCGGATACTTCACCGGAAGTTTTAGGGTGCTCCGAATCCATGCAGAGGTCCGTATGAATTGCATTAATTGAAGAAATTCCCCCCACCCGATTTTGAAATACCATATATTTAAAATGTTTTAAACAAACGAAATGTATATTCAAAATTATGTGGGAATATCCACTGAAAACCTCTTCATCCTAGACGAGTTTTGTATAACTGGAAAACCGTAAGAGATAGACAAAAAATGTTGATGTAGTTAAAACACCCAATTTATTTCCTTTACATACTTACCTAAATATTTCTCAAACAGGAAATCATCTTTCTTTTCGTCTTTCATTTGTTCTACCCCTTGGCAAGTAAAGAGCGCCGAATTTGAATTGTTCCACATAGTGACTGGCACTTAAAACATTTGACTATCGTTTTAGCCTAGCGTATTCCTGTATTTCCCTTCTACTTACGAAGAAGCAAGCGATAAGACCATTTCTTCTAATGTGTATATTGATTAGCATAATATAGATAAAAGAATAATCTTTTGTAAGAAATTCATGTGCATGGAGTACATCAGGTTTTTATTATTATTATATTTGTTATTATTATTATTATTATTATTATTATTTCTTCTCAATTTCAGAAATTGGTTTCTTCGTACTTTATGTACAGTTTCCACAAAGTATTATGGATTTCTACACCAATAGTTTACTTGATTTTCTTGCTAAAAAAAACTTCTGTTCAGATTTTTAAATAAATGTAAGGGTTAAAGCTAATTATGAAAATAAAATGTCGGCCTTTTTATGTTACACAAACATAATTATATTTTATTCTTGACAAGTTAAACTAATTGGAAATATATTTTGTTCGTAGTATAAAATTATCTTTTGTGAGATTTAGGAAGGAAGTGATTCTGGAAACAAAATCAGAGGATAGTGCTAACGTAGCAGGGTGTCACATTACTTTTGCACAACTTTGAACTTATTATTTACATTAGGGGAGAAACACATCACATAAACAATCCAGTTTTGGATCGCATTCATTCAGTACTTATTGTGTACCATATTTTAAAGTTGAGTTATTTTTTAGCTACTTTAACTTCCTAATGACTCCCCAGTGTTTTATTTAAGGTAATGCATCTGTGAAATGTAATCAAAAAGTACAAAAAAGAAAAAAAAATGCCTAATTAAATCACCAGTACTTGTGTAATTAAATAATAAACTGCTATTTCAATAGAGGGAATAAAAAATTAATTAAATGATAATTAAATAATTTGTTTCTCCTAAACTAAAATTGAAGAAAACTGCCGCAGAGGAGAGAAGGAAGAGGCAGGAGGATCCAACTTATGTGTCAGGGATTTTAGACTGTTCGAAGGAAGAGGCAGGAGGGTCCAACTTATGTGTCAGGGATTTTAAACTGTTTGAAGGAAGAGACAGGAGGGTCCAACTTATGTGTCAGGGATTTTAGACTGTTTGAAGGAAGAGACAGGAGGGTCCAACATGTGTCAGGGGTTTTAGACTGTTTGAAGGAAGAGAAGGAGGGTCCAACTTATGTGTCAGGGATTTTAGACCGTTTGAAGGAAGAGACAGGAGGGTCCAACTTATGTGTCAGGGATTTTAGACCGTTTGAAGGAAGAGGCAGGAGGGTCCAACTTGTGTGTCTGAAGGGTTTTAGACTGTTTGAAGGAAGAGGCAGGAGGGTCCAACTTATGTGTCAGGGATTTTAAACTGTTTGAAGGAAGAGGCAGGAGGGTCCAACTTATGTGTCAGGGATTTTAAACTGTTTGAAGGAAGAGGCAGGAGGGTCCAACTTATGTGTCAGGGATTTTAGACTGTTTGAAGGAAGAGACAGGAGGGTCCAACTTGTGTGTCTGAAGGGTTTTAGACTGTTTGCAGGAAGAGGCAGGAGGGTCCAACTTGTGTGTCTGAAGGGTTTTAGACTGTTTGAAGGAAGAGACAGGAGGGCCCAACTTGTGTGTCTGAAGGGTTTTAGACTGTTTGAAGGAAGAGACAGGAGGGCCCAACTTGTGTGTCTGAAGGGTTTTAGACTGTTTGCAGGAAGAGGCAGGAGGGTCCAACTTATGTGTATGAAGGGTTTTAGACTGTTTGCAGGAAGAGGCAGGAGGGTCCAACTTGTGTGTCTGAAGGGTTTTAGACTGTTTGAAGGAAGAGACAGGAGGGTCCAACTTGTGTGTCTGAAGGGTTTTAGACTGTTTGAAGGAAGAGACAGGAGGGCCCAACTTGTGTGTCTGAAGGGTTTTAGACTGTTTGAAGGAAGAGACAGGAGGGCCCAACTTGTGTGTCTGAAGGGTTTTAGACTGTTTGAAGGAAGAGACAGGAGGGCCCAACTTGTGTGTCTGAAGGGTTTTAGACTGTTTGCAGGAAGAGGCAGGAGGGTCCAACTTGTGTGTCTGAAGGGTTTTAGACTGTTTGAAGGAAGAGACAGGAGGGCCCAACTTGTGTGTCTGAAGGGTTTTAGATTGTTTGCAGGAAGAGGCAGGAGGGTCCAACTTGTGTGTCTGAAGGGTTTTAGACTGTTTGAAGGAAGAGACAGGAGGGCCCAACTTGTGTGTCTGAAGGGTTTTAGACTGTTTGCAGGAAGAGGCAGGAGGGTCCAACTTATGTGTATGAAGGGTTTTAGACTGTTTGAAGGAAGAGACAGGAGGGTCCAACTTGAGTGTCTGAAGGGTTTTAGACTGTTTGAAGGAAGCGACAGGAGGATCCAACTTGAGTGTCTGAAGGGTTTTAGACTGTTTGAAGGAAGAGGAAGGTGAGTCCAAATTGTGTGTCTGAAGGGTTTTAGACTCTTTGAAGGAAGAGGCAGGAGGGTCCAACTTGTGTGTCTGAAGGGTTTTAGACTGTTTGAAGGTATGCAACTTAGAGGGAAAATGTTTTGTACTTTAAAGCTTGATTTACTCGTTTACAGACTGTTCAACATTTTTTGTCATTCAAAATGTTCCACATGATGCAGGTTTTATTCCAGCTATCTTAAATTTTTAGAATAGGTTCTTAACAAGCAAGGAAGGGTTTTTATCATAATTTTTTTAAAATTCCTGTTATTGTTTTAGATATTGATTTTTAAAGTCAACTGTATTATAACATTTCTTTAATTTTTGTCTATTTCTTGCTTTAATATTTTTATCTCTAGAACTAATTGTGGTACAATAACTTCATATGATAGTTCTATTTGTGATACTTTAATTCATATTTTGAAAACTAAAAAAAATAGAATTTTTCATCATTTTCATCGTGTGGAATGGTTGAATTTGGCGCCAGGTTTTTAGTTTAAAAATTAATAACTCAAAAATTACTTATGATACATAAACCAAAATTTAAAGCATGTAAGTTCTATACAACATAATTGCAAGTTCAAAACTACAGCTAGATTAGTTGAGAACTGTTGTATTTAGGTTGTCACTGATGCTTGACCTTAAGATATTTTCTTGAATATTAAAATGCACGTCTTGAGTTTTCAGACAGCCGCATATAAATGTTTTATAATTTTGTATACCTAATCTAAAACAGATTTACTGCATGCAAAACTTAGATCTCATTGAAATATGTAATTCATGTAGATCCTTGTGTATAGCCAATTTCCAAATACTGGTTTTTGTATGTTTGTTTTCACTGGCTGAACTATAATACATTTTACGTTTCTTCTTTTTCCTCCGTATGAGTCCAATATTAACAAACATTTAATAACGATGTGCATACATTATGTTTACTGTATTGTGCATGTAAAAGCCTAAATTGCTTAATTTAGATTGGTTCTTAGAAAATATTTTATATACATTTTTACTTTCTCTATACGTACTATGTACATAGTGTATAGAGAAGGTATTGCACTCCACCCAAAAATTCAATACCAAGATTTCACCGGAAATATATGTTTTAGAGTCCCCTGTATCGTGTGTGTACGTGTGTCTGTGAACACATTAACTCTAAAACGAAAGGTCGGTAAAATACCAAACTTGGGATTCCAGTTCAATATCTTCCAGGCATGTGACACGAAGATTTTGAGAAAAATCTCCTCACCCGAAACTTCCCTTTACAAGGAATTTTTTTCGAAAATGTTGCTTTTCTTCAAAATGGCTCTAACGATTTTGATTAAAATATTGTATATTAAAAATATCTACCTGACAAATAAAATGTATATCTTGAATTTTCTGGGAATAGCCTCTGAAGACTACTTTATTCTGGATGAATTTTACAGAATTTTGCATAACTGCTAAACCATAACAGACGGACAAAAACTTACCACATAAAAATGTAATGCACGTTAAAACACGCAATTTATGTTATATACATTTTTTTCATGCTGTTGATCGTTATTGAGATATTCCTTGTTTTTGATTTCAGTTTTAAAAAACATTCGTTTCTCATACAGGAATTTGTGAACTACTGTCCATACAAACAAAGGAACTTCAGTCACATAGTAACCAGCTTTTGACTATCACTTTAACCTATGGCACTCCCTTGTTTCGCAAGTAATAAGACTATTTCTGCTAATTTTTTCTCGATTAGCATGAAGTAAATAGAAGCATAAGTTTTTTAACAATAATTTTTGCAGAGATGTAGAGAAAGTCATGTGAATGGAATACATTAGATTTTTTTCCTTATTTCTGGTTAATGTATGATCTTTACATGGTAACAGTTACAGATATTAAAAGTGATACGGCTATATGAAACATTGGTTGCTTCATGTTCCTATTTTATTTCGGAATATCGCTGTTATTCATAAAGCACTTCTCTCGTTCCTAAACTGGAGAACAGCAGAATAACTGTTTGCTGTGCAATTTTATTTCATGTCTTGGACATCTTCTTTCGCCATTATAACGCCGTTGAACTGAAGAATAGCAGCGGTTTTAGGAAAGCAATGCAACATCTGAGCAACCGGGGGACGGAACACATAATGTAAGATAGATAACATGGCCGGGTCCGTATTTCGCCGTCATCTTGGATTGGTCGTGCATCATCGGAAGCTTTGCGACACTCCGGAGACCAACAAACCATTCCAAAGTAAATAACTGCCGTAAAATATCGCCCAGCCCCAGGGTCGCCAATTTAACCGGACTTCAAAAAAAATCTCGCCAAATTTGAACATTTTCTCATAATGCTTGACTTTAGAGGGCGGTGTCTAAGCAATGTTTCCCACGGAAGGCAGTCTTCCAAACCACTTATATAAGTCAGGATAAATGTGTCTTCCAGCTCCTACATACTTTTTATTTTCTTAAAAGAAAAATGTGATGTGTTCCATTCACATGACTTTCTCTACATCTCTGAAACAAATGATTGTTAAAAAACTTATACCTCTATTTACTTGACGCTAATCGGGAAACATTAGCAGCAATAATCTTATTACTTGCTTCCTTGTAACTAAAAGCGAAATAAGGGACTACCAAAGGTTAAAATGACAGTCAAAAGCTGGTTAATATGTGACTGAAGTTCTTTTGTTTGTATGGACAGCAATTCACAAATTTCTGTATGAAAAAAGTATAAGTTTTTCAAAACTGGAACTAAAAACAAGGAAAACGATCAACTCCACAAAATAATGAAATGTGGTGTGTTGTAATGTGCTCTATATTTTCAGTGTGGTAAGGTTTCGTCCATCTCTTACGCTTTAGTAGTTATGCAAAATTCTGTAAAATTTATCGAGAATAAAGTAGTGTTCAGAGGCTATTCCTAGAAAATTGAAGATATTTTATTTGTGCTATAAATATCTTTAATATACGACATTTTAATCAAAATCGTTACAGCCATTTTTGAGACAGTCAACAATTTCGAAAAAAGTTCCATGTAAAGAGTAGTTGGGGGTGGGGGGATTTTCATGAAAATCTTCGTGTCGCATCCTTGGAAGATACCAAACCCAAATACCAAGTTTGGTTTTTAACGGTCTTTTCGTTTTTGAGCTATGCTATCCACAGACACACACACACACACACACACACACACATACATACATACAGACAGGCGCACACACACGGACATTTTTTCTAAAAATACTTTTTTTTTAATTCAGAGGGTCTCAAAACATGTATTTCCGGTGAAATCTCGGTATCGAATTTTCTATACACTATGTATGTAGAACATATAGAGAAAGTAAAAAGTTTTTTTTTTTTCTCGAGTGTCCTTTTAGATCACTGAAGGGCAAATCTGGTGTATTTACTTGTCCCTTTTTACTTTCTCTATACGAACTATGTAATAGTATATAGAGAAGGTATTGCACTCCACCAAAAATTCGATACCGAGATTCCATCGAAAATATATGTTTAAGGGTCCCTTTATCTAAAAAAAGTATTTTCAGAAAAAGGTCCGTGCGTGTGCGTGTGTCCGTGTGTCAGTAAGTCCGTGTGTCCGTAAGTCTGTGAACACGATAACTCAAAAACGAAAAGTCGGTAAAATACTAAACTTGGTATTTAAGTTTAGAATCTTCCAGGGATGCGACACGAAGATTTTGAGAAAAATCCCTTCACCCCAGACTACCCTTTACATTGAACTTTTTTCGAAAATTTTGATTTTTTAAAAAATGGCTCTAACGCTTTTGATTAAAATATCGTATATTAATTAATTTACCTCACAAATAAAATGTATATTTTGAATTTTCTGGGAATAGCCTCTGAAGACTACTTTATTTTGGGTCAATTTTACGGAATTTTACATAACTGCTTAACCGTAAGAGATGGACAAGAACTTACCATACAACAAATGTAGAGCACGTTAAAACACACAATTTATGTTTTATACAGTTTTTTCGTGGAGTTGATTGTTTTTTAGATATTCCTTGTTTTTGGTTTCAGTTATAAAAACGTATACTTTTCTCATACTGGACTTTGTGAACTCATGTCCATACAATCAAAGGAACTTCAGTCACATAGCAATCAGCTTTTGACTATCACTTTAACCTATGGTACTCCATTATTTTGCTTCTACTTACAAGGAAGCAAGTAATAAGACTATTTCTGCTAATTTTTTCTCGATTAGCAGGAAGTAAATAGAAGCATAAGCTTTTTAAAAATAATTTGTTGCAGAGATGCAGAGAAAGTCATGTGAATGGAACACATCAGATTTTTACTTTTTTTCGGCGATTGTTTGATTATTGATCCCCCCCCCCCATTTTTTTTTAGGTTTTCTTAGGTCTTAACAATTTCTTTGCGCTTTCGCCTCGCCATCAAATACATGTGTACCGCTCTCTCTCTGACTGCAATGATTTATACAGGGTTAATACACAACTTGATGTGTTGTTTATCCGTGGCTATCCAAACTGTTCTTATGAAAGGTTATCTTTATATTTACTTAATTAATTCGAGATAACTCTTCGTAGAAACAGATGCATTGCAATTTCTTTATAGGCACAAAGAGGTAACAATAGCGACTCAATGTTTAAGAAGTGGATGTTATAAGCCGGCTTAAAATTTCATACCTACTCTTTCAATGAATCGCGAGAAAGAACTAAATATTGAGAGGACTTTAAAAGATAGCCAAGTATTCTATAGTTCCAGAAATTAATAGCGGATATCTTGGACATTGCTTATGCAAGAAAATAAGGTTATTTAAAATTAAGGATAGGTATCTATATTTTTATGTACTTAGTACATTTTCGTCTATTGCTTCAGATTTACAAGATTTATAAAATGCCTTCTAATGAAGCGTACCTAACAGGCTATTTTACAGAAAATTAAAGATACATATTTTATTGGCCAAGTATATATCTTTTATATATGGTATTTTAATCACAATCATTGGAGCCACATTTTTGAAAATCAGAACTTTCGAATTACGTTTGATGTATAAGATCTGAAATAATATAATGTTAATAATAATGACGATGATAATAATAATAATAATAATCATAATAATATTAGTAATAATAATACAATTAAACACTATGTGCTATCGTATTTGCATATTTTTCTTTACAACACTTTCAACATCTGATTTGCGTATTTGCAATTAGTGATAATAATAATAATAATAATAATAATAATAATAATAATAATCATCATCATCATCATCATAATGCACTGATATGCTACGTGCTCCCGTGTATGCGCATTTTCGTTATGACGTTTCCGTATTCTGATTTCCTCTTTATGCGTGATGATGATGATGATGATAATAATAATAATAATAATAATAATAAACATAGTAAAACATTACGTACTATCACGCATGTTTTTGTTGTGGCACCTTAATCTTTTGATTTAACCCTACTGTGGGTCTAATCTCAAATAAAAGCAGTGTATATATACAGAATGTTTCAAAAATACGGGGCATAATTTCAGGTATGTATTTCCCACATGAAGACAATCAAAATGGTTCATCATAACATGCGTCCGGAAATGCTTCATTTCCGAGTTATGGCCTTTACAACATTGAAAGTCCCACACTTCGTTTCCGAGTTATGGCCTTTACAACATTGAAAGTCCCACACTTCGTTTCCGAGTTATGGCCTTCACAACATTGGAATTCACTGGAACGTTTTTCTTTCCGCAGGTCTTTGTCGTCAAAGGAGACATTAGGAGGGCGCTCTGATAGTTCATTCTGAGGAAGGTTACATTCAGTGTTCTTTAGGCGTTAAGACTGTGCGACATGTATTCAAATCAAGAGCTGGCAGAGATACACTTCATGTACGGTAAAGCGGACGGCAATGCTGCGCTGGCTCGTCGTTTGTACCAGGAGAGGTACCCACAGCGACAATGTCCAGATCGGAAGACATTTGTACGTCTCCATTCCCGTCTGTGCGAGTATGGAACATTCACCTCTCCTGGTTTGGGAAGGGGACGACCAAGATCTACAACTCCAGAAGTGCAGGAGGAGATTCTGGAGGCTGTGGACAGGACTCCTTCTATCAGCACACGACGGTTAGCGTTGCAAGTCAATGTTCCTCATACGACTGTCTGGAGACTGTTGAACGAGTATCAATTGTATCCTTATCATTTGCAAAGACCCTGTCACCAGCAGATTACCCTGCACGAGTTAGGTTCTGTCAGTGGTTCTTGCAGCAGTGTGGTGTAAATCCGAACTTTTCTGCCGTCGTATTGTTTACAGATGAAGCACAGTTCACAAGAGATGGCATAACAAATTTCCACAATCAGCATGTATGGTCGCATGAAAACCCACGTGCAACTGTTGTATCTCATCACCAGGTGCGGTTCTCCCTCAACATGTGGGCCGGTATCATTGGTGATCGATTAGTTGGACCCCATGTACTTGTAAACAGACTTACGGGGCAGGCGTACACAAACTTCCTGGAAAACACCATACCTGACGTTTTCGAAGACACTCCTGATCAATCATCAACACATTCACTTCTTGCATGATGGCGCTCCTGCACACTTCAGTCTTACGGCTCACCGGTACTTGGATCGAAGGTTTCCTGATCGATGGATAGGTAGAGGTGGTCCAATTGCTTGGCCTCCACGCTCACCTAATCTGAATCCTCTCGATTTCTACTTGTGGGGCCATTTAAAATCATTGGTTTATTCGTCTCCGGTGCCGGATTTGGAATCCCTTCGGAATCGAATTGTGGCAAGTTATGAGGACATACGCAATACTCCTGGAGTTTGGGATCATGTTCGCAGGTCAATGAGACATCGATGTGAGGTCTGTATTCAAGCAGGAGGTCGACATTTTGAACATCTTCTGTGATGACAACCTGCGGAAAGAAAAACGTTCCAGTGAATTTCAATGTTGTGAAGGCCATAACTCGGAAATGAAGCATTTCCGGACACATGTTATAATGAACTAATTTGATTGTCTTAATGTGGGAAGTACATACCTGAAATTATGCCCCGTATTTTTGAAACACCTTGTATAATTAAAAAACTACCTGTTGGGAATACTGATTGATGGAATCAAGACTTTTTAATTACTTTTCAATCTAAAAGGTGACTTTTATTCTTTCAAAAATAAAGGCTCTGTACCTGAAGTGGAAAGCAGGTGAAGCTTTTCGCTCTGCTTGCACTGTTCTTGTAAGCGAGATCATGGACTCTAGCACAAATCTGGTAACTCCTCTCAATGACCGCGATTCCCTCATTGTTTGTATGGACAGGAGTTGATAAATTCCTGTATGAGAAAAGTGTAAGTTTTTCACAGCTAAAACCAACAAAAAGGAATATCTAAAAAACGATCGATTCCACGAAAAAAATGTATATTATTACATAAATTGTGTGTTTTGACGAGCTCTACATTTTTGTGTGGTAAGTTTTTGTCCATCTCATACGGTTTGGCAGTTATGCAAAATTCTGTAAAATTGACGCAGAATAAAGTAGTCTTCAGACGCTATTCCCAGAAAATTCAAGATATACCAAAATTTAATTTTCAGGTAAATATCTTTAATATAAGATATTTTAATCAAAATCATTATAGCCATTTTTAAGAAATTCAAAATTTTCGAAAAAAGTTCCATGTAAAGGGTAGTTTAGGGTGGCGGGATTTTTCTCAAAATCTTCGTGTCGCATCCCTGGAAGATACCAAACTAAATACCAAGTTTGATATTTTACCGATTTTTCGTTTTTGAGTTACCGTGTTCACAGACACACGGACACACAAACGGACTTTTATCTGAAAATGCTTTTTTTGGATACAGGAGACCGTAAAACATATGTTTCCGGTGAAATCTCGGTATCGAATTTTTGGGTGGAGTGCAATACCTTCTCTATACACTATGTACATAGTATCTATAGAGAAAGTAAAAATGTATATTTAGTGTAGAATGTATATAGATGTATTAGGCGACTGCAATTTTACTTGATCGGGCCATGACTGAACTACATAGAAGAATCACGTGATTTCAGTTCTCGCCGCTGCCTGTATCTCATTAGCTACGATGCTTACTGGAGGATATCATTGCCTCTGAATCCCAAATTATTCCCACAATCCCTCCTCAAACTGTAAATATCAGAGTTTCTTCCATATCATGGTTACGTCATATAAGCGAAATAGTCGAGTAAAGTTCGGTCATGCCGCTGAGGATGCCTACCGTAGCAAAAGATGAAATCTCTGGACCGAGCGTTTCCACCACAACATGCCTTCTCAGTCCAAAAGTTTATAACATTAGCATAACCTTTATCTCATTACTGAAATCTAACAATTAAATCTCTGGACCGAACGTTTCCAGCAAACATGCTTTCTCAGTCCAAAAGTTTATAACATTAGTAAAACAATAATACAGACCTATTCGCTTTTAACTGAGAACAATTATCTTCTTGAAATTAAACAAAAATTTGATATGCTACATTCGCATGACTTTCTCTGGCTGTTTCACAAACACACTTTTCTTACAAAAGAATTATATATTTTATACTATATTTTATGCTAATCGAGATAAACATTTCCAGAATTTGTATTATTACGTACTTGCCTTTTGTAAGTAGAAGGGAATACATTAGGCTAAAGCGATAGTCAAATGTTTTAAGTGCCGATCGCTGAGTGAAACAATTGAACTCCTTCTTTACTTGCTATGAGTAAACAAAAGATAAATAAAGATGTTTTCCCATTTGAAAAAATTTAAGCCGCTTAAAATGCATCATCATCATCATCATCAACAACTCCTCATGGACTAGCAGAACTCTCCTGTTCCGACCTCATATTTCTTCCCATCTTTTAACTGGTCTTCCTATTGTTCTGTAGCCTACAGCTTTATATTTGTAAGACGGAAACTTAATGCTAGAGTTGTCCATTCTTTGTAAATGACTTTTCCATTTTTCTCTATTTATTTGTATATTTTCATTTAAGGAAAATATGTCTAATTCTTTCCTCTTGTCTTCATTTCTAATATGATCTTGTCTGGTGCATCATTTTGCTGCTCGGAGATATTTCATTTCTGCCACTTATATTTGATTCTAGTCTTTCTTTTTAAGTGTCCATGTCTCCGAACCATATAGTAAAACTGTAACAGTCATTGTCTTATAGAATTGTAGGTTTGTATCTTTTCGGTTTTTCTTTTCAAGTGCGAGCTATTACTCCACAAATATATTGGAACTTGTTCACTTTATTATTTATTTTTTCATTATTTGTTTTAAAGGTTACATTACATTAAATTTTCCCACCTGTTCTAACACTTTATTGTTTAACAATATCTTCGATCTTTTTATGTTTTCCCTGTAAATGCCATTACCTTTGATTTTTCTACTGATATACTTAAACCATAATCCTGGATCAATTTTTGTAACTTGTACATATTTATCGCAGCTTATTTTCTCTGTCTTGTATTAACATAGTGTCATCTGCAAAGAGTAACATATTTAAGGCATTATTTTTATTTATTTTATTCCAAATGGTATTTTATCTTTTAATTTTCTGAGACTATCGTCCTTATAGATATTAAATAAAAGCGGAGATAAACTACATCCTTGTCTTAAACCATTATTAATTATCATATCCTGTGATAATCGTCCATTTATTTTTGTTTCTTGATATATATTCCTGAGTACTCCTATCAATTGTTTTGGATATCCTTTTTTGTCTAATATATGCAAGAGTCTAGTTCTGCTTACTTTATCAAAAGCGTTTTCTAAATCTAGAGAGGCTACATGTGATTCTAAATTATATTCTCTTCTCTTTTCAATAATTTGGTTAATATAAAATACATTATCTGTGCAGGATCATCCTTTTCTAAATCCCATTTGGTTTTCTAATAATAACGGTTCTGTAATTATACTTTGACGTTTGTTTATGATTTTTGTAAACAACTTATAGCCTGTGTTCAGGAGGCGTATACCTCTGTAATTATTGCATACATTTCTTTGGCCCTTTTTACTTTCTCTATACGTATTATGTACATAGTGCATAGAGGAAGTATTGTATTCCACCCAAAAATTCGGTACCGGGATTTCACAAGAAATACATATTTTAATACTCCCTGAATACAAAAAAAAAAAAAAAAAAAGCATTTTCAGAAAAAGGTCCGTGTGTATGTGTGTGTGTCTGTGGACAGCATAGCTCAAAAACTAAAAAACCGTTAAATACTAAACTTGGTATTTACGTTTGGTATCTTCCAAGGATGCGACACGAAGATTTTCAAGAAAATCCCCCCACCTCCAACTACCCTTCACATGGAAAAATGTTCGAACATTTTGATTTTATAAAAAATGGCTCTAACGATTTTGATTAAAATGCCGTACATTAAAGATATTTACATACCAAATAAAATGTATATCTTGAATTATCTGTGAATAGCCTCTGAAAATCTCTTTATTCTGGATGAATTTTGCTAAATGTTGCTTTACTGCTAAACGGTAAGAGATATACAAAAACTTACTACACAGAAAGTTCTGTGATCTGATCAAAACACACAATATGTGTCCTTTATATTTTTGCTGTGGAGGTAACCGTTTCCGAGATATTCCTTGTTTTAGGTTTCAGTTGTGAATACTTATACTTTTCTCAGACAGGAAGTGTCCGTTTTTCTTTTGTTCTACTCCTGGCCATGCAAAGAAGCGATTTGCAATGACAATCGAATAACGACAGATTTTAAAACATTCGGTTTAGCCTAGTGTATTCCCTTATTTTCTTCCTACTTTTAAGGAACTAAGTAGTAAGAACATTCAGCTAATGATTATCTCGATTAGCAAGGTGCAGAAAGAAGAATAATCTTATGTAAGAAGTTTGTAGAAGAGCTAGAGAAAGTTATGTGCGTGTCAGCTTTTTAAATATATTGATAACGTGTCCATCGTACCAGCTTTTAGGAATTCTATTCGTTGTCCAACATTTGTTGATAAAATTAAGTAGTCTTACATTTAATTTATCTGCTCCGTACTTTATTAATTCTGCATTTATTCAATCTGGTCTTCCATGTATGTCGCTAGTAACATTCTCCCATAAATCCTCATGTCCTCTTCTTGTAATTGCCTTTGAGATGTTTCTTTTTTCTTTATACTTTTGTCTTGACTCTTCTGTTTTATTTTGTAGAAACGTTTTATATGCTGCTGTTTTACTGTCAATAGCTTGTTTCATTTCTTCATTCCATATTCTTAGACCAATTTTTCTTCTATATTTATTTCTTCTTTCGATTGCTTCTTCTGCTGCTCCTTTAATTGCTTTAATTATATTGGACCATTGCTTATCTATATGTTCTTCTTCTTGTTTTGTATCTTCTAGGCAAATGTTTAATCCTTCTTGATAATGTCTCCTGATACTAAGTTCTTGAAGTAGGTTTATTTGAAAACCGTTTTATTTTGTTTCTCGTTTGTCCTTGTTTTTGATTTTTTTCATCTTGACATAATTTTATTTTAAATAGCACTATAGTGGTCGGCAAGCGGGAGACCTGGGTTCGATCCCCATTACCGGCGTGGGAATTTTTCTCCCACTAGGAGACCTGGCCTGGGTTGCTCTCAGCCTCGTAAGGTCCCTGGGGGCCCAATTGAGGAACTACTTGATGGAGAAGTAGCGGCTCCAGGTCATGAGGACCGCATTAACCGACCGGAAGGGGGGCTGACCACGTCTCACCCTCCAATACTGCACCCCATCCATGACAGCTATAGTGGACCGATATGGGGGACGCAGCGGCCGGGCGGTGGGCCAAGGTTCCCCGTGAGCTGTCGTGCCATGGAGTTAAATAGTGGTCGGAGGATATATCACATCCCCTGTAGACTCTAGTATATGTAGCCTTGTGATATGCATTTTTTATTTACCATAATATAATCAATTAATGACCTTTGACCACGTGCATTCCATGTATACTTATGAACATATTTTATTTTAAAAATGTATTTAGATGGATAGATACTTTATTTCACTGCTTAGGGCGTGGACCGGTGGCAGCGCTGTCAATGTAATAATACAATGAGTTAAATAAACAATAATGTGAGTAATACACTGTTTAAAATGCCAATCACATCATAGTATCCTAATACATACATAATGGTAACAACAGTAATAATAACGCAATATTTTTATTTACTATCCCGACTATAAATCACTCTTCTTTAGTCTCTTTTTAAAACTATTTTCACTTTGAGGCAAAGTCTCCAGTAAATTTGCAGGTATTTTGTTCCATTCGTTTATTGTTCTATTTGTGAAGGAGAATTTACGTATGTCTGTTTTCTGTTCCCTATTTCTTATTTTTTCCGAGTGATCATTCCTCCCACAGTGTAATGGCTTGGATATGTCTTTCCATGCAGGTTCCCCCTTATAGGCTCTAAAAATTGCACATAGCCTTGCTCGTCTCCTACGTGTTTCTAGTGTTTCCCAGGAAGTAGCAGTGCTGGTATGATTTTCTAATCGTTTACTTCTGTCTACAAATTTAGCTGCTCTTTTTTTAACTCTCTCTAGTGCCAGTTTTTGCCCCACCCGATACGGATCCCAGCATGCAGCACTATATTCTAATATTGGTCGAACTAAAGAAGTGTATGCCAAATTTCGCGACTTTCCATTGCTGCGTTTTAAAACCCTCATTACGAAATGCAACGCTTTCCACGCCTTCCCAGTGATCGAGTTTAATGTTCCCCCCACTCCAATCTTTGATTTAGTATTACCCCTAAATATCTGGTGCTATTTACTCTCAGTATTTTCTTATTGTCTAATTTATATATTACGTTTTCTACTATTCTTGCCCTTGAAAATATGATTGTTTTACATTTGTTTGGATTTATCTCCATTTTATTATATTTTGCCCAGAGTTGAATTTTGTTTAAATCTTCTTGTAGATCTATTGTGTCACATTTACCGCTAATATTTCTATAGATTATACAATCGTCTGCAAATAGGCGAATCTGAGATGTTATCCCTTCCCTTAAATCATTTATATATGCTAAGAAAAGCAACGGCCCGATCACGCTTCCCTGGGCACACCAGAAGTTACATTTGTAGGAGACGATAATTTATTTCCCACCCGCACTCTTTGGGTTCGTTCGCTCAAGAATTCCCGAATCCAAGTTATCACTCTGTTGTCTATTTGCAGATTACAAAGTTTTTCTATTAGTCGTCCATGAGGTACAAAGTCAAACGCTTTAGAAAAATCAATTATTATTGCATGTACTTTTCCACCCGCGTTAAGTGTATCGGCTACATCCTGACAAACTGCTACTAGTTGACTCTTACAAGAATGTCCGTTCCGGAAACCATGTTGGCCTTCGAAGAGCCAATGCGTTTTATCCCATTCGCGTCTTAAATATTGTGCTATAAGATGCTCAACTTGTTTGCTTACTACTGATGTCAAACTAACTGGTCTATAGTTTGCCGCATTTGTTCGATACCCTGCTTTATAAATAGGCACAACTATAGCCTGCTTCCAATCTTGCGGTATACTTCCGTTATTTACTGTTACTTCGAATAGCCTCAGTATGTATGGCACGATTGCCTCCCCCCCCCCCAATCTTAAGATAGTCTCCCGAAATGCCATCTGGCCCGACTGATTTGTTTTCCTAATTTAGCTAACCGTCTTCTAATGTCACTTGGCTTCACTGTCATAGGGGGCCCTTCCGTTCTTTTAATACTGGCATTGCTCTTTACTTGAAAAATTGAAGTGAAATGTTGATTAAACACTTCAGCTTTTAACAATGAATCGGCCATTAGTATATTTCCGTTCTTGATTTCTGGAATGATTTCTGCGTTTCCCCTGCGCCTTCTCACAAATTTAAAAAATTGCTGCCAACTATTCCTGTCAGACGAGAGAATACATTTTAAGAAATGTTCTTCCGCGGTAAACTTTTCTAATAGAAGTTTGTTTGACAAAACTCGGAATTTATTTGCGTGATAACTACTATTTTTTCGTGAACTATTTGTTCTCCTGACTTGTTTCTTTAGCCGTTTTACTGTTTTATTGTAGTATTCCGGGTCAGGGTTTTTAGTTAGCATTTTACGGGGTATAAATTTATATGTTGCTTCCATAACAATTTTTTTTAAAATTTTGCCATATTTCTTCTACCGAGCATCCAGATTGGGACCACAGCGAATATTTTTCGTTTAAGAATTTTTGCAGCCTCGGACTGTCTCCTTTGTAATATTGGTAAATACGTCTCATTTCATCTTTGTGAAACTTGGCAGTATTCCTTCTACTTTAAGTAATACGCAGTTATGGTCACTTATACCTGGAAAAACCTCGCATTCTAGTACAGCTTCTTCTGGCTTTACAAGAAATATGTCCAAAACCGCCCCTTCTCTGGTTGGGGTTTTTACAGTTTGAACAAGGCCACCTTCCCAAACCAGGTCATTAACAATAGCCTGCGATTCCCCACCCCTCATGTCACCCGCCCAGTTTACTCGCGGAAGATTTAGGTCTCCCCCTACAATTACCTGCTCACTGGCCATGTCACTCTTAAAAACTCGTTTTGCAAGTGATTTTAGTGATCCTAAGTGATCACCTGGTGGCCTATATATTCCTATTACCTGCCATTTAGTTTTACTATAGTTTCCTGAAATGTCTACTTGTAAGATTTCATATTCCTCATCCCTCCATAATTCGACAGCATTGTATATATTCTTGACACAAATAAATATCCCACCTCCTCTGCCATTCCTATCCCTTCTTATTATCGTGAGGTTATTCCCTAATACTTCAGCGTTTGTAATATCTGGATGAAGCCATGATTCGGTACCTATTACTACGTCTGGATCATAAGCATCTATCAAGTTAGAGAATTCTAATTTTTTGTTTAAGATACTTCGACAATTTACCTGCAAAATCACTAGAGACTCACTCACCTTGACTATTAGGTTTTTCGTCGGCGTTCCCACCGTTCCATTGTCAGTTGCCACCGGCCTCATCCCGTCCACCACCTTCCTGGTCTCGTCCGCAGCCCCCCTCGCCAGATGCGCCACGGTCGTGTTCATCACCGTCCTCGTCTCGTCCAGCGCCGTCCTCTTCCCGTTCTCCCCACTCTAGTGAAAAGTGACGCCAATGACGCCGCTCCTCTCCTATTTAGGTGCACACCATCACGCCCTAAATCATTATCAACCAGCCAGGAGTTTGGGTCGAAGAAGAGAAGACCCAGTCGCTCTGCCACCCATTGAAAAGAGTAATTTACTCTACCAACCTTGCGCCATTTTACGTCTCTGCGTCGTACCACTCCACTTAAAATTATTTTAGAAATTTACTCTTCATTGTTGTAGCCAAATCGTACATGTTCCCCATGATGTGGTCTATGCTTCCCCTCAGGTCATTTGATCCTACATGCACAATCACCGTTTCCGGATTTCTTTGTTCCTGCTGCCTCATCTGCTCCGTTCTTATTCCAGGGAAGCACTCTACAGTCAACTCTGCACTGTGGTGTCCAACATGCTTTATTATTGAGTCTCCCACCAACAAACATTGTTCCCGCTTTGTTCCTGCTGCTCCACAACGTGCCTCATCTGCTCCGTTCTTATTCCAGGGAAGCACTCTACAGTCAACTCTGCACTGTGATGCCCAACATGCTTTATTATTGAGTCTCCCACCAACAAACATTGTTCCCGCTTGTTATCCAAGTTCATTAAAAGTTGGAGATTGTAATTGTTTGGCATTTTCATTAATGTGGTCTCCTCCTACAATTTTAGTAAAGGTTGTTTCCCAACTTTTGCATTTAAATCTCCACCAATGATCATGTTTTATTTACTTCTTCTTGTAATTGTTCATACAACTCTAAAACTTCTTCCTTTTTTCCCTCTTCAGGACTATACACTCCCACAACAATTAGATATCCTCCGGGGATCTTAAACGTTATTTTTATTATTTATTCATCAATAAAAGTTTAATTTTCAATTCTCTTTGTCCATTTTTCATCAATTAATAGCTGCTCTTTGTTTTAATGATACCCCACTATATACTGAAGTGTATTTCTCTATTTTTCTGTACCTTTTAATTTCTTTTTAGTTTCAGTAAGTACCGTTATATTTACTTTCATTGTTTCTATTTCTTTTACTAATTCTTCTTCTTTTGTGGATATTCCATGTTCCGATTTTTAATGATTCTGCAATTCCAAATCGTGTGTCCTTTTTCTTTTGCTGTGGTCGAAATCCGATCTTATCAATCTGGCTATTACATATTTTGAGGCTGTTCAGTATGTAAGCATTTCAGTCTGGCCGCGGTGCTGAGGGCTAGTTCAGTGGTTCTCTGCTCCTCAACTAGCACATGCTGCACCTTAAAATTGAAACCAATAACTCGGAATATCTGTAGAACGTTAACTATACAAAACATCCGATATGTTCCACTCACATGACTTTCTCTACATCTCTACAACAAATTATTGTTAAACAACTTATTCTTCTATTTACTTCATGCTAATCGAGAAAAAATTAACAGAAATATTCTTATTACTTGCTTCCTTGTAAGTAGAAGCGAAATAAGGGAGGCAAAAGCTGGTTGCTAGGTGACTGAAGCTTCTTTGTTACTATGGACACGAGTTGACAAACTCCTGTATGAGAAAAGTACAAGCTTTTCAAAGCTGAAACCAAAAACAAGGAATATCTCAAAAATGATCAACTCCATGAAAAAATGCATGTAACATAAATTATGTCTTAATGTGCTCTACATTTTATGTGGTAGGTTTTTCTCCATCTCTTACGGTTTAGCAGTTATGCAAAATTTCAAATTCATCCAGAATAAAGTAGTCTACAGAGGCTATTCCCAGAAAGTTCAAGATATACTTATTATTTGTGAGGTAAATATCTTTAATATACGATATTTTAATCAAAATCGTTAGAGCCATTTTTAAGAAAACTCAAATTTTCGAAAAAAAGTCCCATGTAAAGGGTAGTTGGGGTGGGAAAATTTTCTTGAAAATCTTCGTGTCGCATTCTTGGAAGAAACTAAACTTAAATACGAGGTTTGAAATTCAACGGTCTTTTCGTTTTTGAGCTATGCTGTCCACAGATACACACACGGACCTTTTTATAAAAATACTTTTTGGATTCAGGGGGATCCAAAACATGTATTTCCGGTGAAATCTCAGTGTCGAATTTTTGGGTGGAGTGTAATACCTTTGGCAATTCTTTTTATTAATGCTCTCTGAGTCTGTGATGAAAATTTGAAGCAGATAGGACATAAACTGCATCATGTTGAACAATTTGAAGTTTTGAAAACGCTGAAAAATAGAAACACAAAACAATAGGTTTTAAGGTTTAACATACTATTTAATACCGTTTGTTTGTAAGTCTTAGAATTTCATATTAAGGTCAAGTGTTATTCGTCAAAACCAAATTTCGGATTTTTAGCAATTTTTCACCATAGTGAAAACGTTAAAATACGATACCCACTTACAGTCATCCTTTAAATCGTCACGTGATACGGTTTAAAGCGCCACATGGTAATAAAAACAACAGGAAATTGAACTGCAAGCATTACATTATTTAATTAGGCAAAACATTTTTTCTTTCATTTTTTGCACTTTTTGATCAATTTTCAGTTTAGGGTACCCTTAAGGGCATTACTTTGTATGACAGGGAAATGAAATTCAGCTTTGAAACTATTACTATGTTCGAAGGTTGACTGAATGCTCCTTGCTGTTTCTTTGGCTCTACTTTTTAGATTCCACAGCCTTCTGTGTACGTGTGGAGGGCATCAGTGCAAGACATTCTCATACAGTAAAGGACAGTGCACGGTTCGCTTGGCTCGATTCCACGCTGCATCACTTCTTTTCGCTCACCGTTCTCAACTTCGGTTGTGTTTTGTTCAAAGATTTTGCCTTTAGACACGCTGTCCAATGCTTGATATATCCATCCAAAGCTACTCACCAAGTTCCCATGATCTCGCTTCGGAACCTAAGTGGACTAAATCATTTCACAGTGAAACATTCTTTAAAGAAATGGGTGATTTTGATGCATTCTCATAAAATCAAATTGACATCTGATGCCATGATGAATTAATATAAAAAATCTTTGTATTCTGTTCACATGACCTTCTCTATATCTCTGCAACAAATTATTGTTAGAAAGCTTATGCTTCTATTTGCTTCATGCTAATCGAGAAAAAATTAGCAGAAATAGTCTTATTACTTGCTTCCTTGTAAATAGAAGCAAATAAGGGAGTACCATAGATTAAAGTGATAGTAAAAATCTGGTTGCTGTTCCTTTGTTTGTGTGGAAAGGAGTTGACAAATTCCTGTATGAGAAAATTTGTTTTTTAAAGCTGAAACCAATAACAAGGAATATCTAAAAAACGATCAACTCCATGAAAAACATGTATATAACATAAATTGTGTTTTTAACGTGCTCTACCATTTTCGTATTGTAAATTTTTATCAATCTCCTACAGTTTAGGAGCTATGCAAAAATTCTGAAATTTTATCCAGAATAAAGTAAGCTTCCGAGGCTATTCCCAGAAAATTGAAGATATATATTTTATTTGTCAGGTAAATATCTTTAATATACGATATTTTAATCAAAATCGTTACAGCCATTTTTAAGAAAATCAGAATTTTCGAAAAAAGTTCCATGTAAAGGGTAGTTTGGTGTGGGGGAATTTTGCTCAAAATCTTCGTGTCGCATTCCTGGAAGATACTAAACTTAAATACCAAGCTTGGTATTTTACGGAATTTTCGTTTTTCAGTTATCGTGTTCACAGACACACGGACACACGGACACACGGACATACGGACACACGGACACATGGACACACGGACACACACGGACCTTTTTTTGAAAATACTTTTTCTGGATAATGGAGACCCTAAAACATGTATTTCCTGTGAAATCTCGGTATCGAATTTTTGGGTGCAATGCAATACCTTCTCCATACACTATGTACAAAGTACGTACAGAGAAAGTAAAAATCTAATGTGTTCTATTCACAAGACTTTCTCTACCTCCTCTGCAAACTATTCTCACAAAAGCTAATTCACAATAATAGTGATCTTCTTGATAAACATTAGTAGATGTGATCTTATTTCCTTTTAAGGGAATACATTCGGCCAAAGCGCTAGCCAATTTTTAAAAGTTGTCGCTATGCTATAATGTTGGAATTCGATTCTCATTGCATGACCGGAGTAAAACAAAAGAAGTATGAAACGAATGACGACCTCCCATATGCGAAATTTAAACGAATGACAAGAAATATCTCTGAAATGGTTAGCGCTATAAACAATATGTGATGTATTCCGTTCACATGACTTTCTCAGCTGTTCCGCATACAAACTTTTATAACAAAAAGTTATTCTTTTATCTTCATCATGCTAATCCAGATAAACGTTAGCAGAATTGGCCCTATTACTACCTGCTTCATTACAAGTAAAACAGAAATAAGGCAGATCTTTTAAAAGCCGATCGCCATGTGTACAATTGAAATTCGGTTCTCTTTGCTTTCAAGGGGAAAACAAAATAGAGACGAAAAGAAATATGATTTCTTGTTTAAGAAATGTTACAGTAGCTCAAAATTGAAACTAATAACACGGAATATCTGGGAAACGCATAATTTGTGTGTTTAACGTGAATCTGCAGTTTTTGAGTAGGCAATAAATCTTTGTCTGTCTGTTACAGTTTTACAAAAGTCTTCCAGAACGAAGAGATTTTCACAGGCTATTCCTAGATATTCATAAATTTATTTTGTCATGAAATGATCTTAAACATATGGTATTTTAATCAAAATTATTAGAGCCATTTTTGACAAATTCAAAATGTTCTAAAAATGGTCCATGTAATGGAGGATTTTCCTGAAAATCTTCATGAGGCATTGTTGGAAGAAATTGCTCTTCAATACCAAATTTGGTATTTAGCTGACTTTTAGTCTTTGAGTTGTGCTGACCACAGCATGCGCGTGCCACAAACTTTTTCTAAAAATGATACTTTTTTACTTTCTCTACCCGTATTATGCACGTAGTGTATACAGAAGGTATTGTAATGCACTCAAACATTCGATACTGAGTTTTCACCGCAAATACATGTTCTGGGACCCCCTGAATAAAAAAAAATAATAAAAAAAAAACATGTTTACTTCCCCTATACGAACTATGTACATAGTGTATAGTGAAGGTATTGTTTTTCACCCAAAATTCGATACCGAGATTTCATCGGAAATACATGTTTTGGGTCCCCCTGAATAAAAAAAAACATTTTTACAAAAAGGTCCGTGTGTGAGTGTATGTGTCTGTGGACAACATAGCTCAAAAACGAAAAGTCCGTTAAAAATCAAATTTGGTATTTAGGTTTGGTACCTTCCAAGGATGCGACATGAAGATTTTCAAGAAAATCCCCCCACCCCCAACTACCCTTCACATGGAACTTTTTTCGAACATTTTTATTTTCTAAAAAATAGCTCTATCGATTTTGAATAAAATATCGTATATTACAGATATTTACCTGGCAAATAAAATGTATATCTTGAATTTTCTGGGAATGGCCTCTGATGACTAATTTATTCTTGATGAATTTTACGGAGTTTTGCATTTCTGGTAAACCGTAAGAGATGGATAAAAACTTACTGCACAGAAAATATAGAGCACATTAAACCACACAAGTTATGTTATATACGTTTTTTTTTCGTGGAGGTGATCTTTTTAAGGTATTCGTTGTTTTTGGTTTCAGCTTTGAAAAACTTACTTTCTCATACAGGAATATGTCAACTCCTATCCATACAAACAAAGGAACTTCAGTCACATAGCAACCAGCTTTTGATTATCACTTTAACCTATGGTACTCCCTTATTTCGGTTCTACTTACAAGAAAACAAGTAATAAGATATTTCTGCTAATTCTTTTTCAATTAGCATGAAGTAAACAGAAGCGTAAGCTTTTTAATACTATTTTTTTGCAGGGATATAGAGAAAGTCATGTGAATGGAACAAATCAGATTTTTTTATTATTCAGAGGGTCCAAAAGCAGGTTTACCAGGTGGGTGGACTATGTACTAACATTGCACATACGTGCTAGAGAAAGTAAAATGTGTGTTCTAGAGATATCTACATGTTATTTGTCCTTGTCTAGCCCTTACGGTTTATCAGCTATACAGAAATCATCCAGAATGAAGAGGTCTTCAGAGGCAATTCCCAGAAAGTTCAAGACCTATATTTTGTTTGTCATGTAAATATATTTAATATGCTGTGTTTTAATGAAACTCATTACATCATTTTTAGTTTCTCTACACCTACTATGTACATAGTGTATAGAGAAGGTATTGCATTCTACAAACAAATTTCGATGTCGAGATTTCACCGAAAAAACATGTTTTGGATCCCCCTGAATCCAAAAAAAGAATTTTCAGAAAAAGGTCCGTGTGTGCGTGTGTGTCTGTGTGTGTGTCTGTGTGTCTGTCGACAGCATAGCTCAAAAACGAAAAGGCCGTTGAATACCAAACTTGGTATTTAAATTTGGTATCTTCCAACGATGCGACACGAAGATTTTCAAGAAAATCCCCCCACTCCCAACTACCCTTTACATAGAATTTTTTTCGAAAATTTTGATTTTGTTAAAAATGGCTCTAACGATTTTGATTAAAATGTCGTATAGTAAAGATATTTACCTGGCAAATAAAATGTATAGCTTGAATTTTTTGGGAATAGTCTCTGAAGACTTCTGGATCAATTTTACGAAATGTTGCGTAACCGCTAAACCGCAAGAGATGGACAAACACCTCCACACAAAAAATGTAGAGCACGTCAAAACACACAATTTATGTAAGCTACATTTGTTCGTGGAGTTGATCGTTTTTTAGATGCTGCTTGTTTTTGGTTTCAGCTTTGAAAAACTATACCTTTCTCATACAGGAATCTGTCAGCTTCTGTCCATACAAAGAAAGGAACTTCAGTCACAAAGCAACCAGCTTTTGACTATCACTTTAACCTATGCTACTCTCTTATTTCGCTTCTACTTACAAGGAACCAAGTAATAAGACTATCTCTGACATTGTTTCTCAATTAGCATGAAGTAAAAGGAAGCATAAGGTTTCTAACAATAATTTGTTACAGAAATATAGAGAAAATTATGTGAATGGAACACAGATTTTTGTTTTTGGCAAAATCGAATACTTCGAAAAATCATCTATGTAAAGAGTAGTTTAAGGTTAAGGGTATTTTCTTTAAAATCTTCGTGTCGCAAATACCAAGTTTGGTATTTAACGAATGTTTCGTTTCTGTGTTATGCTATCCACAGATACGCAAGCGCTCTTTCACACGCACAAACAAACATGAACGTTTTTCTAAAAATTATGTTTTTATTCAGGGGCCTCAAAACATGTATTTCTGATGAGATCTCGACATTTAGTTTTTGGGCGGTATACGTCTTCTCTGTCTACTATGTACTACATACATAGTACTCAATAATAAAGTAAAAGAGGTACCAGAATATTAAAAACATTTATTCCAAACATTAAAATTATTAAATTAAATAAAATGTTGGAAAAAGTATACACTTCATCCCTAAAATACATTCACTCCTAATCCACTTAAAATAGAATTTACAGAAACTAAGCAGAAATAATAGATTACATTTTGTTCATATTTAAAAGCTTTTGAGGTGTAATATAATAACAATACACTTTTTGCTGTAAGAAACCGGAATTTATCAGCAAAAATTACATTTGTTCCATATTATGTGACTTTTTTCTAAACTGCAAGCAACTAATTCCATACCCTTCAAGTTTAGCAAGGTAGGGGAGTGACTTTCATCGCTATATCATCTCATCGTAAGGACATAGCAACGTCTAATATATATTTTGGTTTATCCAGTTGGTGTCAAATTATAAACGAAAGACAGATAAGGTAAAATGGACAGCTGAAGACCTTGAGGCTGGTATCAAAGTTATTGATGAAGGGAGAAGTATTAGGTCAGCAGTTAAATCTTTCAACATCCCCTTCAGCTTAATCCAACAGAGGTTACAAAAACAAATGCACCCCGGCTACTAAATGTGTCTGTTTTTACCAAGGAACAAGAAACTAAAATGGCTAATCATATAAAAACCTTAGCGAACAAGTTTTATGGACTAACGCCACACGATGTCCGTCGTGCTGCTTTTGACTATGCAGACAGAAATAATATTAAATACAACTTTTCAATGACATCACGAATGGCCGGTGGGTATTATCTAGAAGATTTCCTGAAAAGAAATCCTTAGAAAACCTGAGGGGGCAAGCATGAGCCGAATAAAGGGTTTCAACAAGCAGGAAGTTGTTACTTTTTTTGACAATATGGTAAAAATACCGTCAACACATGATGTGCCCCCAATAATGATTTTCAACGTTGATAAAACGGGTATTGGGACAGGCCAGGAACCTGGGAAAATTGTGGCACCAAAAAGCCAGAAGGGAATTGGTTCGGGAACGAGGAAGGAATATTACAGTAATTTGTGCAATGAGTGCTGCAGGAGGTTATGTTCTTCCAATAACAGTTCTTCAGAAAGAGCTTATATAGTTGTTCACCGAGCGGAGGGACATCTGAAAAGCATTTCGTCTGTCGTTGAAGCATTTTATAAAAAATGTGAAACCGTCGCCTCAGAGTCCCTGTATTTTGATTTTAGATAATCACTATTCCTATATCACTCTGGATACATACAACTTATGTAGAGAAAATTGAATTACAATGGTTTCCATCCCTCTTCACGTGTCTCATCGCTTACAACCCTTCGATGTGCCTATCATCAAACTGATAAAGCAAACAAAGGCCAAAATCATAAGACTTTGCGAGTTTCCTTGGTAAGGCACATGGGAGGGAATATCTGCCTTCAAAGAGACAGGGACATTTTTGTGATGAAGACTTCTTCTTCCAGTAGGAAAATGCCGCCGGTAGGACCATGAAGTTAAGGATGGGATATAAACCGAACCATTAATATCTTTGAAATAGCTCACGGCACAGAATAGAACGTAATCGATTATTCTCAGAAAATTCAAGATATACATTTTATTTGGATTTATATATCTTTAATATATAGTATTTTAATCAAAACCATTAGAGTCATTTTAGAGAAAATGGAACATTTCGAAAAATCTTTCTCGTAAAGGGTACAAGATACTGAAACTTAAATATTAAGTTTGGTATTTAAATGATTTTTCCTTAGAGAAATTCACAGACAGACACACACGAACCTTTTTCTTTTCTTTTTCAGGAGTCTTCAATCCGGTAGAATCTCGACAGCGAATTTTTGGATGGAACGCAGTACTTCTCCTTCTTAGCAACTATACTTAGTAGAGAATATAAAATTGGCATTATACTCCATCTCCGGTGATCGATTTGCAACTAGTATTGCTCTCATGTGATAGTCATCAGAAAAGAATGCGAGCTATAAATCGCTCATTTTAGTTGGACGGCAAAGTTTTAAATTCTGAAGAAATAAATAACAAAACAAAGGTACAAACGTGTGCTGAAATTGCTTATAACCGTTACTTGTTTTAACTCCTGGTTCTAGTTTTAATGTTTGGAGTTAATCTTCAAGTTATAAAGTGATTCACATGTATTTCTACTTTCTCTGCCATTTTCCTTTGATGGAGAGAGAAAATTATTCCACATAAAAATTCAGTACAGATATTTCACCGGAACCGCGAAAAAAACATGATCTGAAACAAGAAAAAAAGTTTTACAACTATCACCCACTCCAAATCATTCTTTACATAAACAACCTTCTATTTATAGTTTTTCTAAAAATTCTGTTTGAAGTGTTTTTCATTCTGAATGAATTTTGTATAACTAGAAATCCATAAACAGAGAGAATACTTTCGGAGGAAAAATAACTCATTAAAACATAAAAAGTATAGGTATTTTGTGTCAAATAATTTTACCTTTTCTACTCTTATAGAAAGTAAAGGAACTAGTACTCCGCCCAAAAATTCGATGTAGAGATTTTATCACAGATATATGTTTTGAAACCCTCTGAAGAAATAAATAAACACTTTTAGAACAGGTCCATACGCGCGGTTTCCGTCTGTATGCGAACAGTATAGTTCAATAACGAAAACTCGTTTAAAACCAAACGTGATATTTAAGTTAAACATTTCAGAGGATATGAAGATTTCCTAGAAAATTCCACAGCCGCAAACTATCCTTAACGTGGAAATTTTGGTTTTCTCAAAAATGGTTCTTAACGATTTTGATTAAAATAATAATTAATGTCATAATATTTAAGATACTTCGATCTGAATGAATATTTATGCCAGACAATATTAACGATATCTGGATGACCTAAATCGTGGTAGCTATCGCCATCTCTCGAGCACTTTACATAGTTCTCCCTCTCGCTTTGAGGAGCAGAGCTATCTATGAGAAGCAGCTTGAACCAAAACAGAAACAACCATCCCGAGCAACACGACTCTACCGGCGGCTTGTGAAGTTACAAGAACTCATTCGGACCACTTTCTCTGGAAGAAGTTACACGATACGCAAGCCACACAGATGCCAAGAATGGAAAAAAAGGCCTTTAACAAATTTCTTTGAAAAGGAGACAATGTTTATCTCTTATATTACAAAATCAGCAAAATCTTGAAACAATTTGATATGTGATTTAAATTTTAATAGATTGCAATTTATACAAGCATTTATCACAAATCCAGATTTTGGATAAATTACCGATGTTAACGCATATAATACGTCATACTGAATCTTAATTAATTAATAAATAAGGAAAGCCATATGTATCATATCTGATGTGTTCCATCATATGACTTTCTCTACCGGTTCTGCAAACAAACTATTCTTACAAAAAGATTATTATAACACATACATCATGAGATAAACATTACCAGAAAGTGTCTTATTACTTGCTTTCTTGTAACCTTTTAAAGGCTGCCGCTATATGAAACAATTGAAATTCGATTATCTTTTCTAGCTAGGAGTAGAACAAATGAGATATAAGACAAAATATGACTTACAGTTTAAGTAAAGTTTAACCAGTTTAAAATTGAGTCAATAAAAAGGAATATCTTGAAAACTATTAACCCTACAAGAAAAAAATCTGATGTGTTCCATTCACATGACTTTCTCTACATCTCCGCAACAAATTATGCTTCTGTTTACTTCACTCTAATTAAGAAAAAAAAAAAATAGCAGAAATAGTCTTATTATTTGCTTCCTTGTAAGTAGAAGCGAAATAAGGGACTACAATAGGTTAAAGTGATAGTCAAAAGCTGGTTGCTATGTGACTGAAGTTCCTTTGTTTCTATGAACAGGAGTTGCCAAATTCCTGTATGAGAAAAGTATGTTTTTCAATGCTGAAACAAAAACAAGGAATAACCCTAAAACGATCAACACCACGAAAAAAAAGTATATAACATAAATTGTGTGTTTTAACGTGCTCTGCAGTTTTGTGTTGCAAGTTTTTATCCATCTCGTACGGTTTAGCAGTTATGCAAAATTCCGTTAAATTCATTCAGAATAAAGTAGTCTTCAGAGGCTATTTCCAGAAAATTCAAGATATACATTTTAAATGGATGTAAATATCTTATATATAAGAGATTGTTGGTGCATTTCTAAAAAAATCGTAGTTGGGGGTGGGGGGATTTTCTTGAAAATCTTCGTGTCGCATCCTTGGAAGATACCAAACTTAAATACCAAGTTTGGTAGTGAACAGTCTTTTCGTTTTTGAGCTATGCTGCCCACAGAGACACACAACACATACACACAGACACACACACGGACATTTTTCTAAAAATGCTTTTTTTTTGGATTCAGGGGGTCCCAAAACATATATTTCCGGTGAAATCTCGGTATCGAATTTTTGGGTGCATTATAATACCTTCTCTATACACTATGTACATAGTGCGTGTAGAGAAAGTAAAAATGTATATGATGTAAGTAAATTGTATGTTTTAAAAATATCTATTATCTTTTTGTTTTTCAGTAAGTTTTTGTCTGTCTATCTCTTAAGTCCTACCAATTACTCGGAAGTCATCTAGAATGAAGAGGTCTTAAGAGGCTATCCCCAGAAAATTAAAATTATACATTTTACTTCTTATTAAAATATCTTAAACATATGGTATTGTAATTAAAATCGTTATAACTATTAATGAGAAAATCAAATTTTTCGAAAAATGTTCCATGTAAAGGGTATTTGGGGTGGGGGGATTTTCTTTAAAATATTGGTGTCTTATCCTTGGAACTTATATAACAAGTTTGGTACTTAAGGGACCATGCGTGTTTAGTTATGTTACCCATAGGCATACACGCGCACGCGCAGGATTTTTTTTAAATATATATATATAGAAGTTCTCAAAACATGTACTTCCGGTGAAATCCCAATATCGAATTTTTTAGGCGGAATACAATACCTGCTTTAGCTACTATATACTGTGCACATACGTGCTAGAGAAAGTAAAAAGGCGTTTAATTTTACAATGCTACTAGGTACAAAGTGTTTCTATTTATCTATTTAGCTCATAATAATCTCTGCAGAAATAGTTTCATTACAAATGATATGGTATATACAAAATAAATGTAATGTGTTCCATTCACATAGCTTTCTCTAGTTATTTCAAAAACAAAATTTCCTTACAAAAGATTATTCTTCTATCTACGTCATGCTAATCGAGATAAACTCTTACTACTCGCTCTCTTGTAAGTAGAAGGGGAATAAGAAAATACAATGGGTTAAAATAATAGTCAAAACCTTAAAAAAAAAAAAAAAAAAAAAAACATCGCTAAGTGAAACAATTGAAATTCATTTCTCTTTGTTGACTTATAGTTAAACAAAAGCGATATGAAACGAAAGAGAAAAGTTTAAGTACTTTAAAATTGAAACTAATAACAAGGAATATCTTGGGAGTGGTTAACACTACCAAAAACGTGTGACATAAATAGTGTACTTTATCGAGATCCATACTTTTAGTGCAGTAAGTTTTCGTCTAGCTCTTACGGTTTACTAATTTCTCAAAAGTCATCTTGAATGAAGAACTCCTCAGAGGCTAATCCCTGCATTTCGTTTATGATGAAAATATCTTAAATATACCTGTAGCATTTTTATCAGGATTGTGACAGTTTGAGAAAATAAATATGTTCCATGTAAAGGATAGGGGGAGTTGAAAATCTTCTTGTCATATCCTTAGAAGATACTGAACTTAAATATCAAGTTTAATGCTTAGCGGAATTTTCGTTTTTGACTCATGCAGACGGCCCCCCCCCCCCGCCAACATACATACACTCATCTACACACATGTTTCTATATATACTTTTTAATTAAGAGGGTCTCAAAACGTGTATTTCCGCTGAAATTTCGGAATTGAATTTTTGAGTGGAATACAGTACCCTATTTACTTTGTGCATTGTGCTTGCGTGCTAGAGGACGTAAAAACAGAATAGATGTCGATATATTCTGGAATTGAAATGTCATTCTCTTTCAATGACATCGCCAGAAAGAATGGATATTGACAACGCTAATAATGACAAAGTATCGGAAAAGTCATACTAGTAACTGAGATGACTGCAGCGCTCAAAAAGTTATAGTAAATAATAGCAGTGATTTAAATCACTGTATATTTTTGTGTTGTAAGTTTTGTCTATATCTTATTCTCAACAATTCAAAATCAAATAACATCCCTGTAGGTAGGTAGGTAGATAGGTAGGCAGGTAGGTAGGTATGTAGGTAGGTAGGCAGGTAGGTAGGTAGGTAGGTAGGCAGGTAGGTAGGTATGTAGGCAGGTAGGCAGGCAGGCAGCTAGGCAGGTAGGTAGGCAGGCAGGTAGGTAGGTAGGCAGGCAGGTATCCAGGAAGGTAGGTAGGTAGGTAGGCAGGCAGGTATGTAGGTAGGTAGGTAGGCAGATAGGTAGGTAGCTAGGTAGGTAGTTAGCTAGGTAAGTAGGCAGGCAGGCAGGTAGGTAGGTAGGCAGGCACATAGGTAGGCAGGTAGACAGGCAGGCAGGTAGGTAGATATGCAGGCAGCTAGGCAGGTAGGTAGATAGGCTGGCACGAAGGTAGGTAGGCAGGTAGGTAGGTAGGTAGGCAGGCAGGTAGGTAGGTAAGCAGGTGGGCAGGCAGGTAGGTAGGCGGGCAGGTAGGTAGGCAGGTGGGCGGGTAGGTAGGCAGGCGGGCAGGTAGGTAGGCAGGCGCGTAGGTAGGCAGGCAGGCAGGCAGGTAGGTAGGTAGGCAGGCGGGCAGGCCGGCAGGTAGGCAGGCAGGCAGATAGGTAGGTATGCAGGTAGGCAGGTAGGTAGGCAGGCAGGCAGCTAGGCAGGTAGATAGGTAGGCAGGCAGCTAGGCAGCTAGGCAGGCAGGCAGGTAGGCAGGCAGGTAGGTAGGTAGGCAGGCAGGTAGGTAGGTAGGTAGGTAGGCAGGCAGGTAGGTAGGTTGGTAGGCAGGTAGGTAGGTAGGTAGGTAGGCCTACAGCAGGTCACGTATTAACACGTGGAATCAAAAACGGAGAGCCTATACTGATGAGTGCTGTACATTTCACGTTACAGTTAAGTCATGCAAAACACAGGTAGTGAGTTATGCGATTGGTTTGTGGGAAAACTGTTAGACAAAGAATAAAAATAAATAAATAACATTCCAGATGGATATAAATTAGGATATTTTATCAAAATATCTGTAATTATATCCCTAACACCCTGTATTTTTACTTTCTCTAGCACGTATGTAAATGGAGAATGCATTGCTTTCCACCGAAAAACCATACCGAGGTCCATGTGTGTGTCAGTGGGCCCGATGTCTGTGAACACGATTATTCAAAAACGAAAAGTCGGTGAAATATCAAATTTGGCATTTAGGTTTAGTATCTTCCAAGGACGCGACACGAAGATTTTGAAGAAAATTTCCCTACTCCAAATTACCCTTTATACGGAAAAAATGTCGAAAATGTTAATTTTCTTAAAATGGTTTTAAAGATTTTGATTAAAATACCTTATATTAAAGATATTTACATGGCAAATAAATTGTATATCTTGAATTTTCTGGGAAATAGACTCTGAAGACCTCTTTATGCTTAATGACTTTTGCACAAATTAGAAACCGTGAGATATTACAGATTAACTTAGGACACAACAAAGCAGATTACGTTAAAACACACAATTTATGTTATATACCTTTTTCGTGGAGTTGACCATTTCCGATATATTACTTGTTATTGGTTTCAGTTTTAAAACACTTAACATTTTCTCATACGGAAATTCGCTTAGTCTGTATTTCCTTATTTCGATTTGCTTATGACGAAAGGGATAATACGACAATTTCTGCTAATGCTTATGTTGATGAACACGAAGTAGAGAGAAAGTTCAGCTTTTGTAAGAACAATGTTTTGCAGAATGGCGAGAGAAAATAATGTAAATGGAATGTTTTGTTATTAGTTTGAATGTGTGTTACTGCTGAAATTTATTCTCGCGGCGATGTGAAAGAAAGATTATGTAATTTCAAAGCAATACGCTCTTTTTAAGCAGCTTCACTTTAGTTTCCCGCATTCCTTCTTACCTACAACAAAACTATTTCTGCAAACCTTTATTATATTTCCATTAACTTGTTTACAGAAATAGGCTTTGCAAGTACGTGCGGAGAAGTTATTTAAAAATAGTAGCTAGAGAAATGATTCACAAGCTAAAATATACAAAATGAATTATTGTTTTGTAAAGAACTTAGATTTATTTACATTTTAAACATTGTACAGGTATTTTTAAGAAATAAAACGTGTTCTGTATACCTCGGAATAATTGTTAGGAACACTTTTCTGTTAAATTTGTAAAAATGCAATACATTAACAGAGGTTAACCCTGCTGCACTGATTCGGATGTGATGCTCTTATCATATACATTGTTTCAATCTTTCTTTTTGGCAATTATTACAAAATCTGTTTTCATTTGTCTCCTTAAGCCACGTCTGAAGCAAAAGCTTTGACGGGTAACAGGTAGAATCCTTTTGACAATTAATACAAAATGTGGCCGCTTTAAGAAATTTAGCTAAAAACGCCGGCTTGAAATGAATCGAATGCATTACATTCACATTACTTTCTATAGCTATTTTATTTCTAAAGAGATTATTCTTCTATCTACCTTTTACTAATCTACATAAACATTGAAGAATGGCTGGATTATTTCACTGTGGATAAAGGGAGATTAGAGGAATGCAATACACTTAAGCGATATTCAAATGTTCTGAGCCTGCCTCTGTAGTGTGGTAGTGGCGTGCCTGCCTCCCATTCAAATGATTCCCAGTTCGAATCTCCGTTAGGGTGAATTACCCGAAAATGGGGTTTTTTCCGCAGTCTTCCCTTATTCGGAGAAGAAAAATGTAGAGTAACCTTAATTTTCATGGACCCTGGGCTCTTTGAGCATCACTTCATCAATTTCATTAATTTTCGATATGATCAAACATATTAAAGGACGTTAAATTAAAAAGAAAAAATTTGAAAACAGGTCACTTTGTGATGACTTTTAAATCCCGTCTGTTTCGCATGATGGTGGAAAAAGCAAGGAATAGAACTTTTAGAATTCATGAAGGAATAATTTAAAATCAATAATAAAGAATATATCGGAAAATGTTAACGTCACCAAAAGAAATATTTGGGATAAATTTTGTGCTTTGACTGGACTTTTCATAAAGAAAAATTCGGGTGCCCTTAACAGTGAAACCTAAAGGTTTTGTATTATCTCCTTTCTTTATAATATAAGCTCAATAGCCCTGTATCTTTAATGTGAGGCAGTAGGTTATAAACTAAATTGTCTTTAGAAAGACCATCTTCTCGGTGTATTAAGCCCAGTAATTCATACTTTTTCCTACTCAAAGCTTTGCATTTGAAGATAATGTGAGAGCCTATCTCTTCTTCTATATTGCACAATCTACATAGTGGTTCTTCCTAAAGATTTCTATTGTATGCAGATGTTTTCTTAACACATTGGAGCCCAAGCCCGAGTACAGCTCGAGCCGTGCGAAATGTTCATGCGGTCCACGCCCGAGAATACTCGGGCAGGTATTTCTAACGCGTTTAATGCAATTCCACGACCTTAACTCGATCTTGGGCTATGTGGCAAAGAACATACATCAGTTATCGTTTAGTTGTTAGATTTGTGCTGCCACCTGTCGCTGCTTTAGTCAACTGTTGTTAGGAATTTTAGGAGCTTTAGTAATATTGGTTGCTCTCGGGTAGTCGCGCCATTTTCTTTGAAGGTGGTGATCTGTTTGTTACGTTTGTGCTCTTAAATGTTAAAATGCTGCATTTTCCTCGATTTCTGTGTACTGAAGCTGAAATTCAGAATACAAATGAAGCTGTGCAAAATTCTGATTCCGAGGGAGAATTTTTCGAACTTTCAATAAATGGAGTGTAAACAATTTTACACATTTTTTTCAAACTCATATTTGATAGTTGTTGTAAATTTAAAATATAATATTAATACGGAAGTTATGAATAATTTCTTACTTGTTGAGAAATCCTTGAATAATATACTTTTAGATTGTCCCAATAATTTTCGGCAGATTTAATTGATGTAATGTAAATAATAATTCAAAGTAGGCGCAAAAACTCTGAGTTTCTTGGCACTTCAACTGCTGGAACGCCCGGGCGTTAATCTACAATTAAGTTAACAAGAAAGTTGTGCTACTCATCATTCTCTTTCTGTGGTTGTATTCTTCTATTTGCACCTATTGTTGTCGGTGGTAATTATTGATTCACTCACCAATGATTTTCGAACATGATTTATAGCGATGCCAAAAACTGGTTCAGGACCAGAGAATGGTTGTGCAGAGCCTTTTCAATTTTATGTATTAAGATTTGGTTTATCTTTCATGGTTATATCAAACACATTCAGTGTACTTTTACCAGAAAATTCTTGAATGTTTTCATAATTTTATAAAATTCATAATTTTATTTGCGATGAAAACATTTCAAATATCTTAATAAAATCGTTGGAGGCATTTTTAGGAAAATAAGAAACGACGTTTTTCTACGTTAAGAGTAGTTTGGGTTGGGAAAACTTTCTTGAAAGAATGATTGGTATTTATTGGACTTTTTGCTTTGAGTTGTGCATACACATGTGCACACAGGAACATTTTTCTAATACTTATCAGTGAGCCTCAAAACATATATTTTCTGCGAATAACTCGGCATTAAGGTTTTAAGAGAATATAACACTTGCTATAGTTACTATTGAATTGACCAGCAAAACTTTGTTCTCACGAACTATTGGGCAAAAGCGTCTACATATCTAAGAAAATATATACACAGGGTGTTAATGAACTACACCAAAATATTTTCACAGAATAGGTACATTACTTCAATAAGTAATTTGAGATAGGAGACCTATGGCTTATTTATTGAAATTTCAAAGTAACGGCTATAAGTTACTGAAGTGCCAGTACGCCACTGGCTAATTTATCAACCATTCGAGAGCAAAACACGAAAAACGAAGGGACATGTTACAGCGTACCTCTCTGGCGTAGTGGTTATGATACTGGCTTTCAAGTGAAAGATAGTTTCCGAGTTCGGGTCTCGTTCACGTATCGCGGCACTTCGTCTGCAATGAAAAAAAAATTAATAATAATAATAATAATAATAATAATAAACATTTACTCTATGACTGGAAGCGAACTCGTGAGCTCTGAGATAGCAGCTTCCCGCGTTACGCATTAAGCCACCAGCGCAGTTGAAAACCCCTCCAGAGTAGGCTACACAACTCAAGAACGTAGTTAATGAATGCTCAGTGTCGCACTGTCAAGTGATTAGTTCGAGCTTTTACAGAATTTTGCGACATTAAATCTTGAGAACGCTAGTAACGAGCTGCTAAAAATCGATATTTCTATACTCGGGCAGCAGCTTTAAAGACATTCTAAGCCAGTTTTTCAACCTACTCTGCTTTAACACCGACTTATCAGTACCTGATACCCACATGTTTAACGCTATGTAGTTGCGTTATGTTTATCCGGGGACCATGCATCGCCGATCTCAAATTACTTATGTAGTCACGTGCACAATCTTGCAAATTATTTCGGTGTAGTTCATTAACACATGTATATATATAATACATAAAGAGAGAGAGAGAGAGAGAGAGAGAGAGAGAGAGAGAGAGAGAAAGGAAACGTATTTTCAGAAGTAAACACAAGATATTAGTTTGTATTTGAGTCCTCTTATTTAGGGTACACATTTGAAAACAAAGATATATTAGCGAATATGACACACGACATTTTACTCAATGATATAAACTTCAGGAAATACACATCCCATCAGGCTTTAACTATGCGCTTAGCATTACGCTAAATGAGTGTTAGCTGTCAAGAATTCAAGGAGATTCGAATGTCGGAACGTGTAGTCCGAATATAGTAGACCTTGCTCTTAAAACCGGGATCATCCATTTAGATCAAGAACAGTAAACCACAGACAAAAGGTTACTCAACATGTCCTAAACCTGCATCAGTCTGAATGGGAGGCACCATTTCAAATATCGTCTTTAGTGGTTAATGAGTACTTGAATCGCAAACTTTGGAGACAGTATAATACTATACACTTTAGATTCCACACTTTTCATCCTGATAGTAAGAGACTCAATATATAGATTGTCATTAGTGTGGAAAAGTATTCTTAATTTGCAATATTTTGCTAAAAGTGTTCAGTAGGCGTTTCGTGTTTGTTCGTATATTGTAGAATTCACATTTAAATGTTAAAAAATCTGATGTGTTCCATTCACATTACTTTCTCTACATCTCTGTAACAAATTATTGTTAAAAAGCTTATGCTTCTATTTACTTCATGCTAATCGAGAAAAATTTAGCAGAAATAACCTTATAACTTGCTTCCTTGTAAGTAGAAGCAAAATAAAGGAGTACCATAGGTTAAAGTGATAGTCAAAAGCTAGTTGCTTTGTGACTGAAATTGACAAATTCCTGTATGAGAAAAGTATAAGTTTTTTAAAGCTGAAACCTAAAACAAGGAATATCTAAAAAATGGTCAACTCTACGAAGAAAATGTATATAACATAAATTGTGTGTTTTAACGTGCTCTACATTTTTGTGGTAAGTTTTTCTCCATCTCTTACGGTATAGCAGTTATGCAAAATTCCGTAAAATTCATCCAGAATAAAGTTGTCTTCAGAGGCTATTCCCAGGAAATTCAAGATATACGTTTTATTTGTCAGGTAAATATCTTTAATATAGGTACGATATTTTAATCAAAATCGTTAGAGCCATTTTAAGAAAATCAAAAGTTTCGAAAAAAGTTCCATGTAAAGGGTACCTGCGGGTGGGGGGATTTTCTTGAAAATCTTGGTGTCACATCTTTGGAAGATACCAAACTTAAATATCAAGTTTGGTATTCAACGGTCTTTTCGTTTTTGAACTATGCTGTCCACAGACACATACACACAGACACACACACATGCACACAAGACATTTTTTCTGAAAATGCCTTTTTTTGGATTCAGGGGGACCCAAAACACGTAATTCCGGTGTCGAATTTTTGCAATGTGCATAGTACGTGTAGAGAAAATAAAAATAGTTTTACAGCTTGCACGTTTCCCTCTTGTATTACCGAGCGGAATGGCTGAAGCTGGCTTATCTGTGGCCCGCATTCGATCCTCGTGACTCCATGTGGTTTCCATTGCCATTTCATTCACCCATCATCCCGTTGGTTTATTCCAAGGTTTGGTTGGTTTCCGGGATGAGAACTGCTCCTCGGTCCCCAGTCTGGTTGTTTGTGGCGGCGTGGAAACTGGAAGGGACCCTGTGCATGTGTACTCTCTCACCTCATCCCTCCCGAGTCCCGTCCGTCCAAATAATATGTCGCTGTCACGTTGTGCGCCAATATATCGCTGTTCTTTTGTCTACCGTGTGGTCGGTTTGGATTAGCACCAGCGAAATACTTTATAAACGGGCGTGTACATACCTCTGTAAAGTTCCTTGATGCGCCGGCTCTGCTCATTCACGTAGAACACAAGTTTGACTCTCACTGAGGGGAGAAAGAATGACTGGGGTATGTGACACGGGGTACACTCACAAATAGAAGTGCTTCACTTTAACTTCCACTGAATTAATGATTTTATTCACCTTTGTTACTTGTAGAGGCAATAATCCTACGAGCGACTCCTGACATAGAAATACGTAGAATATTAATAGCTAGTGCTATTTTCTGCTGCTTACTAAGTTCTTGTTTTCGACGGTCATCGGTAATTACTGCGTACTTTCATTACACGACAACTCAACTCGTGCGATAACTACAATGTTTCCCGTAATAAGATCACATACTCAGGCACTAACAAGTCACGTAAGTACAAGTACAGCTTATAGGCACCGCGTACAACATCACAAGTATAGCACGAAACTCAACAAGAAGAAGAAGCAACCTAGTTTCTTGTAAGCGCATCGCTTAAATACCTAAAATCTCCAATCTTGAGGCTCATTCCTGATTGGTTGAAAAGAAGCGCGAAAATAACTTTTAGGGGAGAGGCCTTTCTCTAAAAAAATACCCTGTTACTTATGTCTCTAATGCACTAAAATCTAGCTACGGAGATATTTGTGTTGCTAAGATTAACAAAGAAGTAGCCTTGGCTTGCACAATAGCAACTTCTCACCCTGAGGTTTTGTGTTCT
The DNA here is from genome assembly GCA_030762935.1 of Hymenopus coronatus. NCBI lineage: Eukaryota > Metazoa > Arthropoda > Insecta > Mantodea > Hymenopodidae > Hymenopus > Hymenopus coronatus. The sequence goes on along the minus strand of CM060894.1, from coordinate 127,500,878 downwards.
GCTCAGACTTGGCTGCTGAACCAGATATGTTTCCTGTATTAAACCTATGCAAAAATAATAATTAACTAATAACATACACAAAGGGCTAAGATATTGTTGCAACTAATTCTAATAAAACACTAAATACAAAGTTGTAGAATGATTATATATATTCAGTTTCCCTTCTTCTTACAATTTACATTAGATATGCTTGTAAACAAACAATGTTGCAAAAACAGTTTCTTTGCAAAATCAGAAGTTATTACCACAATTGTTTAAACCAAGTATTCAATAATTATTATCTTTAGCACCTTAAACGGTTCCTATTCTAAATATATCTACTAAAGTATTAAATATGTGTGTGTTAACCACACTGTCAATTGCCCAAACCGCAGGAGCTCATTTACATGTTAGTAGATCTACTGACACACTTAAAACCATCTATCTGGACCTTGGAACTGGTAGGTCGTGGTCTCCCAGACGACACTTGCAGAGTGAACACACGCGTATGAGCGCATTTGATGCACTTGAAGCATTGAATCCGGGCTTCTCCATTGTGATCCTCTGCATCTTCCTTGTCATTTTTACTTTCATCAAATAGCTCAATTTGATCTGTATAGAACTCCATTAGGACCCACGCCGAGATGCTTGTTTTGATGCTTTGCGGATTTTACGCCCCTAACTGATGATTATTAGGAGATCCAATGATTAGCAGTGGATTCTATTTGTCCTATCATTTTGGTCAGTTCGGTTGTGAGCACCAATCTCTACTTTGGAGCTTGTGGAACAGCGTTTTCTTCATTAACTTTAGATAGTATAATTTAATTAGGTAAAGAGTTTCTTTTTGTCTTTTTTTATGTTTAATGAATTCGAAAGTATAGGCACATGAAATAATTTAAGAACCAATTTGGGGCATCCATATTAGGAATCCCATATTGAATATGTAATTTGAAACTTAATGTAACCTATATTTTAATCGATGAATAACTATTTATCCTTTTAACATATTTTTAGCGTTCTAACGCGAGAAATGATTTCCTACTTGTAATAGTACAAAGCTCTGTCTGTCGATCATTTAAAACATCATTCATACGACAGTCCTCTAATTCCAATTTCATCGCATAACGTTTGACAGAAAAACATGACTTCCCCAAACGGGCAACCTCTCTAAGATAGGAGAATTTTCCCAATTTGAAAGTTTAATCCAATAAAAAGGAATATCACGGAAATATCTAACGCAACAAAACATTTAATTCATATCAGTTGAGTGATTTCACGAGAGCTATGTACATTTTTACTTTTTTTTAGCACGTAGATACAACGTACATAGTGGACAGAGAAGATATGTATTCCATCTAGATTTCACCGGAAATACATGTTTTGAGAGCGTCTGAATCCAAAAGAAAGCATTTTTAGAAACATGTTAGTGTATGTGTGCGCGCGCGCTGTGTCTGTAGGTAGCTCAAAAACGAAAAGTCGGTTAAGAACATTTTTCTAAATTCATTATTGTCTGAAAAATAGCTCTAACGATTTTTATTAAACGCAACATGTTTAACATATTTTCATAACAAACGAAGGGTACCTATATCTTGAGTTTTATGGAAACATCCTCTGAAGACCTCTTCATTCTAGATGACTTTTGTAGAACTTTTGTAGAACTTTTGTAGAACTTCTAAACCATAAAATATAAAATTTATGTCATATATATTTTTTGTAGAGTTAACCGTTTTCAAGATATTTCAAGTTCTTTCAATTTTAAACTACTTAAACTTTACTCAGAAGGGAAAATATTTTTATTTGCGTCTCTCTTTTGTTTATCCCTAGCAAGCAAAGAGAATGGAATTTGAATTCTTTCACTTAGCGACAGCTTTTAAATGTTTTGATTAAAGCTTTAATCTAGTCTGTTCCCTTCTTCAAGAGGTGTATCTTGACCAGCATCATGTAGATAAGTATTTTATAAGAAAAGTCTGTGGAAGAGCTAGAGAAAGTCATGTGAACAGAACAAACCAGATTTTTGTATAGTTATGATTTTGTTTATCTTTTATGGTTCTGAATTATGTTGGTCACAAAGCCAAAACACACATACACTGCATACACATAGACAGATGTTTACCTAATGATGTTTTGTTTTATTCAGAGTTTATATTCAGTGAAAACTGAATACAGGTTTTCGAATGCCGTACTTCCTTTACTTGCTATAAAAAGTACTCTTTGCCATAGTAAATTTTACCACAAACAATACTCTTTATAATCCTCCAAGTGTGCGTTTTTAATACAACACTGAAACTAAATAATAGCTTGGAAAATTGAGACCTTCTATGAGATATTTTATTGGCATATGTCTATCACAAATCATGTATGTAAGTGTAATACAATTATCATAACGAATATGTAAAATTCCTGTGCAATAGGATAGGATTTATTAATATATAAGGACAATTTATACGGTATTAGCAGCAGGTGTAACGTGTTGAGCAAAATGTAATTATTAAAATCTTCATTTTAATCAGATGTGTTGCAAGCCTAGAAGTAATCTGTTTGCAATATACCTTTTTTACCATTTATTTTACTGTTTCATTATATTTCCTCAAGTAATAGTTTTGTTAATTTCTAAATGGACTATTTATTACACTTTTCAGCTGTTCTTGATTAACTGATATCTGAAATGAATTCAAAATATGAACATTTCATACCACTAGCGAGTATTACCTTCTCTATACGTACTATGTACATACTGTATAGAGAAGGTATTGCACTCCCCCAAAAATCGATACCGGAAATATATGTTTTAGGGTCCCCTGTATCCAAATAAAGAAACAATTTTCAGAAAAATGACAGCGCGTGTGAGTATGTGCCTGTGGGCAGCATAGCTCAAAAACGAAAAACCCGTAAAATACCAAACTTGGTATTTATTTAAGTTTGGTATCGTCCAATGATGATTTACTTAAAAATGGCTCTAAAGATTTTGATTAAAATATCGTATATTAAATATATTTATCTGACGAATAAAATGTATATCTTGGATTTTCTGGGAATAGCCTCTGAAGACTACTTTATTCTGGATGAATTTTACGGAATTTTGCATAACTGCTAAACCGTAAGAGATGGACGAAAACTTAAAACACAAAAATGTGGATCACGTTAAAACACACAATTTATTTTAATACTTATTTTTCTTGAGATCGAGTTCATCGTTTTTGAGATATTCCTTGTTTTTGGTTTCAGCTTTGAAAAATATACTTTTCTCTTACAGGAATTTGGCGACTCGTGTCCATACAAACAAAGGAATTTCAGTCACTTAGCAACCAGCTTTTGACTATCACTTTACACCTATGGTACCCTCTTATTTCGCTTCTACTGACAGGGAAGCAAATAATAAGACTATTTCTGCTAATTTTTTCTCGATTTAGATTAATTAAATAGAACAATTTGTTGCAGAGATGTAGAGAAAGTCATGTGAATAGAACACATCAGATTTTTTTTACTTCATGCACAGGACAGCTATCCTGTCATGTCAGGCAGTGAGATATGTACTTCCGTGATGCTGTGTTGCCAAATTATTAATTTCTGCCAAAATGTTTTGTGAGGGACCAAAGGTTACGATCCTCCAGAATTCAAAGATTGCTTTTACCACTTTCACTCTGTATGTAGCAGATCTGGTAGAGAGAACTACTCCCAACTCGCAGTGTTAGCAGAGCCCAACTCTGATAAACCGACACTGGTAGCCGAAGTCGTTAAGACAGACTCGTGAATGGTGCTTCAAATCCCACCTTCCTGACTAAGCCATTTCTAGTTACTTTCTTAACACAGAGTGTATAGAGAAGATATTGTATTGCACCCAAAATTCGATACCGAGATTTCACCGAAAACACAGGTTTTGATGCCCCTCAATCCAGACAAAAACATTTTTAGAAAAATGTCCTTCACGTGGAAAAATATTCCATCATTTTGATTTTTTCAAAAATAGCTCTAACGACTTTTAGTAAAATATCACATTGGTATTTAATGGACTTTTTGTTTTTGAGCTCTGCTGCCCACAGAAACACACATGGCCATTTTTCTAAAATTGGTTTTTCTTTTTTTGTATTCATGGGATTCTAAAACATGTATTTCCGGTGAAATCTCGGTATCGAATTGTTGGGTGCATTACAATACCTTCTCCAGTACATAGTACGTGTAGAGAAAGTAAGAAATCAGATGTGTTCCATTCACATGACTTTTTCTACATCTCTACAATAAATTATTGTTAAAAAGCTTATTCTATTTACTTAATGCTAATCGAGACAAAACTAGCAGAAATAGTTTTATTACTTGCATCCATGCAAGTAGAGCGGAAATAAGGGAGTGGCATAGGTTAAAATATTTTAAAAGTTGTTTGCTATGTGACTGAAGTACACTTTTATAGACCGAAGTAAGAGAGAAGTATTAATTATTTTATAGTTAAACCAATAACAATGATTATCTCAAAAACGATCAACTCCACAAAAAATGTATATAACATAAATAGTGTATTTTAACCTGCTCTACATTTTTTGTGTGGACATTTTTTGTCCAGTTCACCAGTTATGCAAAATTTTACAGAATTCTTCCAAAATAAACATGTATCCACAGGTTATTCCCAGAAAACTGAAGATATACCTTTTATTTGTCACGTAAATATCTTAAATATAAGGGAATTTTATCAAAAGCGTTAGTTTGGTATTTAACGGTATTTTCGCTTTTGAGCTATACTGCCCACAGGCACATACACACTGCACACAGACACACAAGGATATTTTTCTAGAAATGGTTTTTTGGATTCATGTGGTCTCAAAACATATACTTCCGGTGAAATATCGGTATCAAAATTTTCGGTGCGATACAATACCTTTGTATACACTATGTACATAGGACTGTAGAGAAAGTAAAAATATGCATTCATCTCTGTTTCTGACTTTTTATTCTCATGTCACACAACGTATGCTGTTATTCTTTGAAATGTACGTAAAAAGTTCACAAATTATCATTATGTCAAGTTAATATGTCGAACTGCAGAATTTTAACATGTTTATTCAACATAAAATGCACATTTTAAGAATTTTAATGTTTAGTTGCATGCATAGTTTAAAAAGTCTGATGTGTTCGATTCACATGACTTTCTCTACATCTCTTGCAACAAATTGTTGTTAAAAAGGTAATGCTTCTGTTTATTTACTTCATGTTAATCGAGACAAAATTAGCAGAAACGTCTTATTACTCGTACTTGCTTCCTTGTAAATAGAAGCGAAATAAGGAAGCACCGCAGGTTGAAGTAATGGTCAAACTCCAGTTGCTATGTGACTCAAGTTCCTTTGTTTGTATGGACAGGAGTTGACAAATTCCTGTATGAGAAAAGTATGTTTTTCAAAGCTGAAAGCAAAAAACAAGGAATATCTCAATGACGATCAACTCCGCGAAAAAATGTATATAAACATAAATTGTGTGTTTTAATGTGCTCTACATTTTTTTATGTTAAGTTTTGGTCTATCTCTTCCGCTTTACCAGTTTAGCAGTAGTCTTCAGAGGCTATTCTCAGAAAATTCAAGATATACATTTTATTTGTCAGTAAATATCTTTAATATATGATATTTTAATCCAAATGGTTGGAGCCATTTTTGAAAAAATGAAAATTTTCGAAAAAAGTTCTATGTTAAAGGTAGTTTAGGGTGGGGGGATTTTTCTCACAATCTTCATGTCGCATCCCTGGAAAATATTAAACTTAAATACCAAGTTTGGTATTTTACCGACTATTCGTCTTTGAATTATAGTGTTCACAGACACACGGACACACGGAAATAAAATGAAATGGTCTGTTATTTATGGACGCTCTTTAACTGCTTTGGTTCTCAGCGTCCCATTGTATATTGGGCGTGAAAGATCGCTTAATTTTGCTCAGAGGCCTCTCTTATCAGGCTTGAGGTTCTTTTACGTGCCGTAAATCTACGACACGGGACCCACAGCTTTACTTCCCTTCCGAAGGAAGTCATGTTAAGGATTTTTACGCCCGAAAAAAATCCATCGTCCTCCGCCGGGTTTGAACCCGCGACCTTGGGTACATGAAGTTAGCATGGCAACCATTACACCACGGAGGACGGACACACGGACACACACACACGGACCTTTTTTTGAAAATGCTTTTTAGATACAGGTAACCCTAAAACATATATTTCTGGTGAAATCTCGGTATTGAATTTTTTGGGTAGAGTACAATAACTTCTCTATACACTATGTACATAGTACGTGTAGAGAAAGTAAAAAGTTCAATATATATATATTCAACAGATCGGCACACATATGCTCGCATTCTCATTTTTTTTTACTTTTTCTGGCACATATGTGTAAGTACATACAATGTACGTAGTGGCAAGAGAAGGTGTACTCCACCCAAAAATTCGGTATTGAGTTTTCACTAGAAATACCATGCTTTGGGATCCCACTGTTAGAAAAATGTCCGTGAGTGTTTGTGGTACAGCGTAACTCAAAAATGAAAACTCGGTCAAATACCAAACTTGGCACTATGTTCAGTATTTTCCAAGATTGCTGCACAAAGATATTCGGGGGAATCCCCCAGCCGCAACTATTGGAAATGTTTGAATTTCTCAAAACGGCCTAACATGTTATTAAAATTCATATATTTAAGATATTTTCATAACAAACGAAATGCATATTTTGAATTTTCTGGGAATAGCTCATGAAGACCTCTTCATTCCGGATGACTTTCGTATAACTGGTACACCTTAAGAGATAGGCAAAAACTACACACAGAGGTTGGTATCTTAAAACAAAAATTATGTTATACACATTTTAATAGAATTAACCGTTTCCGAGATATTCTTTGTTAGTGGTTTCAACTTTAAAAACTACCCTTTGATGTTCTTTTTTTTTTTTTTTTTTTTTTTTTTTTTTTTTTTTTTTTTTTTTTTTGCCACTGGCGATGCAGAAGACCGCAATTCGATTGTTCACATAGTGACCAGCTTTTAAAGCATTTGACTTTGACTTTATCCTGGTGTACTCACTTATTTACCTTCTATTACAAGGAAGCAAGTAATAAGAGCAATTCTGCTAATGTTTATTTTGATTAGCATGATGTAAATTAAAACCTTTTGTAAAAAAAAGTTAGCTTGTGGAGCAGATAGAGAAAATCATGTGAATACATGCTTACTTTCCCTGACACCTCTGCGCCGTGGTGCTATGCACTTCAGTACGAAGCTCTGTCACACTCCGTGGTGTAATGGTTACCATGCTAACTTCATATACCCAAGGGTTCAAACCCGGCGTAAAAATCCTTAGAATGGCTTACTTCAGAAGGGAAGTAAAGCCGTTGGTCCCGTGTCGTAGATTTACGGCACATAAAAGAACCTCAAGCCTCTGGGAAAAATTAAGCGCATTTTCACGCCCAGTATAGAATGGGACGTTGAGAACCACAGCAGTTAAAGAGCGTCCATAAATAAAACGCCATTTCATTTTCATTTTCGATGCTCTGGTTCCTTCCGCGGTTCCCGGATTCAATTTTATCTGTTGATTTTAAGGGCCAAGTATGGGATCGGTGGCCATTCAGCATCATTAGGAAAGTGAGGAGCTGCGATAGGAAGTGATGCTGGTACAACTGAGAGATGTGTGATGCTGACCACATCACCTCCCCATATCAGCTGGATGATCACCCTCCTCTATTGCGCGTAAGTGAACGTGAGGTCGGTAGTGGGTTTGACAGGCTCAAGCCCTTCATGGTCTGAGTCAATCTACAAGAGGTAGAAGAATTATTGTAGTTTTTAATTTTTGTTAATTTTTTTAACAATAATAAAAAAGCGCTAGAAGCCGAAATCATTATTTAAGTTCACATTAACAAAGATGCGATACGAAGATTTTCACGTAATTATGTCTAACCCAAAGTATCCTTTATATGGAGAAATATAATCACATTTTTAATTTTTCAAAAACAGTTCTCGTAATTGTCATTTATGTACAGCAAATGTCTAAAATAGACACATGAGAAATAAAATGTAAATCTTAACTCTTTAGTGAATGGGTAGTGAAGAACCATTCATAATTCTATATAACTATGAAACTTTGAAAGCAAGGAATAGTATTAGACAAAGGGAGCCCCATCCATTGATACTCAGCAGCGAACTTAGGCAGTTGTATGCCTTTTTTACTTTCTCTAGCCCCGTATGTATAGGAATAGAGAAGTATTGTATTCCACCCAAAAATTCCATGTCGAGATTTCACCGGAAATACATGTTTTAGGACCCCCTTAGTCCAAAAAAAGCATTTTCAGAAACAGGTCCGTGTGTGTGTGTGTGTGTGTGTGTGTGTGTGTGTGTGTGTGCGTGTGTGTGTCAGTGGACAGCAAAAACGAAAAAACGAAAAAACGGTTAAATACCAAACTTGGCATTTAAGTTTGGTATCTTCCAAGGATGCGACACGAAGATTTTCAAGAAAATCCCCCCACCCCTAACTACCCTTTATATGGAAAACTTTTCGAAAATTTTGTTTTTCTTAAAAATGGCTCTTACGATTTTTATTAAAATACCACATATTAAAGCCATTTCTATCAGAAATAAAATGTATATCTTGAATTTTCTGGGAATAGCTTCTAAAGACCTGTTTATTCTGGACCAATTTTGCTTTATTTGGCATAACTAGTAAACCGTAAGAGATAGACAAAACCTTACTACACCAAAAAATGTAGATCTTGTTAAAATACACAAGTTATGTCACATACATTTTTTTTCGTGGAGTTTACCGTTTTCGAGGTATTCCTTGTTATTAGTTTCAGTTGTGAAGTACTTACACTTTTCTCAGACGGGGGAGTCCGTTTTCCTTTTGTTCTACTCCTGACCAAGCGATTTGCAATGACAGTCGCATTACGACAGCTTTTAAAACATTTGACTATCACTTTAGCCAGGAAGGAACTAAGTAATACAATTCTACTAATGTTTATCTCGATTAGCGTGGTGTTGAAAGAAGAATTATCTTTTGTAGGAAGTTTGTAGCGTAGCTAGAGAAATTCATGTGAGTGACCATCAGATGGTTGTCTTATATATCTACTGACCTGAGAGGAAGGATGAGAGTGGATACCAAATCTTGACGATGATACGCGCAAGCTAAGTGGTCCATAATGACACCGGCGTGAGACTGCTTTCTTCACCGGGGATCCTGGGAACAAAGCCCCAAGGAAGAGGCACCAGTTGTTCAGTCAAGCACCAATGATAAATTAGATTGTTGGTGTGCAGCGCAAACTCCACCATCCCGCCGCTTAAAGCATATTAAGACGAAACACATAGAAATAATGGGCACAGGAAATAATGGTCAACAAATTCGTGGTAGAAAAGGCAGTCGCCTACCGATCTGGGAAACCTTAACAAATCCAAGGACCTCTGGAATGCGTCCTCGCCCAGAAAGCCATCTCTCTCGGTACAAATAGGCAAAAGCTTACTTTTAAAGCGATTCCTCTCTGCTTACATGTAACTATAAAAAGAAGTATGTGTTGCATTCACTTGTTTTCTCTACCCATTCTTCAATAAACTATGAATTCTTAAAAAGGCAGGTTAAACGAGATAAACATTTGAAAAGTGTTTTTATTACTTATTTCCTTATAAAAGTAAGTTTAAGCAATAGTTAAATGATTAAGACATTGTCGCTTTGTGATGTGTTTTAACATACGTTCTCTTTGCTTGATCAGGGATAAAAAATAAAAGAATAACGACTTCGCATTTCAGAAGTAGAAGTATTTCAAAAGTGAAACCCATAATAAGGAATGTCTCGAAATGGTTAACCCCATAACAAAATTATATTTGTAATTAAAGTTTGTGCTTTAGCCAGATTTACAAATAATGGCCCTAAAATTTCATCTTATCTTTTACGGATTACTTGTTTAAAAGTTATTCAAAATGAATAGAACATCAGAGGCAATTGCCAGAACTGTTCCATTTAAACGATAGTTTGAAGTGGGGAATTTTCTTGAAAGTATTCGTTGGTATTCTTGGAAGATGCTGAGTTTAAATACTAAGTATTCTTCTAGCTAATTCGCTTTAATCTAGATAAACATTTGTGTAAATGCTTTTATTATCTACATAGAGGTAATATTTGACATTTTCGTTTTTGAGTTATATTAACAAACTCACGTGAGTGCGGACTGACTTTGTTCTAAAGATACTTTTTCTCTACCTCTATGTGCTTAGAGTACCTACCTGCATAATAAAACTCTGATGTGTTCCATTCACAAGACTTTCTCACATCTCTGCAACAAATTATTGTTAAAAAGCTTATGCTTCAATTTACTTCATGCTCCTCGAGAAAAAATTAGCAGAATAGACTTATTACTTGCTTCCTTGTAAGTAGAAGCGAAATATGGCCGTACCGTAGGTTAAACTGATAGTCAAAAGTTGGTTGCTATGTGACTGAGGTTCCTTTGTTTGTATAGACACGAGTTGACAAATTCCTATATGACAAAATTACAAGTTTTTCAAAGGTGAAACCAAAAATAAGAAATATTTCAAAAACGATCAACTCCACGAAAAAAAATGTATATAACATAAATTGTGTGTCTTAATGTGCTCTACGTTTTTTTGTGTGTTAGGTTTTTGTCCATCTATTAAGGTTTATCAGTTATGCAAAATTTCGTAAAATTCATTCAGAATAAAGTAGTCTTCAAAGCTATTCCCAGAAAATTCAAGATATACATGTTATTTTTGAGGTAAATACCTTCAATATACGATATTTTAATCAAAATCGTTAGAGCCATTTTTAAGAAAATAAAATTTTCGAGAAAAGTTCCATGTAAAGGGTAGTTTGGGATGGGGGAGTTTTTCTCAAAATCTTCGTGTCGCACCCCTGGAAGATGCTAAACTTAAATACCAAGTTTGGTATTTTACTGAATTCTCGTTTTTGAGTTATCGTGTTCATACACGGACACACAGACACACATACACATACATATATATACATACGCGCGCGTGCGCGCGGACATTTTGTGAATTTTTTTTTATACAGGAACCCTAAAATATATATTTCCGGTGAAATCTCGGTATCGAATTTTTGGGTGGAGTGCAATACCTTCTCTGTACACTATGTACCTAGTACGTGTAGAGAAAGAAATAAAGTAAACTTAAGAAATTAATATGTATCGAAACTACTTGGAACAAATTTATCGCTATTAAGATGTAGTATAAAGTAAGCATTTTACGAATAATATACTAAGAAGAAGAAAATATGCGAAAACAAATTAGAGTTAGTTGAGATGCTTCGTATGATCGTAACAGGTCGGGTTTCTGCATAGACAAAATTTACACAGATGCTAAGGTTGGGTTATCGCTCACAGTTAAGCTGTCGATAACATTAACATCATTGTTATTCCGGAGTTTAATTGAATAGAAAGTGTTGTTTAACATGGAGGCCATATATCGATAGCGTGATGGCGACGTGCGTAGCAACAAATAGCTTCATTTATATCTGGCGTGATACAAGGTATGGTAAGCTGATCGTGTCCTCCAGAAGCACCAGTCAGCGATCGTGTGTCTGATTCCCAGGGGCTCGAATGTGACTCTAACCGCAGGAAGCAGTCCCGCCAGCAACCCAAATTGAACAGGAAACATACACACGTCCTTGAGCGTCTGTATTTTACAACTTATCTCATCTTCATAGCTTCTGGTATTACGTTTCTTTTCTTTGTTTCCCTCGAGAAAAAAATCTCATGTGTTACACTTACATGACTTTCTCTACAAACACACTTCTTACAACAGATAATTCATCTTTCAACACCACGCTAATCGAGATAAACTTTAGCAGAAATTTATTAATTAGTTCCTATAAGTAGAATGGAACTAAGGGAATGCAATAGGCTAAAGTGATAGTCAAATGTTCTAAAATCTGTCGTTTAGCGATTGTCATTGCAAATCTTGGCTTGGCCAGGAATAGAACAAAAGGAAAACGGACACTCTCGTCTGAGAACAATTTGAGTACTTAACGACTGAAGCTAATAACAAGGAATACCTCAAAACGGTAAGCTCTACGAACAAAATGTATATGACATAACTTGTGTATTTTAACAAGACCTACAGTTTTTTTTTATTTCTTACGGTTTACTAGTTATGCCAAATTAAGCAAAATTCATCCAGAATAAACAGGAACAGCATCCAGAAGCTATTAGGTACCAGAAAATTCACGATATACATTTTATTTGTGATAGAAATGGCTTTAATATGTGGTATTTTAATCAAAATAGTTAGAGCATTTTTAAGAAAAACAAAATTTTCCATGTAAAGGTTGAAAATCTACGTATCGCATCCTTGGGAGGTACCAAACTTTAATAACAAGTTTGGTATTAAACCGTCTTTTCGTTTTTGAGCTATGCTGTCCACACACACACACACACACACACACACACACACACACACACACACAAGAACCTGTTTCTGAATTTTTTTTTTGATTGAGGATCTTAAAACGTGTATTTCCAGTGAAATCTGGGCATCGAATTTTGTGGTGGAATACAATACTTCTCTATTCCAATGTACATTGAATATATGGGTCTAGAGAAAGTAAAAAAAAATATATATATAGATATGTGATGTGTTACATTCACATGACTTTCTCTATATTTCTGCAACAAATTATTGTTAAAAAGCTTATGCTTCTATTTGCTTCAATCTAATTGAGATAAACATTAACAGAAACGGTCAAATTACTTAGTTCCTTACAAATAGAAGGGACATAAGGAATACACTGGGCTAAACCGTGAGTCACATCTTTTAAAATGTGGTTGCTATAGAATTGAAATCCGTTTCTTTGCTTGGCCAGTGTTTGACAGGTTCCTGTATGAAAGAAGTATTTTAAAACTGAAACCAATATCATCGAATATCTCGAAAACAGTCATCTCTAAAAAAATTATTTAATATAAATTTTGTTTTAAGGAGATCTCCATTTGTTGTGTAGTATGCTTTTGTCATTCTCTTATGGTTTACTAGTTATGAAAAGTTAAAAAAATCATTCAGAGTAAAGAGGCCTTTAGAGACTATTTCCAGAAAACTCAAGATACATATAAATTTTATTTGACATGCATTTCTGTAAAATCTGCGTTTGGCATCCTTGGGAGATACTGAACTTAAATATCAAGTTTGGTATTTAAAGGACTTTTCGTTTTAGAGCTATGCTGCCCAAAGACACATACACTGTTTTTCTAAACATGTATTTTTATTCAGGAAGTTCCAAAACATGTATGTCCGATGAAATTTCAAATTCGAATTTTGGATGTAATACCATACCTTCTCTATACACTATATACAGCCGTCGCCAAAAAAATCTTATGTGTTCCATTCACATGACTTTCTCTACATCTCTGCAACAAATTATTATTAAAAAACTTATATTTCTATTTACTTCTTGCTAATCGAGAAAAAATCAGCAGAAATAGTCTTATTACTTACTTCATTGTAAGTAGAAGCGAAATAAGGGAGTACCATAGGTTAAAGTGATAGTCAATAGCTGGTTGCTATATCAATGAAGCTCCTTTGTTTCTAAGGACAGGAGTTGACAAATTCCTGCATGAGTATGAGTTTTTCAAGGCTGAAACTAAAAACAATCAGCAACGATCAGCTCCACGAAAAAAAATGTATTTAACATAAATTGTGTGTTTTAACGTGCTCTACATTTTTCTGTGGTAAGGTTTTGTCCCTTTCTTACGGTTTAGCAGTTATGCAAAATTCCGCAAAATGCATCCAGAATAAAGTAGTCTTCAGGGCTATTCCCAGAAAGTTCAAGATATATATTTTATTTGTCACTTAAATATCTTTAATATACGACATTTTCGTTAAAATCGTTACAGCCATTTTTGAGAAAATGAACATTTTCGAAAAATGTACCATGACTGTAAAGGGTAGTCTTCGAGTCGCATGCCTGGAAAATATTGAACTTAAATACCAAGTTTGGTTTTTTACCGGCTTTTCGTTTTTGAGTTATCCTGTTCACAGACACACGGACACACAGTCACACACGGACCTTTTTCTGAAAATGCTTTTATTTGATACAGGGAACCCTAAAACATATATTTCCAGTGAGATTTCGGTATCGATTTCTTGAGTGGCGTTCAATACCTTCTCTATACACTATGTGTAGAGAAAGTAAAAATGAGTCATGTCTGGAACGACAAAAATGGTCTAAGTCCCTCACGGCACAGCGTCTTGTATACACCATCCGCGAACTGTTGCGTAGCGGCAGCAACACGTTTGTCACAAGTATTATCAAATACAAAACTTGAGCTTCTGCAGCAAAAAAATGTCAACTATCAATAATAAGGGCACAAATTGTAAAACCTTCCGCTTACCATGTGTGTTCAGTGTAGCACTGTGACGAAACGTATATACTCCTCTGGTGAGGTTCGCAGGTTTTTTCCATTTTCTTAATGATTTTGAACCAACACATAGTGGCTATTTATTTGACATACACAACATTCGGAACAGGTAATAATATGCTGGTTATGATGATGCTTCTTTAAGAGTTTATTCTCCCGGACATCAATGTGCCGCGCACGAAAGCATGGCTGTGCACAAATTGTAAAATTATTGTTAAGAAACCAGTGTGTTTCCGGTGAAATCTCGGTATCTAATTTTTGGGTGGAATGCAATACCTTCTCTATATACTATGTACATAGTACGTGTAGACAAAATAAAATTGAAAAATTACAAACTTAATTGCATAAATTTGAAGTAGGTAACGGAAAAGGTTATGATGACAAAAGTTTCTTTTTACATATTGAAATTTTTTCGCCTATTTGCGATTAGCTGTATATTACCTTCACCTAAAAATTGGAAATCAGATTTCACTAGAAATATACACTAGGAGTGTATAGGACTGCTTGAGCTCAAAGAGAAAGTATTTAGGAGAGAGAGAGAAAGGGAGTGTGCTGCGTGTTTTGTGTATGTGTGTGCGTTTATGTGTGTGCGTGTATGTGAGTGTGTGTGTGTGTAAAAGAGATAGAAATAGAAATTCAGACAAATATCAAAGATATTTGCTGAAGATTTGCTTCTTTTAGGAATTCATTCAGGCGGTTGTGGCTTGCATTTGGGAGGTCACGAGTTCTCTTCCTATAGCTGGCCTGCCTAACCCATGGGTCTTTTCGGGGGTTTCCTTGGGCTGCCAGGCGAATGCTGAGTAGGTAGCTTTCATCTTCTGAATTTCCTGCCCCCCACGTCGTTTCTATTCTCATTTTATTCACCTTTCATCCCATTCAAGGTTGGAAGTATCGGAGATAGTGCTCGGTGCGGCGTGGCAAGGAAAGGGATGTCCAAAATACCTAATGCCGTCCCCCGACTTCGGATGGTTGCCGCGATGAGGGCCGTCGGCGTTGGGCCCGGTGTGGGGCCTGTTCGATGTCGGGGTCTTCAATCTGGAAACCGTAGGAGCCTGTCATTTCTGTGCCGTAGCAGCTGCAGCTCCAAGTATTCCCTCGTGGGACGTTGGCGCTATAAACTCAGGTTCGGCGCCGAGTCCTCTTCTACCGTATCCTATCCTAAGTTCACTTAATGAATAATCATCTGCATGAGTTCACTATTTTATATATCCTCAAACATGAATAACAAATATATTTAATTGTTTAAGCATTTTTATATTAAACAATCAGTGCATTCGTTTGAGGTTTCCAAAATCTAAAGTAATATACTTTGAAATGTTAATACAACATGCTCATTTATCAAATATTAACTATTGTGTTCAATTTTGCATAAATATAATGCATTACCTAAATGAACAGAACGCAGAAACAGATGTATGTTTTATAGAAATCATTTATAGAATATCTACAAAAACAAATGAAATAAATGAGAAGAGAAAGTTTGTGATTGTTTAAAAGTGTTTACTTATTTGTTTGGTTTACTTCTTTTACTAACATAAGTTGGTTACACACAAATGTATTTCGGTTCAGCATCTATCTACCAAGAATGTGACACAAACGTCAACAAATGCCTTCATCCTGTACATGAAACATTTTCGTTAATTTCGATTAAGATAACTGAATGGCAAATAGAATGTATAGCTTGAACGGTAAGGGAAAATACTGTGAAGATCTCTTGATTTTTACTTTCTCTCGCTCCGTATGTACATAGGAATAGAGAAGTATTGTATTCCACCCAAAAATTCGATGTCGAGATTTCACCGGAAATACATGTTTTAGGACCCCCTGAGTCCAAAGAAACATTTACAGAAACAGGTCCGTGTGTGTTTGAGTCTGTCTGTCTGTCCGTCTGTGTGTGTGTGTGTATGTTTGTGCGTCTGTGGACAGCATAGCTCAAAAACGAAAAGGCGGTTAAATACCAAACTTGGTATTTCATTTTGTAATCTTCCAAGGATGGGACACGAAGATTTTCAAGAAAATCCCCTACCTTTACATGGAAAAAATTTCGAAAATTTTGTTTTTCTTAAAAATGGCTCTAACGATTTTGATTAAAAAATCACCCCACCCCAAACTATCCTTTACATGGAACTTTCTTCGAAAATTTTGATTTTCTATAAAATGGCTCTAACAATTTTGATTAAAATATCGTACATTAAAGACATTTACCTGCCAAACAAAATGTATATTTTGAATTTTCTGTGAATAGCCTCTGAAGATTACTTTATTCGGAGTGAATTTTGCGGAATTTTGCATAACCACTAAACCGTAAGAGATAGACAAAAACGTACCACACAAAAAATGTATTGCACATTAAAACACACACTTATGTCATATACATTTTTTTTTTTCGTGGAGTAGTTCGTTTTTGACATATTTCTTGTTTTTGGTTCAAGCTTTGAAAAACTTATGCTTTTCTCATACAGGAATTTGTCAACTCCTGTGCATACGAACAAAGGAACTTGAGTCACATAGCAACCAGCTTTTGACTTTCGCTTTAACCTATGCTACTCCCTGATTTCCCCTCTACTTACAAGGAAGCAAGTAATAAGACTATTTCTGCTAATGTTTTACTCGATTAGCATGAAGTAAATAGAAGTATGAGCCTTTTACAACTAATTTGTTGCAGAGATGTAGAGAAAGACATGTGAATGGAACACATCAGATTTTCTTTTGTTCTACTCCTGGCCAAGCAAAGAAGCGATTTGTATTGACAATCGCATAACGATAACTTTTAAAACATTTGACTACCACTTCAACATAGGACATTACTTAAGTTCCCTTTTACTTATAAGGAACTAAGTATTAAGCAAATTCTGCTAATATTTATTTGACACATACACACACGAATCTTTTTGTGAAAATGATTTTTATGGGTACAGGGGACCCTAAAACATATATTTGCGGTGAAAGTTCGGTATGTAATTTTGGGTGGAGTGCAATACCTTCTCTGTACACTATGTACATATAGAGAAAGTAAAAATGATTAACATAATGATCTAAACCTACAGCAATATCTACGAGTTGTTTAATAAGTCAAGGCCCTTGATATGACCATTGAAGTTAAAGGGGGCTATACAAACTAAACAATTTAAAACAATTGGATATATGTTATAAGCTGTACCAGAAATATTGCGATAGAATCAATTTAATTGCGTAAGAAACACAGAATGTTCAAATATCCCATTACATTTTGAATTGTACAACATTAAACTATTCGTACTCTATGGACGCATATTGCAACCTGGACTTCAGCATCCAAAGTTTCATTATTCTGATGATACAACTCTTTGCGTTGTAGCGTCAGTGAGAAAATTCGTGGATTAAAATATCCTTGTTCTGTAAAACAAGACTTGAAATAAAGCTCGACTCAAACCTCTTGGATCTATGTATCGATCAGTTTAAACTTCGCCAAGGCAAAAGACTATAATCCGAAAAAATCCATTGCGCTGGTTGTTCAATTATTGGACACAAATTAATCGTTATAACTAGGTCCGAAACCAAGTTCCCTCATATTTTTCAAACGGCGTTTCCAGTTGTTTCTGAAATCTCTAATTTATCTTTTAACTGCCTAAATATGTGGAAAAAATAAACTTCTTAATGACCTTTTAAAGTGCAGCCTTCAACAAAATTAGTTTTGCTAAACTTCTTATAAATTCAATTACACATTTGTTAATTCCCTAATGTCTGAATTATAAAGAAAAATTTGAACTGGTATTATTTCATAAAATAATTTATAATTGCGTTTCTTCTATTGCCTTTTTACTTTCTCTACCACTTCAATGTACATAGTAGTAGAGGAAATATGAAATTTCACCAAAAGATTGATAAGTAGATTTAAATGGAAATACACGTTTTGAGCACCTCCGAATACAGAAAAATCATATTAATAAAAATCCCTAAGGTGTGCTTGAGCGTGAGTGTGTGTGTAGGTGTGTGTGTAAGTGTGTGTAAGTGTGTGTGTGTGTATCTGTGATCAGTATAACTCAAAAACAACGACTCCCTTGGTATTTAAGGTCAGTATCTTCCAAAAATGCAAAATGAAGACATTTAGGTAAATTCTCCCCCCCCCCCTTCCCAACCACTAGGAATTTTGATTTCCTTAAAATTAGTCCTAACGATTTTGATTAAAAATCATATATTAAAGAACTCACAAATAAAATGCACATCTCGAATTTTCTTGAACAGCCTCAGAAGTTTTCCTCATTTTGCTTGTTCTTTGCTTAACTGGATATCGTAAGAGATACACAAATTCTTACTACACAAACATATAGATACCATTAAAACACACAATTATATGGAATATATTTTTATGGAATAAAAATTCCCAGAAATCCCTTGCTTTTTGTTTGATTTTTCAAATGCATTTTCCTTAAACGAGGAATACTTTATTCATGCTTTGCATTCTGTCCATGCAAAGAGTACGGAACTTTAATTCCATTACGTAGCGACTTGCACTTATAATATTTGACTATCGCTTTGGCTTGTTATTCTCCATGTAGCCACAAGGAAATATATAATTCGGCTAATTCTCGATTTCTCGATTAACATGAATTACATAGAAGAATAAGCTATAGTAAGAACAGGTGGAAAAAGACATGTGTGCACAAGACACAAAGATTTCTTTATGTTTCTTATGTGCCACACAAATTCTTAAAATCTTTTTATTTGCCATGGATATATTTTTATCCCTTAATAATACGAGGCACGTCCAGAAAGTAAGTTCCGTTTCAATTTATCTCCGCTACAGCGCTGCGATCGCAGTTCCGCACATGCGCGGTAGACGCTCTGTATCAAAGAAAAGAAACGTGCGCCATTTTGAGATCGCTGTCAGCCACATACGCTTTGTTGTGCTTATTTACAAAGTCGGTGTTGATTGAAAATCCCGCCGCTTGTGAAATCAGATCTGTGATTCGTTTTCTGAATGCTAGGAAAGTGAAACCACTTGAAATTTATCGGCAAATTTGCGAAGTTTACGGACAAAATGCGATGAGTGATTCAATGGTAAGAAGATGGGTCCGACAGTTCAATGAAGGAGGTAGTGAAGTGTACGATGAAGAACGAAGTGGTTGTCCATCTTTGGTTACAGAAGAACCGGTTCACGCGATTGATGACAAGATCCAGGAAAACCGCAAGTTTACAATTAGTGCTCTCGCTATGGAATTTCCCCAAAGCTCACGATCACTAATTCATGAAATTGTTACCGAAAAGCTGAAATGTCGTAAACTTTGCTCACGTTGGGTACCAAAGATTTTTACTGAGCAACACAAAACAAAACGGATGGGTAGTGCACTTCAGTTTTTAACCCGTTATGATGAAGACGGCGAAGAATTTCTGACACAGATAGTCACAGGAGATGAGACTTGGGTGGTTTTAGGGCGTAAAAATCCTTAGCAAGGCTTCCTTCGGAAGGGAAGTAAAGCCGTGGGTCCCGTGCCGTAGATTTACGGCACACAAAAGAACCTCAAGCCTGATAGAGAGGCCTCTGAGCAAAATTAAGCGCCTAGTATAGAATGGGACGCTGAGAACCATAGCAGTTAAAGAGCGTCAATAAAAAACACGCCATTTCCATTTTACTCGAGAACAAATTAGCAGAAATAGTCTTATTACTTGTTTCCTTGTAAGTAGAAGCGAAATAAGGGAGTACCATAGGTTAAATTGATAGCCAAAAACTGGTTACTATGTGACAAGTTCCTTTGTTTATATGGACAGGAGTTGACAAATTCCTATATGAGAAAAGTTAAGTTTTTCATAGCTGAAACCAAAAATAATGAATGACTCAAAAACGATCAACTCCACGAAAAAAATGTATATAACATAAATTGTGTGTTTTAACGTGCTCTACAGTTCTTGTGCAGTAAGTTTTTATCTAAATCTTACGGTTTAGCAGTTATGCAAAATTCCGTAAAATTCGTCCAGAATAAACTAGTCTTCAGAGGCTATTCCCAGAAAATTCAAGATATTCATTTTATTTGCCAGGTAAATATCTTTAATATATGATATTTTAATCAAAATCATTAGAGCCATTTTTGAGAAAATCAAAACTTTCGAAAAAAGTTCCATGTAAAGGATAGTTTGGGGTGGGGGGGGATTTTTCTCAAAATCTTCGTGTCGCATCACTGGAAGATATTAACTTAAATACCATTTTGTTACTTTACGACTTTTCGTTTTTGAGTTATCGTGTTCACAGACACACGGACATACGGACACACGTACACACTCACATACACACGCGCGCGCACACACACACACACACACACACACACACACACACACACGCGCGCGCGGACCTTTTGGTAAATACCTGCTGACATCACTTCAAAACTGGCAAAATATTGAAACATTCAAACGTAAAGCAACTAATATCTTGCAAATTGGGTATTATCACAAACATGTAGTATACTTCCTTCACATTTTAGTGCACTAAACTTTTGCCTTCAGTTATACAAAATACAATGAGATAGAAGTGAGCTTCACCAGCTATTCGTATAAAATGCAATATATACATTTTATTCATCAGAAAAGTATTATTAATATTTATAATTTAATCAAAATCGTCAGAAACATTTACAGGAAAGCTTATAAAAAAGTTCATTGCAGAGCCTGTGGAGATATTAATTGAAAACATTTGTGTCGATCTTTGGTAGTTTGGTTTTTATCATACATTTCGTTTCTGAGTTAAATGTACAAACGAAAACGTTTTATTCAAACTTATTTGGGGGCGGGTACCGGAATTTCCATAGATATATTTCCCGTAAAATCCAGATATCGAACTTTTGGGTAGAGTGCAGTTGCACTCTTTACTTGCTCCAGATAAGCAACACAGAAGATAAATAGAACAGGTAAAATGCAAATAGGAAACCTACTACACGAGGGGCAACTTGTGAAGCCGCATGCGCTGAAAGCACGTGTTACATGTGCTGTCACATGCACAACAAAGAATGACAAAGTGCAATGCAATAACATTAGTCTTTCCTTTTCTGGCACCCAACCAACAACTCACTGCTACTTTATTTCCTCTTCTTCTTACCTTTAGGAGGCAAGGGTCCCAGTGATGGACACTGCACTGAGGCCATTTTCTACTTACGTGACTCTAAAGGAGTCACAAGAGGGGATATATCCCAAGGGCAACTAGATATGGAATAATGCAGGCCTAGACGGTGACCTTAAAGGTACTACATTGGACGCATCCGCCACCCGGACCCAACTCACCAGCCCATGGGACCGAAAACGAACCCATGACCTCCCGAATTCTAGCCGCACACGTTATGGTGGTAGCTTGGGTAGCTAAGAGGAAGTATTGCATTTCATCAAAAAATTCAATATGAAGATTTCGTTGACAATGTGTGTGTGTGTGTGTGTGTGTGTGTGTGTGTGTGTGTGTGTGTGTGTGTGTGTGTGTGTTTGTGAATGGCACAATCCAACTCAAAATTGGGTTAAATTCCTAACTTGTCCTTTAAGTACGGAGTATTCCTTGGATGCGAAACAAGATAAAAGAATCCCTCTAAACAAAATGCCTCACACATTTTTTTTTATTAAAATACCATATGTTTAAGGTTCTTGTAGTACGCACAAACTTGTATACATGGGTTTGCTGGGAGTAGCCGCTGTATGACTTCGTAATTCTAAACCGTAAGAGATGCACAAAAAATATAAATCCCGTTAAAGCACACAAGTTGCGTGAAATAAAAATATTTTGTGAAGTTAACCATTTCAGCGATATTCCTTGTTATTGGTTTGAATTTTCCAATAATTTCCTCATATGGTAGGTAATTATTTGTTGTCTTCTCCTGGGCATGCGGAGAGCAAGAAACTGCCAAATCGTCACTTAGCGCCATGCTCTTTAACATTCTGTCGCTGTACCTACTGCATATCTCTACTGTTACAGCGAAGTGTGTAAATGTAAATTGAACGTTTATCTGCGTTAACAGTCAGTAGACTTTTATAAGAACAGTTTGTGATTTTAATTGTAATGTAAAAATACTTTTTTACTTTCTCTACACGTACACAGTGTATAGAGAAGGTATTTTATTTCAATCAAAACTTCGATGCCAAGATTTCACTGGAAATACATATTTTAGACCTCCTGAATCCAGAAAAAACATTTTTAGAAAACAGACTGGTATGTCTGTGTGTGTGTCTGTCTGTCTATGTGTACGTGTGTGTCTTGTCTGTGGACAAAATAGCTCAAAAACGAAAAATACTGAATACTAAACCTGATATTTAAGTTTAGTATCTCCCAAGGATGCGACACTAAGATTTTCGAGAAAATCCCCCCCCCCCCAACTACCCTTTACATGGAAAAATGTTTGGAAATTGATATTTTCTCAACATTGGCTCTAATGATTTGATTAAAATATCATGTATTAAAGATATTTGTATGACAAATAAAATGTATATCTTGAATTTTTTCGAAATTGCCTCTGAAATCCTCTTTATTCTGGATGAATTTTGCTGAAGAGAAATAAAAAAATCTGATGTGTTCCAATCACATAACTTTCTCTACTTCTGTGTAACAAATTATTGATAATAAGCTTATTCTTCTATTTACTTCATGCTAATCGAGAAAACATTAGCAGATATAGTCTTATTACTTGCTTCCTTGTAAGTGGAAGCGAAATAAGCGAGTACCATAAGTTAAAGTGACAGTCAAAAGCTGGTTGCTATGTGACTGAAGTTCCTCTGTTTGTATGGACACGCGTCGACAAACTCCTGTATGAGAAAGGTACAAGTATTTCAAAGCTGAAACCAATAACGAGGAATACCTCAAAAACGATCAACTCCTCGAAAAAAATTATATAACACAAGTTGTGCGTTTTATTGTGCTCTACTTTTTTGTGTGGTTAGTTTTTGTCCATTTCTTACGTTTAGCAGTTATGTAAAATGCATCCAGAATAAAGTAGTCTTCAGAGACTATTCCCAGAATCTTCAAGATATAAATATTATCTGTCAGGTAAATATTTTAATCAAAATCGTTAGAGCCATTTTTGAGAAAATCAAAATTTTTGAAAAAAGTTACATATAAAGGGTAGTTGGGGGTGGGGGGATTTTCTTGAAAATCTTCGTGTCGCATCCTTGGAAGACTTAAGTACCAAGTTTGGTATTTAACGGTCTTTTCGTTTTTGAGCTATGCTGTCCACAGACACACGCACACGCGCACACACACGGACCTTTTTCCAAAAATGCTTTTTTGGAATTCAGGGGGACTCAAAATATGTATTTCCGGTGAAATCACGGTATCGAATTTTTGGGTGCAATACAATACCTCCTCTATACACGTACATAGTACGTGTAGAGAAAGTAAAAATTGATTGCACAAAAATTGTAGATGTCGATAAAACACTTAACTTATGGAAATACCTACGTCCCCCACCCCCTAGAGCTAACGTTTCTGAGATATTTCTTGTTATTGGTTTCAGCTTTAAAATATTTATACTTTTCTCATACGAGAATTTGTCAACTCATGGCAGTACAAAGGAATTTAACCACATAGTAACAAACGTTTAAGATACTTGACTATTGTTTTAACGTATTCCCTTATTTTCCTCCTACTTACAAGAAACCATGCAATAATACCACTTCATCTAATGTTATCTCGATCAGTTAGAAGATATTTGACTATTGTTTTAACGTATTCCCTTATTTTCCTCCTACTTACAAGAAATCATGCAATAATACCACTTCATCTAATGTTATCTCGATCAGTTAGAAGATATTTGACTATTGTTTTAACGTATTCCCTTATTTTCCTCCTACTTACAAGAAACCATGCAATAATACCACTTCATCTAATGTTATCTCGATCAGTTAGAAGATATTTGACTATTGTTTTAACGTATTCCCTTATTTTCCTCCTACTTACAAGAAATCATGCAATAATACCACTTCATCTAATGTTATCTCGATCAGTTAGAAGATATTTGACTATTGTTTTAACGTATTCCCTTATTTTCCTCCTACTTACAAGAAACCATGCAATAATACCACTTCATCTAATGTTATCTCGATCAGTTAGAAGATATTTGACTATTGTTTTAACGTATTCCCTTATTTTCCTCCTACTTACAAGAAATCATGCAATAATACCACTTCATCTAATGTTATCTCGATCAGTTAGAAGATATTTGACTATTGTTTTAACGTATTCCCTTATTTTCCTCCTACTTACAAGAAATCATGCAATAATACCACTTCATCTAATGTTATCTCGATCAGTTAGAAGATACTTGACTATTGTTTTAACGTATTCCCTTATTTTCCTCCTACTTACAAGAAATCATGCAATAATACCACTTCATCTAATGTTATCTCGATCAGTTAGAAGATATTTGACTATAGTTTTAACGTATTCCCTTATTTTCCTCCTACTTACAAGAAACCATGCAATAATACCACTTCTTCTCGATCAGTTAGAAGAGGACAGAACAATAAACTTTTTAAATAATAATTTCTCTTAGAGACATAGAGGAAGTATTTTGAATGGAACGTGTCAGATTTTTACTTTCTCTTCACGTACTATGTACATAGTGTATAGAGGAAGTATTGTATTCCGCCCAAAAGTTCGATACCGAGATTTCGCCGGAAATACATGTTTTAGGATCCCCTGAATCCAAAAAAGCATGTTTAGAAAAAGGTCCGTGTGTGTGTCTGTAGACAACATAGCTCAAAACCCTTAAATACCAAATTTGGTATTTAGGTATCTCCCCACCACCAACTACCCTTTATATAGAAATATTTTCGAAAATTTTGATTTTCTTAAAAATGGCTCTAACGATTTTAATTAAAATCACGTATATTAAAGCTATTTGCATCCCGAATAAAACGTATATCTTGAATTTTCTGGGAATAGCTTCTGAAGACCTCTTTATTCTGGATGCATTTTGCCAAATTTTGCATAACTGCTAAACTGTAAGAGATTGACAAAAACTTAAAACACAAAAGATGTAGAGCACTTTAAAACACACAATTTATGTTGTATACATTTTTTTCTTGGAGTTATCGTTTTTTATTTCAGCTTTGAAAAACATACTTTTCTCATACAGGAATTTGTGAACTTCTGTCCATACAAACAAAGGAACTTCAGTCACTTGGCAACCAGCTTTTGACTATCACTTTTAACCTATGATACTTCCCAATTTCCCTTATGCTTACAAGGAAGCAAGTAATAAGACTATTTCTGCTAATTTTTCCTCGATTAGCATGAAGTAAATAGAAGCATAAGCTTTCTAACAATAATTTGTTGCAGAGATGTAGAGAAAGTCATGTGAATGGAACACATCAGATTTTTTCTTTATATAATGTTAACCTAAATGAATAGAGCGAGAGCGAAAGAGAAGTGCGCAAGAAAAACGAATAACCTCCAAATTTATGGAGCATATAATACAGATATAATGCTCGAGTCAAATGAGCATACGAAAGACACCGTTAACATATTCTAATCATTTAGATGCAGCCATGTTTCCCCTACTGCCGTTTAGTCCATTAGGGAAAATAACGTGCTCTAGTTCCGTGTAGGATGCAAAACAAGGCTAATTAATTCAGCTATATATAGTATAGTGAACTTGGCTGACCTTGCCAACAAGGTTCAAGTTCTTGGCAGGTGACTCAGTGTTATGCAACCTGTGGAATTGCGTTTCACCACAGCCCGCCAGTTTCCAGTTACGGCGTTAACGGAAAATCGGATTACGGGTTATTTTGCTCGCTAGAGATTATCTGCCCCATCAGTTTGCTGAGGAATCCACGATAAGATTTGTTTCCTACATGCACAGGCAAGATTTTGGGTTGACAATTTGTTTAAACATCACATGTATTCCATTCACTTGATTTTCTCTACATCTCTGTTAAGTAGAAGGCAGATAAGGGAACACACTAGGCTAAAGCGAGAGTCAAGTCTTTTAAAAGCTGGTTGCTATGTGCTTGAAATCGATTTCTTTGCATTGCCAGGAATTGACAAATACCCGTACGAGAAAACATATGAAACCAATAAGAAGGAAATCTCAAAATTGTCAATTTCACAAAACAAAACAAAAAAAATGTATATGACATAAATTGTGTGTTTTAACGGGGTCTACATTTTGTGTAGTAAGTTTTTATTCGTCTCTTACAGTGGAAAATTCAGCAAATTTCAGTAAATTCAAAATGAAGAGCTCTGCAGAGGCTATTACCAGAAAATTCAAGATATGCATTTTATTTGTTATGTAAATATATTTAATATCGTTAGAGCCATTTTTGAGAAAATCAAAATTTTCGAAAAAGTTTCCATGTAAAGGATAGTTTGGGGTGGGGGATTTCTCTCAAAATCTTCGTGCTGTACCCTTGGAAGATACTAAGTTTGATATTTAACCAACTGCTCCTGTTTGGATTTATCGTGCTCTCAGACACAGGAACAGCCACACGGGCCTTTTTCTAAAAATGTCTATTTTTGATACAGGGGACCCTAAAACGTGCACTTCCTGTGAAATCTCGGTATCGAAATTTTGGGTGTATCTTCTCTACTTGCGTACCATGTACTATGTAGAGTAAATTTTCGCATTAATAATTTGAATTAATGGTATTTTTGTGTTGAATATTTTACATAAATTTCGTGCTAATTTTCAGGCAGAACTAATGAGTAATGATATGACCGAAATGAAACTTTACATGTACCTAATTAAAGTAACATTAATTGTAAAACTCCTTATTTCCAAATTCAAAACTTTTATTGCAAATCAATATCATGAATTGAGTCCTACATCACATATCAAACATCACCAAAGTGCAACATACAAGTTGTAAGATTTTAGTTTTCATAGTCGTCCTTTTATCCGTTACAACTAAGTTATACCAAGTGGCCACATAGCGTCGTATTTCGCGTTTCGTGCGACAAAACAGCTGCAGAATTCAACTGGGCAATCGGTTAGCAAATACCGCGAGCGGCCTTCGTTGCACACCTCGAAAGACAGCATATACACTATAGTAGATTCCGTGATGATACGCTAAAAGAGTGTACATTTTTTAGAGAATAAATTCACCTATTAGTATCCATCAATAAGCAGTTTTGAGTTGTGTGTACGCCGTTCTTATTTAATATTAGAAACTAGATCCCTTAAGGGAAAATCAAAACAATGAAGCACCGCAACAAAAACCACGCAAGAGCACGCATTGTTTCACTTTCTTCTTCTCCTTCTTCTTCCTATTATTATTGTTATTATTATTATTATTATTATTATTATTGTTATCACTGCTACTATTGCTATGTACAAACGATAGCAGAAAAGGTCAAAATATGAATGTAATTACATGCAAACACGAAAATACGTGTTGTTTCACTGGATTATTATTGTTATTGTTATTATTATTTACAATTATTTTATTATTATTATTTTTATTGTTATTATTATTATTATTATTATCATTATTATTATTATCTATGTAGCAGAGAAAATCTAAGACATAAAAGTGTCGTAACAAAAAATCTGGAAAAAGGATAGACAGCACGTAGTATTTCACTTTATTATTGTTATTATTACGCATTATAGAGTAGCAAAGTGAGTCAAAATATTAAAGCGTCGTAAGGAAAAACATGCAACAGGAAATCGGGTAAAATTTCACAGTACTCGTGTTCTCGTATTTGCAAATGTTTTTCGTTACGATGTTTTATGTTTTGTTTTATTGTGCCAAGCTTTTGCTGAGTAATTTTTTTTTAAGCTTAACGTCCTTGAACCTGGTTGGTCCTATCGGACATTGAATGAAATTGTTGAAATGATGCTCAAATGCATGGGGTCCATGGAGCTTAAAGTTACTCGACAATCGTCTTCTCAATATAAGGGAAAACCCCGAAGAAAAACCTTATCCGGGTAACTCACCCTAAGTGAGATTCGAACTCACGTCCTTTTGAATACGAGGCAGACTCTACCCAGGCGGGCACTGAGTAACATTATTATTAATAATAATAATAATAATAATAATAATAATAATAGATACATTGCGTGCTCTCGTATTTGTTTTTGTTCCGATGTTTTCATTTATACTGTGTAATAATATTAATTATAATAATACAACTAAGCACTACGCGCTCCGACGTATTTGTAATCTTCGTAACGATGTTTTCACGTCTTGGTTTATTCTACTGAAGGTGTCCTGCGTAATAATATTAATGATAATAAAGTGAAACGCTTTGTTCCCTCGTATTTGTATGTTGTTCGTTACAATGTACCTATACATGATCTGATTAGTGGTGGGAAAAGTAGTTCTTTTTGCGAAACAGTTTAATCTGTTTCTGTTGCAGCCCCAAACAGTTTCGAAATAAAAGTTTCCTGCAACAGAAATTCCCTAAACTGTTTCTCCGCTGCAAAACTGTTGTGTAGCACCAAATACTATTGAGATAAATACTGCCCAAATCACAATGCAATCATTCACTAGGTGCACTGAAGAGGAAATTATCAAATTACGGCAGCAAAGCCGTTAACGAGAGGGTTTAGTACATTCGAATTTCCCGATATCAGACCGCTCACTACAAGGTACAAAGGCTTTGGAAACATTTACGCTATGGAACACAACCGCAGCGCAGTAACAGTTGCAATAAGAGAAAACAACTACCCAGGCGTTACTGTTATTGTTGCGGGGAAGCTATGCACACAATTTCCAGAAGTGTTTTATGAAACACTTTTAGTGGTGAAACTGTTTCAAATAGTTGTTGTGTTGATGAAACAGTTTCAAAATAACTGTTGTGTTATTTTTGCCCAATTTCTAACTGTGATTTATTTTGCTAAGCCCATATTACAATTAATGATATTAACGATCATGATACAGTGAAACACTGTGCTCTCGTATTATGTTTTTAGTTTAGTTCCATTCTGCTAAGCTTATATTAATGGCCATAACACAGCGTGCTCTCGTGTTTGATGTCTTTATTGCGATGCTTTCATGTTTTGATTGATTCTGCTAAGCGTATCTGCACATTAATGATAGTGATGCTGTGAAATACTACATACTGTGGTGTTTTAATGTTTTTCGTTGCGGTGTATTCTTCTTTTGACTTATTCTGTTAACATAAGGTATATTTAATAATGCCAAACAGTAGTAGTAGTAGAAGTAATAATAATAATAATAATAATAATAATAATAATAATACAGTTACAGTGAAATACTGTGTGCTCTCGTGTTATGATGTTTCCATGTTTTGTTTTGCAGGGTGTATATAAATGAATAATATAATTTAACTCTTCATAATATTTATTACATTCAACTTACAGTTATGAATGATATGTCAAATGAAAAACCAACTCAAACAGTTTTATCAAGAAGCTTATAAATGTTCAATGTAACTACTTTTTGTCACACGGCACACATCAAGTCTATAGCCGAGTTCTTCCCAAACGTTGATAAGTGTGTATTCAGTAATTGTAGCAACAGCTGCTTCAATCCGGTTTCTAGATTCAGGGAGGTCAGCTGATAGCGGAGGCATGTACACACGATCCTTGATGAAGCCCCAAAGGTAAAAATCGCATGGCGTTAGGTCAGGAGAACGTAGAGGCCATGTACAGCAAGCCCTGTCATTGGGGTCCTTGCGGCCTATCCAGCGCTCGGGTATAGTGACGTTCAACCAATCGCGTACTTCGTTATGCCAGTGAGGTGGCGCACCATCCTGCTGGAAAATGAAGTTCTCTAGCTCATTTTCTTCGAACTGAGGGAAGAGCCATTGCTCTAGTGTATCAAGGTAAGAAGTGCCAGTTACAGTATGTTCACCAAAAACGAAAGGCCCATAAACTTTTCGCCGGGATACAGCACAAAAAACATTCACTTTAGGGGAATCTCGTTGCATTTGTACCATCTCGTGAGGATTTTCTGAGCCCCAGATGCGCACATTATGAGTGTTAACATGTCCACTAAGGTGAAAGGTCGATTCATTACTGAAGACAACACGATCCACAAAATCGTCATGAAACAACATGTCGTTTGCGAATTTGGCACGTAATCCGTGATCTGTCGGCTTTAGAGCTTGCAATAACTGTAAACGGTAAGGACGTAGCTGTAAGCGTTTTCTTACAACTTTGCAAACAGTCGACACAGGAAGTTGTAATTCACGACTAGCCTTCCGGACTGGTTTCTTTGGGCTACGAGTGAACGACTCTCTCACTCGCTCAACAGTCTCTTCACTTACTCCTGGTCGTCCCGTGCTCTTCCCTTTACAAAGGCAGCCGGTATCTTCAAACTGATTATACCATCTACGAATGTTTTTATCACTAGGAGGATCACAACCGAACTTACTACGGAACGCACGTTGCACAGTAACTACAGATTCGGTCTTTGCAAACTGCAAAACACAAAACGCTTCCTGTTTACTAGTCGCCATCTTTGCTACTACCGCTGTCTAGCGGATTGCGGCAGAAACATTGCACGCACATGCGCACTTGTGTCAACAAACAAAACTGAGTTGCTTCTTCATTTGACATAATTATTACTGTAAGTTGAATGTAATAAATATTAAAAAGAGTTAAAACCCCGATATTCATTTATGTACACCCTGTATTCTGCTAAACCTATATTGCCTAATAATATTAATGATAATAATAAGGTGAAACACAACATGCGTTTGTGTCTGCATGTCTTTCGTTAAGATGTTTCTTTTCATGCTTTGATTTGTTGTGCTAAGCATAAACTGCTTAATAATATTTAATGATAAGACGTAATACAATTATAAACAACTGTAACACTGTGTGCCTTCACGTTTTTTATTGATTTATTTTTTTTTTTTTTTTTACGATTTTCTAACATTTTTTATTCTATGTATATGCGTTCTAAGCCGATATTGCATAATAATATTAATCATAATAATGAAGTGAAACACCATGTGCTCTCGTGTTTGTGTATTTTTCGTTACAAGGTCTTCATGTTTTGATTATACCTGTTTAGTGCATGATGATGGTAATAATAATGATAATAATAATTATAATAATATCATCTAATAATAATGATGAGGGTGATATAGTGAAACAGTGCTTGCTCTAATGCATGGTTATTCTTATGGTACATTAATGTTTTGATCTACCCTTCAGTGGATATAGTGTCTAATGTTAAATAAGAACACACAATTACTGTAGGTGAATACTAAAAGGTGAATTTATTCTCTCAAACAGTTTACTCTCTTCTTGTATTCACGATGGACTCTACTACAAGTAGAGTCTACATGTTGTGTCTCGATGAGCGCGATTCCCTCACGTTTTCGCTTATATGCAAGAGGTGTGCACAAGGTCGCTCGCGTTATCTGCTCACCCGCCACTGACAGGTGTTTGCTTCCAATTGCTCCATTGAATTCTGCAACTCTTTTATCGCACGAAGGGTCATCAGCATACATAAAATACGGCATTGTTGCGCCACCTGGTACGTAGAGAAAAATCCCTCGCAGCAAGCATTTGATGTACAAGTTAGCCAAAGACATTACCCTCGCCATGGCCGAGTGGTTAGACCACCCGACTCTCACCTAGGGTTCGATCCCAAGCGACCGCATGCGGGATTTGTGGTGGGCAAAGCGGTTTTATCCGGTTTCTCCCTGCTCCATCTTCATTCCATGTATCATCAGTGCTTACGGTGCTATAGTAGTAAAAGTGGGTGTTAAACGCTACCAAAAACGACATTTCACAGAAAACATGGTCTTTTGTTCGAATGCCAAGAATGCTGTTACCAGCAGTGTTTAGTTGTTCAACAATGGCACAAAATTCTTTGTAACAAGCAAGCAATTCAGAATTACTACAATAGTTTAAATGCTGGTTAATTGTTGCCATTTAAATCACCGATGGACATTTCTTTAGTAACTAGCCTTGAAGACTCAATTAAATGATTATTGTTATTATATCATCAGTTGTTTTGCAACAGTGGAGTACAATTTAGGCAGCAAATGTTTCAATTGTCTTCTCCTGTACCTCTCTCTCTTTGGGACCCATGTCTTCCTCTACTTCCAATGTGAGCACTCTCTAATGTTTCATATTTTCCTCTCAGCAAATTAATTCGCAATAAAACAAGGTGAACTACATGTTTTTCTTTGCATTAAAATTCTAATACGTCCACTGTTACAAACCTGTAATTTTTCAGAAATAAGATTTCTTCCTGCTTGATACCTTATTTCGGTATCTTGTAAGCATTGTAACTGCAAACTTCTTTTCGTTGAAATTCTAAACATTCTTACACAACTTTTAGCTCCATGGTATGAAAATGAAATGCTAAATTAAAATTTTATTTAGGTAACTTGAAACACATAAATTCAAGTTTCATGCAGAATAAAAAATATAAATTGTCATTAATCGCAAAAAGTATTCTCGAAAATAAAAAAAAGTTCTCATAATCAGAGGAAAAATATATAGAAATGTATAAAATTATGTCAAATATATACAGAAAGATTTAGACTGCCTCCGTGGTCGAGTGGTCAGCTAGCTATCTTCTCACCGGCGGCCCTCAGCGGGGCGGGAAAATTTTGTTTAATCAAAATCATTCCCTATCCTCACAAAGTCCGGAAGTATGTATGAGAGAGTGCATTTGTGTATTTGAACAAAATAAAAGATTAAACATCTAACGTTAAAGAACCTCGAATTGTTTCTAAAGCAAAGCCCTCAATATGACCATAGATATTAAAGAGGCTTACATAAATGAAATAATTAAAAAGAGAAATATATTTTGTTTTTTAATTCAGCAACTTTCTCATTTATCATTAAAAACAATATCTCTTGCTTATGCTCATATGCAATAAACTTCACACTCTAGTCATTTGTTTCCAACTACGCCAAGTAGTTGTTTGCCTACTTTGAGTACTTTGGCTACTCAAATATATTCCTACTTCTATTTAATCAGTCCACGCTCGGAACTGTGTAGTCAGTTTAGGATTACCTTACGATAGGAAAATCCTGGACATGTCTAACGTCCTTATGTCCTTTGTCTGGCGTAGGAGGGGAATATATGAAAACTATGAAATGCTCTACATAATTACAAATGTAAAAAGCCTTTGGTTGTAAATTGACAAACAACTCAAGAAATTAGATCAATATTTTTTGAAAATTGTGAAATTTCTTTGCTATTCTTGCATGCAAACATAATTTTGAGAGGGTCTTTTCACTGCATCAGCACTGTATAAAACGAAAGAAACATGTTATAAATCGAGACAATGGATTTTTACTTTCGTTACACGTACTATGCACATAGCGTATAGAGAAGGTATTGCACTCCACCCAAAAATTCGATACTGAGATTTCACCGGAAATATATGTTTTAGGGTCCCCTGTATAAAAAAAAGAGCATTTTCAGAAAAAAGTCCGTATGTGTCCGTGTGTCTGCGTGTCTGTGAACACGATAACTCAAAAACCAAAAGTCCGTAAAATACCAAACTTGGTATTTAAGTTTAGGATCTTCCAGGGATGCGACATGAAGATTTTGAGAAAAAAAACCCACCCCAAACTACCCTTTATATGGAACTCTTTCTTCCTTACAAGAAAGAAGTAATAAGACAATTCCTGCTATTTTTTTCTTAATTAGCATGAAGTAAATAGAAGCATAAGGTTTTTAACAATAATTTGTTCCAGAGATGTAGAGAAAGTAATATGAATGGAACACATCAGATTTTTACTTTCTCTACACGTACTCTGTACCTACATAGTGTATAAAGAAGATATTGTAATGTGGGGCGGGAAATGGTGATGTACCTGGTGGTGCTGGGCTGCGCAGCGACGACTGGACGGCGTTGCAGCTGCTAAAGTCGATTCCCGATGCTCCTCGACTATTGGTAGACTCAGCGACGAGCAATTGAGACCTATTTATATCTTGTTCAGGTATTTAGCTACGGTGATCTCCAGGGAGTGGTACGGGAATTAACTTAAAATAACGTCGGCACTTTTCGTTCAGTCAAGGTTTATTTCTCTTAACGAGCGTTCCCGAGAATGTTCCTGGCGTGATTGAGTTCCGATAATTTCCCTCGAGCAAGGGCGTAATGCGCATAAAGGTAACTAAAATGTACGCGGCGACGAGTGCAACTGTTACGTGCAGAATAATTGTAGACACTTTAACTTTCTGCCGTGGCTTCCTTGTTTCCGGCGTCGCAGGTTACGCGTGACATATATTTCAACTGCGTGAATCACTGTAATGACTTTACTATATTTACGAGGATTCTTGTTTCGAGCGTCACGGTTCTGCGTGTAGTTACATTCCTACTGCCTCATCACTATAACTCTGCTAATTCGCGCGTACTCTTGTTTTAGGCTTCGCAGGTTCCCCTTGGGATTACATCTCAACTGCGTGAAAATTGAGGCGAATACTCTATATTTATAGCAAATTCTACCCACACGCAAAACTCTCAACTTGTAATGTCATTGGCTCATTTTTGGCGCCGAAAGTAGCTTGGGGTGCGCTTCTGCCGTGACGTGATTAATTCTAATTGGTCAATGCGTCTTTCACGTTATTCTGGACCTAAATTTCCTCGTGGTTCCCCGGTTTATATGTCACATTCACTTTCTCTTGCGGAGACGTGACCACACAATAGCGTCTTTCCCCTCTTGCAACAAACAAAGAACTAGCGTAAACAACTGAATTCGTCGCTTGAGAACTCTTGGGCTGAAGTTTGAAACGCTTTCCAGGAACAATCTCTCTGAACATACAATATACAATAAATACATTATATATTACTTACTAATTAACCTAAACAATTTAATCAACTAAAATATATGCTTTGCGCTTATTCACCTGGGCGACAATCCGTCTCAAAGGCACCCAAAAATTCGATACCGAGATTTCACCGGAAATACATATTTTGGGTCCACCTGAATCCAAAACAAATCATTTTTAGAAAAAGGTCCGTGTGTGCGAGTATGTTTGTGTGTGTGTCTGTGGACAGCATAGCTCAAATACGAAAACTTGGTATTCAAGTTTGATATTTTCCAAAGATGCACACGAAGATTTTCATCCCACCCAAACTATCTTTTACATAGAACATTTTTCTGAAATTTTGATTTCCTCAAAAATGGCTCTAGCGATTTTGATTAAAATACCTTACATATAAGATATTTTTAAGACAAACGAAATGTATATGTTGAATTTTCTAGGAACAGCCTCTGAAGACCTCTTTATTCTGGATGAGTTTTATATAACTGGAAAACTTAACCTCACTACACAGGTAGCTATGAGTAAGGTTAAGTTAGCTGTATTCGAGATATTCGGGATTATTAGTATTAATTTTAAGCCACGTAAACTTTCTCGAATGGCAAGACATCTTACTTCTCGCTTCTCGTTTGTTTATTCCTGACGAGCAAAGAGATTGGAATTTCACTTGTTTCATATAGCAACCGGCTTTTAAAGGACGAGACTATCGCTTTAGCCTGTTCGTTTTCTTATTTCCCTTCTACTTATAAGAAGCTAGTAATAAAACTAATTCTGTTTATGTTTATCTTGATTAGCATGATGCAGATAACAGATTAATTCTCTGAATAAAAGGTTTGTTTATCGAACAATTGGAGCACATCATGTGAATGGAACACGTTAGATGTTTCCCTTCTACTTACAAGGAACCAAGTAATAAGTACAATCTCTAATGTTTATCTCGAGTTACATGAAGTAGATAGAAGAATAAGCTTTTTAACAATACTTTTTTACAGAGATGTAGAGAAAGCCATGTAAATGGAACACATCAGATTTTTTTTTCTCAATATTATAGTAGGTATTAAATACACGCACATTCATACTTCCAGACTCTGTGGTGGAGAAAGAATGATTCTAGTTAACGAAACATTCCCAGCCCCATTCGGGAATCGAACCTCTGGGTGAGAAGCACTCGACTGCAGAGACAGTCATAACTTTAAATAAAAAGAAAATGGAATTGTGAGTATGAAAAATGTGTTTTGTTAATGGAACCAATGTTTTGTATTTTTTTTAAGAATGGAATTTTAGGCAAAATTCTTCTTTTTGAAAGGAATGGCCCTTGTTTTCTTTTATTCAATCCATCCCTCACAAACCAAACCATTCCATCCCTCACAAGAACACACGATATTAATATAGCGATTAGCCTCAAGCAAAAGACGCTGTGTGTCGGTTCATAATTGTGAGTGTGACCACTACCGAACTTCACTTCTAAGAGGGGAGGCAAGCTACATCCGTTCGTCTTTGACCCTACTAATTGGACTCTCTCTCTCTTTACACGATAACGCAGTCACAAGTAGAAGCTTTGCACCGCTTTCGAAGAAATGGCAATCATGCTCACATATTTTTGGTACCTAATGCACTTTATTGATTCTATGGATTGAAAATAATAATATTATTAGATTGTCCTCATATATGTATAAGCTATACATTTAACTATTATCATTACAAACGTTGTATAAATTAATGAAACTACGTTTATGATAAATAACTGCTAAATATGAACCCTGAAATAATAATGGTGCAAATTATCAGGTTGTTATAACATAAACATAAATAAACATCCCAAAATTGATCCAAAAATCTGATGTTTACACTCACATCACCTTGTCTGTCTATTTTGCAACAAACTGTTCTCACAAAAGCTTATTGTTTTATATATTTCATACTAATCGAGATAACAATTAGCAGAACTGGCCTTACTTCTCAGTTTAAGTTAAGCGGAATAAGGAAATATAGTGGGGTAAAGCGATAGTCAAATATTGAAAGAATAGGTTATGTGATAGCCTTGAAATTTCGTTCTATTTGCATGACCAGGATGTAAAGACAATGACAAATTCTCATTTGAGAAAAGTAATTATTAGAAAATTTATATCAATAGCAATAGTTAACTGTACAAAAAATGTTTTGGTCATAGATTGTACATTCAGACGAGATCTACAATTTTTGTGTTTTTGTCTGTCTTATACGGTTTACTAATTATGCAAAGGAAATCTGGAATGAATAGATCTTCAGAACCTATTCCCAAAACTGTCAAGTTATATATTTCATTTATCATGAAAATTTCTTTAAAATATGGTACTTTAATCACAATCGTTAAAGCCATTTTTGAGAAACTCAAATTTTCAGGAAATGTTCCACTTAAAGAGTAGCTGCTGGTGGAGGATTTTCTTAAAAAGCTTTGTGTCGCATCCTTAAAAAGATACGGAACTTAATCATTAAGTTTGGTATTTAACGAACTTTTTATTTTTGAGTCATGCTGTTCACCGACACTCACGCGGACAGATGGACTCACGTGCGCGCGGTCAAAAGAACGGACCTTTTTCTAAAAATACCTTTAAATTGAGGGAATCTAAAATATATATTTCCAGTGAATTCTCGACTTCGGATTTTTTGTTGGAGTACAGTGCGTTCCCACTTGCTATACGTAATTTCACAATGTTTAAAAAACAGATCCAATGTTTCACTTTACACACCACAGAAACTGGATATAGGTTTATTTGTAATTATTTGTAGCAATCTTGGCGTACAATATTATATACAGTATTCATTATAGCTTAAATAATGTGTTTTCAGTTTTTTGCATTTTCTTATCAATTGGACGCAAGTTTTTTCTTGATTAAAAGAAAATGGTGGTATCGGCTCTAGTTTTGGAGATATTGATTAAAAGACTAGTCTCTGCATACATAATGACATTTATATTCTAAAAGTTGGACCCCGGTAAACAGCCATTTTATGAAATGCTTTGTTATTTCGTGCTTCAAGCCTTAGAGATGTAATTTACATATATCAGCTTATAAAATAGCTTGGAGCGTACGTTTCACATACAAATGCAAGCTGGAAAAGGAAGTGCGCCATTTTGTAGAGCAAATCATAGGAACAAACCGAACTCAATTTGTTTATGTGTTTATTCCATGTGCTTCAAACCATGTATTGGAGTTATTGTTTCTGTGGTATACATTAACTTATTACTATGGCAATGCAATAAGAGAGAACAGCTTCTCAATTGCAGACAGGAGAAAAGCAGTATGGGCCTTATGGCTCCATAAATATTGTACAAATGTAATGATAGTTCACTTATCAAAAAACAATTGCTGAAAATACAGAGAGCAATAGACACACAAATTAAATACTTCCAAGCCAATCATGAAGTTCACCAAGCCACATTTTAGAGATTAATGTGCTATAAGGGAATACACCTAGAATTCTAATGGAACCATAAATGTAAACATTTGTAAACTTCCCCAAAACTTAATTTTTTAGTAAAAAGATAGACATCAGTAAATTATGCAACAATTACCTTTAATGACGCATGAAGGCTAGACAGAGCTGCTGTAGAAATAAACCCTGGTAAATATGTCATACAAGCAATAACTGATGAAGGTGACTTACAAATAAAGAGTACAGTACAAAAGGGTACTAAAGAGGTCAGGAAAATTGTTAAGTTGGAAGAAGCTGCCAGGAAACTAGAACTTGAGTAGGCTATATCTGCGTCAGGGAAATTCTAGCCTGCATTCTCCACTGAAAGCTATGAACCTAAGATGAAAAAACTTTATTGTTTAACTCCCCAAAACTACATTTTACAATTTACAATGGTTTCCCTCAGGAATTGTTTTCTAATGTATTAATCTCAGCCAAACTTGATATTCATACCAGGGCCGTTTTTTTCAACATCTGATAGGCTATGAATAAAAGACAAGTTCATAGATAACAATTATTTTATTACTAAAAGTTTTGTACACTCATGGTTACTTTTCAACATGATCACTGAAATGATTAAGACATTTATCGTACCTGTGCACAAGCTTTGCAATACCCGCTTCAAAAGATGCTGCCGCCAATGATTTCAAATGAGCATTGACGTTGTTTTGAAGATCTTCGTTGGTTTGAAAGTGCTGCCCTCCAAGCCACGTCTTCAGTTCAGGGAAAAGGTGAAGGTCACTGAGTGCCAGGTCAGGACTGTACGGCGGATGATCCAAAATACCCCATTGAAATTGTTCAAGGAGCCGATGGGTTGTGCCAGCAGTGTGTGGACGAGCATTGTCATGGCTCACACAACTCCTGAAGTCAGCATTCCTCTTCGTTTGTTTTGAATGGCTCTCCGCAAACGTCGTAAAGTACGAAGACGTCAATGCTCATTTGAAATAATTGGTGGCAACATTTTTTGAAGCTTGTGCACAGGTACGATAAATGTCTCAATCTTTTCGGTGATCATGTTGAAAAGTAACATAAGTGTACAAAACTTTTAGAAATAAAATAATTGTTTTCTGTGAACTTGTCTTTTATTTATAGCCTTTCGGAGGTTGAAAAAAACGGCCCTCGTATTTTTAGAATAGCTGTTTACAAGACTATTTCCATAAGTGTGACTAGTAAAATGAGTGCAAGAGAATCGTTTTAAGTGTATGAAAAAAGTTGGAATTTTATAAACAAACATATATAAAAAAATCTAATGTGTTACACTCACATGAGTTTCTCTAGCTGCTCTACAAACCTCCTACAATAGATTCTTCTTTTTTGTACACAATGCTATTCGAGATAAATATTAGCACAATGTTCTTATTACTTAGTTCCTTATAAGTAGAAGGGAATAAGGGAATGCGCCATGCTAAAGTGATTGTCAAATGTTTTAAAAGCTATCGTTATGCGATTGTCATTGCAAGGCACTCCTTTGCTTGGCCAGGAGTAGAACAAAAGTAAAACGGACACTTCCTGTCTGAGAAAAGTTTAAGTACTTCACAATTGAAACCAATAACAAAGAATATCTCGGAAACGGTTACCTCCACAACAAAAACGTAAAGGAAATAAATTGGGTATTTTGTCGTAATGTACATTTTTTGTGAAGTGAGTTTTTTTCTGTTTCTTGCGGTTTAGCAGTAATGTAAAATTCGGCAAAATTCATCCAGAATAAAGAGGTCTTCAGAGGCTATTCCCAAAAAATTCGAAATATACATTTCATTTCGGACATAATTAGCTTTAATATACGGGATTTTAATCAAAACAGTCACATAGCAACCAGCTTTTGACTGTCGCTTTAACCTATAGTACCTCTTATTTCGCTTCTTCTTACAAGGAAGCAAGTAATAAGACTATTTCTGCTAATTTTTTGTCGATTAGCATGAAATAAATAGGAGCCATAGCTTTTTAACAATAATTTGTTGCTGAGATGTAAAGAAATCCATCTGAATGGAACACATCACATTTTTTGCATTACATCAACAAAATAAAAAAACAATATAAAATCCGCAATATCATACCCCGGCAACTAATTCCTTAAACAGGGCTTGTAATGCAAATCTTTATAATGTATTTACACATTTAAAATATTTCTTGCATCCATTATTTTGTAGATACATTTTTCTAATTATACTACATACTACTTACTAAAACATTCTTAAAACAACCAAAATAACCTTAGTTAAATTGTGTATATATAATTCTTGAGTCAAAATATATTAACTTTTTATCATCATATCAAATACAATTAAATATAAATATTTGATTATATTGTGTATTTAAAATTTTCATTTAAATGATTAAATAAAGCTTGTTTATTTATTTTAATTTACACAATTTAAAACATTTGACATTTTAAATACAAAATCTAATAACAAATTATCAGTAATAATTTATTGATCAATAAGCTTTGATAGAGTAACTTGTATTTTTTTAATGTGCCACGCCTGCAATAAAAGTACTTCAGTAAAATGTACGCTTACTGAATTTGTTAGCCACGTAAAATTGCTCATTTACATTAGGTTCCAGTAAGAGCTAATTTGTTGAGGAGGAGAAACTGGTTATCTTGTTGCATCATCCAGTAACTTTTACGCCACCAACACAGTAGCTAAAAGCACAAGATGGCTGCATCCTTGACTAATCATACTGCTCAATCGAGTCTGCAATCATTCAAACAGCTCTTCCGAATGGTGATCTAAGTTTGATATTTTCTGTGTTAATTTCGTGAGTTAGTTGCTACAGGTTACACCTAGAGAGAGGCAACCTTACTAATATCAAGGAACAACGATACTTGCGGTTTGCAATGTGTAGAATTCAAATCGAAATGTTCTGCGAAAAACATTTAGAGAGCCCAAAGCACTCTTTTCAGGAAATGGTGCAAGAAATAAATCAACAACCACCAGCATCACCTTTTCCAGTAAGTCAGACAGCTGAGGAAATGTGGCATTTCCGTCGTGTGCGAAATTCGAACGTCAACTGTTCCTGAAGAGAAGCCACTTTTTCCAACAAGATAGGCACAATTGAGGAAACAAAGCATTTTCTCTATGTAAGTCATGAGCGAAATTATATACCCTCTATTCTGAAAACTTTTATTTTCGCGAACCGGTGCTTTTATTGAGATGTAATTATTATTAAGAATGGGCAAAGCAACCAGTAACGTTTTACTTTCTCTACACGTACTATGTACATAGTGTATAGAGAAGGTATTGTATTGCACCCAAAACTTCGATACTGTGATTTCACCGGAAATACAGTTTTAGTACCCCCTGAATAAAAAAAAAAAAAAGCATTTTTAGAAACATGTCCATGTGTCTGTCAGTCTGTCTCTGTGTGTATGTGTGTGCGTGTGTATGTGGGCAGCATAGCAAAAAAAAAAAAAAAAAAAAGACCGTTGAATATCAATTTGGACCGTTGGAATTTAAGGTTGGTGTCTTCCTAGAATGTGACACGAAGATTATCAAGAAAATCCTCCCCAACTACCCTTTACATGGAACTTTCTTCGAAAATTTTGATTTTCTCAAAAATAACTCTAACGGTTTTGATTAAAATATCGTATATTAAAGATATTTAGCATGACAAAAAAATGTATATCTTGAATTTTCTGGGGATAGCCTCTAAAGACTGTTTTATTCTGGATGAATTTTACGGAATTCTGCATAACTGCTAAACCATATGACATTGACAAAAACATAACCACACAAAAATGTAGAACACATTAAAACACATAATTTATATTATATACTTTTTTTTTCGTGGGGTTGATCGTTTTTGAGATATTCCTTAATTCTGGTTACAGCTTTGAAAAACATATACTTTTCTCATACAGGAATTTGTCAACTCGTGTCCATACAAACAAAGGAGCATCAGTCACATAGCAACCAGCTTTTGACTGTCACTTTAACCTATGGTAATCCCTTATTTCACTTCTACTTACAAGAAAGCAAGTAATAAAACTATTTCTGCTAATTTTTTTCTCGTTTATCATGACGTAAACAAAAGCATAGGCGTTTTAACAATAGTTTGTTACAGAGAAGTACAGAAAGTCATGTAAATGGAACACATCAGATTTTTTCTTAATTTCTAACGGTTGCACAGCGATTAAAAGCTATATACACCCAAATCTGTTGTATTTTATTTGATATATTATTGTTAAACAAGGACAGCAGTTCTAAAAAGCCTATATTTTAAATAATGATTGAACCAGTTCCACACCACTTAAGTATAAGATGCTTTGGCTTTAAAATACAGGAGATATTTTCATTGGTGTCCAATATTTTGAGGATGCCCACCCAACATATAAACACTAAAAACTTAAAGCGCATATGAACATGGGTCTAAAACAGTATTTGCCTAACATTGAGTTACAAGACAAAATTGAAGATTATAGAAATTGCTCGGAGTGGCTTCCTCCAGTGCTGAATCCCGCCTTTTGTAGTGTGGGGGTAACTGAATGCCTCGCAATCAAGAGTTGGGTTAGAGTGGGGGGTTTTTATGGATTTTTGCTTAACCTGAAAAGACGAATGTCGAGTAACATTAAACTCCAAGTTTATTATTAGTATCATTTCACCGTTTTCATTCATCGTCTGATATGGCTACCAGGTTAAACTAAATAAGGGAGTAGCATAGGTTTAAGTGGCAGTCTAAAGCTGGTTGCTATGTGGCTGAAGTTGTTATGTATGTATGGACAGCAGTTTGTATGAGAAAAATATAAGATTTTCAAAGCTGAAACTAAAAACAAGGAATATCTTAAAAACGATCAACTGCACAAAAACACATATAACAAAAATTGTGTGTTTTAATGTGCTCTACATTTTCTATGTGGTAAGTCTTTGTCTATCTCTTACGGTTTAGCTTTTATGCAAAATTCCGTAAAACTCATCCAGAATAAAGTAGTCTTCAGAGGCTATTCCCAGAAAATTCAAGATATACATTTTATTTGTCGTGTAATTTCTTTAATATATGAAATTTTAATCAAAATCGTTAGAGCCATTTTTGAGAAAATCAAAATTTTCGAAAAAATTCCATGTAAAGGGAAGTTGGGGGTG
The DNA here is from genome assembly GCA_030762935.1 of Hymenopus coronatus. NCBI lineage: Eukaryota > Metazoa > Arthropoda > Insecta > Mantodea > Hymenopodidae > Hymenopus > Hymenopus coronatus. The sequence goes on along the minus strand of CM060894.1, from coordinate 127,457,351 downwards.
GGGGAAATTTTTTGAGAATCTCCGTGTCGCATCCTTGGAAGACCTAAATACCAAGTTTGGTTTTTAACTGTCTATTCGTTTTTGAGCTATGCTGCCCACAGACACACACACACACGGGCATTTTTCTATAAAGGCTTTTTTGGATTCAGGGGGTCTCTAAACATGTTTTTCCGGTGTAATCTCGAATTGAATTTTGGGTGCGTTACAATACCTTCTCTATAGACTATGTACATAGTACATAAAAATTCATGAACATAGCACAATTCTTTATCGTACGATGACAGAAAGTTCTCTTTCACTTAAAGTCCGCCATATTTAATCTTTGTACCCGCTGAAGGAGATACGGACATAGAAGGTTCTAATGCAAAATGCTCCAGATAGTCGCCTTCCGTTAGCAGCTAGTTCTCGCACCCTGGTCACAAATCTGCATTACACCTTACTAATTTCACACCCAATCAGTACGTAGTACATTTAAACACTTATATAAGGTGGCTCACTTGTTCCTTGTTATTGGAGATAGGCAACACTTCATAATCTGAAAGAATAAGGTCGAAATTACCGTGCTTGTCTGCCATTTGATAACCATGCAAATCTTCATCGGAAAGTAGATCTTAGCAGCAATATCAACGGTTCATTCCAAAAGCACGCGTTTAATAACTGCTGTTACAGTACATGTTATATCAACAGGATCGCTGTCATTTGTTCTGTAACGTGAATTATAACGAATGGAGGTTAAATGAACGGCTTAAGCTACAACAAGGAGTCACACAACAGTTATAAAGAGATGAGAAGCGGAGAGGGAGCCATGTGTGACACTAGACTTACAGATTTAAAGGAGCAAGTGGGCACAATGGTTGTAGCTCAACTGGTTAATTTCATGTTGTCTCGTTACTTCTAGCATATCAGCGGTTCGAGTTCCACGATCTGCATGCAGTTTTTTTTCTTCTCTATGTATAATCCATCGAGGTGCAAAGTTAGTTCAGTGTTTGTCACTCTAATAATTTTAGGTGTAAACAAAAAGGTATACGAATGAAGAACAAACGACAGTTCATTTTACGCTTCTTCAGGCTTCCATTCTTAATTTTCTTTCTAATTATTTTAAAAAGAAACTTCACTAAGCCTTTAAACAATAAAGCAAGTTTTCAAAACGCATAAAGTTAATAAAAATAATTTCAAAATACTAGAACTCTTAACATGTTATCGACTGTTCTTCGTAGTTAGAGAATGTTCCATCACTAAGTTTCACACTTTATCTAGTGGATATCGAGAAGTTTAAGTTATGGGAATTAAATCTAATTTTCTTTTCAACTGAAAGTGTTGAGTGGTGACTACCTATGTATTTGGCACAGTTTGTGATTGTCAGCCTAGGTATTTTGTGTATTTCTCGTTTTAGAGATACCCTGAAAATGGGCATGTAACTGGAATAAGCATAAATAAAGAGAAGAACAATAGTGTTCCGATATCTCATCTAGCTTAGTGCCAAATCAGGAAGAAAGAAAGCGGGAAAAAAATTGTCAACATACAGGTAAGACTCGAACCTAAATCTTGGAAACTCACGTTAATACTTCGCGTAAATCAAATACGCTACTGTTAAACTATAACTTGCATCCCCAAAGTCTATAATGTTAGTTTGCAGAAGACGGGTCTCGGGAACGATGTTTTCAGGTTAGACTGTAATCTGCGGGTTGCATAAAACCAGAGAATAAGGGACAGGCGCATATAACGCCGCGTTTTACCGAACGACCAGCTTAGTTATATGTGGAAGAAAGGAGGTGAAATCTTAGTTCCTCTCTTGGTCCCCAACATTCGACAGTGCTCCTCTCAAGAGTTGCAGAATGTTCGTGAACAAGCTGCCCTTCGGGATAAAGCTCACGTGCTCGAGATGCATTTCCATCCGCAAGGCCACAGCGCATATCAAAGATTACATTTTCTTCTGACTTCCGTACTATACACAAAAAAACCTGATGTGTTCCATTCACGTGACTTTCTCTACCTGTAACAAACTATTCCGTTCATGCAGAAATAGTCATGTTGCTTACTTCCTAGTAGATACAAACGGCATAAGACAATATACGAGGCTAAAGCAACAATCGAATCTTTTAAAAGCTGTCGCTAAGCGATTGACACTGAATTAGGTTAGCTTTCCATGGCCAGGAGTGAAACAAAAGAGATATGAAATGGTATTTTAAAATTGAACTAATAACAGGCAATATCTTGGAAATGGTTAACTCTATCAAAGAAAAGCAACATTTGGCATAAATAGTGTTTAACAAGAAGTACATTTTTGTTAGTAAGTTATTCAAAAGTCATCCAGAACGAAAAGGATTTGGGTGGCTATTTCCAAGAAATTCAGGATATATTTCTATTTAATACATCACATTTTAATAAAAATCCTAGGAGCTGTTTTGATAAAATCGAATTTTTTGAAAAATATTCCATGTTAAGATTAGTTCGGAGTGGGAGGGGGGAGGCTCTTCCTGAAAGTCTTCGTGTCGCGTCTTTGGAAGATACTGAACACAAATACAAGTTTAGTGTTTAACTGCAGCCAAGCAATACGACCATTTCTGCTAATGTCTATCTCGATTAGCATGAAGTAGACATAAGAATAAGTTTTGCAATAATAATTTGTTACAGATATGTAGAGAAAGTCATGTGAATGGAACACATCAAATTTTTTATGTTGCCAGGGTGTCCCAAAATATTTGACACTGATAATTACACCTGTATACATTTAATAATATATTGGTTTTTTATTTACACATTTTCATATTTTGGAAAAATCATATGTTGGAAAATTTTCTTTGTATTTTACCTGTCTGTACTATTATTAGAACTCCGACTTTAGGTTAAGTTCCTGTTAATTATACGAATAATAAACCAACATTTAGTCATAGAAAGGGTTTTATTATAGCTAAATGGTCTAGTTTGACCACTGAGACCAGTTAGAACCTAAAGTATCTGTTTCCGGATAGAGTCAGACTGACAAAGTAAGTGCCATTAACTAGGATTTGAACCACAGATCTCTATTCGATTGCTCTCACCACTGAGCTACCATGGCAACATGCCGGCATAGCATTGAATTTCTCAACTGACTCACATGTTTCCCGGTAAACCACAAGGTGGTTGGGGTAATGCCGACTTACTCTGCCTTAATCCCAAGCTTCATAGTTTCATCAACCATTAGGTCACACTTGTGTGTGAAAAAACAATTAATTAATATTAATTGACCTAATAGTGTGTTAAACTATGAAGTCCTGAGTATTTACAAAATTGTAAGTCATCATTGGGGTACGAGCTTTTCATCTCAAAATAATATGAGATCACCTTATGCTTTACCGGGAAACAGACGAATCGTTGAATTTAATGTGTCGGAATGTTGGTATGGTAGCTCAGTGTTTAGAGCAACCGGCTGTGATTCAAATCCCGGCTATGGTATTGCATTTATATGTTTACATAGCGAAGAAAGACAATTTCAATATCACGAAATTGGTCTGGTTCAAAAACTTTATAATACGTAGTTTGGTTGTAAGTAACGATAACAAAGGGCCGCGCCGTGGTCGAGTGGTCAGACGACTCGCCTCTCACCTAGACGGCCCAGGTTCAATCCCAAGCGACGTCATGTGAGAATTGTGGTGGACAAAGCGGCGCAAGGGCTTGCTTTCTCCGGTTTTTCCAGCCATCACATTCCACCGGGGCTCCATCTTCATGTGTCATCAGTGTCAATCACCTGCGGTGCCAGAGCAGTAAAAGCGGGCGTTAAACACTACCAAAAAAAAAACCTTACCAAATTTATAGAAAATAACTGTTTCCTTTTTACTCTTTAGTTTTTACTTTCTCTACAGTACTATTTACATACTGCATAGAGAAGGTATTACACTCCACCCAAAAATTCGATACCGAGATTTTACCGGAAATATGTGTTTTAGGGTCCCCTGTATCCAAAAAAAAGTATTTTCAGAAAAAGGTCCGTTTCTGCGTGTGTTCGTGTGTCTGTGAACACGATAGCTCAAAAACGAAAGGTCGGTAAAATACCAAACTTGGTATTTAAGAGCAGTATCTTCCATGGATGCGACACGAAGTTTTTGAGAAAAATCCCTCTACACCAAACTACCATTTACATGGAATTTTTTCGAAAATTTTAATTTTCTCAAAAATGGCTCTAACGATTTTGATTGAAATATCGTATATTAAGGAATTTACCTGTAAAATGAAATGTATATCCTGAATTTTCTGGGAACAGCCTCTGAAGATTACTTTACTCTGGATAAATGTTGCGGAATATTGCATAACTGCTAAACCGTAAGACATAAACAAAAACTTACCACACAAAAAATGTAAAGCACATTAAAACACACAATTTAAGCTATATACATTTTTGCGTGGAGTTGATCGTTTTTGAGATATTTCTTGTTTTCGGTTTCAGCCTTGAAAAACTTACACTATATCATTCAGCAGTCAATTACTGTCCATACAAACAAAGGAATTTCAGTTACATAGCAACCAGTTTTGACTATCACTTTAACCTATGGTATTTCCCTTATTTCGCTTATACTTACAAGGAAGCAAGTAATAAGAGCATTTCTGCTAAGTTTTTTCTCGATTAGTATGAAGTAAATAGAAGCATATACTTTTTAACAATAATTTATTGCAGAGATGTAGAGAAAGTGATGTGAATGGAACACATCAGATTTTTTCAGGGGATTTCCCGATCACTAGGAATGTCGGGGATGTTTCTTCATTCATCCGAATTTCCTGTCCCTCCATTTCATCCATGTGGTCTTTCTTTCAAGATTGTGTCAGCGAGGTTACGGTGGAGGCGCCTTCTCGTGGAGATAATTGCGCTTTGGAAACTGAGCTCTCGGCGGCAGGATGGTGATGAAGGCCGTCGGTGTACTCAGGGGTGTTTATTCAGATCTGAGGCACGGGCTCCTATTGCTCACCGTCTCGTGATGATGAACTGCTTGGGAAATATTAGGGACTCTCCACGATAGCTCCCTGCCACAGTCTGGTTCCGGCTCCCATCTGTAATTTCTCTCATCTCATCCTCTCCTCCCGGACTGTGACGCACAAATAGCCTATCATTGGCTGAGACGCGGGATCCCCTCCGGTACATAGACTACAAACTCGATCTAGCTGAATTATTAAACGAAACACAGTGCACATGCATGTGTGTGTGAACTCTGGGATCTACTCAGCCACTAGATGTCAGAGTGTATATCTACTTCGTGTCTCATTATTGTCTCTGCCCTACTTGCTTCCCAAACTGTGCGAAACGTACCAAATGAAGACTAGGGAACCGAAAAGGTTCGCACATACTACCTGTTTCTGTCATCGACCGGTGACTGCAGTGCAATAGTCGAAGACATACTATACAACAGCGTTATATTCCTTTAAAACACGCATCTGGGAAGTAGCGGGTTCGATTCCCGTGCCGGCCTACCTTACCCATGAATTTTACGGGAGTTGCCAGGTGAATGTTGGGTAGGACCATTACATCTCTCGAATTTTCCGTCCACTATTTCCATTTCCCATAATTTTTAGTCATCTTTCTTTCGGTGCTAAAATACTAGGCAAGGTTTTGCGTATTATCATGGCGTCGAAATGCTCGATTGGGACCCTCTTTTGTGCTGGAGCCACATCTGGGTATCCGCTGGGAGGCTTGGAGCTCTAGCCGTGCCTAGGGCAAGTCGGAGCCGATCTAACTGTAACCATTAGACATTCCATTCCTGACTGCGCTCGACGCCATCCAAATCTGGTCGCCCTTTGGGCATCCCTTCATCTCTCTCCCTGGGATCACGGCAAAGGGCCACAAGGTCCAGTGCTCTGGCCACGTCTCCTTGGGGCCGCGTCCGTTTCTAATCTTAATCCTAAAACAGTTTATTCATTAATTACGTTCTCTATATGTACTATGTACATAGTGTATGGAGAAGGTATTGTAATGCACCCAGAAAGTCGATACCGAGATTTCACCGAAAATGCATGTTTTGAGACTCCCTGAATAAAGAAAAAGCATTTTTAGAAAAATGTCCGTGTGTGTCTGTCTATGTCTGTGTGAATATGTGTGTTTGAGTGGGCAGCAAGCTCAAAAATGAAAAGACCGTTAAAAACCAAACTTGGTATTTTCCAAGGATGCGACACGAAGATTTTCAAGAAAATCCTCCACCCTCAATTGCCCTTTACATGGAAATTATTTCGAAAATTTTGATCTTCTAAAAAATGCCTCTAACGATTTTAATTAAAATACCATATATTAAAAATATTTACCTGAGAAATAAAGTGTATATTTTGAATTTCCTGGGAATAGCCCCTGAAGATTACTTTATTGTGGATGAATTTTACGGATTTTTGCATAACTGCTAAACTGTAAGAGATGGACAGAAACTTACCAGACAGAAAATGTAGAGCACATTAAAACACACAAATTATGTTATATACATTTTTTCGAGTAGTTGATCGTTTTTAAGACATTCCTCGTTTTTAGTTTCAGCTTTGAAAAACTTATTTTCTCATACAGGAATTTGTCAACTCCTGTCCATAAAAACAAAGGAACTTCAGTCACATAGCAACCAGCTTTTGACTATGCCTTTAACCTATGGTACTTCCTTATTTCGCTTCTACTTACAAGGAAGCAATTAACAAGACTATTTCTGCTATTTTTTTCTGGATTAAAATGAAGTAAATAGAAGCATAAGCTTTTAACAATAATTTGTTGCCGAGATGTAGAGAGTCATGTATATGGAACACATCAGAATTTTTAATAATTGATGATTGTTTTAAAGTCTTGTCGATGTTCAATTGTTTGTGGAATAATAGGACAGCATATGCGTCCATTATTAAAACATTTACTGCTCCCTTTGCAGAAATAACTACATTACACATTTTGTTATAGACACAAAGATTTATCTCCAAATAAATTAGACAGGAGAGTAAGCTTTCGTAAGAACAGTTAGTTCATATACCTAATAGCTGGCTGTACTATGTAACCCAGGACTTAAAAGTACTGAAGACATTTTAAGTCGCCATTGAGATCGTCTTCTCAAAATAATTTGAGATTTCCTTGGGGTTAGAGAAAATATGTAGAGTCAGTTGGGGAATTTAGTGTCGTGTTGGCATGTTGCTTTGATAGTTTCATGAGAATAGTTCTTATATCCACCAATAAACGACAAAGATACATAACATCATGTGAACTTAACACATCCGATTTTTACTTTCTCTAGCATGTTTGTGTATAATGTACATAGTAAATAGAGAAGGTATTTTATCCCACATGAAAATTCGATTCCGAGGTATCAGCGGAAATACATGTTTTGTATATATGTGTGTGTGTATGTGTGTGTGTCTGTCTCTGTCTGTTTCGGATATCTGTGGACAGCTAACTCAAAAATGAAAATTCGGTTACGGTGTACCCCTTCTTTCTCTCTCTCCATTTTCATCATTGAAGAATTCAGGAATGCACTGCCATTACTTAGTTTTCCACCATATCTATTCCGTATTCTATTTTCACATCTATCTTCTCCATTCCGGAAGTTACAGTCTTCATTTCAGACTTTATTCCGTCTTCATTCCTCTTTTCACACTTAGTTTTCTCCAACTCGGCCAGTAATTTTTGGAGCATTTTCTACATTTTGGCTTTTACATCCGGCTTCTGACACCGGTGTAACAATGAGACTATTAGTTGCACAGAAGCGCTCGGCGTAGCAGCAAAGTTACACTGGAGACCAGCTGATATACAACTGAACTGCTTACTCGCACAACTGAATGTCAATTGGTAATGTCCATTTTAACTGCTCTTCTTTTAGCCTCTACTGAATTAACTGAATCGTCCAAACTGGACAAATCAGCCCCGTATACAAGGTGGTTCACCTGTCCCTTATGCAACCCGCAGATTACAGTCTGACCGGCAAACATCGTTCCCGAGACCCATCTTCTGCATAGCAACCTTAAAGTCTTTGGCACTCGAAGTTATAGCTGAACAGTAGCGTACTTGGTTAACGCGTTATGTTGAGTATGAGTTCCAAGATATTCGATTTACGTTCGAGCCTTACCAAAACGCTGACATTTTTTTCCTTCGCTTTCTTTCTCCTGATTTGGTACAAAGCTATTGGGATATTTTTTTAACTTGCATATGTGTTACTTTTATTGTTGTTCTCTTTATTTGTGCTTGTTCTAACTTTAAGTTTTATTTAAAGTCCTAATGAAGTTTCTTTTTAAAAATAATTAGAATGAAAATTAAGGATCGTAAACTGAAGATCACGTAAACTGAGCTGTCGTTTGTTCTTTATTCGTATACCGTTTTGTTTACACCCACAATTATTAGAGTGACAAACACTGAACTAATTTTGCACCTTGATGGATAATACATAAAGAAGAGAAAAGTGAACACAGACTGTGGGACTCGATCTGCTGACGGTAACATGGAACTTGAAATTAACCAGTTGAGCTACAATCACTGCCCCAGCCTTGCCCTTAAAACTTGTAGGTATAGTGTCACCCATGGCTCCCTCTCCGCTTCTGATCTCTTTATAACTGTTGTGTGACTCCTTTTGTAACCGTTCGTTTAACCTTCACTCATTATAATTTACGTTGTAGAACATAGACAGCGATCCTATTGATATAACATGTACTGTAACAGGAGTTATTAAGCGAATGATTTTGGAATGGACGTAGCTACTGTTACTAAGGTCTATTTTCCTATGAAAAGCAGATTAGATTTGCATGGGTACCAAAGGTCGACAAGCACGGTAATTTTGACCTTGTTGCTTTCAAAGTATGAAGTATTGCCTATCTCCAAAAATAATAAGGCACAGGTGAACCACCTGGTATAGGCCCCGCAAACAAAGCAGAATTGGTGGAGTGCAATACTTTCTCTATACACTATGTACATAGTGCGTATGGAGAAAGTAAAAAATAAGTAGAAATAGTCTTATTGCTTGCTTCCTTGTAAGTAGAAATGAAATAAGTGAAAAAGTAAAAAATGAATATCTCGAAAAAACACACAATTTACATCAGCTGGAGTTAACTGTCTCCGAAATATTCCTTGCTACCCGTCTGAATTCCTAAATACTTATAGTTTATATTGCATTGGTTATTACTTTCTCTACACGTACTATGTAAGTACGTAAGTAAGTATATAGAGTATAGAGGAAGCACAGTATTACACCCAAAAAGTCGGTACCGAGATTTTACTCGAAATATGTTTTGAGCTTCCCCGAGTTCAAAGAAGGCATTTTTAGAAAATATTACCTACCTGTATATCTGGGACAGTATGACTGAAAAACGAAAATACCTTTAAATATAACTTGGCATTTAAGTCTATCATCTTCCAAGGATGCGACACGAAGATTTTCAAGAAAATCAACCCACCACAAACTACCCTTTTCATCGAAAAATTTTATAAAATGTTGCTTTTCTCATAAATGTTTCTAATGATGTTGATTAAAATACCGTAAATTAAATATATTTACATCACAAATAAAATGTATATCTTGAATTTTCTGGGAATATTTCTAAAGACCTGTTCATTCCGGATAAATTTTGCTGAATTTTTCATAACTGGTTAACCGTAAGAGTTAGACAAAAACTTACTACACAACAAATGTCGATCTCGTTAAAACACACAATTTATGTCATTTCCATTTTTGCTGTAGAGTTGACTATTTCCGAGACATTCCTTGTTATTGGTTTCAATTTTAAACTACGCATCTCAAACGGGATCACCTTTCGTTCCATCTCTCTTTTGTTTTTCTGAAAATGCAAGGCGAACCGAACTTAAATTGTTCACATATCGATCGGGTTTTAAACCATTTAACTATCACTTTAGACTGGTATATTACTTTATTTCCCTTCTGCTTATAAGAAAATAAGTAGTAAGTTCAATTGCGTGTTATGTTTATCTCGTCTAGTATGACGTAGATAGAAGGATACTCTTTTGTAAGAATAGCGTGTTTGCAGAAAGCTGGAGAAAGTCATGTGAATCGATCACATCAGACTTTAGTTTCAAATGTTTTTTTATCAGCTGATTGTAAATTAACTTATATTTTATTGAATTGGAATGTTATTGTTCGTTCTTAATTGTGAATATGCATAGCGACACACTCTTAAAAATCTGATGGTCCATTCGCTTGACGTTCTCTAGCTGACCACATATATTATTCTTTTATCTTCGGCATGCTAATCGAGATAAGCATTGGCAGAATTGATCTTATTGCTTCTTAACGCTCCTGGTGTCGTCGTCCGTACCGGTCGATTGGTCTTTTAGACCCAGGATCCCTCATGGACCACGAGCTCGGGCGGCGCTGGGGCATTCCATCTATAATCTTTGAGTACCCCGGCCATTCTTCAGCAAACTATTCTTACAAAAGCTTATTATTTTCTCTACACGTACTATGTTCATAGCAGCTATTGTATTGCATTCAAAAATCCGATACCGAGATTTCACCGCTAATATATGTTTTGAGATCCACTGAATAAAAAAAACCATTTTTTAGAAAAACCTCCGAGTGTGTGTGTGTGTGTTTGTGTGTGTCTGTGGGCAGCATAGCTCAAAAACGAAAAGATCACTAAATGCCACACTTGGTGTTTAAGTTTGGTATTTTCCAAGGATGCGATACGAAGATTTTCAAGAAAATCCCCCATCTCCAACTACCTTTTACATGGAACATGATTTTCTCAAAAATAGCTCTAACGATTTTGATTAAATTACCGCATGTTTAAGGTATTTTTACGACAAAATGTATAGCTGGGATTTCTGGGAATAGCCTCTTCAGTCTGGGTATAACTGGCAAACCGTAAGAGTTATAGAAGTACTCACTGCACAAAAAATGTAGACCTCATTAAAACACACAATTTATGTTATATACATTTTTTGTAGTGTTAACCATTTTCGAGATATTCTTGATCATTAGTTTCAATTTTAGCCACTTAAAATGTTTCTCAAACGGGAAGACATCTTTCTTCTACCCTTTCTCGTTTGTTTATTCCTGGAAAGCAAAGAGATTGGAATTGCAATTGTTTTACATAGCGATCAGCTTTTAAAAGATGAGACTATTGCTTTAGCCTGTGTAATAGATTAATTTTGCTTATGTTTGTTTTCATTAGTATGATGTAGATAACAAATTAATGTTTTGAATAAAAGATTTGTTTACGAACAGCTACAAGACATCATGTGAATGGCACACATTAGAGGTTTGCCCTTCCACTTTCAAGAGACCAAGTAATAAGGACAATCTACATCTAGCATGATGTAGATAGAAGAATAAGCTTTTTAACAATAATTTGTGTCAAAGATGTAGTGACATATCAGATTTTTATCCATGTAATTGATGACCATCATGACATAAGAAATGTCAATATTCTTTGAAAGTAAAAGGGAAATAAGAGAATGTACGAGGCTTAAAGCCGCTAAATCCGGTGGCCATGTAATTGCAATGTCTCTCTTTTTCAATAGCATAAAGTAAAAAAAAAAAAAAATTCAAATTTCCGTTTGAGAAAAAGCTCAAGTAGTTTAAAACTGAAATCAAGAACGTGTGTTTTAACGAGATATACATTCTTATTCTGCAGTAGGTTTTTCCCTATCTCTTACAGTTTACCAGTTATGCTCACATCATCCAGCATGAAGAGGTCTTCCCCAGAAAATTCAAGATATTTATACTTGTAAATTGTCATGTATTTAGTATGCGGTAGTTACATTAAAATCTATAGAACCGTTTTTGGGAAATTAAAAATTTTCGAGCAATTTCCATGTTTGGGGTGGCGAGATTTTCCTCAAAATCTTCGTGTCCTATCCTTAAAAGATAGTAAACTTAAATACTAAGTTTGGTATTTTACCGACTTTTCATTTTTGAGTTATCGTGTTCACAGACACACGGAATTTCGAACGCACGAACAAACACGCACACACACACTCACACACACAGTGGCACGCACGTTAAACTAAAATGTGTTCTATTCATATTCTACTAACTACTTTTCTTACAAAGATTATTTTTATTAGATTATGCTACTTAAGATAAACATTACCAGAATTCGTCTTATTACGTTTTTTTTTGGGTAGTGCTTAACGCCCACTTTAACTACTTATAGCACCGCAGACGGTGACACTGGTGATATATGAATGATGATGGAGCACCTGTGGAATGTGATGGCGGGGGAAACCGGAGTACCAGGTGAAAACCCGCCCCAGCACCGCTTTGTCCACCACAAATCTCACTTAAGGTCGATCCCCGGCCGTCTAGGTGAGAGGCAAGTGGTCTAACCACTCGGCCATGGCGCAGCCTCTCTTATTGCTAGAAGAGTAAGAGCAATGTTTATTACTTATGTTACATTGCATTCCTTTAAATTTATTAATTCTAAAAAGAGATTTTGTACTAATTTGGTTTTGAATTTACTTAACTAGTTTAATAAAAAATATGGTTTCTGGTGTCATAGATGTACTTCTTTGTAAATTGAAGGGAAATACGTGAATGCACAGGCTAAAGCGATAATCAAACCTTTTAAACGCCGGTCATTGTGTGAAAAAATTGAAACTCTTTCTTGCTAGAAGTAAACAAAAGAGAGACGAAAAAATATATGTTTCCCGTTTGAGAAAAGTTTCAGTAACTTAAAACTGAAACTAATAACTTGGAATATCTCGAAAACGGTTAACTCAAAAAATGTATGACGTAAAGTGTGTTATAATGAGATCTACATATTCTTTGTAGTAAATTTTTGTCTATCTCTTACGTTTACCGGTTATACAAAAGTTTTACAGAAGTCCTCCAGAATGAAGAGGTCTTCAGAGGCTATTCTCAGAACATTCAAGACGTTTACACATTTTATCTGTCATGTATGGCATTTTAATCAAAATCGTTGGTACCATTTTTGAAAAAATAAATACTTTCGAAATGTTTTCTACGTAGAGGGTTGTTAGAGGTGTTTTTTTTTTTTTATTTGTGAAAATGTTGGGGTCGCATCTTGGAAGATACTGAACTTAAATATCAGATATGGTATTTAACTGGCTTTTCGTGTATGAGTTATCACGTTCACAGAAGCCAGGTCATACGAGCCTACACATGGACATTTTACTTTCTCTACACGATAAAGAAGAATTGCATTCCACCCAAAAATTCGAAAATAGGGAACCTTAAAACGCATATTTCCGTTGAAGTCTCGGTACCCAATTTGGATTGATTATCTATGTATGTACCATGTGCTAAATAGAGAAAGAAAAATCTACATAATATGGGCCATCCTGAATATGGAAAATGTTATTAAAAAGGTTGCAAGAAATATCTTTTAAAGTTGGGCGTGCCTATTAATAAGCATCCATCCGCTTGTCCATTTATAGCTTCAGTTAATTGAGGAGTGATCATGGTAATTGATTTAGGTAAATGCCTTTCAGATTTGTCGTGGAAAATGGTATATGAGCCATTACCAATAACACTATATTTGGTACAAGCGCCAGATAACTTCTTGTTAATTTCTAAGTATACATGGTACGAGGGTGGCGCCGTCATACAGGGGTTAGACCCGGGTTCGATCCCAAGCGACTGCATATGGGATTTGGGGTGGACGAAGCGCCGTCTGGCGGGTTTTCTCCGGGTCCTCCGGTTTCCCCCGCCACACATTCCACTAATTTCTACATCATCACCTTTCCTATCTACCATTTCACTTGCATTTCATATCATCAAACTCGTTCCAGGCTGTCCATTCTGTGGTTTCGTGTCGTGGGTCAGCTTCTGACCTCTAGGCATCGCTTGTAAGTCCTAGGGGTAAGATAGTCCCACAAATAGACAGGGGAACAACAGTAACTCCATAGTCTGTCCGCAATAATTGGTAGTACCATTTGAAATTCCCGCGCAGGAGAGGTAGGATAGTGTAGCAAATCAAAAACATACCTTTCTTAGGCTTGTTTACGAGAATTTTGTTGTTTTGTCATCTACTATTAAAATTGAGATTCTAACATGAGCAAAATTCAGGAGCCAGGAAATTAAAAATCTGAGGTGATCAGTTCATATGACTTTCTCTAGATATATCACATAAATTATTCTTACAAAAGATTATTCTTTCATCTGCATCATGCTAATCGAGATAAAGATAAGTAGAATTGATGTTATAAGTTACTTCTTTGTGAGCAGAAAGGAAATATAGGCTAAAGGGGTTGTACAATCTTCTAGAAGCTGCTCGTTATGTGAAACAATGGAAGTTCCGTTCGCTGTGCATGGCCGACAGTAAACCTAGAGAGACGAAACGAAAAGAGGCTTCTTGTTTGACAAGGTAGTTTAAAATTTAAACCAATAACAAGGAATATCTCAAAAACGGTCAGCTCTATTAGAAAATGCATAAGGTATAAAGTATGTATTTTAACCAGATCTACGTTTTGTGTAGTAAGTTTTTGTCTACATCTTACGGTTTATCAGTTATGGAAATTTCATTAAAATTAATCCAGAATAAAAAGATCTTCAGAGACTATTCCCAAGGAATTCAAAATACGTAGGTACACATTTTATGTGCAAATATCTCTAGTATATGATTCTCTAATTAAAATCGTCACAGCCATTTTTGTGAAAAACAACATTTTCATTAATTTTTCCATGTAAAGGGTACTTTGGGATACGGGAGTTTTCTTCTTGTCGCATCCTTGGAAGATACTAAACTTAAAGTCCAAATTTGATATTTAACGGTTTTTTCGTTTTTGACCTATGCTGCCCATAGACACAGAGATATAGACACACACACACACATCGGCGCAGGGGGGATTTTCTCCGGGTTCTCCGGTTTCCCCCGCCATCGCATTCCACCGGTGCTCCATCTTCATTCCATGTATCACCAGTGTCATTGCCAAAACGAAAAGTCGGTAAAATACCAAACTTGGTATTTAAGTTTAGTATCTTCCAGGGATGCGAGACTAAGATATTGAGAGAAATCCCCCCACAACAAACTACCTTTTACATCGAACTTTTTTCGAAAATTTTGATTTTCGCAAAAATGGCTCTAACGATTTTGATTAAAATATCCTATATTAAAGATATTTACAAGACAAACTAAATGTATATCTTAAATTTTCTGGGAATAGCCTCTGAAGACTACTTTATTCTGGACGAATTTTACGAAATTTTGCATAACTGCTAAACCGCAAGACTTAGATAAAAACTTACAACACAAGAAATGTAGGGCACGTTAAAACACACAATTTATGCTTTATACATATATTTCGTGGAGTTGATCGTTTTTTTAGATATTCCTTGTTTTTGGTTTCAGCTATAAAAACTTACTTTTCACATACAGGAATTTGTCAGCTCCTGTCCATACAAACAAAGGAACTTCAGTTACATAGCAACCAGCTTTTGACCATCACTTTAACCTATGGTACTACCTTTTTTCGGTTCTACTTACAAGGAAGCAAGCAATAAGAGTATTTCTGCTAATTTTTTCTTGATTAGCATCAAATAAATAGAGGCATAAGCTTTTTAACGATACTTTGTTGCAGAGATGTAGAGAAAGTCATGGGAATGCAACAGATAAGATTTTTTTCATAGCGTTTACTTACTCTATCCCGTGTATATAATGCATTATGTGAATACAGAAGGTATTATATTTCATCCAAAAATTAGATACGGAAATTTCAGCGTAAACATATGTTTTGAGACCCCCTGAAACAAAAAAAAAATCGTTTTTAGAAACGTGTCTGTGTGAGTGTGTGTGTGTGTGTGCGTGTGTGTGTGTGTGTGTGTGTGCAGCATAGCTGAAAAACGAAAATTCGGTTAGATACCAAACATAATATTTAAGTTCTGTATTTTACAAGGTGACACGAAGGTTTTCAAGAAAATCCCGCACCCCCAACTATCCTTTACAACTAACATTTTTGAATTTTCTGGGAATGGTCTCTTTTCATTCCGGATGACTTTTGTATAACTTTCGTATAACTGGTAAACCCTAAGAGATAAACAAAAACTTGCTGCACAAAAAATGTAAATCTCATTAAAACTCACCATTTATATCATATATATTTTTGTAGAGTTAACCATTTCGAGATACTCCGAGTTATTAGTTTCAGTTTTAAGGTACTTCCAACTTTTCTCTAACGGGAGACATAATTTTGGTCTCTCTCTCTCTCTCTTAATCTCTCTCTCTTGTTTACTCCTATCAAGCAAAGAGAATAGACATGTAATTGCTTCATTTAGCTACCGACTTTTAAAAGAACTGCCTATCGCTTCAGCTAGTATATTTTCTTACTTACCTTCTAATTACAAAGAAGAAAGTAATAAGACCAATTTTGGCAATGTTTACCTTGATTACCATAGCTTAGATAAAAGAATAATCTTTTGTAATGAAAGTTTATTTTGTAGAACAGCTAGAGAAAGTCATATGAATAAAAACATAAGATTTTTGTCAAGTTTCACAATGCAACACAGCAAAAAGAATTATTATAAACTGTTTTGTGAATATTATATGCAGAAAGGAGATGGAGAGTGTAATTTGAGCGCAACTCTTCAGATTCCTTAAATATGTCAGGCGATTAGTGAAATATGTAAACATGTGAGATATTTTTATACATGGTTACTACAAGAGCAGTCTGTAAAAGGCTACGGCAAGGTTGTTATGTTCCCACCTGATCCATATTAAAGTGGTAGTTGAAATGATGTTGAGAGAAAACAGGCGAATCCCTACCACACCTTCCTGCGACCTTGCTCCTGCTAATGTAAATAAGTAGGTTCGCCTTGGCAAAATATGACATGCATACAAACGTGTTAATCCTTCCCTATATGAAACACGAGATTTGTACTTAAGCTTTCCGTATCCTAATGCATTTCTCGACGGAACTATTATCCTTGGTGTCAGTGTTGCCAAAAGCGTTTCTCAAAATTTCGCCCGAATCATTAAAAAAAGTCGCAAAGTTTCAGTTGAAGTCGCCCAATATTTTTACTAAAATATGCAATTTATTTTACTACTTTATATACACAAACACACACACTCTTGGAATATTTTCAAAAGACCCTTATAACCGCTATATCTGTAAGTATAGCACAATCATAATTAATGTCATAAATATTGGAATACTAACTAGTGTGAGCTGCGCTGACACAGATTCAGGAAGGAGTATGAAAATAAGAGGCGTTTGCGCAGATAATTATATTGAAATATTACCTGAAGTATTTATTTTCTTAATTACTTCCCTCCATTGAGGGCTGCCTTATAGACATATAGACTTATAACATACAATCTTATTAACAGAACGATAAATGTTACATTTCAGGAGCCGATTCTCCGATGTGTTGCTATGGGGACATACTTTTTATTTGTATGGTTTTACCTCCCACACTAATGATTTTGATCATGATTAAATTTAATTCTTAATATCGATAAAACCAAACCAACAATTCTAATATATAAGGAGTATAATGAAGCATTAACTTCCAGAACTGAAACTTATTTTGCTTTCATTGAAACCACATTGCCAGTGAGAATGCCAACTTATGATCCATCCATATCAACAATATTAATAAGTACCGCAAATTAACTATATCGCGCAAAAAAAAAAGAAGAAGTAATAATTTGCAGGTTTAAAATAACGTTGTATAAATAAGTTTTACTCACGTCAGAGAGGATTTAGTATTTGTCTTTCGTCAATTTATATTTAGAGCCCTTTTCCCTACCAAACGGCGCATAAAGTTAAAAACAGACATTAATAAAAGTTATATTTTCCAGAAATATTTTAGTAGCCCAAAAATTCGCAAATCGCCTTCATCAAAATTTGGTTGTAAAAAGCGGATTCTAGTAGCCCAATCGGCGACTTTTGACCCAATCTAGAAACACTACTTGGTATGAGGATAGGGCAGTCGGGCAGAATGCTTCTTGGATTGCGCAGGGGTATTATACAGTTACCGTACAGTCAAGAAAGCAAAATGCCCTGCAAAGTGTAATATTCACATGAATTTTCTCTCGTCTGAGGGACTAGTTGGTAAAATTAGCATAAACGGACAAGGTCCTGAGTTAACACTTTATAAAGAGTTTGAGATAAGTAAATGGGGGCATTATCGAAATGCAAATGAATGGAGATATAAGAAAAAATCTGTTGTATTCCATTCACATGACTTTCTCTACATTTCTGCAAAAAATACTATTAAAAACGTTATGATTCTATTTACTTCATGCTAATCGAGAGAAGAATTAGCAGAAATAGTCTTATTACTTGCTTCCTTGTAAGTAGAAGCGAAATAAAGGAGTACCATGGGTTAAAGTGATAGTCACAAGCTGGTTACTAGGTGAATGAAGCTCCTTTGTTTGTATGGACAAGAGTTGACAAATTCCCGTATGAGAAAAGTATGTGTTTCAAAACTGAAACCAATAACGAGGAATATCTCAAAAACTACCAAATCCACAAAAAAATGTATGGGACATAAATTGTGTGCTTTAACGTGCTCTGCATTTTTTGTATGGTAAGTTTTTGTCCATCTCTTACGCTTTAGCAGTTACGGAAAATTCCGTAAAATTCATCAAGAATAAAGTAGCCTTCAGAGGCTATTCCTAGAAAATGCCAGATATATATTTTATTTGTCAGGTAAATATCTCTAATATACGATATTATAATCAAAATAGTTAGCCATTTTTTAGAAAATCAAACTTTTCGAAAAAAGTTCCTAGTGAAGGGTAGTTGGAGGTGGGGAGATTTTCTTGAAAAACTTCGTATCGCATCCTTGCAAGATACCAACGGACTTTTCGTTTTTGAGCTATGCTGCCCACAAACAGACACAAACACACACACACACACACACACACACACACACACACACAGGCAGATACACACGGAAATTTTTCTAAAAATCTGATGTGTACCATTCACATGACTTTCTCCATATCCCTGCAACAAATAATGCTTAAAAAGCTTATACTTCTATTTACTTTATGCTAATCAGAAAAAATTAGCAGAAATAGTCTTATTACTCGCATCCTTGTAAGTAGAAGCGAAATAAGGGACAGCCGTAGGTTAAAGTGATAGTCAAAAGCTGGTTGCTATGTCAATGAAGTTCCTTTGTTTATATGGATAAGAGTTGACAAGTTCCAGTATGAGAAAAGTATACGTTTTTCATAGCAGAAACCAAAAATAAGGAATGTCACAAAAACGACGAACTCCACGTAAAAAATGTATATAAGATAAATTGTGTGTTTTAATGTGCTCTACATTTTTAGTGCCGTAAGCTTTTGTCCATCTCTTACGGTTTAGCAGTTATTCAAAATTTAGTAAAATTCATCCAGAATAAACTACTCTTCAGAGGCTATTCCCAGAAAATTCAAGATAAACATTTCATTTGTCAGGTAAATATGTTTAATATCCGAAATTTTAATCAAAATCGTTAGAGCCATTTTTGAGAAAATCAAAATTTTCGAAAAAAGTTCCATGTAAAGGGTAGTTGGGGTGGGGGGGATTTTTCTCAAAATCTTCGTGTCGCATCCCTGGAAGATACTAAACTTAAATAGCAAGTTTAGTATTTTACGGACTTTTCGTTTTTGAGTTATCGTGTTCACAGACACATGGACACACGGATACACATACACGGACCTTCTTCTGAAAATACTTTTTACTTTCTCCAAACGCACTATGTACATAGTGTATAGAGAAAGTATTGCACTCCACCAAAAATTCGATACCGAGATTTCACCGGAAATATATGTTTTAGCGTCCCCAATATCCAAAAAAAGCATTTTCACAAAAAGGTCCGTGTGTGTGTGTGTGTGTGTGTGTGTGTGCGTGTGTCCGTGTGTCTGTGAACACGATAACTCAAAAACGAAAAGTCGGTAAAATACCAAACTTGGTATTGAAGTTTAGTATCTTCCAGGGACGCGACACGAAGATTTTGAAAAAAAAAAAATCCCCCCACCCCCAACTACCCTTTACATGGAACTTTTTTCGAAAATTTTGAGTTTCTCAAAAATGGCTCTAACGATTTTGATTAAAATTTCGGATTTTAAACATATTTACCTGACAAATCAAATGTTTATCTTGAATTTTCTGGGAATAGCCTCTGAAGAGCAGTTTATTCTGGATGAATTTTACTAAATTTTGAATAACTGCTAAACCGTAAGAGATGGACAAAAGCTTACTCCACAAAAAATGTAGAGCACATTAAAACACACAATTTATGTTATATACTTTTTTTCGTGGAGTTCGTCGTTTTTGTGACATTCCTTATTTTTGGTTTCTGCTATGAAAAACGTATACTTTTCTCATACTGGAACTTGTCAACTCCTATCCATATAAACAAAGGAACTTCATTGACATAGCAACCAGCATTTGACTATCACTTTAACCTACGGTTGTCCCTTATTTCGCTTCTACTTACAAGGATGCGAGAAATAAGACCTTTTCTGCTAATTTTTTTATCTGATTAGCATAAAGTAGATATAAGAATAAGATTTTTAAGAATTGTTTATTGCAGGGATATGGAGAAAGTCATGTGAAAGGTACACATCAGATTTTTTTGGATACAGGCGACCCTAAAACATATACTTCCGGTGAAATCTTGGTATCGATTTTTTTGGTGGAGTGCAATACCTTCTCTATACATTATGTAAATAGTGCGTATAGAGAAAGTAAAAATGTATATGACACAAATTGTACGTTTTACTGAGATCTGCATTTGTTCAGGTTCGTTTTTGTCTATCTCTTACGGTTTACCGATTATATAAAGGTTATACAAAATTCATCCAGAATGGAAAATTATTCAGGGATTATTCCTGAAAATTAATGGTATACATTTCGTTTGCAATGAAGATTTCTTAAACACGTGGTACTTTAATTAAACGTTAGTTACATTTTTGAGAAAACCAAAATATTTGTAAAATGTTCCATACAAAGTGTATGGGGAGTTTTTCTTGAAAAATAGAAAAGATGTTTTTTCACACAAACGCGCACATGGACACACATGCATATATTTCTATAAATGCTGTTTTTGGATTTAGGGATTCCTAAATCATATGTTTTTGGCAAAATCATCAGTATCAAATTTTTGGGTGGAATACAATACCTCCTCTATCCACTATGTGGATAGCATTGTGTATATGTGCTGGAGAAAAGTAAAAACCATATTCTTCTGTTTACTTCATGTTAATCGTAATAAACATTAGAAATTTCATTATCACTTCCTTCCTTGTAAGAAGAAGGGATATAAGGAAATAACACACTAGGTTAAAGGGCTAGTCAAATCTTGTAAAAGTTCTTAGCTGTGTGATTAAAATGCAGGTACCTATTTTAAAACTGAAACAAATAACATGGAATATCTCCGAAATGGTCACTCCACGAAAAAATGTAGATTATATAAAGTGTGGTTTAAAGAGATCTACATTTTTGTGTAGTGCAACCTTAAGAGGCTATTCCCAAATTAATCAAGTTATACATTCTATTTATCATGTAGCTATCTGTAATATAAGGTATTTTAATCAAAATCGTTTGAGGCATTTTTTTAGAAATTCAAAGTTTTCGAAAATATTTCTATGTAAAGGGTAGTTTTGAATTGGGAAACTTTCTTGAAAAGCTTGGTGTCACATCACTGGATAATTCTGAACTTAAATATCAATTTTAGTATTTAATCGACTTTACGTTTTTGAGTTATCGTACTCACAGACCTACGGACACACACATTTTTCTAAAAATACTTTTTTTGGATCCAGGGGAGCACAAAATATATTTCCTGTGAAATATGGACATCGAATTTTGGGTGGAGTGTAATACCTTCTCTACCTATTATGTACATAGTACGTGTAGAGTAAATAAAAGGGATAGCCTGGCAGCAGAAAATGTAAATTCCATAAATGTTTTACTATATTAAATGCCAAGGTTTATATTTCCGCATTATAGCATTTTTTTTTTCTTAAATATCCGTTCTTCATGATTAAATGTTCTGTTTATTCGAAGAAAAGAAAAGTCTGTATTTGATACTTTTTACCTTCTACTAAATGCTATGCACGTACATTGTAGATAAAAAGGTATTGTATTCCACCCAATTTTTCGTAGTGTTTAACGCCTGCTTTTACTGCTCTGGCACCGCAGGCGATGACACTGATGATACATGAAGATGGAGTCCCGGCAGGAGAAACCGAGGAAAACTCGCCCCTGCGCCGCTTTGTCCACCACAAATCTCACATGCGGTTGCTTGGGATCGAACCCGGGCCGTCTAAGTGAGAAGCGAATGGTCTGACCACTCGGCAACGGCGCGGATTCCAACCAAAAAGCCAATATTGATCTTTCACCCGAAATGCATGTTTTGAGGTATTCTGAGTGCAAAACATTAGAAAGATATCCGTGTGTGGTCTGAGCGTATCTGTATGTGTGTATGTGTGTGCGTGTATCTATGGACAGCATAACACAAAAGTCTGATGTGTACCATTCACATGACTTTCTCTACATCCCTGCAACAAATATTTATTAAAAAGCTTATGCTTCTATTTACTTCATGCTAATCTAGAAAAATTAGCAGAAATAGTCATATTACTTTCTTTCTTGTAAGTGGAAAGGAAATAAGGGAGTAGCATAGGTTAAAGCCATAGTCAAAAGCTGGTTAATATGTGACTGAAGTTCCTTTGTTTGTATGGACATGAGTTGACAAATTCCCGTATGAGAAAAGTTAAGATTTTCGACCCTGAAAACAAAAACAAGGAATATCTCGAAAACGATCAACTCCAAGAAACAAATGTACATAACATAAATTGTGTGTTTTAATGTGTTATACATTTTCTGTGTGGTAAGTTTTTGTCTATCTCTTACGGTTTAGCAGTTATACAAAATTCCGGAAAATTCACTCTAAATAAAGTAGTCTTCAGAGGCTATTCCCAGAAAATTCAAAATAAACATTTCATTTGTCGGGTAAATATCTTTAATATACGATATTTTAATCAAAATCGTTAGAGTCATTTTTTAGAAAATCAAAATTTTCGAAAAAAAGTTCCATGTAAAGGGTAGTTTGGGGTGGGAGGATTTTTCTCCAAATCGTCATGTCACATCTCTGGAAGATTCTAAACCTAAATACCAAGTTTGGTATTTTACCGACTTTTCATTTTTGAGTTATCGTGTTCACAGACACACACGGACACACGGACCTTTTTCTGAAAAGTCTTATTTTAGATAAAGGGGGCCCTAAAACATATATTTCCGGTGAAATCTCGGTATCGAATTTTTTGGTGGAGTGCAATACCTTCTCTATACACTATGTACATAGTTCGTATAGAGAAAGTAAAAATGACATTTCCATTAAAAATATATCTAGGTATTTACGTTCAGTATCTTTCAAAGATGCGTCAAGAAGATTTTAAGTAAAATCCTCCAACTACCCTTTACATGGAAGATTTGTCAAAATATTCGATTTTCTCAAAAGTGGCTCTATTGATTTTGAATAAAATACCGTAAGTTTAAGATATTTACATGAAAAATAAAATGAATATCTTGAATATATGGGTAGATCCTAAAGACCTCTTAGTTCTGGATGATTTTGAATAACCATTTCTGAGATTGCGCATTGTAGTTTCAATTTTTCAATTTCTCAAACGGGAAATTTTCATTTGTTTCATATATCTTTTGTTCTATTCTTAACCATACAAAGGAAGGAATTTCAATGGTATTACATAACGACCAGCTTTTAATGGATTTGACTCTCACTAGCCTTATTTCCCTTCTGCTCACAAGGAATTAAGTAAGGAAACAATTTCAGGAAATATTTATCTTGATCAGCATGATGTTAGATATAAGAATAGTTTGTTTGCAGAGTCGTGTGAATGGAATACTGCAGCAAATTGTGAGCCTCAAGAAGAGCGTACACCAAACTACGGCTAGCTGTCACTGACCAAGCAGTCTCATCGTGTAAGTTGCTCAGAACATACAAGGCTGTCACAGTTAGATACTGCTGAGCTAAACAAAACGATAACTAAGCCTCGCATTACAATATTACAGGGAAATCACAGACTTTCCATTACATAAGTTTCCGACTATAACAAGGTGGGGAACGAGGATTTTAAGTGTTTATACTTTCTCTATACGTACTATGTACATAGTGTATAGAGAAGGTATTGCATTGCACCCAAAAATTCGATACCAAGATTTCACCGGAAATACATGTTTTAAGACACCCTGAATACAAAATAGCATTTTAGAAAAATGTTCGTATGTGTGTGTGTGTGTGTGTGTGAGTGTGTGTGTCTGTGAGCATCATAGCTCAAAACTGAAAAGACCGTCAAATACCAAACTTGGTATTTAAGTTCAGTATCTTTCAAGGATGCGACACGAAGATTTTCAACAAAATCCCCCCACCCCCAACTGCTCTTCATATGGAAACACTTTCGAAAATTTTGATTTTCTAAAAAATGGCTCTAAAGATTTTGATTAAAATATCGTGTATTAAAGATATATACCTGACGAATAATATGTATATCCTGAATTTTCTGGGAATAGCCTCTGAAGTCTACTTTATTCTGGATGAATCTTACAGAATTTTGTATAACTGGTAAACCGTAAGATATAGACAAAAACTTACCACAAAGAAATGTAGAGCACATTAAAACACACAATTTATGTTATATACATTTTTTGGTGAAGTTGGTCGTTTTTTAGATATTCTTTGTTTTTGGTTTCAGCCTTGAAAAACTTAAACTTTTCTCATACAGAAATTTGTCAACTCCTGTCCATACAAACAAAGGAACTTCAGTCACATAGCAACCAGCTTTTGACTATCACTTTAACGTATGGTTCTCGCTTCTATTTACAAGGAAGCAAGTAATAAGATTTTTCTGCTAATTTTTGATCGATTGGCATGAAGTAAAGAGAAGCAAAAGCTTTTTAACAATAATTTGTTGCAGAGATGTAGAGAAAGTCCTAGGCACCGAATCTAAAAGATTTGACTATTGCGTCAGTCTATTGTATCCCCTAGTTTCCGTTCTACTTACAAGGAAGCAAGTAATAAGACAACTTCTGCTAATGTTTATCTCGATTAGCATGGTGTAAATATATGAATAATCTTTTGAAAGAAGTTTGTTTGCAGTACAGACAGATAAAGTTATAAAATGGAGTACATCAGATTTTTGTAGAAGTGTTAAACATGACCTCTTTTTAACTCTTTTAACAAAATAGCACGAAAAAAGAAATAGAGATGCGTAGCTCTTATTAGTACTTTAATATTCCTTTTACCTAACTTATGTGAGGGATAACAATCCCTTTGTTCTCCTTTTTACTTTCTATACACGTACTATTATATAATGTATCAATAAGGTATCGATTGTATTTCACCTTAAATTTCAATATCGAGATTTACGCGGAAATATGTCTTGAAGTCCTCCGTATCCATAAAACATTTTTAGAAACATGTTCGTGTGTTAGTGTCTGTGTGTGCGTCTACGGACACCATAGCTTAAAGACTAAAATACCAGAACAGGCCGAGAGGAAGTCTTCCTGTGTATGGGCTGAATGGAAATATTCCAGTCCACTTTCTCCTTTTTCAGTCGCGCCAAATCTTAAATATGCAGCTCGGAACAATCCAACAATACAGTTTGGTGGAACAGGCTGGTTGACTTTTCAAACTCTTCTGCATAAGAGGTTTTAAGCAGAGCGAAAATGTTCTGTCCAGGGGTTGCATTTTATGACTAGTGTCATAGAAAACAGTAGATAGTGAGCAATGAGTTGTGTGATTATAATTATAAGGAAAAGATAATTTTCTACAGGCTTAGTATCGCAGCAGAACAGCAAAATGCTTCAGTCAGTCAAGAAAAGGATCTGCTGTCATGTAACCACTATCAAAGATTAGTTCCGTTTGGAGCAGGATTCATTCCCCTTCGTGCGAATATTATAGCCGGAGGAACAGCAATGTTGTCCTCCTTCCCCTGATGGCATTTTCAATATCGCTTGTTTTCCACTTTCGGTGTTTTATTGGGAACTGCTGAAATACACCGCTCATCCATGTTGTAAATCCTCTGATAACGAAACTGATATTTATGTACTATTCCTTTAGGCTGTCAAAAAATGCATTATTTGGGCCTTGTTGAATCCTTCGGCTGTCCTCAGAAAAAGTCTTTGTCTTTGGCTATAGCTCACAACCCAATCTTTTCTTGCCATTTTTTCTGTACGTTAAACCTATCACTTACGCCATTCATCTCAGCGTTATTCGAGCCAATCCGTAACAAGGCCTACATTTTTTGTATAATAAGTTTTTGTCTATCTCTTACGGTATATTACTTATGCCAAATTAAGCAAAATTCATCCTGAATAAACAGGTCTTCAGAAGCTATTCCCAGAAAATTCAAGATATAAATTTTATTTGTCAGGTAAATATCTATAATATACGATATTTTAATCAAAATCGTTAGAGCCATTTTTAAGAAAATCAAAATTTTCGAAAAAAGTTCCATGTAAAGGGTAATTTGGGGTGGGGGATTTTTCTTAAAATCTTCGTGTCGCATCCCTGGAAGATACTGAACTTAAATACCAAGTTTTCCATTTTAGCTACTTTTCGTTTTTGAGTTATCGTGTTCACAGACACACGGACACTCCTAACTACACCCCCGATTGCTATCTCACCCGAGAGATTCAATTTCATGCAGACTGAGTGGCGCCGAGGCAGCTTTATAGTGGATCTCAAAATCAGGTACTTGGAGAGATCTGCTATCTTGGCAGGGGAGTACGTCCAGGCACACTTGACAAACGTGGACAACAAACGCTACATACTTGGCTGTTCAACGTGGCGCCACACCAGCATATACTTGGCACCCACATTGTGGGGCTACAAAACCCCCACAAATCTTTGCAGTGTTCTGCAGTTCTTTTCCACTGTAGCATTAAAGACTTAAATCTGTTGGCACTGTATCTTGAAAACATGCAGAAAACAGATATGTAAATAGCAATAAAGTGGTAATGACAAAAGCTAGTTAGGCTATTATTCACTGCATTTATAATTCCAGCTTTAGCTCATATTTTCCGCAAACAATTGTTCTCAACTCATCAAGTTAACACATGTAGTTATACTCCTACTTTATAGGGAGTGCCTAAAATGTCTCCAAATTAAAGAAAAAACTCTTCTCTAGTTGGGGATCCAACTTGAGACCTCAGAGAATAAGAAGTGCATCCACAAGACACCTGGTGGAATAAACTATTATTTTATATGGACAGTTAAAGCACCGCTTACTACTAACAGTCTTAAATTTCTTCCTTAAAGTGCATTTACTGACACCCAGGGAACGAGTCACTTCTCTTTTGGATTTTCCTTCTTCTATCATATGTCTGGAAGTTGGAGTTTTTCTTCTGTGAACCCAATTTCCTTTCCGATTCCATTTTATTCTTTCCCATTTTAATTTCTCTATACGTACTATGTACATAGTGTATAGAGAGGGTATTGCATTCCACCAAAAATTCGATACCGAGATTTCACCGGAAATATATGTTTTAGGGTTTCCTTGATCTAAAAAAAGCATTTTGGGAAAACGGTCCGTGTGTGTGTGCCTGTGAGCGATAACTCAAAAACGAAAAATAGGTAAAATGCCAAATTTGGTATTTAAGATAAATATCTTCCAGGAATGCAACACGAAGATTTTGAGACAAATCCCCCCACAACCAACTACCCTTTACATGGAGCTTTTTTCGAAAATTTTGATTATCTTAAAAATGGGTCAAACGATTTTGATTAAGATATCGTGTATTTAAGATATTTACCTGAAAATAAAAAAGTATATCTAGAATTTTCTGGGAATGGCTTCTGAAGGCTACTTTATTTGGATCAATTTTATGAAATTTTGCATAACTGCTAAACCGAAAGAGATGGACAAAAACTTGCCACACAAAAAATGTAGAGCACATTAAAACACACAATTTATATAATTTACATTTTTGTCATAGAGTTGATCGTTTTTATATATTCCTTGTTTTTGGTTTCAGCTTTGAAAAACTTATACTTTTCTCATACAGGATTTGCCAACTCCTGTCCATACAAAGTAACTTCAGTCACATAGCAACCAGCTTTTGACTATCACTTTAACCTATGGTACTCCCTTATTTCACTTCTACTTGAAGGGAAGCAAGTAATAAGACTATTTCTCACATTTTTTTTTCTGGATTAGCATGAAGTAAATATAAGCATTAGCTTTTTAACAATAATTTGTTACAGAGATGTAGAGAAAGTCATGCGAATGGAACACATCAGATTTTTTTAATCTGTAGCAATAACGCCCAGTGTCAGCGTTAAAATATAACGTTATAAATATATAACATTAAATTAGTTTTTGAAGCGTTAAAATGATAGTCGACGAAAATAACAAATATCAATATGTTAAGGGAACAATAAATTGTTTATTAAGGATAATATACACTACAGCTTGCTACTGGGTAAAAGTAAGCAGTAAAATTGGCGGTAAAGGGTTCACGAGTACTCTTGCATATTCACTTGTAATTTACAATTAGTGACAATAGAGGTCAGCACCTTAACTTTAATATCAGAGTTGCACTGTACAAATGTTACTGCTTAGTATTACATAAAGCATTTCTAGATTATAAGTTTAATCCATATGAAAATCCTTAAATTGGTGGTTACACTTTTTATAAAATGCCAAAAAACTTTACTTACCTTTTATGCGTAGAGGGAATTAAAAGACTGTACTCTATGCTGCAGCCTTCTACGCAGTATGTACATGTAATACAATGGCGGTTTTCTCTCAGTATTACCAATCCATAAAAATGTAACCCGGCCGCACACCTCTATGTTTTCAGACCGAATTAAAAAAATGTGATGTGTTCCATTCATATGACTATCTCTACATCTCTGCAACAAATTATTGTTAAAAAGCTTTTCCAAGCTGAAACCAAAACCAAGGAGTATCTAAAAAACGGTCAACTCCACGAAAAAAATGTTTATAACATAAATTGCGTGTTTTAAAGTGCTCTACATTTTTTGTGTGGTAAGTTTTGTCCATCTCTTACGGTTTAGCAGTTATGCAAAATTCCGTAAAATTCATCCAGAATAAAGTAGTCTTCAAAGGCTATTCCCAGAAAATTCAAGATATACATTTTATTTGCCAGGTAAATATCTTTACTATACGATATTTTAGTCAAAATCGTTAGAGCCATTTTTAAGAAAATCAAAACTTTAGAAAAAGTTCCATGTAAAGGGTAGATGGGGGTCTTGAAAATCTTGGTGGCGCATCCTTGGAAGATACCAATCTTAAATACCAAGTTTGGTATTTAACGGTCTTTTCGTTTTTGAGCTATGTTGTCCACAGACAGACACACACACGTGCAGACACACACACACGCACATTTTTCTGAAAATGCGTACGTACATAGTATGTGTAGAGAAAGTTAAAAAAATCTTTTTATAAAAATAAGTGTGTGTGTGTGTGTGTATGTCTATGGACAGCATAACTCAAAAAGAAAAGTCCGTTAAATACCACATTTGGTATTTAAGTTTAGTGTCTCCTAATGTTGCAATATGACGATTTTCAAAAAAATGGTCCCAACCACCAAACTATCCTTTACATGGAAATGTTTTGGAAAATAATGATTTTATCAAAAATGGCTCAGATGATTTTGATTAAAATGCCGTATATTGAGATATTTGCATGACAAATAAGTGTAATCTTGAACTTCGGGTAATAGGCTTTGAATTATTCATTAAAAATGAGCAAGAGATAGATAAAAATGTAGAACTAGACAAAACACACAATTTATGTCCTTTACATTTTTGCTGTAAAGCTAACGTTCCGATATATTCTTTGTTATTGGTTTCAATTTTAAAATAATTATGCTGTTTTCAAACAGGAACTCGTCCGTGTTTCTTACTCCGGGTCATGTCACGAGCGACAGCTTTTAAAACATTTGCCTTCTACTTATAAAGAACTAAGTAACAGGACCAATCTCGCCTTGCATGGCGTGGATAGAATAATAATGATTTATAAGAAGTTGTTTGCTAGAACAAGTCATGTAAATGGAACACATCAGGTTTTTACCTTCTCTATCACGAATGTACAACGTGGCATTTATTTCACTCAAAATATCGAAACCGAAATTTCTCCCCCGAATAAAATATTTTTAGAAAAACGTCTGTGTACGTGTGTGCATACTCAAAACCGAAAAGTAGGATAAATACCAAACTTGATATTTAAGTTTAGTATCTTCTAAAGTTGCGACAAGAATATTTTCAAGAAAATCTTCCCAACTCCCAGCTATCCTTCCTATGGAACATTTTTCGAAAAGTGTGGTTTTCTTAAAAATGGCTCTAACGGTTTTTATTCTAATACCACATGTTTAAGATAGTTTATTATAAACGCAATATATCTTGAATTTTTAGGGAATTGCCACTGAAGACCTCTTCATTCTGGGTCACATTTTTATAATTGGTAAACCGTAAGAGACAAAAAAATCGGATGTGTTACACTCACATGACTTTCTCTAGCTGTTCTACAAACTTCATACATAAGATTCTTCTTCTTTCTGCACCTTGCTGATCGAGGTACTCATTAGCACAACATTCTTATTATTTAGTTCCGTATAAGTAGGAAGAAAATAAGGGAATACGCTAGGCCAAACCAATAGTCAAATGTTTTAAAAGCTGTCGTTATGCGATTGTCATTAAAAATCGCTTCTTTTCTTGGCCAGGAGTAGAATAAAACAAAAACGGACACTCCCGTCTGAGAAAAATATAAGTACTTCACAACTGAAACTAATAACAATGAATACCTCGAAAACGGTAAGCTCCACGAGAAAAATGTATGTGACATAACTTGTGTATTTTAACAAGACCTAAATTTCTTGTGTAGTATGTTTCTGTCTATCTCTCACGGTTTACTAGTTATGCCAAATTAAGCAAAATTCATCCAAAATAAACAGTTCTTCAGAAGCTATTCCCAGAAAATTCAAGATATACATGTTATTTTTTAGGTAATTATCTTTAATGTATGATATTTTAATCAAAATCGTTAGAGCCATTTTTAAGAAAATCAAAATTTTCGAAAAACATTCCATGTAAAGGGTAGTTTGGGGTGGGGGGATTTTTCTCAAAATCTTCGTGTCACATCCCTGGAATATACTAAACTTATATACCTAGTTTGGTATTTTAGCTATTTTTCGTTATTGAGTTATCGTGTTCACAGACACAGGGACACATTTCTGAATTTTTTTTTTTGGATAAAGGTGGTCCTAAAACATGTATTTCCGGTGAAATCTCGGTAATGAATTTTTGGGTGGAATACAATACTTCTCTGTTCCTATGTACATTGTGCTTATGGGGCTACAGGAAGTAAAAACTTACTACACAAAAATTGTAGATCTCATTAAACCACACTATATTTCTTATTTTGTATAGCTAACCGTTTCCGATATATTCCTTGTTATTGCTTTCAGTTTTAAACTATTTAAACCTTTCTCAAACTTTTTCTTTCGTTTGATATCTCTTTTGTTTTACAACGGGAACACAATCAAATTTCAATGACAAACACATAGCGACAGCTTTTAAAAGATTTGACTGTCGATTTAGCCTACTTTCACTCTAAGGAACTGGGTAATAAGACCATTTCTGGTAAGTTTATCTTTATTAGCACGATGTAGATAAAAGAATGACCTTTTATAAGAGTAATTGTATGCAAAATAGATAGAGAAAGTTATGTGAATGGAACGTATCAGATTTTTATTGTTTCATTTATATCACGCCTTTGAGTGTGATAGTCGTATTTGCGGCCTTTTACCTTTGGTACATAATGCCAACTGGCAATGGTGTTATCTCTTTGGGATTTATAGGTTGGAAAACACACACACACATACTCATGTTTTCAGCTATTCATACTTCCAGTGCTTTGGGAAGGATAGGGACCAATCCTAGCTAGAGAAAACTTTCCACCTCAGATCGAAATCGAACCCGAGACCCCTCGAACAGCAGGGAGATATATCAATCAAAATGAACCAATTAAACCATTTTTGAGACTATAAAAGATAATTATGATTTTTATTGTAAGTGGGAGTTAATCATAGTTTTTTTTTTTTTTGTTTTTTTTTTCTTGAAGACTCTGGTCTATGCTTCAGGTTTGGTATTTGCCTACCTTTTGTTTTGAGTTATGCTATTCTCCATCCATCCATCCGTCCGTCCGTCCATCCATCAATCCGTACGTCCCTCCGTCCATCTATCCATCCATCCATCTATCTCACGCACATACTCACAAAGACTTTTTTTTCTAAAATGTTTTTACAATTAAGCAGCCTTAAAAGTGTGCTAATTCTAATGAAATCTGGGTAACGAATTATTGGGTGAAATACAAAACCTCCTTTACTTATTCTAAATACGCACTAGAGAAAGCCAAAATGGCAAAATTGTGTATTTAAATTAACTCTTTGTAATGTTTGTTTGTTTTTTTTAAGTAAGTTTTGACTATTTCTTATGGTTCCTCAGTTACACAGGATTATACAAAATTCAATCTAAATGAAGAGAGCATCACAGTTTTTTTTTTGAAAACACTATATATACACTAGGCTAAAATGATAGTCACATTTTAATCAAAATCGTTAGTTATTTTTGAGAAAACTGAAAATTGCGAGAAATCTTTCATGTAAAGCCAAGTTTGGGGTGCGCGGATTTTCCTAAAAAGCTTCGTGTCGCATCCTTAGATGACACTAAATTTAAATAACAAGTTTTCTTTCTTGATTTATGCTGTCCACAGACGCACACTTATACTCACGGGCCTTCTTCTAAAAGTGGATTTTTTGTTCCCAGGGGACTTCAAAACGTATATTTCTAGTGAATATCAACATTGAATTTTTGGGTGTAATACGATATTTTACCTACCGACTATGTAGGCACTTGCATAGCACGTGGAGGCAAAGTAAAGAAATCTGATGTGTTCCAATCATATGACTTTCTCTACATATCTTCAACAAACTATTGTTAAAAAGTTTATACTTCTATTTACTTCATGCTAATTGAGTAAAGATTAGTAGGAATAGTCTTATTACTTATTTCCTTGGAAGTAGAGAGAAGTAAGGGACTACCATAGGTTAAATCAAAAGATGGTTGCTATGTGACTGAAGTTCTTTTGTTTGCATGAACAGGAGTTGACAAATTCCTGTATGAGAAAAGCTTAAGGAGAAAGAGGAGGCCATGACTAGCATTATGGACTGCGTGTTATAAGCTCCTTAATTATTCACTATTTATAGTGTTTTGTGTCTTAATTCACTGACAAAGTGATACTAACTTAATATTTAAAGTTATTTTGCATCTAAGTGACCACCATTTGAAGGAAGCAGCAGCTGCAAAATATCTAAAACAAGATCCAGGTGCTTCTCGCACCGCAGAAAACAAGATGGAGACTGCTGAGTACAGGAGTCTTCAAACACCAGGTAACCCAATGAAAACTAATTTTAGTTGTAATGAACAGCCAAGTAATCCTTCTGTGACTCAGTCTACCCCTAGTAAAGAACAAGCTATTATAATAGATGCCCATGATGACTTAACTTTGAAAGATTATATTCTCTCTGTCGGAAAATTAGCGTTGCCTAACGTTGTCAAACCTAAAATTTGCAACATAGGAAAATTAAAATCAAGGATATTACTCTTGATTTACGCCCACTAATTAATGAAAACAAACGGATAATACTCCCTAACGTTTGTCCAATAATAACTAACCAATAATGAACACAGAAGGGTGTCAAAATCATGTCTACAATAACACATATACGCGCAGGAATCTCAGAACCTGGTTTCTCCCATATCTTAAATTTTAAAAGGCAGTTGTATGTATCCCCTAAAGATGTCGAGAACTTGTACGACAGTATTCAGATTAGTTATGAAGGCACAAATTATTGGGTGTACATTTCATCCGATAATCCAGTATGCTTTCTATGTAAGCAAGAGGGCCACCTTGCTAAACAATGTAAAGTACCAACAGAAGTAGGTAAGGCAGAGAACCCCAATAGGGACGTCTCTGTAGAGCATTTCCCTGAGCTCAAAAAGTCTCGAGCTATCCCCGAGAGTCAACAGCAGACAGAAACCTGAGACGAGCCTGTTAGGGAAACCCCTCCCCTAAAAGACAATCGTCCACCTCTAGACAGTACTACCATCCCCACGATGGAGGTAGAACAGCCTCCAGTTCGTGGTAAACGACTCTGTCTACCACAAGCAGCAGTGTAAATCAAACACACAATGAGAAGGGCTATGCTTCTGATATTTCATCAGAACGCTACGAGACACTTTCTGAAAACGAGCGTGACTCTCGGGAACAACCCTCTCACAGCCATAAACGTTTAACCAAAAAGCCCAAGACAAATGAGAGCACAATGTCAATAAAAGATTCAATGGCACCTGTTAAAAAAATAATGGAGGAAAAACCGGAAGCCTATGAGTTTAGCTTCATAGAACTTGTAAGCCTATTCGAAAACACAGAGGGAAAATCTGATGTCGTTCCCATCGTATATAAGTACACAAAAAACCTTGAAAATCCTGTCCATACCATGAGAAAACTGTACCCTTTTATAAAGATCGCAGCATAAAAAGCAGAAGTTCTAGATTGGAAGCAAAAATCCTTACTGCTATAGACAGCAGCAAAAGCGATACTAAAAAGTGTACCAGCTCTAAATTACGCCTAAATAAATATAATAAAATGGCTAAGTCTATTTTACAGTGGAACATTAATAGCTTTAGAACCCAATTTGAATATTTAAAACTCCTTCTGCAAGAACACAACCCCGACATTATATGTTTACAAGAAACAAATTTTCGTGTTAACTATGTAACACAACTTCGAAGTTACCAAGAATTTTACAAAAATCGAAATACTGTTCGCCACACCAGTGGCGGAGTTGCAACATACACTAGAAATCATATTAGCAGCAAAGAAATTTTGCTTAATTCAACATTAGAAGCTGTAGCAGTATCCATAACTCTTGCTCCTCACACGGTGTGTGTCTGCAATTTATACCTACCTAACAGTGTGGAAATTAACCCTCAAATCATGCAATCCCTAATTCTGCAATTACCCAAACCATTCATCTTATTAGGAGACTTCAACAGCCACAATACTCTTTGGGGATGTAAAACAACTAATAAGCCAAGTCAAATAATTCAAACTTTAGTGGAAAACCTTGATTTAGTAATACTTAATTCACCTGAACCGACTCTTTACGATTTTACACGTGGTTCTTTAAGTAGCATAGACTTAGGTATTTGTTCAGCTGATATCTCACATTTATTTAACTGGACAGTACACTCTGAACCACACGGAAGCGATC
Source organism: Hymenopus coronatus (assembly GCA_030762935.1). NCBI lineage: Eukaryota > Metazoa > Arthropoda > Insecta > Mantodea > Hymenopodidae > Hymenopus > Hymenopus coronatus. The sequence goes on along the minus strand of CM060894.1, from coordinate 127,422,145 downwards.
ACTTTCCCATTATAATAAGCTCAGCTACTATTAGGCACCAGCATAATGTGCCACTAACAAAATGGAACTTGAAACGCACTGATTGGCTGAAATTTAGCTCCGGTAAAAACAAAAATCTTTATTTGTTACCCACGCCCTGCATGTTTCACACTATTCCAATCGATACCATAGTTACAAATTGTACAAAAATCACAGAAGAGGCAGCAAAACATAGCATCCCTAAAATCATTATAGACAACTCGAGAAAATCTGTACCTTGGTGGAACGAAACCTGTAAGCTATCCATCAAAGAAAAAATAAAGCTTATAAGAAGTACTGTAGACACCCCACGATAGAAAATAAAATTGAGTTCAAAAAGTTGCGGGCTCGTGCACGTAAAACTATCAAAGAAAGCAAGAGGAACGCTTGGTTAACTTGCGTTTCATCCCTAAACAATAAAACTCCACAGCAAGATCTATGGAACAAAATAAAGAAAATTAAAGGAGTTTTTCGACCAACCACAATAATCCTACAGTCATCTAGAGACACGCTTCCTTTAAGCCATGCACAAGTAGTTGCGAACACTTTTGCTGAGAAGTTCGCTGCCAATTCTAATGATCTTAATTACCACACTAATTTTTTAAAGATGAAAAATTCTGCTCCAGAGCCAAATTTCAACGCGACATTTGAAACTAATCAAGCATATAATGACAATATTACTTATAGGGAAGTGCAGAATTCTCTTCAATCCTGCAAAAGCTCTAGTCCAGGACTCGATAATGTTCCCTATGAGTTTTTGAAGCAACTTCCGAAAGCAGGTTTAATTTACCTGATCGCCATCTATAACCAAATATGGGAAAGTAACACATTTCCTGATCAATGGCGGACTGCTATTGCTATCCCTATACTCAAACCAGGCAAAGACCGCCATCTACCAGAAAACTACAGACCAATATCTTTAACTTGCGCTATGCGTAAAATACTGGAAAAAGTAGTTAACAATCGTCTCTGCTGGACTCTAGAACAAAGTTTTCAACCCTGCTCAGAGGGGATTCAGGCTCTCATTCAATCCTGGACAATCTAATAGCACTAGAATCCGACATAACTGAAGCAATGATACACAAACAACATATCAGCGGCATTACCTTTGACCTTGAAAAAGCGTATGATATGGTATGGAAAAACAACGTAATTTCTGTGTTACTATATAACTGGGAATATGATCCATTTCATCAAAAACTTTCTCCTCAAACAACAAATTCAAGTACGATCAAATGGTGTTTTATCAAAGAAAATAAATGTAATGAATGGCGTCCCATAAGGATCTGTTATTAGTGTAACTTTGTTTTTAGTAGCTATAAATGATATTGTCAGCAAAATCAGAACTCCAGTTAAAAGCTATATTTTTGCTGACGACCTCACAATAGCATGTGCTGGCAGAAACATAGATACTACGCAAGAAATCTTACAGAATGCGCTGAAATTCCTTGAGGAGTGGAGCGCATCTAAAGGTTTCAATTCTCAGTTCCCAAAACTAAAAATATTATATTTTCTAGGAGAAAGTGCAATTTTTCAGCTCCTATCCTTACTATAAATGATAAAACAATCTCTCAAGAGGAAACCTGAAAATTTTAGGAATGGTTTTCGATAAGAAACTTACATGGATACCACTCTTAAAATATAAGAGATGAGTGTGGTAGAAGATAAAATATTCTTAGATCGTTAGCTGCACAGAACTGGGGAGCAGATTTCCAAGTACTGATTACTACCTACAGGTCTTTTGTAAGATCTAAGCTAGAGTCTATAATTCCGCTAAGCCCTCAACTCTCAGAATGCTGGACTCCATTCATACATCTTCGTTGAGACTAGCACTTGGGGCCATTCGGACTAGTCCAGTTAGCCAATGAACCTCCGCTGGCCGTTCGAAGAAAGCAACTAAGCATTTCGTATGCCTTAAAAGTCAGATTTAACCAGAGTGTCGAATGCACGATTATAGTTTTCTAAAAGAAAACAGGTGCTATCACAGACACACAGATAAACCTACAAGCCCTGAGCCGTTCCATATAAGGATCCACCAAACTCTGCAAGAGCTAAACTTCACAATTCCTCCAATGATGGAAACAACTTATGGTAACTTTTCTCCCTGGAGACTCCACCCAATACAGTTGAACTTTGACCTTACAAACAAAACGCCCAAAATAGATGTATGCAATAGAGTTTACAAACATATGCTCCAGGAAATGCTGGAAAAATATCCAGATCGCCAACAAATATACACTGACAGTTCAAAGACTAATAATGGCTGTGGCTGCGCCGTCATTATTGACCATGAGAACAACATACTCCACAAACTGCCACAGCTATGTACAATTTTCACATGTGAATTGTTTGCCATCAAGGAAGCTCTATCTTACATTAACGAACTGTATAGCGAAACGCCTTTTCTCGTACTTACCGACTCCAAAAGTGCACTTTTAGCCATTCAAGATATCTCAGCAATTCATCCTCTAATTAATGAAATTAATCACCTTCTCAATTGCATCTTCGCGAAGAAAAAAACAACACAGTATTAATATGGATTCCTTCTCACACCAACATACATGGAAATGATTTAGCCGACAAAGCAGCCAAAGATGCAACAAATCCAAGTGCGCAAATTCCATATGAAGACGTTAATGCTCATTTGAAAAGAAATCTCCGCGATACACGGAAAAGCTCTTGGGTTACCTCTCCCAAAAGTAAACTCCACGACGCAAGAAGTAATTCTACAGCACCTTTTTCAGTCAAATTCCTAAATCGCCGTGACCAGATACTCATAACTAGAGTCCGAATTGGACATAGAAAACTTACAACTCCTATATCCTCTCTAAAGAAGAGCCACCGCAATGCACAGCCTGCAATACAAGAAACAGTATCCAGCACATAGTGAGAACTGCCCGCTCTATCAACTCTACAGGAAAAAGCTCAAGATACCAGATAACCTAAAGCAGTCAATGAAGGATTCGAGCTCATGTCTTAGACTGATATAGTTTTTTAAATGCACCAAACTGTATGATAAATTATAGTAAAACTGCTTCACAATGCAATCTCACTGTACAATGTATGTAAATTTGTTAAATATTTTACCTTGGGAAATATTGTAAAGTTAATATACTGTTTAATGTTATATGTATATATTATGTGTTAAAGTTTGTATGATGTGTTTAAAGTCGCGACTTAAAATAAATGCATTAAAAAAAAAGCGTAATGTTTTAAAGATGAAACCAAAAATAAGGAATATCTAAAAAAGATCAACTCCACGAAAAAGAATGTATATAATATAAATTGTGCGTTTTAACGAGCTCTACATTTTTTTGTATGGTAAGTTTTTGTCCAACTCTTACGGTTTAGCAGTTATGCAAAATTTCGTAAAATTCATCCAGAATAAAGTAGTCTTGAGAGGCTATTCCCAGAAAATTCAAGATATACATTTTATTTGTCAGGTAAATATCCTTAATGTACGATATTTTAATAAAAATCTTTAGAGCCATTTTTCAGAAAATCAAAATTATCGAAAAAAGTTCCATGTAAAGGGTAATTTGGGGTGGGGGGATTTTACTCAAAATCTTTGTGTCGCATCCCTGGAAGATACTAAACATCAATACCAAGTTTGTATTTTACCGACTTTTCGTTTTTGAGTTATCGTGTTCACAGACACACACACACCTTTTTCTGAAAATGTTTATATATATATATATATATATATATATATATATATATATAAAGGGGACCCTAAAACATATATTTCCGATGAAATCTCAGTAATGAATTTTTGGGTAGAGTGCAATACCTTCTCTATACATTGTGTACATTGTACTTGTAGAGAAAGTAAAAATTGATGTGCTCCATTCATATGACTTTCTTTACCTGTTACTGAAACAAACTATTGTTACACAAGATTATTCTTTTATGCACATTTTAATTGCAATAGACATTATAGAAATTGTCGTATTACTCGTTCTCTTCTAAACAGAAGGGAAATAACGGACTACACTAGCTTTAAGAGATAGTCAACTCTTAAAAGCTAGTCGATATGTGAGCAATTGGAGTTCCATGGTCGGCAGTTAAATAATCGAGAGATGAAAGGAAAGGTGTGCTTCAGAAGCGCAATGGTTAATGTCATAGTGAAGAACGGAAGTTTAAATCATGCCTGGAAAAGAATTAGTTCATGATGGTCCGCGTAGCCGCGCTCGCTGAAGTGCCTAGCTTTGGTTCTGCGTAGCGCAGGGGATAGTGGTTTCGACTCCCGCCGTGGTCTTGGGCTTCTTGTGTTTGAAAATGTGAATATTTACAGGTCTTTGTAAATACAAAGAAAACGGAAAAAAGGAAATGGCGCCAAAATTCCGACAAAAACTTCCGAACTATATTTTTATTTAAAAAAAAAAAGTGGCTTCCCGTTTGAGAAAGTTTAAAATTAAAACCAAAAGCAAGGACTACAAAAAACTATATACGACATAAATTATTTATGACAAAATCTACATTTTTGTGCAGTAAGTTTTTGTCTACTTCTTACGGTATACCAGTTATGCAAAATTCAGCAAAACTCATGCAGAATGAAGAGGGTTTCAGAGATTGTTCCCAGAAGTTTCAAGATATATATTTCTTTTGTTATGTAAACATCTTTAATATACAGTATTTTAATCAAAGTCGTCATAGCAGTTTTTTAGAAAATCAAAAATATTCCATGTAAAAGGAAGTTTGGGGTAAAGGAATTTCCTTCAACTGGTATTGAACGTACTTTTCGTTTTTGAGTTATGCTTTTCGCAGCCACACTCTATCTCTCTCTTTCTCACACACACACACACACACACACACACACACACACACACTCTCACGGCCTTTACACACGGGTGTTTTTCTAAAAATGTTTTTTTTTTGCATTTAGGGTTCCTCAAAACATGTATTTCTGGTGAAATCATTGTATCAATTTTTGGATGGAATACTACTACGCATTACTACTACGGCCGCGCCGTGACCTAGTGATCAGGCCGCTCACCTCTCACCTAGACGGCCCCGGTTTGATCCCAAGCAACGTATGTGAGGTTTTTGGTGGACGAAGCGACGCAGGGGCGGATTTTCTCCGGTTTTCTCCGCCATTGCATTCCATCGGTGTTCTGTCTTTATTTCATGTATCAACAGTGTCATCGCTGCGGTGTCACAGGTAGTAAAAGCCGGCGCTACCAAAGAAAATCACTACCTACTATGTACATACGCGCTAGAGAAAGTAAAAATATTAAGAGAGACACTTTATTTGTAATGTCAAGTTCCCAGATATCGGTAAAAGTCTTTGAAAAATTAAAAAATAAGACAACATTTTTCCATTGTAAAGAATAGTTTACGGTGGGGAGAATTGCATAGTAAAATTCGTATTGTACTCTTAAAATATGCTGGAATTAAACTCGAACACTGGCATACATCCGACTTTACATAACACTTACTATATAACGTTTTTAAAAATGAAATTTTAGGTTGAGTGTTGTAACCCCAGTGAATTTCCTATTTGCATATCTCTAACGAGATAAACGGTAGGAGAAGAAATATAATTACTTATATACAGAGTGATTTATGTAGAACTAACACCTTTCTTTCTATTATTCTGTTGGAAATTCATTCAATGACCCAATTTTAGCATCAAATTAAGCAGAATGTTCTGGAGTTTCGATTCCATGTCACTAGATGCGCAGATGTTTATGTTTTATCCCCAATTGCATTTTTGGCAGCTGTTTCGATATTTTGTTCTTGTAGTCAACGTGAAAATGCAGTACGATGTAGAGCTGTTTCAAGGATATTTTCAATAAGATGGCGCTACATGTCATTCATCAAATTAATCCATGAACCTAATTGCAAGTTTCTTTGACGACCGGATAATTTCCAGGAACCTGTGGCCACCGAGATCTCTGGATTTTTATTCGCCGGACATCTTTCTATGACAGGGTTTACGCCACACGTCCCCAGACATTGGACGATCTGAAGCACGGAATCCTCCAACGAGTGGCCAGTAACATGGAACGACGTGTTAAGTTGCGCCTTATGCAGGATGGAGAACATTTCAACACTTGTTCTAGAGGTAAATAATCTCCCAAAATTCCTCTACAATTTAGGTATAATATGTTGTCGCTAACATAACACGTTTTGAAACAATTCATGAAAGAAATGTGCCAGCTTCATATAAATCATCCTGCACGGTATAAGGAATGTAACGTATATAATGTACATCAATAAATTCTTCCTGTATCTGTTTTATTTCTTTCCAAGTACTTGTCTTTAAATATGCATTTGCCACTTGACGAAACCCGTTGCCAAAACAATGCTCCCACTTAATGTAAAGGCGTTTCGAAGGTCTCGATCCCAATTACAGCCGATCGAAGGACAATCAATGCATTTTAGTTGCTTTGAACAAGAACTTGTTGCAGACTAGATGGACAGCAGGATATTAATTTCACACCTGAAGTAACAAATACTTTAAAACACACACACACACACGAACACACAAAGAAAATAAAAAATCTTGTGTGTTCCATTCACATGACTTTCTCTAAGGGAATACTAATAAGGGAGTATTATAGGTTAAAGTGATGGTTGCGCTGTCACTGAAGTTCCTTTGTATGGACACGAGTTGACTAATTCCTGAATGAGAAAAAGTATGTTTTTTAAAGCCGAAATCAAAACCCAGGAATATCTCAAAAACGATCACTTCCACGAAAAAATGCATGTAACATAATTTGTGTGTTTTAAAGTGCTCTACATATTTTGTGAGGTAATATTTTCTCCATCTCTTACGGTTTGGCAATTATGTAAAATTCCGTAAAATTCATCCAGAATAAAGTAATCTTCAGAGGCTATTCCCAGAAAATTCAAATATATACATTTTATTTGTCAGGTAAACATCTTTAATATATGATATTTTAATCAAAATCGTTAGAGCCATTTTTGAGAAAATCGAAAATTTCAAAAAATGTTCCATGTAAAGGTTAGTTTGAGGGGGGGGGGAGATTTTTCTCAAAATCTTCGTGTTGCATCCCTGGAAGATACTAAACTTAAATACCAAGCTTTTGAGTTATCGTGTTAACAGACACACACACACGGACTTTTTTCTGAAAATGCTTTTTATTTTTTTTTTTTGGATATCTACAGGGGACCCTAATACATATATTTCCGGTGAAATCTCGGTATCGAATTTTTGTTAAGTTGTGTAATACCTTCTCTATACACTATGTACACAGTACGGATAGAGAAAGCAAAAAAGTGGTCTCTTTCGCAGAATAAGGGAGTGATTCTATTTTCAGTTTAACTTTCACCAGTTTTATATCTGCTTGTCTAGGGTATAAGAAGTTCTGCTATTCTACTCAAAATTCTAGATTTCGTTTGAAGTACATGAAAGGTACAGAGCATAAGAATGATCACCACCAAAACTAAAATATTTCAGGAGATGAATTTTATAGTAGAACACTGAGTACTGTTGTATTTAAAAGTGTTATTTAAGTGTTTCGCAGTAAAATGTTTGGTTACATTAACACAGTTCACTTAATTATAAGTAAAATATGGAACTGCAGTTGTAACTATAAATTCTCAAATGAAAATATATCTGATGTGCTCCATTCACATGACTTTCTCTACATCTCTGTAACGAATTATTGTTAAAAAGCTTAGGCTTCATTTTACTTCATGCTAATTGAGAAAACATTACCAGAAATGGTCTTATGTCTTGCGTCCTTTTCAAAGCTGAAACTAAAAACAAGGAATGTCTTAAAAACGACCAACTCCACGAAAAAAATGTATATAACATAAATTGTGTATTTTAACCTTTTCTACTTTTTCTGTGTGGTAAGCTTTTGTCCATCTCTTACGGTTTATCAGTTATGCAAAAATCCGTAAAATTCATCCAGAGTAAAGTAGTCTTCAGAGGCTATTCCCAGAAAATTCAGATATACAATTTATTTGTCAAGTAAATATCTTAAATATACGAGATGTTAATCAAAATCATTAGAGCAATTTTTAAGAAAATCAAAATGTTAGAAATGTGTTCCATGTAAAGGGTAATTTGCGGTGCGGGATTTTCTAAAAATCTTCGTGTCGCATCCTTGGAAGATACAAAATTTAAATACCCAGTTTGGTTTTTAACGGTCTTTTCATTTTTGAGCTAGGGTGCCCACAGACTGACATCCACACACACGGACATTTTCTAAGAGTGCTTTTTTTGGATTCAGGGGGTCTCAAAACATATATTCCCCGTGAAAACTCGGTATCAAATTTTGGGTGCAATACAATACCTTCTCTATACACTATGTACATAGTATGTATAGAGAAAGTAAAAATATATTATTCACTTGACAATCTGTGCATATACTGCAACAGATTATTCGCGTAACAATTATTCTTCCTTAAATGTATGTTAATTAAGACAAAAATTTAAAGAATTCATTGTATTACTTATTTCGTTGTAGATACACTGATAATAAGAGAAATACAGAAGGTTAAAGCGATACTCAAATGTTTAAAATCAGGTTGCTTGTGATGGATGAGAATCCCATTCTCTTTGCTTGACCCGCAAAAAGAAAAAGAAATAATGACTGGACATTTGAGAAAGACATAACCATTGGGACATTAAAACTAATAACAAGGGATATTCCGCATATGTTAACGAATAATAGTAATTGTACATGAGTTGTGTATTTTAAGGAGATATAAATGTTTGTGTAATACCATTTTATCTATCTCTTGCGGTTTACCAGTTATACAAAAGTTATTCAGAATAAAGAGGATTTTGAGAGACTATTGCCAGAATATTTAAGATATACATGTTTTTGTTGGTTATATATCTTAAATATTTTATTGAAATATCAATAAAATCGTTAGAGCCATCTTTAATAAAATCGAAAATTTTGAAAAATTCTGTTCGTAAAGTTAGTTTCCGGTAGGGAATTTTTCTAAAAACCTTCCTTTGGGGATACTGAAGTTAAATACCAAGTTTGGTTCTTAACCAACTCTTCGTTTTTGAGTTATACTGTTCAGAGACACACACACAAACACACACAACTCCCTTTAAAAAAATCTGATGAGTTCCATTCACATGACTTTGTCTACATCTCTGAAACAAATTATTGTTAAAAAGCTTATGCTTCTATTTCCTTCAGGCTAAGTGAGAAAAAATTAGCAGAAATTAGTTTTATTACTTGCTTCCTTATAAGAAGAAGCAAAATAAGGGAGTATTTAAAGTGATAGTCAAAAGCCGTTGCTATGTGAGTGAAGTTTCTTTGTTTGTATGGACATAGTTGACAAATTCCTGCATGAGAAAAGTATAAGATTTTCAAGGCTGAAACCAAATACAAGGAATATCTAAAAAAAAACAACGATCAAATTCACGAAAAAAATGTATACATCATAAATTGTGTGTTTTAATGTGCTTTACATGTTTTGTTTCGTACGTTTTTGTCTATCTCTTATGGTTTACCAGTTACACAAAATTCGTAAAATTCATCAAGAATAAAGTAGTCATCAGAGGCTATTCCCACAAAATTCAAGATATACATATTATATATCCGATAAATATCTTTAATATACGATATTTTAATCAAAATCGTTAGAGCCATTTTTTAGAAAAATCAAAGTTTTCTAAAATGTTTCCATGTGTAGGGTAGTTGGGGGTGGGAGAGAAGGTATTGCATTGTACCCAAAAATTCGACACCGAGATTTCACTGCAAATATATTTTGAGACCATCTGATTCCAAAAAAAAAAAAAACATTTTTAGAAAAATTTTCGTGTGTGTATGTATGTGAGTATGTGTGTGTCTGTGGACAGCATAGCTCAAAAACGAAAAGACCGTTAAATACCAAACTTGGTATTTAATTTCCATATCTTCCAAGGATGTGACACAAAGATTTTCAAGAAAATCCCCCCAACCCCAACTACCCTTCGCATGGACAAATTTTTAGAAAGTTTGATTTTTTAAAAAATGGCTCTAACGATTTTGATTAAACTATCACATATTAAAGATATATACTTGACAAATAATATGTATATCTTGAATTTCCTGGGAATAACCTCTGAAGACTACTTTATTCTGGATGAATTTTACGGAATTTTGTGTATCTGGTAAACCGCAAGAGATAGAAAAAAACTTACCACACAAAAAATGTTAAGCACATTAAAACACACAATTTATGTTTTATACATTTTTTTTTCGTGGAGTTGATCGTTTTTAAATACACATTGTTTTTGGTTTCAGCTTTAAAACTTATAATTTTCTCATACAGGAATTTAACAATTGCTGTCCATACAAACAAAGGAACTTCAGTCACATAGCAACCATCTTTTGCTATCACTTTAACCTATGTTACTCCCTTATGTCGCTTCTACTAACAGGGAAGCAAGTAATAAGGCTATTTCTGCTAATTTTTTCTCACTTAGCATGAATTAAATAGAAGCATAAACTTTTTAACAATAACTAGTTGCATATATATAGAGAAAGTCATGTGAATGAATTACATCAAATATTTTTTGTTTTGATTTTTTTTTGCTTTTCTCGATAGACTATGTACATATTAGTGTATAGATAAGGTTTTGTAATGCACCCAAAAATTCGATACTGAGATTTCACCGGCAATACATGTCTTGAGATTCCCTGAATCAAAAAAAAGACTTTTTAGAAAAATGTCCGTGTGTGTGTCTGTATGTGGGCAGCATAGCTCATAAACAAAAAGGCCGTTAAAAACCAAACTTGGTATTTAGGTTTGGTATTCTCCAAGGATGCGACACGAAGATTTTCTAGAAAATCCGCCCACCCCCAACTACCCTTTTCATGGAACTTTCTTCAAAAGTTTTGATTTTCTTAAAAATGGCTCAAACGATTTTGATTGAAATATCGTATATTAAAGATATTTACCTGACAAATAAAATGTATATCTTGAATTTTCTGGGAATAGTCTCTATAGATTACTTTATTCTGGATGAATTTTGCGGAACTTTGCATAGATGCTAAACCATAAGAGATAGACAAAAACTTACTACACAAAAATGTAGAGCATATTAAAACACACAATTTATGTTAGATACATTTTTTCGTGGAGTTGATCGTTTTTAAGATATTCCTGGTTTTTCGTTTAAGCTTTGAAAAACATAATTTGATTCTCAAACAGGAATTTGTCAACTCCTGTCTATATAAACAAAGGAACTTCGTCACATAGCAACCAGCCTTTGACTATCACTTTAACCTACGCTACTCCCGTATTACTCTTCTACTTACAAGGAAGCAAGGAATAAGATTATTTCTGCTAATGTTTCTGAATTAGCATGAAGTAAATAGAAGCTTAAGCTTTTTAACAAAACTTTGTTGCAGAGATGTAGAGAAAGTATGTGAATGTAACACATCAGATTTTTTTTCATGTAAAGACTAGTTTGAGGTATCGGATTTTCATGAAAATCTTCATATCGTATCCTTGGAAGATGCTAAACTTAAATAGCTTGGTATTTAACCAATTTTTCGTTTTTGAGTTATGCTGTTCACAAACACACACAAACGAATCCTTTTTTAAAAATCCTTTTATGTATCCAGGGAACCCTAAAACATTTGGTCTTGGTATCGAATTTTTGTGTAGATTTCGATAACTTCTCTACCTAGTAAGGAAGTAATTTGGGGGGGGGGGATTCAGGCTTCCCAAAACGTGTGGTTTCAGTGAAATCTCGATACTCAATTTTGGGTGGAATGCAATATTTCCTATCTACTTTGTACATGGTAGATGAAGTAAAAAGATGTTATAGTTTTAGGATTTCAAATTAAACTATACAATACCTACAAAATTATTTTTTACAATACAGGCCTTCTTGGACGCAAGATTTTACATCTTATCTGATAAGCAGTTTGAAAGATCTAATGTGTTCCATTCACATAACTTTCTCTAAATGTTCCATACTCTTACAAAAGTATTATTTTATCTATATCATGACTAATCGAAATAAACACCAGCAGAATGCTCTTATAGTTACTTCCTTGTAAATAGAAGAGAGATAAGTAAAGCGATAGTCAAATCTTTTAAAAAGCTGGCAGCTATGTAAAATAACTGAGGTTCCGTTTGCTTTGCATCGCTCCGTTTGAGAAGTTATAGTTGAAAACTGAAACTAATAACAAGGAATGTCTCGAAAACGGTCAACTCTACAAGAAAATGTATATGGCATAAATTGAGTGTTTTAAAGAGATCTACATTGTTTGTGTAGTAAGGTTTTGTCCATCTCATACAGTTTACCAGTTATGCAAACTTCAACAAAGTTCATCAAGAATAAAGCAGTCTTCAGAGGATATTCCCAGAAAATTCAAGATATACATTTTATTTGTCATGTAAATATTTTCAAAATACGATATTTTAATCAAAATTGTTAGAGCCATTTTTGAGAAAATCAAAACTTTTAAAAGATATTCCATGTAAAGGGTAACTGAGGGTGGGGATTTGCTTGAGAATCTCCCTATCGTATTTTTGGAATTTACTGTACTTAAATACTAATCCATGTAAAGGGTAACTGAGGGTGGGGATTTGCTTGAGAATCTCCCTATCGTATTTTTGGAATTTACTGTACTTAAATACTAAATTTGTCTTTGAACTATACTGCTCACAGTCACACAAACACAGAAATGTTTATAAAAATATTTTTTTGATTCAGGGGTCTAAATATATATATATATTTCCGGTGAAATATTGGTATCGAATATTTGGGTTGAATACAATACATTCTCTATACACTATGTAAGTACATTGTAATATGTACTAGAGAAAGTATAAAGCCTCTTAATCATGGTGTAAATACGCATATTCGCAAGTTTCGACGCAACATTATTATGTACCCATATGGACTTCAGTTGTGAAAGGAAAGTAATATTAAGAATTCGGTATTTTCTATGCTGATCAAAGTTTCTTTCGCTTTTTTTTTTTTTTTTTTTTTTTGTAAGACATCAGTGCAAACAAACTATGCTCTAAACTAGCTTAATTTCTTACTCTAAAAATTAATACTCATTGAAAGTCGTCCCTTTGCAGAAGTAAACCTATTCAAAAAAAAAAAAAAAAAAGAGCGACTTCCTGGCTGAGAAAAGTATAAGTTTATAAAATGGTATTATATAAATGGAAACAATAACATAGAATAGCTCTGAAACGGTTACTCCACAACATAAATGAAGGGCATAAATTGTATGTTTCGGTGAGATCCATGTTTATTGTATAGTAAGTTTTGTGTATCTCTTATGCAAAATTCAAGCAGAATGAAAAGAGCTTCAGAAGCTGTTCCCAGAAAATTCAAACTTTACATTTTAATTGTCATGTAACTATCTTTAATATACAGTATTTTAATCAAAATCATTAGAGTCATTATTGGGAAAATAATATTTTTCTAAAAATGTTCCAAATAAAGGTAAGTTTGGTTTGGGGGGATCTTCTTGAAAATCTTTCAGTCGAATTCTTGGAAGATGCTAAACTCAAGTACCAAGTTTGTTATTTATTGGACTTTTCATTTTTGAATTATGTCGTCTATAGACACACACATACACCCACAAATTGATCTTTTTCTAAAAGGGCGTTTTTTTTTTTTTTACTTTCTCTAGCCCCATATGTACAATGTACATAGAGATAGAGAAGGTATCGTAATGCACCCAAAAATTAGATACCGAGATTTCACCAGGAATATATGTTTTGGGGTCCCCTAAGTCCGAAAAAAGCATTTTTAAAAAAACGTCCGTGTGTGTGTCTGTGGACAGCTTAGCCCCAAAACAAAAAGACCGTTAAATACCAAACTTGGTATTTAGGTTTAGTATCTTCCAAGGATGCGACACGAAGATTTTCAAAAAAATCCCCCACCACAAACTACCCTTTACATGGAAAAACTTTTGAACATTTTGATTTTCTTAAAAATGACTCTAACGATTTTGATTAAAATCCCGTATATTAAAGCTATTTATGTCCGAAATAAAATGTATATCTCGATTTTCTTGGGAATAACCTCTGAAGACCCCTTTATTTTTGCTTAACTGCTAAACCGTAAGAGATAGAAAAAAAACTCACTACACAAAAAATGTACATCACGACGAAACACTCAATTTATGTCCTTTACGTTTTTGTTGGGGAGGTTCCGTTTCCGAGAAATTCCTTTTTATTGGTTTCAATTGTGTAGTACTTTAACTTTTCTCAGACAGGAAGTGTCCGTTTTTCTTTTGTTCTACTCCTGGCCAAGCAAAGAAGTGATGTGCAATGATAACCGCATAACGAAACTTTTAAAAGATTTGACAATTACTTTAGCGTAGCGTAGTACCTTCTACTTATAAGGAACTAAGTAATAAGAACATTCTGCTAATATTTATCTCGATTAACATTGTGTACAAAGAAGAATAATCTTTTGTAGCAGGTTTGTAGAGCAGCTAGAGAAAGTCATGTGAGTGTAACACATCAGATTTTTGGAAAAGAACCGTGTATGTGTGTGTGTGTCTGTGGACAGCATAGCTCAAGAACGAAATGACCGTTGAATACCAAACTTGGTATTTAAATTTGGTATCTTCCAAGATGCGACACGAAGATTTTCAAGAAAATCCACCCCCCCCCCCAATTATCCTTTCTTTACATGGAACTTTTTTCGAAAATGTTGATTTTCTCAAAAATGGCTCTTAACAATTTTGATTAAAATATCGTATATTAAAGATAAAATATATATCTTGAATTTTCTGGGAATAGCCTCTGAAGACTATTTTATTCTGGATGAATTTTACGAAATTTTGCATAACTGTTAAACCGTAAGAGATGGAGAAAAACTTACCACACAAAAAATGTAGAACACGTTAAAACATACAATTTACGTTGTATGCATTTTTTTCGTGGAGTTGATGGTTTTTTAAATATCCCTTGTTTTTGGTTTCAGCTTTGATAAACATTTTTTTCTCATACAGGAATTTGCCTACTCCTGTCCATACAAACAAAGAAACTTCAGTCACATAGCAACCAGTTTTTGACTATCACTTGAACCTATGGTACTACCTTGTTTCGCTTCTACTTACAAGGAAGCAAGTAAGACTATTTCTGCTAATTTTTTATCGATTAGCATGAAGCAAATAGAAGCATAAACTTTTTAACAATAGTTTGTTACAGAGATGTGGAGAAAGTCATGTGAATGGAACACATCAGATTTTTCCGCTATATCCTTCGTATGTCGGAGTCCTCTGAACTCGCACTCAAAAAGAGTACTCAGAGGTGTCTGATTGTAAAGAGCGAAGTGCCGGATGGTAGAGTTATGACACGCGCCCTTTAAGGTGAAGATTTTCCACACGAAAGTTTCTCTAAGTTAGGGCACTGTAGGCTGGTAATATCATGTCTTCTTTCTATTCAAAAGGGCCTGAGATCGAATCGCGGTTAGGGTGAGATACCCGGATAAAGGGCTTTTTCGGGATTTTTCCTGGACCCGGACTCATTTGAACATCATTTCAACCATTTCATTCATCGTTCGATGTGACCTACCAGTTGAAGAATTATATTCTTATTTTTAAATAATCCTTTATGCATAAGTTTTATTCTATTCCAAAAGCTCAAATTTTGATTAAAATTTCACATGTTTAACATTTCGTCGCCTGTCGGTACCTATAAGTCCCGTTTGTTTTGAGCGTAACTATACAAATAGGGTTGTACTGTAGGATTAATTTCATGTTATACTAACCTTCAACCATAAACGACAAATTATCAAGACTTTTATATTGAAAAAAAAAATGTATACTATTTTTGCCCTAAAATAGCAAAGGATTCTTTTAAATAAATAAAAGAGAAAACCCCATAATAACTACAGTCAAATGTAACCGTATTGGCTTCCACGCATCACACCGGTTATTTTACTTGGGCTCTACCCATCCTTTACCAGCGTGATGCTGGTTTGAATTTGCAACATTTGACTTTGAATGGATCACCTAACGCTCATGATCATTTTAACTACTTTTTTGGTAGTGCCTTTGGCAGCATTATGAAAACTGATTTAGAAGAATTTAAACTTTTATTTGGGAAGAAAAATATTAATAAAGGTACTACATTTATTTTTATTTTCTCTATTATTTTATATAATAATTTTATACGTTTATCCCCAAATATTTTACTGGAACTCCACTTTTAAACTTGAATTAAAGGAAAAGCAGTATACTAGTGCAGACAACTAAGGGTTAAAATCAATTAATTGCAAGTAAAATTTTCTGTAGGCGTCATATGTTTTCTTTTCATTCTCATTGTATTTTATATTAGGGACTGGAAAAGTATGAACACAAAACAATTGGGACTGCCTTGGTTGTCGAATGGTCAGACATCTCATTCGGAGATCCCGGGGTCAATTCCTAGCTGAGACAAGGAATTTTTCTTTAAATAGAATCATTCCCTCCCTACAGAGTCTGGAAGTATGTACCTAAGTGAGAGAGAATGTGGGTATGCTTAAAGAAAAGAGAACGTTAAAGAACCCGGTCAGCGAGTTGTTTGTACAGCAAAAGCCCCCGATATGACAATACAATTAATTGAAAGAATTGTCTAATTGACAATACCTTTATCGAAGTATTATTTACAAATATTGCATATAAAAAGAGTCTCTATTGCTTATTTTGAAATAATTTATAGACAGGCATTTAAGGAAATTAATGTCAATAGAAGAGCTGCTATTTGTATGAATTATATAATATGTATAAGGAAAGCTTGTAAACCTGTAAATTATTTACTCTCGCTACCATCTATATATACTAGTAAGAGGAAGTATTGCATTCCACCCAAAATTTCGATGTAGCAATTTCACAGAAATATATGCTTGAGGTCCCCTGAAATAAAACAAATTTTAGAAAAAGGTCTATGTCTAGGTATGTGTAGATATTTGTGAACTTAATAACTATAACTATGACAACTCTAAAATCACCTTAAAATTATGAAAAAGGCGTGTGAAAGCACTATAATCGCCGAAAATAGTGCTTACAATAGATGTGCAGCCAATAGATGTCAAGGTGTAAAGTGAACATGTTGCTCTGCTTCCGAAATTGCGCGGAACCTACCGAATGAAATCTAGGGAGCCGAATTCCCAAGAAAAGACGCGCGTATAGTATTTATTCCTGTGAAGTGGGATTTCGAATTCTAATCCAGATAATAATTGTCGCCTTGTGTCAGAAGCTATCTACGAGAAGTTTAACATAGGTACAAAGATGTAGAAGTCTATAAGGAATATAAATGAATACATACTGACTTTTATATACCAAACTTACCTGGATATGGGATTCTCAAGCAATTGGCATCAAGTTAACTACAGTCAAACCATCGTTAACACATAGAACGTACACAGCAGCAACCATTACTCATGGCATGTAAATGCGGTCTCTTAATTTGTCTGCACACGTCCACCGACTTAACGTCACAGAGTGAAGTCCGATAACAATTCAATCCAGTTTCGTTTCGTCCTGACTACAATGCTTGGAAATTCCTATGCCTGTATATTACATTCATAAAACTATTTTTCTATTCTCGCTACGTTACCTAAGAATTCTTTAAAATTAAGTAAGACGGTTTCAACATAATTATTCGCGATAACAAATATTGGGATGGAAAGAAAAGAAAAAGGGAAAAATAAAAATAGCAACTTTACAAATATACCCTTAGGAGTCGCTAAGGGAAGGTCTAAACTTACAACACAGAAAATTTCGAAAACGGCGAACGCTATGAAAAATTCTGATGCGATCCCTTCGCATGATTTTATCTACGTCTCTGCAACAAATTGTTGTTAAAAAGCTTATGCTTCTATTTACTTCATGCTAATCGAGAAAAAAATTGCAGAAATAGTCTTATTACCTGTTTCCTTGTAAGTAGAAGTGAAATAAGAGTGTACCATAGATTAAAGTATTAGTCAAAAGATGGTTGCTATGTGACTGAAGTTATTTGGTTTGTACAGACAGAAGTTGACAAATTCCTGTATGAGAAAAGTGTAAGTTTTTCAAAGCGGAAACTAATATCAAGGAATATCTTAAAAACGATCAACTCCACGGAAAAAAATGTATATAAAGTATATTGTGAGTTTTAATGTGATCTACATTTTCTGTATGGTAAGTTTTAGTCCATCTCTTACGGTTTAGCAGTTACGCAAAATTTATCCAGAATAAAGAGGTCTTCAGAAGCTATTCCCAGAAAATTAAAGATATACACTTTATTCGGGGTGCAAATGGCTTTAATATACATGATTTTAATCCTAAATCGTTCGAGCCGTTTTTAAGAAAATCAAAACTTTCGAAAATTTTCCCATGTAAAGGGTAGTTTGTAGTGGAGGGATTTTCTTGAAAATCTTCTCACACCCCAACCTACTCTTTACATGGAAAAACTGCCGAAATGCTGATTTTCTCAAAAATAGCTCTAACAATTTCGATTAAAAGATATTCACATAACAAATATAATGCAAACCTCGAATTTTCTGGCAACAGCCTCTGAAGACCTCTTTATTCTGAATGATTTTTGCAAAGCTGGAAACCGTAAGAGATAAACAAAACTAACTACACAGAAAATGTAGAGCTCGTTAAAACACACATTCCATGTGATATATTGTTTTTGAGTTAACCATTTCTGAGATATTCCTTGTTTCAATTTTAGGAATACTTGAACTTTTCTCATTCCTGCTTCTGTTGTTTTACTCCTGATCCTGCAAAGAAAACAGAACTTCAACCAGCTTTAAAAGAGTTGATTATTGCTATAGCCTAGTGCATTCCCATATTTCTCTTCTACTAAGGAACTATGTTTTATCCCTATTAGCATGAGGTAGAAGAATAAGTTGTATACTTTCACTACATATACTATGTGCATAGTATTGTATTGCACTCAAAAATTCGATATCGAAAATACATGTTATGAGACCCACTGAATCCACTGTGTGTGTATGTGGGCAGCGTAGTTCAAAAACAAAACTTGGTATTCAAGTTTGAAATCCTCCAAGGATACGACACAAAGGTTTTCAAGAAAATCCTCCATCTCCAAATACCCTTTACATTTAACATTTTTTGGAAATTTGATTTTCTCAAAAATGGCTGGAACATTTTCGTTAAAATACCGTATGTTTAAGATATGTTTATGACAAACGAAATGTATATCTGAGAATAGCCTCTGAAGACTTCTTCATTCTGGATGACTTTTGTATAACTGGCAAACCGTAAGAGATATACAAAAACTTACTACACAGAAAATGTAAAATGTTAAAACACACAATGTATGGTATATTCATTTTTTGTAGAGTTAACCGTTTTCGAGATATTCTTGATTATTAGTTTCAATTTTAGCCACTTAAAACTTTTCTCAAGCGGTAAGACATTTTCTTCCCGTTTCTCGTTTGTTTATTCCTGGAAAGCAAAGAGATTGGAATTTCAATTGTTTCACATTGCGACCGGTTTTTAAAGGACGAGACTATCGCTTTAGCCTGTGTATTTCCTTATTTCCTTTATACTTACAAGGAGCTAGTAATAAGGCTAATTCTGTTTATATTTATCTAGATTAGCATGATGAATATAACAGATTAATCTGTTGAATAAAAGGTTTGTTTGGCGAACAGCTAGAGGACATCAGCAGATGAAACACATTACATAGATTTTTCCCTTTTACTCACAAAGTACCAAGTAATTAGGCAATTTCTGCTAATGTTTATCTCGATTATCATTAAATAGATATAAGAATGAGCTTTTTAAGAATAATTTGTTACAGAGATGTAGAGAAAGTATGTGAACGGAACACGTCAGGTTTTTTAAGAATAGTTTGTGTCAAGGTATATACAGTTATGTGAATGGAAGTCATCAGATATTTTTCAGAGATACCAAAACGTGTAATTCTATTGTAATGGTATATCAAATTTAGAGATACAACACTGTTTTCTCTTACTATATGCTGTATCGAAGGTAAACTTTACAGAGAGTGCGAGAGAGAGAGAGAGAGAGAGAGAGAGAGAGAGAGAGATAAGAGTCGAAATACAAGGCACAGGTTTCAATATATTTGATTCCGTACCCAAGTATCTTCAAATTTCAATTCCTTTGGCTTGTTTTCGATATAATACGTACTATGTACATAGTGTATAGAGAAGGTATTGCTCTCCACCCAAAAATTCGATATCGAGATTTCACCAGAAATATATGTTTTGGGGTACTATGTATCCATAAAAAGCATTTTCAGAAAAAGGTTCGTGTTCCTGTGAACACGATAACTCAAAAACGAAAAGTCGGTAAAATACCAAACTTGGTATTTAACTTTAGTATCTTTAAGGGATGGGACACAAAGATTTTGAGAAAAATGCCCCCACCCCAAACTACCTTTACATGGAACTTTTTTTCGAAAATTTTGATTTTTTCAAAAATGACTAACGATTTTGATTAAAATATCGTATATTAAAGATATTTACCACACAAATAAAATGTATATCTTGACTTTTCTGGGAATCGTCTCTTAAGACTACTTCATTCTGGATGAATTTTACGGAATTTTGCATAGCTGCTAAACCGTAAGAGATGGAAAAAAACTTCGCACACAAAACATGAAGAGCACGTTAAAACATAATTTATGTTATATATATTTTTCTCGTGGAGTTGATCGTTTTTTAGTTATTCCTTGTTTTTTATTTCACTTTTAAAAAACTTATACTTTTCTCACACAGGAATTTTTCAACTCCTGTCCATACAAACAAAGGAGCTTCAGTCACTTAGCAACCAGCTTTTGACTATCACTTTAACCTATGGTACTCCCTTATTTCTCTTCTACTTACACGGAAGCAAGTAATAAGCTATTTCTGCAATTTTTTTCTCGGCTAGCATGAAGTAAATAGAAGCTTAAACTTTTTAACAATATATATTTGCAGAGATATAGAGAAAGTCATGTGAATGGAACAGATTTTTAACTGAAACATTATGAGAATAGGAAGCATTCCAAATTTGTTTTAATGGACATTGGCACCAAGCCCGCGTCCTTGTAGAGAGGCAAACCACTTGACCACGACCCCGCCCAACTTGTTTCCAGGAGACGCTTCTTCTTGCGGCATTCTGGTCCATAATTACTTTTTCTGCAATCATAAGGTTGTGAACATTAATATAGCATTTGTAATACTAGCACGCAGAAGTCCTAAATAATACGGGGGCGACTCGAAAAGTAGGCGTGTTAACAATGAAGACGCCACATTGTTCAAACGCTAATTATTTCTTAACACGCTGTCCCCCTTTTAGAATATACACTTTTCCCAATGTTCATGTCATTGCTTAAGCCCCCTCCCCTCAAGCTTCGAAAAATAGTCTCTGTTTAGACTATTACCTCATTTTATTTACATTTTGTTCCCGCGAATTATATTTTCTTGTTTGGAAAGAAGATACCGCAGGGTGCCAGGTCTGGTCAATGTGGGGGTACGGCAGCAACTCCGGATAAATATAATAAATAATGCGTTGTCGTAGTTTCAAATGGAGCCGTCTTTGCCTTCTCTGAAGCAAATTCACCGGAAGCAACCCATTATTTTGATTGTTGATTGGTTTCTGGTGTATTAATAATGAATCCAGGTTTCATCGACGCAACATGGTGCAATCTCCATCGTACTTCGCATAAATTGCTCCCAATACGGCTTGGAAGTTGAATGCCACGCTCTCTTGTGCCGACAATTCTTGTATCCTGTACAATATGAATTGACATTTGACACACCTATGGCCTCTCCATCTTGTTAATTGTTCGACGATCTGCGAGATTTATGTCGTGGAATTTTTCAATGATTTTTCGATAAGCACATCTGCCGAACGTCCTTGGCACCGCTCATCAAAACGGATGTTCGAGCACGTTTAAAGTCGTTGAACCAAACTTTTTTTATCGTTATAGATGGAAAAAGGTCCGTATAAACAGGATCGAATTTCATTTTTATCTCCTGCAAGTTTTCTCATCCAAAAGTATAAAGGGAATCACTGAACGACACTACTTTTTTTCATTTTATTGAAAGCACATTGAATAACTAACTGAAATGCCTGCCAATTTCAAACGAAGCTATGAATTAGTTAGTACCCAATTTGCTTTAGCAGCGTGTAACAAATTATAGTACACAATGGTAACCCCAGCTTACCTTAGCTGTTTTGAATCACAGTACCTCGCAATTGTTATCCAATATCGTCGTCATTCTGGCAGGAGTCACTAAGTCCAAATTTGGCTGTTTTGAGATTATTATACCATATTACCAAGAAATGTGTTCTCTATAAATTAACAAAGGTCTCAAAGCGATATCTATTTCCTTTTTTAAATTTTCATCAAGTCCAAATTTCATATTTGTTAGGCAGGCAGAAATGGACTTAATTACTTCTGCTTGTCGTAAATAGTAGCTACAATACGCATCCATTGTCAAGCAGAATCCGCTGAGAAAAGGGATAACGTTAAGGTCGCTGTCACGCGTTCCAATAATGCCACATTTCCAATAATGCCACATTGCAGCAACTGCACTCTCAGCAAGTTTTTATTGTGGAGCGATGTCTTTCTGGGCTAGTACATGACATGTAGGCTTGTAAATGAATAGGCCAAAGGTTCGATTCCAAGTTGTAGTTGGAGTTTTGTATACTTATACCTATTATTTAACCTCAATAGAATATGGAAAGCAAGAAGATAAGAGACCAGTGTTCATTTTGTACCAGATATGATGCTGCTCAAGGGAGAGTAAATAAAGAAGGAACCGGCGCCCAATTTCTAAATCATAAGCAAAGAGAACAAGAAGCCAACCAAAGCAAATGACAAAACAAGGCCTTTCAGTCTACAAAGTGTGTTGCAAATCCCAAGTAGTAAAGTAGCTCCGATGCACTGCAGTTATAAGCCTTGTACCTACAACTTAACAGTGTATGAGAGAATCCCACAAATAATACACTGTTACACCTGCCATGAATTAAATGGTAAACGGGGAAGTATTGACGTTGGAGCTTGTCGTTACTTCTTTCTTCCAGTCTGCCACAAACAGTAAAGGAAATATCTCCTTTTTCAGATACTTTGGTGGGCAAAACCGAAACCAAAATGTTGCTGTTCTTTTGTTATAATTGTTCAGACCACCAGCATTAATGTGATTGAACAAGCTTCCTCAAATCTGGTCAGTATGCACAGTGCCATTGGGAATCGAAAGAAATTCGTATCTGTTTACACTAAGCACGGATGGCTAAACATCTTTCGATTTGCCCATTCCTCAAGAAAAAGGAACCTTAATATGTGAAAGAGCTGAAGTTTGTTGACTATATTGATGTTTCAGGCCTGTCCAGAGCAATTCTGTGCAACAAAACTAAGAACAGCGAAGAGAAGAGAGCAAACCGGTAGAAAACAAAATGCTTCAGATATGAAAAAGAGAGCCCTGGAGTTCTGAAATACAGTTATGAGCATTTTAGGAACTACTCACAAATAAATGTGTTTGGATGAAGAATGCCTCCTCTCCTCAAGGCGTATAATACTCTCAGCAGACTTGAATAAGGATTTATTGTCACTATGCGATAAATGAGTAATTCCATTGGAGTTTCACTCATGTTGTCGCTCCTTGCCACATTCAAAAAAAGTGGAAGATAGAAATCCAGAACCAACGTTGGAAGTGATAATGAACTTGAAGGATATAATAGTAAGTAATTTGGATCGGATTAAATTCAATTAAAAAGGGTAAAACCATTTTTTTAATTTCTTCAAAATAATCAAATGTTATGGATTAAAAGGTTTCAATTTTAGCAGTTAATCATGGGTTACGTCCAGTTTCAAACGTAGTTGCAAAGTAATGTGAAACTTTTTAGGCATGTTTTTTTTTATCGGTGTACTGAACTACATTTTTGCAAAGTTACAAAAATGTCAAGGAAAAAAAATGCTGAACATCTAATACACTTATCATAAAAAAATAAACTCTTTTGTTTTATAATCCAATTGTCTACCTATCTCCTTTAAAGTACCTTTTGCTCTTCAGGCAGAAGTCACTTACTCTCCAATGTTTTGGAAATTTGAAGGAATTTTACAGACATTTACGGAGAAAAGGTTTAGAATCCTATTTAAAATAATAACTAAAATGTGTACATATTTATAAACTGTACTTTAAGTTTAGCATAAAGTCATAACGGATGTTCAGAACTAAGCCAAACTTTAAAATCGCTGTCTCTAAACACAGATTTTGGACTTAGTGATTTCTGCCAGAACGCCGACGATATAATTCTAGGTATTATCGATAGTGAATTGGTTCATTGAGTTGCCGTGAAATTCCCCTTCTCTGTATAGTTTTGGTAGGATTTAAGCCACATGAAGCTCCTGTTTAGTACAAACCTTAATAGATATATATGCAACTGATTTATAACTTTATACATCCTTCTGTATTGTTGGCCAAACGTTTTTTGCGTACTAATTCCCAAATATTTATATCGTAGGTAACCAGGTGAGCTATTGCAGAGGTTCTATATAGCTAACAGAATGCAATGTTCCTTCACACATTTCTGACGGAAGACTAAAAGCGCAAAGCAGCACTGTAAATATAGTACTGCGTTTCTTTTGAATTGCGCAACCTACACTTTGCCTTACGAATGGGTTCGTGCAGTAGCCGCGGATCACCTCTTCTACTATGAATGTCAACGATATGAAGTATATGGATATGTTACGCTTACCTTATGTTTTAAAAAGTTTGATGTGTTCCATTCACATGACTTTCTCTAAATCTCTGTAATAAATTATTGTTAAAAAGCCTGTTCTTCTTTCTACTTCAATGCTAATTGGGATAAAATTAGCAGAAATTGTCCTTATTACTTGGTTCCTTGTATTACAAGAAAAGTAGAAGAAATATGGTGTGTTACACTCACATGACTGTCTCTAACTGCTCTACAAACTCCTTATAAGAGATTATTCTTCTTTCTACACAATGCTAATCGAGATAAACAATAGCATATAATAAAATATAAATATCTAAATAAAAGGGAACTAAGGGAATGCACTAGGCTAAAGTGATAGTCAAATGTTTTTAAAAGATATCGTTATGCGATTGTCATTGCAAATCGCTTCTTTGTTTGGTCAGGTGTAGAACAAAAGAAAAACAGACACTTCCGGTCTAAGGAAAGTATAAGTACTTCACAGTTGAAACCAATAACAAAGAATATCTCGGAAACGGTTATCTCCACACATAAACGAAAAAAGGATATATATTGTGTGTTTTGACGAGATCTACATATTTTGTGTAGTAAGCTTTTGTCTATATCTTACGGTTAGCAGCTAAGCAAAATTCGACAAAATTCATCCAGAATAAAGAAGTCTTCAGAGACTATTCCCAGAAAATTCAAGATACACATTTTACTTGGGATGTAAATAGTTTTAATATACGGGATTTTAATCAAAATCGTCAGAGCAATTTTCTTGAAAATCAAAACTTTCGAAAACTTTTCTATGTAAAGGGTAGTTTGTGGCGAAGGGGGGCGGGATTTTCTTGAAAATCTTCATGTCTTACCTAATTACCAAATTTAGTATATAACGGTCTTTTCGTTTTTGAGCTGTGCTGTCCACAGACACACACACACGCACACAAACGGACCTTTTTCAAAAAAATGTTTTTTCCGACTCAGGGGACTCCAAAACATATATTTCCAGTGAAATCTTGTTATCTAAGTTTTGGGTGGAATACGATGCCTTCTCTATCCACTAAGTACATTGTATATGTGGGCTAGAGAAAGTAAAATTCTAATTAGTTCCATTATATAATGTCCCCTAACTGTTCGGTAAACATGCCATTTATTCAAAGCATTAATCTGTTATCTACATCATGCTAATCGAGATAAACATAAGCAGATATAATCTTATTACCAGCTACCTTGCAAGTAGAAGGGAAATAAAAAATGTACAGGCTAAAGTCTCGCCCTTTAAAAGCCGGTCGCTATGAGAAATAATTGAAATTCTGTAATCCTTGGTTGTCAGGAGTAAACAAAAGACAGACGGAAATGTGATTTTAGGTTTGAGACAGATTAAAGATGGTTAAAACTGAAATCAATAGCACGAAATATCTCGAAAACGGAAATCTCCACGAAAAACTGTATATGACATACACTATGTGTTTTAACGAGATCCACATTTTTGTGCAGTAAGTTTTTGTCTATCTCTTACAATTTAGCAGCTATGAAAATTCATCCAGAATAAAGTTTTTAGAGATTTATCCCAAAATATACATTTTATTTGTGATGTGCATAAAAACCTTTAATGAACGGTACCGTTAGGACCATTTTTGAGGGAAACAACATTTTCAACAATTTTTTCCAAGTAAAGGGTAGTTTTTGGTTGGTGGATTTTCTTGAAAATTTTGCTGTCGCATCCTTGGAACATGCCAAACATAAATAACAAGTTGTTTTTAATGGTCTTTTCGTTTTTGAGCTAGCCTATTCTCTAATTTACTTTCCACTTATAAGGAAGTGAGTAATAATAGCATTTCTGTTAATGTTTATCTCAATTAGCATGGAGTAGATAGAAGAATGAATTTATTAACAATACAGAGATGTAGAGAAAGTCATGTGAATGGAACACATCAGATGTTTACTTTCTCTGCACTATTATGTACAAAGAGAAATATACGCTTTGAGACCCCTGAATCCAAAATAAGCATATTTGGAAAAATGCCCGTATTTTTGTGGGTCTGAGTGTATTGTTTGTGGGCAGCATAGCTCAAAGAGGAAAAATCCGTTAAATACCAAACTTGGTATTTATGTTCAGTATCTTCCAAGTATGCGAATCCAAAAATTCCCCAACCACCAAATACCCTTTATATGGAAAAAGTTTCGATAAATTTGATTTCTCCAAAAACGGCCGTGGAGATTTTGGTTAAAATCCCGTATATTAAAAAATATACATGACAAATAAAATGTATATCTTGAATATTCTGGGAATAGCTTCTGAAAACATCTTTATTCTAGATGAATTTTGTGGAATTTTGCATAACTGGTAAACTGCAAGGGAAAGACAAAAGTTTACTGAACAGAAAACGTAGATCTCATTAAAACACACAATTTATGTTATATACATTTTCTTCGTGGAGTTGACCGGTTTTGAGATATTCCTGGTTATTGGTTTCAGTTTTAAAATATACTTTTCTCGTACGGAAGTTTGTAAAATCCTGGCCATACAAACAAAGGAATTTCAATCACATATTTAAAAGATTTGACTATTGCTTTAGCCTATGGTACTCCTTTATTTCCCTTCCACTTACAATGAAGTAATTAATACATTTCTGCTATTTTTTTCACGGTTAGCGTGAAGTAAATAGAAGAATAAGATTTTTATCAATAATTTATTGAAGAGATGTAGAGAAAGTCATGCGAATGTAACACATCAGATTTTTACTTTCTCTAGCCCAATATGTACAAGATACTTAGTGGATAAAGAAGGTATTGTTTTCCACCAAACAATTTGAAATATAGGTGTGTTTTGATTCCGAAAAATGCGCTTTATATTCGTGTGTGTGTCGGACAGTAAAGCTCAAAAACGAAAAGACCGTTAAATTCCAAACTTGGCATTTATCTTCAGTATCTTCCAAGGATGCGACACGAAGATTTTCAAGAATCCCCTCCCCCCACCAGAAACTACCCTTTACTTGGATAAACTTTTGAAAATGTTGTTTTCTCAAAAATGGCTCCAACGGTTTTGATTAAAATACCGTATACGATTTTTACGTCACAAATAATATGTACATATGTACATTTTGAATTTCCTGGGAATAGTCTCTCAGACCTCTTTATTCTGGATGAGTTTTGCAGAATTTTGCATAACGGTTAAACCGAAAGAGAAAGACAAAATCTTACCCCACAAAAAATGTAGATCTCGTTAAAACATATAATTTATATCATATGTGTTATGCAGATTCGACCGTTTCTTTGTTATTGGTTTCAATTTTAAACTACTGAAGCTTTTCTCAAACGATATGTGAGGTTACGTTTCACTCTCTTGTTTTACTGTAGGCCATACAAAGCGAACCGAACTTCAATTGTTTCATATAGGATCAGGTTTTAAAATATTAGATTATCGATTTAGGCTAGTGTACTCCTTTATGTGTCGTTATTTACAAGAAAGCAAGTAATATGACGATTTCTGCTAATGTTTATCTTATCATGTGGATAAGAAAATAATATTTTTGTTAGGAAAGTTGTTTATGTAACAGCTTGAGAGAATTAAGCGAATGGAATACACCAGAGTTTTTACTTTCTCTACACGTATTATGTACACAGTGTATAGAAGAAGTATTGTATTCTACCCAAAAATTCGATATCGAGATTTCGCCGGAAATATATGTTTTAGGATCCCCTGAATCCCCTCCCCAAAAATTAGAGAAAGGTCCCTGTGTGTGTGTGTCTGTTGACACATATCTCAAAAACGAAAAGACCGTTAAGTACCAAATTTGGTATTTAGGTATATTATCTTCCAAGGATGCGACACGAAGATTTTCAAGAAAATCCCCCACTACAAACTACCCTTTACATGGAACATTTTTCGAAAACTTAGATTTTCTTAAAAATGGCTCTAACGATTTTGATTAAAATTACGTACATTAAAGTTATTTGCACCCCGAATAAAATGTAAATCTTGAAATTTCTGGGAATAGCTTCTGAAGGCCTTTTCATTCTGAATGAATTTTGCCGAATTTTGCATAACTGTTAAACCGTAGATGGATAAAAATTACTTTACAGAATATGTAGAGCACATTAAAACTCACAATATACTTTATATACATTTTTTTCGAGGAGTTGATCGTTTTTATGATATTCCTTGTTATTAGTTTCCACTTTGAGAAGCTTACGCTTTTCTCATACAGGAATTTGTCAACTCCTGTCTGTACAAACAAAGGTACTTCAGTTACATAGCAACCATCTTTTGACAATTACTTTAACCTATGGTACTCTCTTATTTTACTTCTACTTACAAGGAAGCAAGTATTAAGACTATTTCTGCTAATTTTTTCTCGGTTGGCATGAAGTAAATAGAAGCATTAGCTTTAACAATTGTTTGTTGCAAAGATGTAGAGAAAGTCATGTGAATGGATCACATCAGATTTGTTTTATACAGGGGATCCTAAAACGTGTAATTTCTTTGAAATTTCGGTATCGAATTTTTGGGCGGGATGCAATACCTTTCTATACACTATGTAACACATAGTACGTGTAGAGAAAGAAAACCCGCCTGGGTAGTGTGGTGGTACTGTGTATCCTCGCATCCAATAGATCGCGAGTTCGAATTTCGATTAGGGTGAGTTACCCTGACAAGTTTTTTTTTTTTTTTTTTTTTTTTTTTCCCGGAGTTTTCTGTTATCCTAAGAAGATGAATGTCGAGTGGACCCTGGTATCATTTGAGCATAATTTCTTCATCGTCTGATATGACCAACCAGGTTAAAGGAAGTTAAGCTAAAAAAAAAAAAAGAAAAAAAAAAAGAGTAAAAATTGGCGCTGAAATTACAGACTTTGCCTGACATCACGATAAACAAAATAACGACACATTAGTAATATTGAAAACAATACTAAGGAATATCTCGAAATGGTTAATGTATTAGGAGATATTTTTGGGACGGGAGATCTTCAAGAAAAATGTTTATCCTTGAAAGATGTTAATATTAGATAATAAGTTTGGTATCTACTCGCATTTTCTTTTTATTGTTATTTTATTTAATTGTTTGTTTTTCGTTTTACTCTCTCTCTCTCTCTCTCTCACACACGCACAAGAGCGCGCGCAAATTAATATTTTTTCTAAAAGCTTTATTGTTCCATTCACATAACTTTCTCTTCCTATTTCATAAACTGTTCTTACCAAAATATTATTCTATTACCTACATCATGTTTATCAAGATAAATATTATCAGATGTAGTCTTTTACTTAGTTCCTTATAAGCAGAAGGGAAATAGGGAATATACGCTAAAGTGATAGTCAAAATTTTTAAAAGCTGTTGCTGTGCGATTTTCGTTGAAATTCGGTTCTTTCAACAGCCAGGAATAAAACAAAAAATAAATGAAACAGGTGAGGACTTCGAGTATTTCAAAACTGAAACCAATCACAGGTAAATCTCGGAAATGGTTATCTCTACACAAAAATGTATTTGAAATAAAGTGTGTCTTTTTGCTAAAAATACATGTTTTGTATAATAAGCTTTGTCTATCTCTTACAGTTTATCAGTTATACAGATATAATTCATAGTGAAAAATACTTCAGAAACTATTTCCAACAAATTCAATATACATAAATGCATTATTTGATAAGTACTATATATCTTTAATATACGATATTTTAATAAAAGTTGTTTGAGCAATGGGGACACTTAACGTATATCTTCAGAGAAATCTCGGTATCGAATTTTTGGGTGAAATGCAATACCTTCTCTTTGTACTATGTACAAAGCAGATGTAATAAAACTTCTGATTTGGGAGCTACATATATTTCCGTGAAAACTCGATGTCCAACTTTTGTATGAGATGTAATATTTTCTCTGCCTACCACAGGTAACTGGAACCGAAAAGCACGTCTGAGATCGTTAAAGCATGGACACGAGTGGCCCCATGGTTCCAATTCCGCTAGCACCGTCCGAACAGGGATTTTTTTTTTTTTTTTTTTTTTCTGATTTTCCTCGGCCCTCATAACGAGCAAATGCCAGAGAGGTATCTTAAACTTAGATTTGGGTCTGGAACGCTTTCTAACCTTATTTAGTTTCTTGATTTTTTGCATATTTCATGACCCATAAGTATAAAAAGAAACAATGCTGTAACTAATTTGAAAAAGAAATCGACTGAAGTCTAGCTGAAAAGAAGCTACTATTAACAGATTCACTTGAATGACTAGAAAATGAATAGGAAAAACTGATGTGTTCCATTCACACCACTTTCTCTACATCTCTGCAAAAAAGTATTGTGAAACAGCTTAGGCTTCTATTTACTTGATGCTAATTGAGAAAACATTAGTAGAAATATTCTTATTACTTATTTCCTTGTAAGTAGAAGCGAAATAAGGGAGTAGCATAGGTTTGAAGTGATAGTCAAAAGCTGGTTGCTATGTGGATGAAGTTCCTTTGTATGGACAGGAGTTGACACATAAAAGTATGTTTTCCAAAGCGGAAACTAAAAACAAGGAATATTTTAAAAACGACCTACTCCAGGAAAAAATGTATAGAATATAAATTGTTTGTTTTAACGTGCTCTACATTTTCTGTATGGTAAGTTTTTGTCCATCTCTTACGGTTTAGTAGTTATGCAAAAATCCGTAAAATTCATCCAGAATAAAGCAGTCTTCAGAGGCTATTCCCAGAAAATTCAAGATATACATTTTATTTTTCAAGTAAATATCTTGATTATGCGAGACTTTAATCAAAATCGTTAGAGCAATTTTTAAGAAAATCAAAATTTTTCAAATCTTTTCCATGTATTTTCTTGAAAAACTTCATGTTGCATCCTTGGAAGATACCAAACTTAAATACCAAGTTTGGTTTTTAACGGTCTTTTCATTTTAGAGCTTTGCTGCCCACAGACAGACAGACACACACACACGCACAGACACAGGCAGACAGACATACACGGACCTTTTTTCTAAAAATGCTTTTTTTTGGATTCAGGGGATCTCAAAGCATATATTTCCGGTGAAATCTTGGTATCAAATTTTTGGTGTAATACAATACCTTCTCTATACATTATGTACATCATACGTATAGAGAAAGTAAAAAGGTTCAGGCAGGAAACTATACTAATGCACATACAATGACGAATACGAAAAATGGGAAAGAATGGATGAGACCTGCCCTTCCCAGAGTATTTATGTATTTGTTGGTTCGTTACTTCTTACTCATGCGTGCATATCCGAGGCTTTGATGATACTTTACTTTTTGAACATTTTAGGTTAGGTTACTGCATACATTTTTATCATGTTTAAGTTGTTTTCGTACACGGGTTCACTCTGATATTCATACTTCCAGGCCCTATGGAGGATAGGCAATATAACTAATTAAAGTAAAATTCCCAGCCCTGGCTAGGAATCAAATCTGGGACTTCCGGTTGAGGTGACTAGATCGTGGAGGCAGCCTTATTTAGTTAAACATACTCCCCTTCATCGCCTTTTCCCTCATTTGTAAAAAAAAAAAAAAAAAAAAAAGTCTCAAAGAATTTTACGCGAAAAATACTAATTATTATCCTGGTATTACCTAATAGCATTTTAATTAAACCCTTAACCCGGAAATACACTCGAAAAGATAAAGCATCTGATTGATATATATTAAAAAGAGACCACTTACAGTAACGTATTATTTAATATTTCTAATTGACTGAATGTGTCTGTGTCTAAGGGCGGCGCCAGGAAATTTAGTGCCCTCTTTCTGTCCAGACATGTATTCGGAGATATTTCAAGGCCATATTGACACATTCTTCGCACCTGCAGAGAGGAATAAATTAAAGGCAGGATCAACTTAATACGGCGACTAAAAGCAAAACGAGAACGCACTTGGCTCACTCTTACATGTTTGGATTTTCGCAAGGTCGCAAGAAGTGCTAGGTATATATACCTGGGCACAGGTAGTGGCATCACAGTCTCAGCTGCAGCCGCAGTCCTCAGCTTCTCCATTTACAGCCACCATGAAGTGCTTGGTAAGTAGTGCAGGGACATTCCACAAGAACAATTCTTAATTCAAGTCAACACTATCTTTGCATGTTTTCTAAAGTGAGTCTTCGCTACAAAATAAAAGTATCAAAGTTTCTCCCATGTAAAACAATAGATAAGGCACGTCATGTTTAAAATAAAAAGAAAAGATTCCTATTGTATGCATTCTAAAATCAAAATGTTTCTAAATCGTATGCCATATTATAAATGTATCAAATATGATTTTACAATCTATCTTATCATATATCTTGTAAGAGTAATTGTGTAGTGATATAGTGCGTCAAAACTCCAAATAGATTGCATCAGCTACATTTCTTTAAAAAAAGCAAGAAAAATATATAGCCCACCATGTTCTGTTTATGCAGTGCTACAAATGGCACAATAGGAGATAGATTCTAGCCTGATTTTACAATATATTTGTTGACATTTTTATAACAATACCGAGAGAAATTATTCTTATAATTAAACATCTACTTAATTTCGAACATTCTAATGAAGTGTATATTTAGGTTGAAATGTAAACAATACACTAATTTTTCAGAAGTTTCACTCTCAAAAAAGTACACATTGATTTTTGTAGGGCATTATTTCTGTAATTTAAGTCGTAACGTTTATAAAATATTTCATATTACAAAGCAGACACATTAGAATTTCTGTAATGTCCTTTGTGTTAGCCGATAAAATAATAAAATCAAATATGAACCAATCATCTAATCTCTTTTAGTGTTTTGAATTATTCAGATATTTTTTTATTTTTTAATAGAAGATTCACATGTTCGGGATTGTACTCGTGAGGATAGTTACTCCGTACTTTACAGCTGACATTAAGTTATTCCGTAACAATATCTTTCTTTGAACATTATACCACTGACACTGACACCATAATAATCAAAATCAGATATTACTTATTTCTTAATGTATGATTACTCATTTTCAGGCCGTTCTGTGAAATATAAATGTAGGTAAAACGCTTTTTTCTGTCTTATTTTTACCTTCTCTACTACGTGTAGTAGGTAGGGAAAGTATTTTATTTCAATGACATCGGAAATATTTGTTTTGAGCCCCTCTGAGCCCCCTCAGAAAGCATTTTCAGGAAAAATATGTGCGTGTCCGTGTCAATGTGAGCAGTGTAACTCAAAAAGGAAAAAACGGGTTAAATAGCATTTCGTATTTAAGTTAACGATCTTCCAACGATACAACACGATGGTTTTCTAGAAATTCCCCAACCCCAAATATCATTTAAATGGAACATGTTTCCAAAATGTTTATTTTCTCAAAAATAATTAACAATTTTGATTAAAATATTATATTTAAGATATTTTTGCGACAAATAAAATGTCTATCTTGAACTTGGGAATAGCCTCTGAAGTCCTATTTATTCTGAATGACTCATGCATAACTGATAACTAAGAGATAGACAAAACTTATATAAAATACATATTTCTAGATAACCACTTCCGAGATATTGTTTGTTATTGGTTTCTATTTTAAGTATTGTTCTCTATTTTAAAATACGTATGCTTCTCTCAAATGGGAAATCGCTGCCAGTTTTTCTTTCTCCTGGTCAAGCAAAAGAATGGAATTCCCATGCCATCATATAGCGACCAGCCTTTAAAATATTTTACTATCGCTTTAGCCTAATGTGTTCCCCTATACACTATATTATGAGAAAATATGTAATAACATTTCTGCAAAACTTTATCTCGATGAACATGAAGGCAATAGAAGAATGAGCACTTTTAAGCATAATTTGTTGAAGAACGAGTAGAGCAAATAGTGTGAATGCAATACATTCCCTGATTTTTTTCAGAAGCTATGCTCCTAATACATCAGTTTTTTTTCAAACCATATGCTCTATAATAACTGCCTTTCTCTAAGAGCTGGTAATTCACACACAATAAACTTAAGTCTTATGGTTCAAGACTTTTTACAGTCGCCCTCCGTGGTGTAGTGGTTACCATAGGTCGTGGGTTCAAATCGGGCGTAAAAATCCTTAGCATGGCTTCCTTCGGAAGAGAAGTAAAGCCGTTGGTCTCGGTCATAAATATACGGCACGTAAAAGAACCTCAAGCCTGATAAAAGAGGCCTTTGAGCAAACTTTCATGCCCAGTAGAGAATGGGATGCTGAGAACCACAACAGTTAAAGAGCGTCCATTTACAAAATTTTTACAGTAAACATATGTGCATATTTACTAACAAGGGAAGACATCATTCGTTTCAATTTATGTTCACACCGTTTAATGAACGGGGGAAAAAAAAAAAAGTTTAGAATGCCGTTACTTCAATGCTTGTGGATTCGAGAAAATATTAAATCGAAATAACTGCACATTGTTAAAACATCGCCTGTCTTTTGTTATTGAAGGAGAAAGATTGCGTTACTCAGATGAGAAAGCGCTGTGAATAGAGTAACCCACGTTTGAACGCACTGATTGCTACAGAACATAGTTTCAGTTTTCGTCGAACAGTATATCTGAGGTTAGGTGTTAGGAAGGTATGTTCCAATTATAGCATGAATATTCCCATAGATTTGTATATATGTCCTAAGTGATATTCTTTTATAACTAGAAAAGCAGCGATCGATGAACTGGCCCAGTGACAAACCATTTGCTACAAAGACTTCAACCCTATATGGTAATTTGGTGTTTTCAAATATGCAGACTGATTTGGGATTAGCTGTTTTCCTTTTACACTTTTAGTCGTAGAAAGGAATACTGATATTTTCACATTTGCATAACTTTCTCCGTTCACTCTTATAAAAATATTTTTACAAAAACTACTTAACACTGTATGTTAATCGAGATAAACATTTGCAGAAATAGTTTCTTTGTAGTATATCGTGTGGGATACAAAAGATCGAAGCGATGGTAATATCTTAAAAAATCAGGTCAATATATGATGGTTTTTAAATATAGCTCTTTGATGAATACAGAGAGAAAACTAATAAGAATTAGAACTTTGAAATTGATTTGGCATTTGTAAATCCAAAACAATGGTTCCTGTGGCATCCACATATCTGTAGGCTCCACGTACTGCCCCATCTAATGTTTTGGGTTGGAAGATTTTCTTGAAAATCTTCGTGTCCCTTTCTTAGAAGATGCCGAACTTAAATACCATATACACACCCTGACCTTTTCCTAAAAATGTTTTTTGTTTTTTCATTATTCAGATGGTCTCAAAGCATATAATTCCGGTGAAATCTCCGTATCAATATTTTGTATGAAGCACTATACTTTCGCTATATTATGTACGTTGTAATATGCCCTAGAGAAAGTAATATTAGTAAAAAAAGTGCAAAAATTATGCCATCATTTGGTTGAAAATTGCAACACAAATGCAGATTTTAAATGTAAATATTGATTTCAAAAAGAACATACTGAATTGGATGAAAGATTATAACACAATATCCGCTCATGCATAAAAAGGTCTGCTTAAATGGCTTGGAATGTTTCGTTACCAAAACTCCTCTCCCAAATATTTCATTTCATGTAACGTGATTGTCCAGCGATTGTGGTGCCATGTGTAGTAAGAACGGGAATTAAATACTGGTAAAAATTGTTGCGACATCCTCAAAATAAAATTTCTTGCTAAGCTCTGCTCCAGATTTCTCTTTCATTCATTAAGCGAGAGATTTGTCCATTTTAAACACCAAGTGTTAATATTACGTTTAAAAACCATGGAATTGAAAAAAAATAAGGCAAATGATGAAAATGAAAACAGTTGCAACAGGGGCGGAAAAACGAGGTTGAGAGTGTGTATTTCACATGTTCTTTGAATGAAAATTCTGGGCATTTTGATAGCAAAAAAAAAAAAAAAAAAAAAAAAATAATAATAATAATAAAAAATAAAGTGCAATACCTGAAATTCCTAGTTCGAGGTACAAACTGACGATATAAATAGGACGATTTTAAAGATATTGTGAAAGAGGTACTGATAAATGCTTACAGGTTCTGGTTTCGTGCCTATTGGCCTGCAGTCAGGCTCAGATTTTCTACACCACTGTTCCATACCTGCCTGCTCCAGCTCATCACTATGCCTACACAGTAGCCACCGCTGGACCAGTCTATGCAGCGACATCAACACAGTTCCACGCTCAGGATGCACTAGGACAGTTCGCTTTCCACCACGTTGGAGATAATCAGGTAATGTCGTGCAACATGAACTAAAACTGAATCAAATGTTTATAATGTTTAAGTATTTTAAGTAATAACTTTATTAAACGTAAAATTACAGAATCAATGCGTACATTTCGTGTATCGTGTCTACGGGGAATCGTCAATAGAAACTATTGTAACTACTGGGTTTTAGAAACTTCATTACATGCTTTGTGTAGCAAACAATTGTTATTTTAAAAACTGCTCAATCTGAAGTCTTATAACAAACTCTCTGATTTAGTTGGTGATTATATTTCATTACACTGCAATTTCAAAAACAATACTGCTACTCTGCAAAACAAATATTTCACCCTGAATGAATGCAATTGATACATTCGTTGATGTGTCAACATGTTATCACACAACATACTTACCTGCTATCGAATTTCCAGTGAAATCATAAAACATAGAGTGTACTCGTACTTAGATCGAGTGCAATTTTCAATTTTTGGCGATCTTCACGCGTAAGTGGTTGAATTTTGTGCAATTGTCGGCATGATTTTCATTAGGTTACACAGGAGAAACTGATTTACTTTTCAGATTTAAAGCTAAAAGTAATCTGTTTAAAGTAAATGGTTGTCCTATGTGTGTGTCCATTTAGTGGTAATAGTGTGGTTTATGATCAGTGAACAACTGCCCAGCAGCTAACCCACTTCACTTTCCTAATAGTTTCTTTTCTTACATACTCATATTAGCCGATGAATCTTGCTGGGACATTAAGAGAAAATCTGGAAGAATTTCGTGAGAAAGAAGCTTCAGTGTAGCCAAAATAATCTGCTCAATTATTTTTTTTTCAGGATTAGATGTTTGTTTCAATGAGAATTATATTATTTTCAGGCACGAACTGAGGCCAAAACTTTGGATGGAGCAGTACGTGGAGCCTACAGCTATGTGGATCCCACAGGAAAGCTTATCAACGTCCATTACTTAGCCGATTCAAACGGTTACCGTGTGCTGGGCGCTAACAATCTTCCTGAGGCTCCCGCAGCACTTCCAGCTGCAGACATCAAGGCTCCTGAACCCGTCCAAGATACTCCTGAGGTATACAATCAGTTTCTACCAAAAGTACAGCACCAGTTCTCAAGAACAGTATTGTACAAATAACTGCTGCAAAATCGTCTTTGCCAAGTAGGTTATGTTTAAGATTGGAGAAATAGGGGCTGAAGAGTGGCGGCATCAAAGACATAACACATCCTATGAAAAGATAAAATTAATCTTCAGTCAATTTTTTTGATTTTTTTCTTACCATTTAATATTCCAAACGGAAATACAAGCGTTTTCAAATGGTTGAAATAACTAAAGTCAAATTGTAGCACGCCACCAAATAAGTGGCGACAGAAAGCTCGAAAAATAGTTTTTTATGTTTTCAATTTTGTCATATGTAGTGCATCCCTTATCAACTTATATATCAAGTGTTTTGCTTGTTATTGTATTCCTTCAAGACCCCAAAAATGCATCTAAAATGAACTGTGGAGAGTAATGCGTCAATTAGGATACTACCATGTCTTGGGCCATCTAAGTGCTATAAATATAAAACTAGTGAATGGTATTGCCGACTAAGCTTGAGCTACAAGCGTATTCAGCATTTTCAGAGTTTGATTTTTGGACACTATAGATGTTATTCGACAACCCCCTTAACAGCCCGACATGAATTAGTCGTGTTCTTCCAAGAGAGTAGCCTACTTCGATGAATATGGTATTTGTTATGCTCACTTGCATAGAGGAGTGGCTTTCATCAATGATTGCAGCTAAGAATTCTCATCTCGATCAAACCTTATATATTGTCAAATACCGTGATTTATCATTTACATCTTCCAATTTAAAAAACCAAGACAACTAAAGCTTTCTATGAGATATCTACATTTTAGTGGAAAACTGTGGTTTACCTATGATTTAAATTATTTCCGATGTATTGAATCAAATCTTGCTGTGTCAGTTTTTTACACCTGAATTTTACTAACCTGGATATTCAAGCTTTAATTGAAAAAGTCATTACATTATCTTTACAGAATATGCTATCTCTTTTGTCGCAGGTGCTGGCTGCCAGAGCAGCTTTCCAGAAGCAGTATGAGGAGGCGGCCAAAGCAGCTGAGGCAGCCCCTGAGACGGCTGTGGAGTCAGCTGATGCTCCCCTGAGCCGCCGCCGTCGTCAGGCCGTTTTGGTACCCTTGGTGGGTAAGGCCACCGTCAAGTATCACGAATTCGAGCCAGTTGAGGGAGCTCCTACACCTGCAGATACAAAGCGTGCCGAAATCAAGGAGAAGGAACAAGAAATTCCTTTCATTCCCCTGGGCTACTCAGCGCTCCATGTTGCTCCCAAACTGGTACTAGTCTGAGATTATCCGGGATACAAGACCTGAGCTGCCATAACTATAATACTCAGAACAATTTACTGTGAGGTGATTCTTGTCGTGTTCCTCCTCTGAGGTTCCAGTATAGTGCAATTAGACAAGGTACACGCTCAAATGCTAGTGGGTAGAACTCTTTCCCAAAGATTCTTGTAGTTCAAATTGATCGTTATAATCACCGGATTATGGATTTGGACTGTAACATTAGGGTGATAAGCCGGAGAGCAAATGAGTTTACTGCAGAAAGGCTTATCCGCCCTCGAAGGCTAGAATACACACATACTGTAATTCTAGCTCTTCTTGGGTCTACGCATTAGTCCAGTCACGCTGGTCTTGAAGAGACCCTAAAGGAGATCTGAATTACTGTAACAATAAATTTTAAAACACCAAAAACACAAGTACAATTTGTTTCTGTAATTATTGGATGACCTGGCTTACGATTATGGGACAATGAGTATGTTTAGTTTTTAGAAATAGTCACTTCTTCAGTGGCTTAGAGTTGTGGTATTCTTGTCAGCTCGTCCGCCAGTTTTTCGAGGCTGCAAAGGGACGGAGAACAATAGCGTAACTAGTTTAGATCAGCCAGTAAGACTTGAATCTCTTCCATTACTTTAATACTGAAGTTATTTGTTCCATGCACTGTATTATAAATGTCAAAAAACCGACTGTATTATTGTACTGCTTTTAAAAATATATTTCGAGATTGTTCCCAGTTGCAGAAGTAAATATAGGCACAACAAATGGTGCGTGTACCTCAGGCTGACAATTTGGGAATGCTTTCGAAATAAGCCTTTAGTGTTTTACAATAAATGGCAATTATGTAAATGAAACAGTTTGTTTTATTTTATTACTGGCCACAATCCTCTAAAACCGACCATTTGCATACAGAGGGAGAAAATAGGGGAAGCAGTTTTTTTTCTCTTCATTATAACTATATTAACTTCATTGTTATTAAGGTGTACCTCCACTAACAATGAAGCTGCCAAGACAGATCTTTCATCCACACTGTTTTATCGTAATATTATCAACTGTCAAATCGGAATATGCGTTTGAAAGAATGCTAACTTGGCAAATTGTAGTGAAGTGAAGAGTTCTGGCTTCTAGATACAAGTGCCCTCTTCAACAGTAGCAACTAGCATTTCATATTATTCAATAAATGTTATTACATAAAAAGGTTGTCGTATCATATAACATAATCAAGAGACATTCTGATAACATACAGTTATTGACGCTCTGCATCAATTATTTTCACATGACTTGTCCTCTTGTGGCACTTTAGGAAATCCAAAAAGTCAAAAGCAGCCTTCAGAAATGACAGGGCGTGGGGAAAAATCTCTCAGTTTATATAAAAAAACTGCAACAATGATAATAATAATAATAATTATTATATTTTGTTACAGACACAAAGGAAATAGTTATAGTTAAATGTTTAAGAATGCTACTTGCTGGTTTTATATGGTCTCTTTCCATGTAATCATGATAAATAACTGACTGTCCATAGGAATTTAAAAGAAAATTGTGCAACTCAAACCAAAAATAATAGAATATTTCAAACGGTGAATGCCAGAAAAATTGTATTTGGTATAAGTTGGGTGTTTTAAGGAGATCTAAATTTTCTGAATAGTACATGATTTCATTCATCACTTTACATTTAACAATTATAGAAAGTTATGTAAAATTTCTTTGAAATAAAGAGGACTTCTTTAGGTTATTCCCAAAAAATGCATATTGTATGTTTTATTTATCGTGCAAATGTCTGCAATATATGCTATCTTAATCAAAGTCATTAAAGTCATTTGTTAGTAAATTAAACGTTTAAGAGTCTTTCATATAAAGTTTAGTTATGGTTGGGGAATTTTGTTGAAAATATTTGTATAGCATGTTTCGAAGGTACTGAAGATAAACCATTTATCTGACTTATTTTTGAGTTATGCTTAAACACTAGGCACACATGCACGTACACATATCCAAAATCCATTTGTTAAAAATCTGATGTGTTACACTCAAATGACTTTCTCTATATCTCTGTAAATTATTATTGTTAAAAAGCTTATCTTTTATTTATTTCATGCTAATCGAGAAAAATTAGCAGAAATAATCTTATTTCTTGCTTTATAGTAAGTAGAAGCGAAATAAGGGACAACTGTAGGTTAAAGTGAAAGCCAAAAGCTGGTTGCTATGTGACTGATGTTCCTTTGTATTGACAGGAGTTGACAAATTCCTATGAGAAAAGTGTAAGTTTTTCAAAGCTGAAACCAATAAAAAGGAATATCTCAAAAACGATCCACTCCACGAAAATAATGTATATAACATAAATTGTGTGTTTTAACGTGCTCTACATTTTTTATGGGTTAAGTTTTTGTCCACCTCTTACGGTTTAGTAGTTTTGAAAAATTCATCCAGAATAAAGTAGTCTTCAGAGGCTATTCCCAGAAAATTCAGAATATACATTTTATTTGTCAGGTAAATAACTTTAATGTACGAAATTTTAATCAAAATCGTTAGAGCCATTTTTTAGAAAATCAAAATTTTCGAAAAAAGTTCCATGTAAAGGGTAGTTTGGGGTGGGGGATTTTTCTCAAAATCTTCGTGTCGCATCCCTGAAAGATACTAAACTTAAATACCAAGTTTGGTATTTTACCGACTTTTCGTTTTTGAGTTATCGTGTTCACAGACACACGGACACACACATAGACGGACCTTTTTTTGAAAATACTTTTTTTTGGATACAGGGGACCCTAAAACATATATTTCCGGTAAACTCTCGGTATCAAATTTTTTGGTGGAGTGCAATACCCTCTCTATACACTATGTACATAGTATAGAGAAAGTAAAAATACCTCTTTTAGATTCAAGTGGTTTCAAAACATTACTCCAATATCAAATTTTTCGGTGAAGTTATATTCTCTACCTACTATGGATGCTGTAGAGAAAGTAAAAAGTACTGGACTGGCATGGTTATACTTCTGCTTCAGAAACATACGCTACATTAAACATTTGCCAATAATAAACATATTGAAATAAAAAAAATCTGATGTGTTCCATTCACATGACTTTCTCTACATCTTTGCAACAA
Source organism: Hymenopus coronatus (assembly GCA_030762935.1). NCBI lineage: Eukaryota > Metazoa > Arthropoda > Insecta > Mantodea > Hymenopodidae > Hymenopus > Hymenopus coronatus. The sequence continues at coordinate 127,379,960 of CM060894.1, read as the reverse complement.
TTGTTATTAAAAAGCTTTTCCTTCTATTTACTTCATGCTAATCGACAAAAAATTAGCAGAAATAGTCTTATTACTTGCTTCCTTGTAAGTAGAAGCGAAATAAGGGAGTACCATAGGTTAAAGTGATAGTCAAAAGCGGGTTGCTATGTGACTGAAGTTCCTTTGTTTGTATGGACACGGGTTGACAAATTCCTGTATGAGAAAAAAACAAGTTTTTCAAAAATGAAACCAAAAACAAGGAATATCTCAAAAACGATCAACTCCACGAAAGAAAGAATATAAAATAAATTGTATGTTTTAATGTTATCTACATTTGTTGTGTGGTCGGTTTTTGTTCATCTCTTACGGTTTAGCAGTTATGCAAAATTTCGTAAGATTTATCCTGAATAAAGTGGTCTTCAGAGGCTATTCCCGGAAAATTCAAGATATACATATCATTTGTCAGGTAAATATATTTAATATACGATATTTTAATCAAAATCGTTAGTCATTTTTAAGAAAATCAAAAATTTCGAAATAAGTTCCATGTAAAGGGTAGTTTGTGGTGGGGGGATTTTTCTCAGAATCTTCGTGTTGCATCCTGGAAGATACTAAACTTAAATACCAAGTTTGGTATTTTACCGACTTTTCGTTTTTGAGTTATCGTGTTCACAGACACACTGACCTTTTTCTGAAAATGCTTTTTTTACTTTCTCTATACGAACTACGTACATAGTGTATAGAGAAGGTATTGCACTCCACCAAAAAATTCGATCCCGAGATTTCACGGGAATATACGTTTTAGGTTCCCCTTTATCTAAAAAAAATGTATTTTCAGAAAAAGGTTCGGTGTGTGTGTCCGCGTGTCTGTGAACACGATAACTCAAAAACGAAAAGTTGGTAAAATACCAAACTTGGTATTTAAGTTTAGAATCTTCCAAAAATGCGACACGAAAATTTTGAGAAAAATTCCCCTCCCCCAAACTACCCTTTAAATGAAGCTTTTTTCGAAAATTCTGGTTTTCTAAAAAATGGCTCTAACGATTTTGATTAAAATATCGTATATTAAAGATATTTACCCGACAAATAAAATGTATTTTTGATTTTTCTGGGAATAGCCTCTGAAGACTACTTTATTCAGAGTGAATTTTCCGGAATTTTGTATAACTGCTAAACCGTAAGAGATAGATAAAAACTTACCACACAAAAAATGTAGAGGACATTAAAACACACAATTTCTGTTGTATACATTTTTTTTCTTGGAGTTGATCGTTTTTGATATTCCTTGTTTTTATTTACAGGGTCGAAAATCTTAACTTTTCTCATACAGGAATTTGTCAACTCATGTCCATACAAACAAAGGAACTTCAGTGACATAGTAACCAGCTTTTGACTATCGCTATAACCTATGCTACTCCCTTATTTCCTTTCTATTTACCAGGAAGAAGGTAATAAGATTATTTCTGCTAATTTTTCTAGATTAGCATAAAGTTAATAGAAGTATAAGCTTTTTAAGAATAATTTGTTGCAGGGATATAGAGAAAGTCATGTGAATGGTACACATCAGATTTTTGATACAGGAGACCCTAAAACATATATTTCCGGTGAAATCTCGGTATCGAATTTTTTGGTGGAGTACAATACCTTCTCTATACACTATGTATATATTACGTGAAGAGAAAGTAAAAACTGTTACATACCAAACTTGGAATTTATGTTTAGTATCTTTCAAGGATGCAAAACAAAGATTTTCAAGAAAATCCCCCCCTCCCCACAAACAATTCTTTACGTGGAAAATGTTTTGAAAATTTTAGTTTTGATTAAAATACTATATATTTAAGATATTTACATCACAAATAAAATGAATAGTTTCAATTTTCTGGGAGTAGCCTCTGAAGACCTTTCTATTCTGGATGAATGTTTAAAATTTTGCATAACGGTTAAATAGTAAGAGATAGACTAAACTTACCACACACAAAATGTAAGAGTTTGTTAAAACACATCATTTATGTTATATATGTTTTTTTCTTGTAGAGCTGACCATTTTTGGGGTATTTCTTGTTATTGGTTTCAGTTTTAAACTACCCAACTTTTCTCAAACGGTACCATGCAAAGCGAACCGAACTTGGATTGTTTTACATAGCGATGAGCTTTTAAAACATTTGACTATCACTTTAGCCTAATATATTCTTTTATTTCTCTTCTACTTACAAGGAACTAGGTAATATGACCAATTCTGGTAACGTTTATCTGGATTAGCCTGAAGTAGATAAAAGAGAGTTTGTATGTGGAACAGCTAGAGGAAGCTGTGTGAAAGGAACACATCAGAGTTTGTTACTTTCCTCACCAAGTACCTAGGTTAATAAGTGAGGCATGGTTTTAACTGAGAACCATAACTGGGGATTTATTATATGCTGCATTAATATTGTATTAGAAACTATTCATTGTTAATCATTTTAAGACAGGGTTAGAAAGTCATTAGCATCCATTCCACCCCATCCATTCCAAACAACACATCCATCCAATCCAATGCATCCATACCATCTATCCCATACAGCCAAGTTATTTTATTAATTTTTTTCTTAAAATTATTTATTTTACACTATTTAGCTGCTCTATCTTAATTTATTCATTATTTTATTTTATTATTTTGTTTTAATTATTTTCTTTAATATATTTTAACTTAACATTTACTTATAAATAGTAAATTTAATTATTATTTTAGTTTTTGAATTTATTTATGTATTTTAGCTTAATTAATTTAGTTTATGTGTTTATTATAATTAGTTCATTTATTTTATATTAATTAATTTATTTTAATTGAATTTAATTCCGCCCCGTACCGTCGCGTGTCCTGTCCCAAGTCCCGTCCCGTCACCAGTCTAGTCTCGTCTCTACTCCCGTCCCGTCATCAGTCCTGTCCCGTCTCCAGTCTTTTCCCGTCTCTAATCTAGTCTCGTCTCTACTCCCGTCCCGTCTTCAGTCCAGTCCCACTTCTAATCCCGTCCCGTCTTCAGTCCCGTCCCGTCATCAGTCCTGTCCCGTCTCCAGTCTTTTCCCGTCTCTAATCTAGTCTCGTCTCTACTCCCGTCCCGTCTTCAGTCCAGTCCCATTTCTAATCCCGTCCCGAATCTAATCCCGTCCCATCCCATTCAGTCTCCAACCCCGTCCCGTTTCCAACCCTCGTCATGTCTTCAGTCACGTCTCGTCCCGTCTCCAGTCCCGTCCCATCTCCAGAACCGTCCCGTCCCATCCCATTCAGTCTCCAACCCCGTCCCGTCCCATCCTATTCAGTCTCTAACCCCTTCCCGTCTCGTGCCATCACGTCTCCAGTCCCGCCCCGAATCTAATCCCGTCCCTCCTCCATTCCCGTCCCTTTCTGTCTCCAGTCCCGTTCAGTCCTTACTTCAATCCCGTGCCGTCTCATGTCCAGTTCCGTCTAATGTCCCGCCCCGCCCCTTCGCATCTCCAGTCTCTACTTCAGTCCCGTTCCGTCTCATGTCCCGTCCCGTCTCGTCACCGGTCCAATCCGTCCCGAATATAGGGCCATTACCTCCTTTCCGTCCCGTCTTAGGTCCTGTCCTTTCCGGTCCCGTCTCCAGTCCCGTACAGAACACGTCTCCAGGTCCTTCCCATCACCAGTCCCGTCCCGTCTACAGTGTAGTCCCGTACCGTCTCTAACCCCGTCCCGTCCCGCTCTGTCACGTCCCTACACGTTCCATATCCAGTGTCATCCTGTATCGTCTCCAGTCATAGTTCCGTCCTTTCTCCAGTCCCGTCCCGTCTCCAGTGCCATCCCATCCCGTTCCGTCTCTAGTGCTGCCTCTAGTCTCATCCCATTTTCAGTCTCGGTCCGTCACATCCCGTCTCCAGTCCCGTTCCGTTTACAGTCACGTCCCGTCCCATCCAGTCTCCAATACCGTCGCATCTGCAATCCCGTCCAGTAACTATACGTCTCCAGTCCCATCCACATTCCAGGCATATCCCGTCTCCAGTCCCGTCCGGTCCCATCCCATCTCCATCCTGTCCCGTCTCCAGTTCCGTCCCATCCCCTCCCATCTCATGCCCGGTCCCACCTCGTCTCCAGGTCGATCACGACTCATCCCATCACCAGTCCAGTCCCGACACAAGTCCCGTCCCGCCTCCAGTCTCCTCCCGTACTGTCTCTAGTCCCAGCCCGTCTCCAGCCCCGTCCTATTCCGTCATCAGTCCCATCTCGTCGCGTCTCCAAACCCGTCCGATCTTCAATCCTGGCCTATACCGTCTACAGTCGCGACTCGTCACGTCTCCAGTTTTGTCCCGCCCCTGACCAGTCCCATCCCGTCTCCAGTCCCTCGAGTAACGTCTCCAGTCCTCTCCCGTCTTCAGGCCCATCCTGTATCCGCTCCCGTCCCGTCTCCATTGCTGTCTCTAGTCTATTACCTTATCCAGTCCCGTCCCATCCCGTCTCCAGATCGTCCCATCTTCAGTCTCCCGTATCATGTCCCGTCCCTAACCATCTCCAGTCCCGTCTCTTCCCGTCTAAAGTCCCGTCCAGTTCCATCCAGTCTCAGGTCTCATCTCCAGTCCCGTCCCGTCTCGTCTCAAATTCCGTCCCGTCCTTACTCTAGTCCCGACCCGTTTCCAAGGCCGTTCCGTTGTATGTATCGTCCCGCACTCAATCCCGTTCCATCCCTTCTATGTCCAGTCCCGTCCAATCTAGATTCCCGCCTCCAGTCCCGTCCCAACTCCAAGCACGTACGGTTTCCAGTATCGTCCGGTCCCACTCAGTCTCGAGTCTCGTCCCGTCTCCATTTCAGTCCCGTCCCACCCCGTCTCATGTCTCATCCCGTCCCATCCCGTCTACTGTCCCGTCCAGTCTCCAGTCCCAACCCTATCCGTCTCCAGTTCGGCCCGTCCCACTCCGTCTCCAGACCCGTTCCGTCTCTAGTCCCGACAGATCCCGTTCCGTCTCCAGTACTATCCCGTCCTATTTCCAGTCCCGTCTCCAGTAATGTCCCATCCCATCTCCAGTGATATCTCGTCAGGTCTCGCCTCCAGTTCTATCTCCAGTCTAGTCACGTCCCGTCCCGTCTGTACTCCCGCCCCTTGTCCAGTCGCGTCTCCAATTCCATTCCGTCTCCAGTCCCGTCTCGGCTCCAGTTTAGTCCTGTCCCGTTTCCAGCCACGTGCCGTCTCTAAGCCCGTCCCGTCCCGCCCTGCCACGTCCCTACACGTATCTAGTCCCGTCCCTTCAACAGTCGGTACCGTTTCCAGGGTCTGCCATTCCGATCGACTTCCAGTCCCGTCACGTTCAGTCCTATCTCGTCCCGACCGTCCGTTCCGACGCGTCTCCTGACTTGTCCAGTCCAGTCCCGTCTCCAGTACCGCCCCTTTCCGTCACCAGTACCATCCCGTCCTTTCCCATCTCCAGTCCCGTCCAGACTCTGGTCCCGTCGAGTCTCCATGTCCATCCCGTCTCAACCTCAGGCCCGTCCCATCCCGTTTCCAGTCCGGTCACGTTAATAGTCCCGTACCGTCTGCAGTCCTGTCCCGTCCGTTCTCTAGTCTCGTCACGTCTTGACGTGTCTCATATCTCTACCAGTCCTGTCTCGTTCTGTCTCCAGTCCCGTCCCATCTCCAGTCTCTCGACTCACCAGATCCGTCCCGTCTGCAGTCCTGTCCCATGCCATCTCCTGTCAGGTCCAGTGTCACGTGCCGTCTCCAGTACCGCCCAGTCCCTTCCTATTCCGTCATCAGTCCAGACGCATCAGATTTCCAGTACCATCCCATACCGTCCACAGTCCCGTCCCTTCACGTCTCCAGTTCCGGCCCATCTCCAGTTCTGACCCGCCCCTGACCAGTCCCGACCCGTCTCCAGTCTCTCGCGTACCATCTCCAGTCCCGTCCCATCTCTGGTTCCGTCTCCAGTCCCATCGCCTTCATGCCCGTCCTGTACCCGTAACCGTCCCATCTCCAGTCCCGTCTCTAGTCCCTTCCCGTCTCCATCCCGTCCCGTCTCCAGTCTCGTCCCACCCCGTCTCATGCCCCGTCTCGTCTACAGTCACGTCCCATCCCATTCCGTCTACAGCCCCATTCCGTCTCCAGTTCCGTCCCGACCCGTCTCCAGTTCAGCGCGTCCCATCCTGTCCCGTCTCCAGTCCTATCCCGATGGCTCCCGTCTTTGGTCCCGACGCGTCTCCAGTTCCGTCCCGACTCCAGTCCTGTCCCGTCTCCAGTCCTATCCCGATGCCTCCCGTCTTTGGTCCTTTCCCGTCCTATGTCCAGTCCCGTCTCCAGTCTAAAGTCCAGTCCCATCTCCAGTCATGTCCGGCTAGGTCCCGCCTCCTGTCCCGTCACGTTCAGTCCTATCTCGTTCCGATGCGTCTCCTTTCTCGTCCAGTCCAGTCCTGTCTCCAGTGCCGACCCGTCACGTCTCCAGTACCGTCCCGTCCTTTCCCGTCCCCAGTCCCGTGCCGTCTACAATTCCGTCTCCAGTCCTGTCCCGACTCCAGTACCGTCGAGTCTCCAGGTCCATCCCGTCTCAAGCCCAGGCCCATCTCATCCCGTCCCCAGTCGCGTCCCGTCAATAGTCCCGTACCGTTTCCAGTCCTTTAACGTCTAGTCCCGTGTCGTGCGGCCCCGCCGCGTTCCGACCTGTCTCATACCTTTTCCAGTTCCGTCTCGTTCTGTCCCCAGTCCCGTCACATCTCCAGTCTCTCGACTCACCAGATCCGTCTCGGCTGCAGTCCTGTCCCATCCCATCTACAGTTCCGTCCAGTCTCCATTCCAGTCCGGTCCCGCCTCCAGTTCCATCCTTTCTCCAGACTTGTCCCGTTCCGTTGATTCTCCAATCCCGTCACGTCTTCCGCTCCGTGCAGTTTCATTTCCCGATCCATCTCTAGTCCCGTCTCCAGTCTCGCCTGTATCGTATTCAGTCCTGTCCCATCTCCAGTCATGTTCCGTCACGTCTACAGTCCCGTCCCGTCTCCAGTCTAAACTTGTTTCCAGTCCTGTCCCGTCATATCTCGCCTCCAGTCCCATCTCCAGTAATGTCCTGTCCCGCCTCCAGTAATGTCCTGTCCCGCCTCCAGTAATGTCCTGTCCCGCCTCCAGTCCCGTAACCGACCCAATCTTGTCCCGTCACGTCCCGTCTTTAGTTCCGTACCGTTCCCCGGTCCTTCACCAGTCCCGTCCCGTCTTATGTCCTTCCCGTCTTCAGTCCCGTCCCGCATGCTATATGGTCCCGTTCCGTCACCAAACCCGTCCCGTTCCATTCCGTCTGCAATCCCGTCCCATCTCCAATCCCGTTCTGTTAAGTCTCCTGTCCCCTCCCGCCCCTGTTTCTGTCCCTTCTGTATCCAGTGTGGTCCCGTCTCATTTCCCTTCCCGTCCCGTTCTGTCGCGCCTCCAGCCCCATCCCGTTAAAGATCCCTTCTCCGGTCCCGTCTCTACTCCGGTCTCGTCCCGTCCCGTATTCAACTCCAAACTATCCCGTCTCGCCACCAGTCCCTTCCCGTCTTTGGTCCCATCTCCTATTCCGTCCCGTCTTCAGCCCCGTCCCGTATCAACTCTTGTCACGTCTCCAGACTCATTTCGTATTAAGTTCCGTCCCATACATCTATCTCCAGTTCTGTCCCGACTCCAATCCCATGCCTGTCTCAAGTTCCATCCAGTCTTCAGTACCGGACCGTCCCATTCCGTCTCGTCACCAGTCCCGTCCAGTACCATCCCGTCTCCAATTCGGTCCAGTCCCATCTCATCCCATCTCCAGTCCCGACTCTTCCCGTATCCAGTCGCGTCATGTCTCCAATCCCGTTCCATCCTGTCTCCAGCCCCGTCCCGTCTCTAAGGCTCGTTCCGTCTCCAGTGCCATAATGTATCAATCTGGTCCCATTCTTTCCCGTGTCCAATCGCCTCCCCTCCCTTCCCTAGCCATGCTTCCAGTCCCGTCCCGACTCCAGGCACCTACTAGGCCCGTCTGGTCCCATCCCGTTTCCAGTCCAATCCCTTCCCGTCTCCATCATGTCTTGTCCCGTCTCCAGTTCCGTCCGTCCGTCCGTCCCGTCTCCAATTCTGTATCATCCCGTCCCGTCTCATGTATCGTCTCTCCATCGCATCCACCTTGACCCCCATCCATTCTTACCTTCCACCGTTCCTCAGTCCACATTCCATATATGCCTCCATCCTCCACGCCACCCTCAAAACTTTCATTCCTTCAACCTTCCAATCATTCTTCCCTCCATTATTCTCTCTCTCTCTCTTTCCATCCCTCCGACGACTCATCCATTCCCCATCCATCCATCCATCAAATGTCCCATCCACCTCTCAATCTCTCTCACTGCCCCTCCCTCCATTTTCCCACCTTCCACCCTTCATTCATCCACCATCCCTTCTTTCTCTCCTCCCACCATATCACCACTTCTCACACTATGCATTCATCCATCCCTTCATTACTCCATCCCACCCTGAATCCATCCTTCCCTAGAAACATCCCTCCATCTATCTATCTATCTATCTATCTATCTATCCATATATTCCTCCATCCTCCATGCCACCCTTTAATCCTCCCTCCAAACCTACATCCGTCCTACCGTCCTTTCAATTCTTCCTTCCCTCCATCCCTCCCAGGAATCCATCCCCAGTCCATTCATCAAGTGCCCCATTCACCCCTCCTTCCGTCCCACCACTCGTCGTTGCCGCCAGCCTTCCACCCTCCATTCATCTATCCATTCATCCCTTCATCTCTCCCTTTCTCTCCCTCCCAGCACCGCCATCTCTCACACAATGCATCCATCCATCCCTAAATTCATCCATTCCACCCTCCATCCCTACATCCGTCCATCTGTCATCCATTCCTCCCAATATCCCTCCCTCTCTCAACCCCTCCATCCCTCCTACATCACACCCTCCATCAAATAATCCAAATAATCCAACCACCATTCCTGCCACCATCACTCGATCTTATCCTCCATCCTGCCCACAATTCCACCACCGTTCCCTCCCTCCATTTATTATCCAACATTTCCCCCTTCATCCAACCACAGCATACCCTCCATGTGTCCCTTAATCCCTCCCTCCGTCCTTCCAGCCATCCATCCCACCATCGTTCCACCGCACCTTCCATCCCTACGTTCATCCTTCCCTCCATCTCTCCATTCCTCCCACCTTCTAATCATCCTACCATTCTTCCCTCCACCAATCCATCCGTCCATCCATCACTCCATTCATCTGTCATTCGTCCCTCCCTCGATCCCACCCTAAATCAAACCATTCATACATCCCTCCAACTGTTACCCCCTCTACCCCAGCCATCCTCTACTTCAACATCCATCCACTTATCCATCATTCTATCTCTGCCTCTATCCCTACAACCCTCCATCCCTCCGACCAACCTTCCATCGCTCTCACCCTCCATCCATCCCTCTCTCCATCCATTCCACCCTCCTGCCATATCCATCCTATCCTACATACATCTCTACATTCATTCATCCGACTATACTACATACCTCTCTCCATCCCTCCATGCATCCATCTATCTATACACCATCCTCCCTATATACGTCCATTCATCCCAACCTTCATCCTCCCTCCGCCGACCCCTTCTTTCCACCATCGATTCTTCCAATCCATCCTCCCAAAACCCATCCCTCCATCTACCTATCACTTATGCCTCCCTCACTTCATTCCATTATCTCTCCCTCTCTTCCATCCATCTAACCATGTACACACCACCCTCCATCAATCCATCCCTCTCCATTCCTAATTCCACCCACGCCACCATTACTCTATCCCACCCTCTAACTCTGTACCCACCCCTTCCACCCTACATCAGTTCCTCCTAGCATCCATTACTCCAAACAAACATCTGTAATTCACCGCTCTCCACATTCCTGCCTATTTCTCTCCCTCCATCCAACATCCATCCCTACACTCCACCCACCAACCATTAAATCCCTCCCACCATCCCTCCATTCTTCTCTCCTTCTATTGCGCCCATCATTCATCCCTCCATCTAACAACCATCCCTGCCTCCGTCCATTTCTCCATCCTTCCTGCTATCCCTACATCCTCCACCCTATCTTCCAACTCATCCGCCAACATTATATCCCTCCATCCATCCATCCCAAATAGCATCTATGCCCATTCTTTCCTAAATGCAGTCCACCGTCCCTGCCTCCCTTCCGCCCTCCAGTCACTAATCCATTCCACCCTCTTTCCCTCTCCCTCCCCCATAATCCGTACATCCCATGATGTAACCAGCATCAATACCACCCTTCCCCCATCTATTCATTTATCCATCACTTCCTCCCTCCATGCTTCCCACCATCCCTTCACCCTTCTTACCTTTTTCCCTCTATCAAGCGTCCTTCCCTCTATGCATTTATCATCCAACTTTCCCCACATCTTTCTTAGCTCCCTCGGTACTTCCCTCCATCCAACCATCTATCCTGCATTCCACCCTTCATTCTTCCATACCGTTCACGTCATACTATCACACCCACACTCCATCCCTCCCAGCATCCATATCTCCATCTATCAGCCATCCCTGCCTCCCTTAATTGCTCCTACAACCCTACCTCCCTCCTGCCATCCATTCAGCCATTTATCGATTCCTCCCATCATCGTTCCACCCCAAAAGCCATTGCTCCGTCCATTCCTCCCTCTATCTCAGCATTCCTGATCCCCTGCATCACACCTACCATCCTTCCATCCAACCATCCCTCGATATTCCATTTCTCATTACCTCCCAATATCTCTCCATGCTTCCCTCCCTACCTCGCTCGCTATGCCATCATCCCTCGGTCTATCTACCATTCCTCTGACCATTCATCCCTTCAAAAATCCATCGAATCCTCTTATCTAATCCTCTATCCCCCCAACCTTCCTATCTCCTTCACTCCATCACTCCCAACATCTTTCCCTCCCTCCTCCTAACCAGGTATTAATTCATCTATTCCTCCTACCCGTTATCCATTCATTAAAACGTTCCATCATTCCTCCATTCCAACATCCATCCCTCCATCCATTTTAACATCTATATATCCCAAACTCCCTTCCTCTCTACCTCCCACTATTATTGCCTCCGCCTCGACATCCATTCAACTATCTTTCCCTCCATTCTACCCTCCAACTCTCCCTCTCCATCCCACACATCAATCCTCTTACCATATCTCCCTCCATCTGACCTGACATTCATTCATCCACACCACCATCCATCATCAACTTTTCCTCAATACTCCCATTCTTCCCCCCTCCATTCCACAAACCTTATATCCATTCCTATATTCATCCATCCAATGTTCCCTAAATCCATTCACCCTCAAACCATCACCGAATACCATCTAAAACTCCTCTTTCCCTTCACGCATTCCAACATTCACGCTTCTATCCATCTATCATCCATCCCTCCATACCTCCCTCCCACAAACTCTCCCTCCATACCTGTAGCCTTCACTTCCTCCAACAATACGTTTTACCCTCCATCCCTCCCAGCATCCGTTCATCCGACAATCCATCTTTCCATTCTCTCCTCCATCCCTCAACGAAATCTTCTGAACATTTCCCCCTCCTCCATACCTCCATTCCAACATACCACCTTCCATCCTTCCTGCCGATAATACATCCATCTATAATCCATCCCTTCCTGCATCTAAGCGCCCATCCAACCATCCCGTTTTTTCCCATTCTCCCTTCTTCCCATCGTCTTTTCCTCCATCCCCCCTTCATCCAGCCATCCATCCATTTATCCCTAATACCATCTTTCCATCCTCCCATCCATTCATCCCTCCCTCCCTTTCTCCAGCCCTGCCATCCACCCTCCATTCCTAATTCTCTCCTTCTCTCTCACCATCAATCCTTCCAACGATCCATCCCTCCAAACACCTATCATCAATCCCTCCTACCATCCCACCGACCATCTCTCATCCCATGTTCCAACCATCCCACCCGACATCATCCCCCCTTCCATTCCTCCCTACCACCACCCATTCCTTCAGCCTCCTTTCTCCATCAATCCTCCCATCCATTCATCCCTACCACTATCTCAACATCCTTCCATCTCACTTTCATCGCTCACAACAACCCTCACTCCGTACATTCCTACCTCGCTCAATCCATCCCTTCATCATTCAGACCATTCTTCCTTCCCTCAATGCCTCTCTCCCTACCGCCCTCCATCTATTCCTCCATTTATCCTTCTCTGACTCTATCCCCCATCCTTCCCTCCAATACTCCCTCACTCCATGCATCCGCCTTCCCTCCATTCCTCCCACCGTCGGTCTATCCCTCTTTCCTTTCATCACTCCAACCATTCCTACTAAAACCACCTTTCCCTCCATCCCTCCCTCCCTCTCTCACTCCCTCCATCTTTCCCTTCATTACACCCTCCAACCAACCATCCAAATATCCATCACTCTATTCCACCTTCCATCCCTCCCACCGTACCTCCACCATTCCCTCCCTCAATGCTTGCCAACATCCATGTCCTTCCACCTATTATCCCTTCCCCTCACTCCATATTTCCCTTCATCCAACCATCCATCCCTACATTTCACTCATCTGCCCATCCCAATCCCTCCATCCAACCCATCATCCCTCCATCCTTACCTTCGTCCATCCCTTTCACTATCCCACCCTTCATCTATCCATCCATCACTCTCAATATTCCACCCTCGATCCGCCACTGCATCAAAAAATCCATACATCCCTTCATTGCATGGTGATGATTCTGTCCCTCCATACTTTCAATCCTACATCCATATCTTCATCTCATCTAACATCCACCCCTACGTACATTCATTCCTCATCCTTCCATCCAATTTTCCATTTATCCTTCCATCTGTCCCTCTTTCTCCTCGCTCTCACCATCCCTCTCTCCATCTAGCCATGCATCCATGTATGCAGCCCGCCTGGGTAGCGCGGTGGTAGCATGTCTGCCTCACGTTCAAAAGGTCGTGAGTTCGAATCTCGCTTAGGGTGAGTTACCCGGGTAAGGTTTTTTTCGGGGTTTTCCCTTATCCTGAGAAGACGAATGTCGAGTAACTTTAAGCTCCATGGACCCCGAGATCATTTGAGCATCATATCATCCATTGCATTCATCGTCCGATATGACCAAACCAGGTTAAAGGACGTTAAACTACAAAAAAAAAAAAAAAAAAAAAAGCCATGTATGCATAAATCATTACTCTACATATTATCATCCCTGCATTCCACCCTCAATCGCTCCATCCATTCATCTAACACCCATTCCTCTCCAAAGTTCTCCCTCTCTGCATCCCTCCATCTCTCCCTCCTTCAAACCATTCATTCTCTCCTGCATTATACCCTCCAACCCTCCCCACGTACTTCCATCCTTACCTCCCTTTAAACACCCATCCCTCCGTCCGTCCAACAATCCATCTCTCCAATCTACCCTATATCACTCCCACAATCTTTGCATCCCATCCTCCATTTCTACCTCTCTCCATCCATCCCTCCCACTATCCGTCCCTCTATTTATTCATATAAAATCGATCTGTCCATCCATTTCTCCAACCCACTCTCTTTCCCTCCGTCCATCCATTCGTGCACCCTCCCTCCATACTCCCATTACCCCACCCATTCATCCATATCTCGGTTCCATTTTTCCAAACATCGCTCCATTCTTCCATCCTACTATCATCCCTCCATCCTCTATCCCATCCTTCAAACTCCATTCTATCCTCTATCCCTCTACACCATTCTCCATAAAATCATCCCTCCCATTCCACTGTCCCATCATTTATCAAGCATTTTGCGCTCTAACACTCCGCACAACCCTCCCTTTATCTCTCGATCACTCCCTCCCTCCATCCATTCTACCGTTCCATCACTCCCATAAATCCTCCATCTTACCCTTCATCCTTACCATCATCCCGCCTTCCTTCCCCGCGCACTTCATCCATCCATTTAACCAACCCTCCATCCCTGCCTTCATCCACAATTACTACCCTCCGATCCTGCATATATCCAACTATCCTCCATCCTCCTTACAACGCTCCATCATTCCCTACTTTCCCATCATCCCTCCATCTATCAATCCCTCCATCCGTCCCACCATCCCATCCTCGAATCAACCATCCATCCCTACAACCATTCGTACATAATTTCCTCTCTCCATACCCCTCTCTCGATATTCTTCCGTCCAACTTTCTATCGAAATCTACATCCATTCCTCCATTTCTTTCACTGACTTCCCTCCTTCAATACCACACGCCCATCATATAGCAATGCAACGATTCATTTACTCCACCATGCCTTCATCCAACTATCCATTATTCAGCCTTTCGTCCCTCAATCCCAACCGCATCCCCAAGTTCATCTATCATCCCTCCCTCCCAATAAATTTGCCCCCTCAATCCCCACCTGCATCCTGCATTCCACCTCCATCCCTTCATTCCACCCTCCAATTCTCCCAAAATTCATCCAAACACTCATTCCTCCATCTATCCATTTCTTCATCCCTCCCTTACGCCAACCCTGCATTCCTCAATCTCTCCCACCATCGTTCTCTCCAACCATCGTTCCTATCCTCCCATCCTCTCTGATTCTCCATATTCTCTCCATCTCTCTGTATCAAACTCTCACATTTCATCTCCTGTCTTTCCTTATTCCTCTCTATTTAGCTCTCTCTCTGAATCTCTCTCCCTCTCTCTATTTCTTATTATGTCTTTATCACTCTGTATCTCTATCTTAGCCTCTCTATCTCTCTCTATCTCGCAATCTCTTTCTGTATCTCCCTCTATAAATCTCTCTCTCTATATCTTTCCTTCCTTCCCCTCTCTCTATCTGTCATTCTCTCTCTCCATCTATCTCTTTATCTCTCTCCGTCCCTCCGTTAAACTATCTCTATCTCGCCCTGTCTCTTACTACTACCACTCGCCCATCCCAAACCTCCTTCTCTCTCTCTCTCGCTCTATCTCTCTGCATCTCTTTCTTCTGTCTCTCCTTATCCATTACTGCCTCCCTCATTTGGACCAGCGCTTCCTCACATGCTCCCTCTTTTTCTTTTATCTCTGTGCCTCCCTGTCTCTCTAAATCTCTTCCCGTGTGTCTCTCTCTGCTTATGCCTCTTCCTACTCCATTCTCTCATTGTCTCTCCCTATCTGTCTGTCTCCTCACCCTCTTTCTCTCTATGTTTCTTTCCATCCTCTTTCTCTATCTCTCTCTTTATCTCCTATTCCATCTATCTCATTTTCTATGCTTCACCCTGCCTCCTTCCATCATACCCTACCTCTCCTTCTCTCTCTCATTCTTTCTTAATTTTCTCTCTCTTTCTATTAATCTCTCTCTCGACCTCCCTACAGTCATCTCTCCCAAACTCCTTTCTCTTTCTCCCTCTTTATCTTTCTCTGTCCATCTTTCTATCTCTCCTTTTATGTATCTATCTCCACTTCCCTCATCTTCCACACTATCCTTCAACTTCCCTGTCTAAGTTTATCTCTATATCTTATTCTATATCGAACTATATATAAACCTCTCTCATTATCCATCTCTATCTTCTTCACCCTCTCTCTCTCTCTCTCTCTATCTCCCTCTTCTTATCTCAACCTTTCCCCTTCCTACCCCTCCCTCCCACATCTCTCGCTCTATCTCGATTCATATTCCTCTATCTCTCTTTGTATTTCTCTCTCCATGCGCGTCCTTACCTCCCTCACTTCCAAGGGAAATCTGAATTAGTTTCAGGATTTAATGTTGAATATGTAAGAGGGGGATTTGCATTAATTTTTAAGAGGGTATTCTAGTATTTTATTTATAAGCATATTAATATGTGTTATTTTTCTTGGTTGTGATTTAAATTCACTTATATTTTATTTAAAATTAAATTTTATTCCCATTCCTACTCATTCCTCTGCCTTTTTCTCTGTCGCCCTCCGTGGTGTAATGGTTACCATGCTAACTTCATATACCTAAGGTCGCGGGTTCAAACCCGGTGGAGGACGATGGATTTTTTCGGGCGTAAAAATCCTTAGCATGGCTTCCTTTGGAAGGGAAGTAAAGCTGTGGGTCGGGTCCCGTGTCGTATATTTACGGCACGTAAAAGAACCTCAAGCCTGATAAGAAAGGCCTCTGAGCAAAATTAAGCGATCTTTCACGCCCAATATAGAATGGGACACTGAGAACCGAAGCAGTTAAAGAGCGTCCATAAATAACAGGCCATTTCATTTCCCTTTTTCTCTCTCCGAACGTATCTTACTCTGTATCTCTCTATCCATCTCTGTATCTCTCTTTCTATCTATTTCTCTCCCCTTAAATCGAACTTACTCTCTATCTCTCTTTCCTATCTCTGTCTCTCTTTATCCCCCTCTCTCTCTATCACTATGTCTCTTGCTTCCTACCTCTCTCTGTATCTGTCCCTCAGTCCCTCTCGCTCTCTCTTCTGCTCTGTCTATATTCTCTCTACTTACCTCTCTATTTTCCCTCCCTCCATCTTTCTCTCTAAATCTCAAGCACTCCCTCCCAGCCTTCCTCTCATTCACCCTCTAGCTCTCTTCCTTTCACTTCATCTCTTTTTATCTCTGTCTATATTTCTCTCTCTATCCCTCTCCTACTCTGAAACCTTCTTGCTCTTTCTTTCTCTCTTTATCTCTCCCCAACCCTTCCCACCCATTCTCCGTCTTCTTCACCTTCTCTTTATCCCTTCCTCTTTTTCCTGTTTCTATCTCTCTCTCTATCAATCTGACTCCCTCTCCTTACTCAACCTCCCTCAAAGCGTCTATCTCTCTCGCTACTTCTCTATATCTACCCCTCTCTTTAGCTCACTCCATTTAACTGTCTCTATCTCTCTACCTCTCTAATTCTCTCAACATCTCTCTCTATGTCTCCCTACTTCACTCTCTACAAGTTGTCCTCTCTCTCTCTCTTACTAACTCTGTCCTTCCCTCTCTCACCCATCTCTCTCTATCTATCTCCCACGCTCCCATCCACTATCTATCGCCATTTTCTCTCTCTATCTTACCTATCATTTTAACTTCTCTCCCTCCCTCTCAATCAATCCCATCATCTGCCTCAATCTCACTCTCTCTGTCTATTGATATCTATTCCTTATCACTCCGTATTTATCGCGCTCCCTTTCCCCTACCTCTTTCTCCGTCACTCTGTCTCTCTACCTATCTCTCTCTCTATCTAACTCTGTTTATCTCTCAATTTCTCTTTATCCCGTTATCAACTTCTCTCCCTCTATCTCTCTTTATCCCTCTCTATGTCTCTCTCTATTCCTTTGTCTCTCTCTTCCCCCATCCAAGTGTATCTCTCTCTACCTGTTTCTCTACCTCTATCTGCCTCTATCTCATCCTTAATCTCTACCTCTATCCCTCTGTCTCCCCTGCCTCCCATCTCTTATTCTCAACTCCACCCTCACCCTTTCGCCTCATTTCTCTCTGTCTATCTCTCTCCCAAACTGTCTCAATCTATCTCTCTATATCTATTTCTATCTGACTTCCCCTCCTAGCTCTCTCATACTATCTCTATAGCTCCCTCTATCTATGTCACTATTTAAATGTTTCTATCTCTCTCTAGTTCTCTCTACCTCAACCTATATCTATATCTTTCCCTACCTCGCTTACTATCTCTCTCCCTCTTTGTCTTTCTCTCTCTGTGTTTCTCTTTATCTCTCTCCAACCTTCCAACCCTCACCCTCGCTGAATCTTTCTATCTCTGTCTTTCCTCCGGTCCCTCCCAATCTCGCTCACAATCTCTCCCTATCTCTCTCTATTTACCTCTCTCCCTTCTTTCCTCCCTCTATCTCACAAGTTCTCTCTCCCACTCTCTCTCTATCCCTCACTAGACATCTGTCTCCCTCTCTCTCTCTGTATGTATCTCTCTCCCAATCACTCTCTATGTCTATTTCTCTCTGTCTATATTTCTCTCTATTTATCTCTATATCTCTCTCCTTCTCTGATTCCCTCTCGGTCCATTTTCACTCCCTCCCATCCTCCCTATTCTTCACGCTCTCTCTCTAACTTCCTCTCTTCCCATCTCTCTCTCTGTCAATATTTCTCTCTATTTATCTGTCTATGTCTCTCTCTCTGAGTACCTAGTCGCCCTCCGTGGTGTAATGGTTACCATGCTAACTTCATATACCCAAGGTCGCGGGTTCAAACCCGGCGGAGGACGATGGATTTTTCGGGCGTAAAAATCCTTAGCATGGCTTCCTTCGTAAGGGAAGTAAAGCTGTGGGTCCCGTGTCGTAGATTTACGGCACGTAAAAGAACCTCAAGCCTGATAAGAGAGGCCTCTGAGCAAAATTAAGCGCTCTTTCACGCCCAATATAGAATGGGATGCTGAGAACCAAAGCAGTTAAAGAGCGTCCATAAATAACAGACCATTTCATTTTTTCATTTCATTTCTGAGTACCTTTGAGATGTTTATCTTTCAATCGCTGGTTACCCCCACCCTACTACCCTCCCTCTTTTTCACCCTCTCCCTTCTTCTCTCCCCATCTCTCTGTCACTGTTTTTCTCTCTCACTCCTCCTCCTTCCTATACAACCTCCCTCACTCCATCTTTCTCTCTCGCTCCCTCTCTATCTCTGTCCCTTTCTCAATCTCACTCCATTTAACTGTCCCTAACTCTGTCTCTGTACCACTTTCAATATCTCTGCCTATCTCACTCTCTGTTTCTTTCTCTCCCTCATTCATTCTCAATCTCCCTCCCTTCCTCTCCTCCATATATATAAAGAGAGAGAGATAGAGAGAGACGATGCGCAAGATTGGGCGAGAGAGATAGACGGAAAGAGAGACGCATAGAGAGATAGAAAGAAAGAGACGGAAGAGGGAAGTGACAGATGAAGAGAGATAGTGGTGGCTGAAAATGGGAGAGGGGCGAGGAAAGGGAAAAGGTGAATTAAGGAGAGAAAAGAATAGGTATAGAGATGGATAAAGGTAGAGAAAGACAGAGACAGAGAGAAAAAGATAAAGGGGAGGGATAGAAGCAAATGTTGAAGAGATAGAATAAGATAGAGAGAACGAAAGAGAGGCGGAGAGTGAGAAGGGCAGGAGGGAGAGATAGAGTTAAATAACTGAGAGAACTAGAGAATTAGAAAAAGATAGAGATATACAGGATTGCTAGGTAGAGAGATAGAAACAGGATTAGAGAATGATAGAGATTAGATAGCTAGGACGTGAGAGAAATAGAGAGAGGGAGAGAGATAGACAGGGAGAGCTAGAAAGATTCCGAGAGGGAGAGTTAGAGTAATATAGAGAGTATTAGATAGAGATAGACAGAGAGAAAATTGGTGCGAGAGATGGGGAGGGTAGTGGGATAGAGGTTAGGGAGATTGTCGGAGAGACATATTGGGAGAGATAGAGAGAGTGAAGAAGGGAGGGAGACTTAGCTATAAGTAGAAAGAGGGTAGAGAGAGATGGAGAGATAGTGAGGGAAAGATATAGCGAGAAAGCGGGAAGGGGAAAGAAGGCGCGAATGAGAAAGTGGGAGGGAGAAAGATAGAGAGAATGACAGATAGACATAACGATAGCGAGAGGATGAGAGAGATTGAAAGATACAAAGGAAGAGAGGGTGAGAGATTGGATAACAGTGTTCTATACATTGAGAGGGGAAAGGAGGGAGTAAAGAGATATATAGGGAGAGATACAGAGAGATAGAGAGGAAGAGAGACAGAGAGAGAATGGGTGGATTGAGGGAGTGGAAGAGAGAGTTGGATAAAAAGAGAGATGTAGATAGATAGATAAGTTGAGAAGGAGAGGGAGAGAGTTTGAGAGTGAGGGTGGGACAAGTGGGGAAGGAGTGAGGTAGTAAGAGATATAGATAGAGAGAGATAGAATTAGATAGACAGAGAGGGAAGGTGGAGGAAGGGAGACACGGTGAAGAGAGTGATAGTGGTAGAGAGATAGAGAGAGGGAAAGAGATACAGAGATACATAGAAATAGAGAGAGATAGAAATATACAGGGAGAGAGAGTAAGAACGAGGTTAGTGAAGAGATAGAGGATTGGGGGAGAGAGATAAATATGGAGTGGTAGAGAGTGACAGTTAAAGAGACAGAAGGAGGGTAGGCGAGGAGGAAGAAAGAAGTAAATAGATGTAGAGAGATAGAGAGGGAGGGAGGGAGAGATAGAAAGGGGTAGTGAGATAGAGGGAGCTGGAAAGACATCGAGAGAAATAAGGAAATAGAGAGGAAAGCAGAGGAACGGAGAGTGGGGTTTTATGAGGGACGGAAAGAAAGACTCATAGAAGAAAGATAGGGAGATGGATATTGAAAGAGATAGAGGATGGGAGACAGACAGGGAGGGAAGGTGGGTGATGGAGAGGTAGAAAGAGAGATAGAGAGAGATGGATAGGGAAAGAGAGACATTGGAATATAGAGAATTAAATAGAGAGAGGAGGAAGGATGAGGTTGGGAGGGAGCTAGGAAGGAGAAGCATAGGATTAGGGAGACAGGTAGAGAGTGAGGCAGAGGGAATTAGAGAGGGAAGGGGGAGGGAGAGATACAGAGAACGAGGTTGTGCGAGAGAGAGGTGGAGGGAGGCAGAGAGATAATTAGGGAGGGATATAGACAGACGGAGAGTTATAGGGAGATAGAGAAAAATTTAGACTAAGAGGGAGATACAGAGGTAAAAAAGTTGAAGATGGTTAGAGAGATATAGCGAATGAGAGATATGAGATACAGTGATAGAGAAAGAGTGAGGGAGAGAGACATAGAGGGATAGTGAATCAATAAGTGAGATAATGAGTTTGATATAGAGAGCTAAAGAGGGGAGAGTAGGGTTAGAGGGATCGAGAAAGAAATAGAGTGATAAGAGAAAAAAGGAGGGAGTGAGATTGATTTATAGAGATAAATAGAGATACAACGATATAGAGGGAGAGATAGATAGAATTTGAGAGGGAGGAAAAGAGATAGACTTAGAGAGACACTTAGGGAGAGAACAGTGAGAGATAATGTAGGAATGAGAGAGAGTGCGAAATAGAGATATAGAGAGAAGTAGAGAGTTATAGTGATTGACGTACAGAGAGATAGAGATAGATAGAGATAGAAAGAGGGGGAGAGATACAACTAGAGAGATAGACAGAGGTATACAGAGAGATAGAATGAGATTAAGAGATAAATAGTGACACAGAGATAGAGCGGGAAACAGAGAGGTAGAGAGGAAGTGGGAGGGAGAGAGATAGAAACAGTGGGAGGGAGAGAGATAGAAACAGTGGGAGGGAGAAAGATAGAGAGATAAAAAGGGAGAGATAAGGAAAGGTAGAGAGACAGAGAGATAGAAAGAGTGTGAAAGGGTGGGTGGGATTGAGGGGGTGAGACAGACACAGAGAGAGAGAGATAGATAGATCGAGAAAGATGGAGTTAGTAGGAGGAAGGTAAAGTTGGAGAAAGAGATTGTGAGATGGATCGAGCATCAGATAGGGAGAGAAAGGTGGAGCGAGTGGTAAGGAGGGAGGGTGGGAAATAGAGATAGTGAGATATACAGAATGAGGGTGAGAGAGAGGGAGGGTGGTGAGGGGGCAGGGGCAGAGAGATAGGTAGATAGAAAAAGATAGAATGATAGAGTGAGAGGGAGGAAGATAGAGTGGTAGAAAAAAAGAGCGATAGCAACAGCAAAAGAATGAGGGAGAGATAGGGAGGCAGAGAGGGGGAGAAGTTTTAGTGGAGAGTGTTCTATAGAAAGACAGGAAGACGGATTGATTTAGGTAGGGAGAGATACAGAGTTAGGATGAGAGCGATAAAGTGAGAGGGAGGGAAATAGATAGAAAGAGTGAGCGAGAAAAATAGCGAGAGCGACAGCAAGAGAATGAGGTAGAGATAAAGATAAAGAGGGCGAGAGGTGGAGAGATTTTAGTAGAGAGTGTGCTATAGAAATGCAGCAGGCGGATTGATTTAGGTAGGGAGAGATACAGAGCTAGGATGTGAGAGATAGAGATACAGAAATAGAGAGACGTAGAGAGACAGGGACAAATAGAGAGGAGGACAACGTAAAAGAGAGAAAGTAGGTGGAATGTAAGAGGTGGGAGAGAGATAGAGAGTTAGAGAGATAGATACATACAGAGAGGGATAGAATAGGAGAGGGTGAGTGGGAAGCAAAGATAAGAGTTAGAAATGGAGATGCAGAGAGACAGAGAAATAGGGAGATAATGAATTAGGCAGACAAACAATGGTTGGGAAGTGGGAGAAAGAGATCGAGAAAGAGACACAGGTAGGGAGACGCGTAGAGAGAGATTCAAAGATAAACTTAGAGAGAACAGTAGAGAGATAGAGGGAGACAAGGAGATAGAGAGACAGATACTGAGGGTGATAGATAGAGGGAGATAGTGAGAGACAAACGATGGGAGGAAGGGAGTGGGAGAGAGAGATAGAGAGAAATAGAGAAAGATGATGCCAATGGGAGGGAAGGATAGAGAGTTAGATAGCGATACATAGAGTAAATAGGTACAGAGAGGGATACACAGAGAGATAGAAAGAAAATGGCAGCAAGAGAGAATGATAGAAAGAGAGGGAAGGAGGAAGAGAAAGAAAAGAAGGGAGAGATAGCGAGAGAGAGGGTGGGAGGGAATGACGGGGAGAGACCCTTAGAGAAATAGATAAAGCTGTAGATATTGTGAGAAAGAAGGAGCGAAAGGGAGGGAGAAAGATAGAGAGATGGATACAGAGAGATATAGGGAGGGAATGAAAGAGAGATAGATAGCGAGGGAAGCGGACAAAGCTCAGGTAGAGAGTGAGGTAGAGGGACATAGAGTATGATATAGAGAGGGAGAGAAGTAGATAACTAGAGACAATTAAAGCGAGTGAGATAGAAAGAGGAATAAAGAAAGTTGGACGGAAGCGAGAGAGATATAGAGAAGTAGAGAGAGACAGAGATAGGCAAAGACAGGTTATCAGATAGCGAGAGACGGAGGATGGGGAAGAGGGATAGATAGTTAAATTGATAGAGGGTGAGAGAAAGTCGACCTCCGTGGTGTAGTGGTTACCATGCTAGCTTTATATACTCAAGGTCGCGGGTTCAAACCAAGGCGGAGGACGATATATATATATATATATATATATATATATATATATATATATATATATATATCCATTGCACTTTCTCACCCGCCATCTCGCTCTATTTTCTCTCTGTATCTATATTTTTTCTGTCTCTCTAACTGCCTCTCCTTCAGTCCTTCTCATCTTCTGTCTCATAATGACTCTATCCCTCTATCTCTGGTACTCTCTGGCTCCATCTTTCTCTCTCTATCTCTCTTTATCTGTTTCTCAATCTCTCACTCTCACCCACCCTTTCTCTCAATTTGTCTATTCCTCTCTATCACTCTTTGTCTCTCTATGTGTCTCTCTTGGACTCTCTCTAACTCTATTTCTCCGTATCTAATTATCTCTAACATTCTCTGCCACCGACTCTCTCTCCAATAAATACCCCCTTCCCAGCCACCCCCGCTCTATCTATCTAATTCTCTATCTCTGGTATTCATTCTCATCCTTTCTTCATCCCTTTTTCTCTGTATATATCTCTATCTATCTCTAACTCTCTTTCTATGTATCTATCTGGCTCCCACTCTTTCCCTTCCATCCCTCTCTCCTACCCTCCCTATCTCACACTCTTTCTTTATCTTTTTCCATCCCTCTATATCTTTCCATCTATCTCTAACACACTCACCACCTCTCTTTCTCTCGCATTTTCTCTGTACCTAACTCTCTAAATCTCTCATTTTCTCTCTATATCTTTATCTCTCTGAATCTTCCTCCCTGTCATTTTATCTCTCAATCTCTCTCTAAGTTTATCTGACTTCATCTCTCTCTCCCCTTTACTCTCTCTATCTTGTTTTATCTATCTCTGTCTTTATCTTTCTCTCTCTACTCATATATTTAACTCTCTCTCCCTCTTGCTTCATTTTTTCTCTCTACCTAACACTATATCTCCCTCTCCATTCCTTCTTTCCCCTCTCTATAACTCTCTACCTCTTTCTACTTGGTTCTCTATCTCTTTTGCTCCCCCTCACTAGTTCCTACCCACGCTACCTTGCTCAATTAATCTCTCTTCTTCTCTCTCCGTCCCTTTCTCTCCTTAAATCGCTTCCTCCCTCTCTTTTCTATCTCTCTATCTCAATCTAGCACCTCTTTCCATCTCATCTCTCCCTCTGCCTCTCGATCCATCTCTATCTCTTACTATATATCTCCGTGTTTATCTCTCTCTCTCTCTATATCTCAATATCCCTCCATTTCTCTCTAACTCACTCTCTTCCCCTAACTCCCGTCCCTCCCTGTCACGCTGTCTATATCTATCTTGCTCCATTCATCTCTCTCTATCAGTCTCTATTATCTCTTTATTTATCTCTCTAACTGGCTGTAACACTCAATCCCTCCCAGCTCCTCTGTTACTCTATCTCTCTATCTGTATCTCTCTCTAGTTCTCTTTATACCTCTCTATAGTATCTCTCTGCTTTCCTTCCGTTCCTCCCCCTAACTTTATGGCACTCTCTCTATGCCTCTCTATCTGTCTGTCTCCTTCGCTCTCTCCATCTCTGTATCCACTCTCTAAATCTACTGTCTGACTCTCTCTTTTTCTCCCTATCTTTAAATTTCACTCTCTATCTCTCTGTATCCCACAGTCACTCTCTACCCCTAACTCGTCTCCCTGCTTCTCTGTCTCTCTAGCTCTATTTCCCTCCCCTCCCTCTTGCACCATTTTTCTCTCTTTATCTCTCTTTATGCCGTATATCTCTCTCATTGCCTCCTCAAAACTCTCACTCATTATCTCTATCTCTTCTATCACTATTTGCCTCTCTCTATCTCTACATACCCTCTATCTCTCGCTCCCCCACTCATTATCCCTCCGCTCTTCCTTCTCTCTCATCCTCTCCCATCTCTTTCTCTCTATCTTTCCCTAAACCTCTTTCTCCGTCTATCTCTGTTTCTCTATCTCACTTTTCATATATATACATCTGACTTCCCAGCCACACCGAACTTCCTCTCTCCGTCTATCACTCCTGCTACCTTTCTATCTGTTTGTCCCTCTAAGTCTCTCTAACTGTCTGTACCACTCTCTCTCTCTCTATGCGCCTTTCTCCCTCTCTCTATCAAATTCTCTCTACCTCACTATCAACCTATCTCTCTCCCTCATTCGCTATCTCTGTCTCCCTTCTTCTCTCTTTATCTCTCTTAGTCTATCTCACTATCTCTCACCCATCCACCCTCCCTCCCTCCTCCTCGCTCCATCTTTCTATCTCTACCCATCTCTCTATCTAACTCTGTATCTGTCTCTCCCCCTCAATCCCATTTATCCTCTCCCTCACTTTCTTTCTATAAATCTCTCTCTTTCTGCCTTTGGCTCTGTAACTCCAGCCTCGTTATCTCTACCTATTTATCTCTCTCCCTACCTCCCTCCAACTCTTTCTATTACTTTCGCTCCGTCCCAATTTCTCTCTAACTCTCTGTTTCCCTCTTTTCTCCATCTCTCTCCCTCCCTTTGTCTATCTGTTTTTCTCCTTCTGTCTCTATCTTTCACTATTTCCCTCACTGTCTCTCTCTCTATGTCTCTCCGTTACCTCCGTCCCTCTCTATTTCTCTCTACCTCTATCTCTTTCTCCCTACTTCCATCTCTCTATCTATCTCGTTATCTATCTCTATATCTGCTTGTATCTCTCTCTCCCGTTTGTTTCCTACCACCCTCTCTCCTTCCTCAATTCCTTTCGCCATCACTCCCCTCTCACTCTCAATTCTCCTTCTTTAAATAACTCTCTAGGTCTCTCATTCTCGCTCTCTTCCTATCTCTCTATCTATTCTTTATCTCTCTCCCACCTTCCCAAACGCCATGTCTTTCCGTTATCTCTCTCTATCTCTTATCTATCTCTCTAGTTATCTCTCATTCTCAATCCCTACCATCCCCTGTTTCACTCTCACTGCGTCCCTCTCTATCTCTATTTATCTCGCTACCTTCCCCCTCCCTCTTATACGCTCTCTAGCTGCCACTTTCTATCTCTCTGTGTCCCTCTATCTATCTCATGCCCTCTGTATTCCTATATATCTCTATCTCCCTGCATTCCTCTATCTAACTCTCTATCTCTCTCTACCTCTCTTCCTCCCTCTCTCTATATCTCTAGTTTTCTCTTTTTCTCCATCCCTATCAGTCTCTCTATCTATACCTCCCTATCTATCTCTTGATCTGTCTAGTCCTCCTACCTTCTGGCTGCATTTGTCTCTCTCTATCTCTCTCTGTTTATTTCTCTATCTCACTCTCCCACTCCATACCACCCTATATCCCTCTCTATTTCTCTACACATACGTATCTCTCAGTCTCTATGTCTCTCTATTTCTCCGTATCTAATTCTCTCTAGTTTTCTCTCCCCCTGCTAACTCTCCCATCACTCCCTCCTAACCCAAATCACCTCCGGTCTGTCTCTGAACTTAATTCTCTATCTTTCTCATTCTCCCTTTACCTCTCAATCTCTTTTTCTCTCATTTTATCTATCCTCTCCCTCTCTTCAAAAGTCTCTCTCCACTCTCACTTTCTCTGTTCCGTCTCATTTCCTCCTTCCTTCTCTCTGTATATATATCTCCATCTCTCTTTCCAACTACCTACCTTCCCCTCTCTCCGTATCACCCCCCTCGACCTTTCACCCTCCCTCTCTATTTCTATCTCTCTGTATTTCTCCCTGCTCTTTCACTCTATCTCTATCCTACTCTCTCTCTCTCTTTATCTGTCTATCTCACATAATTTCTCCTTCGTTCTCTACTACCTCTCCATCCTCCCACTTCCTCTTTCACTCTCTTTTAATCACTTTCTATGTCTCTTTATTTCTATTTATTTGCTTCTATCACTCTACCTTCCTCAACCTCTCCAATCTCCACCGTCCCATTATCTCCATCTGTCTCTATCTCTTTCTTTCTCCCTCTGTCTATATCTCTCAATAGTTATCTCTCTATCTCTTTCCACTCCCCTCCAACTCGTCTCATTTTTCTCTCTCTCTACTTCTCCCAATGTCTCTTTGCCCCTTATTCCCTCCATCTCTATCTTACTCTCTTTATCTAACTCTATGTGTTTCTCTATCACTTTCTCCTTCTGGCTCCATCTATCTCTCTCTATCCCTCTCTCTCTCTTTCTCTCTCTATCTCTATCTATCTATATATATATATATATATATATATATATATATATATATATATATATATATATATATCTTACTCTGTCTACCTTGCCTCCTATCCTCTGTCTATCTCAATCTCTCTCTCTATCACTCTCTGCCTCTCACTCTCTCTCTGTCACTCTGTCTATGTTCTCCCTAAGCCTACCTCTCTTCCCACAACCCCCTCCCACTCTATCTCTTAATCTCTCTCTCTCTGTGTCTCTATCTATATCGTTCTCTTTCTATTTATCCCTCTAACTTTCTCTCCCTACCTACTCGTGCTCCTTTTTTATCTCTATCACTCCATCTACCACTTTAAATGCCACTATCTCTCTCTTTCTTCTCTAACTCTCTCTCCATCAATCCCCCCTTCTCTCCATATATTATTCTATTTCTCTCACCCCTTCTCTCTCTCTCATCCACCCTATGTCTCTCTTATCCCACTACCTCTCTCTCCAAAGATTCTTACTCTCTCTAACTCTCAATCTCTCTATTTTTCTCTAACTCTCGCTCTCTTTCTAATTTTTTTCTCCATACTCCTCTCCACCTGTCACCATCTCTCTCTTCCTCTGTGTCCATCCATCTCTCCTCCTATCTCTCTTTTACTCTGTCTCCATACATCTCTCACTTCCTATCACTCTCTAGTCTCTTTGTTTCTCTTTACCTCAATCTCCGTCCCCCTCTCTATCGCAGTTTCTTTCTCTCCGTTTCTCTCCACTATTCCCGTCACATTCTCTCTGTCCCTCCCTCCCTCTTCTTCTCTCTATTTATCTCTTCTTCCCTCTCTGTCCCATCTCTCTATCTATATCTACATCTGTCAGTCCCTCCCTCCCACACTCCCACTCTCTCTACCTTAATCTCTCTCTATCTCTCTCTATATTTATCAATCTATTATGTGTCTATCTTTCCAACTTTCCATCTATCTTTTTGTCTCTCTCTCTTTGCATTTATCCTCTCTCTCTCTCTCTCTCTAGCTGTCTCTAAATCTAAACCCCTCCCTTTCATTCGCCCTCTCTTCTGCTCTCTCTCAGTGACAAACCCTCCCTCGGCCTAATTCCTTATCGTTCTCACTCTCTCTCTCTTTATTCCTCCTTATATATCACTCTCCCTCCTGCCCCCCTGTCTAGATAAATCTTACTCTTTCTTGCTCCCTACCTCTCTATCTCAATCTCTCTGTATCTCTCCCGTCCTTCTCTATCTCGCTCCCTCTCTAACTTTCTCTGTCTCTGTACTTATATTTCTCTCCTTTCTTAATCCCTCACTCCTCCAAACCTCTCTAAATCTTAACCTCTAACGCCCACCATATCTCCCTATCTTTATTTCTATCATTCTTCCTCTCACCATCCCTCTCCCACTCTCAACCTCTCTTTATCTTGTCTATCTCTCACTATTTCTCTTGCTGTCTATCTCTCTCCCCCTCCCTCATCCCACCCACTTTCTCTCTTACTGTCATCCTCCTTATCTCTCTCTGTGTACCTATATTTCTCTATCTCTCTCTAACTCCCACTATCGCTCTCTCACTAACTCACTCTGAAAACCTCCCGATATTTATCTCTATCTCTCTTTATTTAACTCTCTCCCTCCCTCACTTAGGCTCTCTCCCAATCTATGTAACCTCTCTCTATCTCTCTCATTCTGTCGCTATCCCTCTCCCTATCTCTCTTTATATATATATCTTTATCTTCCTCCTGACCACTTCCCCTTTCTCTCTTATTCTACCCCTTTCTCTGTATCTCTCTCTTTCGATTTTTCTAGCTCCCTTCATCTCTATCTACATCTCTCTAACTCTATCTCCATCACCCTCCGATCCTTCCTTCCGCGCTCTCTATTTCTATATATATATATATCTCTATATCTTCCCCTTCTTCCTTCCAACTCCACTTTTCTCTCCACCTCTTTCTATCCATCTCTCTATCTGTCTCTCGTCCTCCATCCCTCTAAGCTTTCTCTCTCACTGCCTCTGACGATATCTATCTCTGCATTGCTTTCTTTCTGTATCCCTCTATACATCCCTAACTATCTCCCCCTCCCACACTCTTTCTCTCCCTCCCTCTCTCTCCCTATTTATCTCTCTTCCTCCCTCTCTATTTCTATCTCCCCTACCTCTCTCTATCTTTCTCTACCTCTCTATACTACTCTCCCTGGATCCTACCCAACCTCCCTCCTGACCTCCCTCCAACACTTTCTTTTTCTCACTCTCTCCGTCAATCTATCTTTCTCTAGCCTCCTCTATATCACATTCTCCCTATCTCATACGCTCCACTCCCACAACATCCCTCCCTCCCAATAACTCATATCTCTCTGACTCTCTCTATCTCTCTTTCAATCTCTCCTTCACCCTCCCTACGTCCCTCACTTCCACTATTCCTCTCCCACTTCTCAAGTCTCCCTCTTTCTCTCTATCTCTCCCTACCTCTCGCACTCTCTCTGTATCTCTCTTTCTATCTCTCATCCCCAACCACGCTCTTTTCCTACCTCTCCACTTCTAACTATCCATTCTCTATCTCTCTCTGTGCCTCTCACTTCCTCGCTCTCTTGTCTCTCTATCCCTGCCTGTCTCTCTACCTCCATCTCTCTCCCTTCTTTCCTCCCTCCCTCTCACTCTATCTTTTTATCTCTCTCAGTCTAAAGTTATCTATTTCCCTCTCTGAATCCCTCTTGCTCTATCTTTCTATCTATCGATCTCTCACGCCATCCTTACTCCCTCCCTCTCCTTCACCTTCTTCCTCTTTCTTCACCTCTTTCTATTTCACTTTCTCTCTGTGTATCTGACTCTCCCTCCTTCTTACCCAACCTCCCTCACTCCATCTATCTAATCGCTCCCTCCCTATCCCCCTCTCTATCTAACTCCATTAATTGTCTTCATATCTATTTATCAATATCTCTCTATGACTCTCTACTTCTCTATATGTTTCTTTCTCTCCTTCCCTCGCTCTCTATCCCAAACGCCCACCCGTCATCTTGCTCCATTTTTTCTCTATCTATCATCTCTTTATCTATCTGTCTGTCTATCTCTTTGACTCTCCCTCTGAATCCCTCCTACCTTCTGGCAAAACCTCACTCTATCTCTCTCTGTCTATCTTTATCCATGTCTCTCTACCTCTCCCTCTTTTCCTCACTGTTATTCTTCCTCTCTTTCCCTCGCTGCCACTTTCTCTATCTCTCTCCTTCTCTCTAAACCTATTTCTCTCTCTATCTCTCAGTATCCCTCTATCTCCTTCCCTCTCTATATCTATTTCTCTCTATCTCTCTGTATCCCTCTATCTATCTATTTATCAATCTATCTCTATACCTTATCTCCCCTCTCTCCGTATCTCTCTATATCTATCTCTTTCTCGCCCTATCTCTCTATCTCTCGATGCTCTATCCCTCCTACTTTCTGGTTCCATCTTTATCTATCTCTCTCTATCTATTTCTCTATCTTTCTCTCTATCTCACTCTCCCACTCCCGTCCACCTTCTCTCTCACTCTCTCTCTCTCTATTCCTTTCTGTCACTCTTAATCTGTCTATGACTCTGTATTTCCTAGTCTCTCTATCTCCCCGTATCTAATTCTCTTTGCCTTTCTCTCCCATCACCTCTCTCTCTCTTAAATCCCTCCTTCTCATTCCAACCACCCTTGCTCCGTCCTTCTAAATAATTCTCTCTTTCATTCTCTTTGTTTCTCGTTCTATCTAGTCCTTTCCCTCTTCCTCCCTCCTACACTCTCTGTCCCACTCTCTTTCTCTGTTCCATTTCATTCTCTCCCTCCCCCACTGCTCTATCTATCCCACTATCTTTATCCATCCCTCTATGTCTCACTCCCTACCACCTTCCCTTGATCTCTCATCCTCCCTCTCTATCTCTACACCTCTGTATTTCACTCTATATCTGCCCCTCTTTGACACTATATCCAACTTCCTCCTTTTATCTAGCTGTCTATTTCACACTACTTCATCATCCCTTCTTCCCCTCTCTTTCGCTCTCTCTTTATACATTTCTATCTCTCTAAATATGCTTCTATCTCTATCTCCTTATCTCTTCCTCTCTCTATCTTTCACTCTCTGTATTAGATTCTCTCCCTCTTGCTCTCTCATCCTCGCACCACCCCACCCTCTCTCTATCTTTTTATCTCTCTATCCCTCTCTATCACGTTCCTTCTCTGTCTCTACCTCTATCTCCCATTCTGCCTTCCTACCTTTCACTATCTCTAAATTTCGGTCTACAGCTATCTCTTTTCCCCTCCCTCCCGCTCGTCGCATTTTTCTCTTATTACTTCTCTCTATCTGTCTTTATCTCTCTGCCCCTTCCTCCCACCCTCTCTTTCTTCTCTAATTCTCTCCTTCCCTTCTTCTTCTTTCTTTCCCTCTAACTCTGTGTTTCTAACTTCTTATCTATCTTTCACTCACTCTCTATCTATAGCTCCCCACTTCCTCCCTCTCCCTCTCTCAGCCTCACTCTTTCTCTCAATCTCTCTCTAAGCTTCTCTCTCCATTTATCTCTCTATTTCTCTCTCTACCGTTCCATTTATATATCTGACTCAGCCACCCCCCAACCACCCTGCACCCACCCTCCTTATTTCCGTCTGTCTCTATCATTTTCTATCTATCTACCTCTCTCTGTATATACATCTCTCTATCTTTCTGTACCTCGCTCTCCATCTTTATCTCTCTCCCTTCCTCAATGTCTATCTCTATCTCCCTCCTCCTCTCTCTCTAAGTCCTCTATTTATCTCACTACATCTCTCTCACCCTCCCCTCTTCCACTCGCTCCATCTTTCTCTCTCTCTATCTATCTCTTTATCTATTTCTGTATCTGTCTCTTCCCTTCAAACCGACCAACTCTCTCACTCTCAATCTCTTTCTATCTCTCTCTCTATCTGTATCTATCTGTTTATCTACCTATCTATTTCCCTCTGGATCTCTGTCTCCCAACCTCTGTTTTATCTCTCCCTGTTTAGCTCTCAACCTTAATCCCTCCCACTCGCTCCCACTCTCCCTATATCTCTCTGTTTCTTTCTCTCTCATTCTCTCTATCCGTTTCTTTCTACCACGCGCTATCAATATCTCTTTCTCTCTGTATCCCTCTGTCTATTTCTATATCTCTCTCTTTCTGTCTATCTCTCTTCCTTCCCTGTGCCTTTCTATATCTCTCTACCTCTCTATTTCAATCTGCTTCTCATTAGCTTCTTCTATCTCTCTCTATCTACCTATCTATCTCTCTATTTCTCCTTCATTCTCACCCTCTCTATCTCCAATAACATATTTCTCTTTCTAACTCTATCTTTCTGTCTTTCTCTCCCACTACCTCCTTTCCAACATCTCTATTTCACCATCTGTATCTCTATCTCTGTTCTCTCTGCCTCTTCTCTCCCTCCAACATTCCCACTACCACCCTGCCACTATACCTCTCAATATAATTCTTAATTTCCCTCACTCCCTAACTATGTCACTCTTGCTTCCCCTCCCTCCCGCACCCCGTCTCCCACTCGCCCTCTCTCTGTTCCCTGCCACCCCCTCCCCTTTCTACCTTTCTCTCTATTTCTATTTATCTCTTTCTCCATCGCTCCTCCCAACATCTCTCTCCAACTCTCTCACTCTATCTCCCTACCTTCTCTCTGTATTCCTCTCCCTCCCGGCCTGTCTCTCTAACTCTCTCTTTTCTGTCTTTGTATCTCTCTATCTCCCTCTCTCTTGTTCCATCTTTCTTCTTCTACCTCTCTATGTATCTATCTCTATCTCTTTTTATCTCTCTCTATATCTGATTCTATCTCTCAAGTTTCCCTCCCTTCCCCGCCCTCACTTTCTGGCTGTCTCGCTCTCTCTTACTATTTTTCTATTTCTTGTTCTCCCACGCAGCCTCCCTCACTTCCACCCTCCCTCTCCAATTCGCTCTTTCTCCCTCCTCCTTTCTATTTTCTCTCCTTCTTTCTTTCTGCCTCTCTGTCTGTATCTATCGCTCTATCTCCTCAAATTTCCCGCTCTCCCCCCTGGCTCTGTTTCTAAATCTCTATCTCACTGAATAAATCTCTCAATTTCTCTATATATCCCTAACTATCTATATCTCACTTTCTCCGTACCTCTTCTCGCTATCTCTCGCCAACACGGTCTCTCCATCTATCACTCTACCTCTCTTTCTATTTATCTGACTCCCCCTCCTTCCTACCTCACTCTGTTTATCTCTCTCTTCCTTTGTCTCTTTCCTTCTCTCTTTGTCTTTTCCTATCTTATACTCTCTGTCTTTTTCTCCCAGGCCCTCCCTGCCCCCTTAATCCCTGCAACCCACCGCACCACCCGATCTATCTTTCTATCCATTTCTCTATCTCTATCTCATTCTCTCTCAATCTATTTTATCTCTATTTTTATCAATCTCTGACTCCTCTCCTCCCTCCCATACCCCTTCTCCCACTGTCTCTCTCTTTCTCTATTCTCTCTCACTCCCTAACTCGTTCTATCTCTCTATTACTGTATCTCCCTTTCTATCTCTCTCCCTTCCCCCCTTCCAACATCCCTCTTCCTCTCTCCGCCACTGTCTTCCTCCCACTCTCTTTATATCTCCCTCCCATCTTCTCTATATCTCTATAGCTTTCTATCTATTTTGCTCTCTCTACCTCCCTCACTCTCGCTGCATTTTTCTCAGTCTATCTCTCTCTAACACTAACTCTCTTAATCTCATTTTAATTCTTCTATCTCTCTCCCTATCGTCCCCTCTTCCCTGCCTGGTCTGCGTCTCTCTATCTTCTTCCCACTCTCTTTAGAAATCCCTCCCATCTTCTCTATATCTCTATAGCTTTCTATCTATTTTGCTCTGTCTACCTCCTTCACTCTCACTGCATGTTTCTCTATCTATCTCTTTCCAATATTAATTCTCTTAATCTCATCTATATTCTTCTATCTCGTTCCCTTTTCCCTGCCTTGGCCCGCGTCTCTCTCCTCCCTCCTTCCCACCCTAGCCCTAACGCTCTTGCACTGTCTCTCTTCTTCTCTATTTCAATCTCTGTACCTCTCCCTCCATGAATCCACCTCTCCCACTCGCCTTCTTTCTCCCAACTTCTCTCGGTCTCTCTCCCTCCCTCTCTTTCTTATCTCTCTGTAAATCTATACTTCTTCCCCATCCTCCGATGCTCTCTATCTCCCTACCTGTCTTTCTCTTTCTCTCTCTATCTCTCTCTACCTCACTCATTATATGTCTCTACTTCTCTCTATATCTCTATATGTCACACTCCCTACCTCCCATTCTCTCCCTACCAGTCTCTCTATGTCTTACTCTCTTCTTACCTCTCTCCCTCCCTTTCTCACTGTATCTCTATCTATCTCTCTCTGTCTATTTCTTTCGATCTCTATTTATCGATTTAACTCCCTCTAGCTCCATCTTCTTCTCTCTATCTCTATAACTATCTCTCCCTCAAACCCTCTCACCCTTTCCCTCTCTATATAACAAACGCTCTACCTCTCTTTCATTGACTCTCTATCCCTTTATGTCTTGTCTCTCTCTCACTCTTTCTCTTTGTATTTTCCCTCCCTCTCTTTCTATCTGTCTCTCTCTGTATCTCATATCTCTTATTTACTCTCTATCTCCCGCTCCCTCCTCCCCTCTCTCTATATATATATATAATCATATAACCATCTCCCCATCTCTGTCTATCTCTCGAATTTATCCCTCTCTTGCTCTCTATCTGTATCTATCTCTCTACCTCAATCTGTACCTCCAGCTTAGTTTACCTCCCTTTCCATCTCTATTTCTATTTATGTCGCTCCACGCTCCATCTCACCTCCCTCCCACACAACCACCCTATCCCCCTCTAACTTCCTCCCTCTCTCCTCTCTCTCTCGGTGTTTATCTAATACTCTATCTCGGATTCTCTCTCTATCTCCCTAACTATCTTAATATCTCATCTCTCTTACTCTCTCCCTGTCTCTCTCCATCTCTCTCTAAACCTCATTTCATTTATCTCTTTCGCACTCCCTAGCTATGAGTGTAATTCTGTATCTTTCTATCCTTGCCCCAGCCTCTCCATTTCACTCACCGACCGTCTCTATCTCGCTGTTATCTCTGTCTACCTCTCTCTGCCCTAACCTCTCACTCCCCCACTCTCTCTATATCTATCACTCACACCCTAACACTCTATCTCTCTCATTCTGAATGTATTTCTCATTTTATTTCTCTCTCCTTCCCCTCCCTACAACTCACCCGCCATCTCCGACATTCTCTCTGCCTCCCTGTCTCTAGCTAGCTCTCTGTTTCTATCTACCTCTCCCTCTCCCTTCTAATACCCTCTCTTCCTCCCTCTCAATCCTTCCCTCCCACTCTATCTCTCTTTACTTATCTCTCGCTATATCTTTTTCTATCAACCTCTAGATCTATCTATCTCTCCCCCTCACTCCCGTCCTTTCTAACTTTTTCTATCTTTCTCTTTCTCTCTTTCTGTTCCTCTTTATTGCTCTGTCTCTCTCTCTACCCCTCCCTCTATATCTAATTCTCTCTACCTCTCTATCGCTCCCTCCTCTTTCAGTCTCTCTGTGCCCCTCTTTCCTTCTCTCTTTCTGTCACTCTTTATATCTGCTTCTATTGCCCTTCCTCTTTCCTCCTCTCTATCCAGTCTTATTACCAGCCCCCTCGTTCCCCTGTAGCTCCCACCATCTTGCTCACTCTTTACCTCTTTATATCTCTCTTTTCTCTCTTTATCGCGCTTCTCTTAGTATCTATCTCTAGCTTCATTCCTCCCTGTTTGTAAGTTTCTCCATCCCCTTCTGTATGTCTTTATCTGTTTCTCAGCTCTCTTTATCTCTCGGTATTGCTCTATATATCTTTACTTCATGACCTCTCTCTCTCTCTTTCTCTCTCTCTCTCTCTCTCTCTCTCTCAGTCACTATCTCGCGCTCCGTGGTGTAATGGTTACCATGCTAACGTCATACACCCAAGGTCGCGGGTTCAAACCCGGCGGAGGACGGGCGTAAAAATCCTTAGCATGGCTTCCTTCGGAAGGGAAGTAAAGCCGTTGGTCCTGTGTCGTAGATTTACAGCACATAAAAGAACCTCAAGCCTGATAGAGAGGCCTCTGAGCAAAATTAAGCGGTCTTTCACGCCCAATTTAGAATGGAACGCTGAGAACCATAGAGGTTAAAGAGCGTCGATAAATAACACGCTATTTTTATTTTATTTCTTTATACACTATATCCCCTCTAACTCTCTAACGCTTCTTGCATACTTCTATCTCCCTTCCTCCCTCTCTTCTCAATCTCGCTCTCTATCTATACCTCTAAATCTCTATTTGTGTGCATCTCTCTCTTTATCTCACCATCTCTCTCTATATATCTCAAACTATCTCTCTTCTTTCTCTATCCCTCTATTTCTTTTTCTATATCTCTGGCTCTATCTCTCTATATCCCACTATATACAGTTCTCCCTCCCTCCCGCTCACCACTTCTCACTCAATGCCGTGATCTCTCCCTCTTCCTAACTCTCTACAACTCTCTCATTCTCCAGCTCTCTATGTCATTCGCTCTATCTCACTCTACCTCTCTCTAAGTGTATCTCTATTTCTCTCTAAAACTCTCTCTCTACCTTCATCCCTATCACACCCTAACTCCATATGTCTCTCCCTCTCTTTATCCTTCAGTCCTTCTCTCAGTCTCTCCCATTTCCCTCTTTCTCATTCTCCTGCAATCTCTTTTTATCTCCCTCCCACCCTCCCTTTCTCTCTCTACTGGCTCTTCCCTCTTTGATTCCTATTCCACACTCTTTCTCCTTCCCTCTTTCTCTTATCTCTCTCATTTCTTTCCTTTCTCTTTTTCACTATAAACCAATCTCACTCCCCAAATCTCATACTCTCTCCCTCTCTCTCTAGTTCTCCCTATATCTTTTTCTATCTCTTTTTTTTCTATCCATCCCTAGCCCTACCCTCTCTGTGTCCCCTTCTCACCCTCACATTCTCTCTATCGTACGTCCCTCTCTCCCTATCTCTTCACCTCTCTATATTTATCTCTCCATTTCTCTTTATCTATCTATCTCTTTCTCTCTCTCTCTCTCTTTTTCTCTTATTCTTTCTATCGTATTGTATATAGGCCGGCCTCCCTCCTTCCATCATATCCTACCTCTCCCACTTCTCTCTCATTCTCTTTCTATCTCTCTTTTTTGGTATATCTCTTTTCACCTCCCTACCTTCATTATTACCAGACTCCATTCTTATTCTCCCTCTTTCTCTTTATCCCCCTCCCTGTCCATCTATTTATCTCTAGTTCTGTCTCCCCCCCTCTCACCTCCTCTCTCACCCTGCCTGTCTATTTCTATCTCTCTCTACCTCCAATATAACGAAAAATCTCTCTATCTACAACTGTCACACATTATGCATCTCAACTGTCTCTGCCTCCCTCTGTCTATTTTTCCACGACCTGTCTGTCTGCCAATTTCTTTCCCTCTCTCTATCGCTCTCTATACCTTTCTCTATCTCTCTTCTCCTATCATACCCACTCCACTCCTACCCCTTCCCTCCCACCCGCTCTTCTCGCTTTCGCTCTCTCTCTCCTTATATCTCTCTATTTTTCAATGTCTCCCACCGCCTTCCAACCTCACTAATCTCCCCCCAACTTTGCTCCTTTTCTCTTTTCCTCTCTCTCTCTATCTCCCTCCATCTCTTTCTATCACCCTCTATCTTCTCTATTTTCATGTCTTTCGCTGACCCTCTCAATGTATTTCTCTCTACAGGTCTCTCTACCTCTATCTGTCTCTATCTCTATATCTCTCCCTCCCCCCTGACACCCTCTGGCTCTCTATCTCTCTCAATCCTACTCTTTGTATATCTCACTATTTCTCTTGCCATCTTTGATTCCCTCTCTCTCCATCTTTCTCTCTATATTTGACTCTATTCCTCGGTCTCCCCCACCCTTCTATTCTTCCTCTCATTCTACTTCTCTCTCCCACCCTCTCTACATCAATCTCTCTTTCTCTCTGTGTATTTGATTCTCCCTACACCCACCCACCCATTCCCATGTATCTGTCTCGCTCCCACTCTATCTCTTCCTTCTCACTATATCACTCTCTTTAACTGTCTCTATATCTATCCCCCTCTATCACTTTGACTTCTCCTTACTTCATAATCTCTTTCCATGAATCTTAACCTCACTTTCTACATGTATCTTTCTGACACTCCCTCTCTCTCGCTCCCTCCCTCTCTATTTGTCTATTGCTGTCCCAAGCTCTCACCCGACCTCTTGCTATATATTTCTGTCTCTATCTCTTACCATGTGACATGTGGTGAATTGATATGTATGGTGACTTGACATGTGTGGTGAGGTGAACCATGTGAAGAAGTGACGTGTGTGGTGTGACATGTGGTGAGGTGTCATGTGTGGTGAAGTGACATATGTGGTGAGCTAATATGTGTCATGTAGTATGGTGACATGTGTGGTGAGGTGAAATGTGTCTTTAACTTTTATATGTGGTGAAGTGATATGTGTGGTGAGGTGATATGTGCGGTGAGGTGACATGTGTGCTGAACTGAATTGTATGGTGAAGTTATATGTATCATGAAGTGAAATGTACAGTGAAGTGATATGAGTGGTTAGGTGACATGTGTTGTAAACTGTTATATGTGGTGGGGAGATGTGTGTGGTGAGGTAACATGTGTGGTGAAGTGAAATGTGTGGTGGTATGTGTGATGAAGTGATATGTGTGGTGAAGAGTCATTCATGGTCCTGTGATATATGTGGTAAGTAAAATGTGTGATGAGGTGACAAGTGTGGTGTAGTGATATGAGTGGTGAGATGACAAGAGTGGATAATTGACATGTGTGATGAAGCAATATGTGTGGTGAAGTGATATGTGTAGTGTGGTAACATGCGTGGTGAGGTGATGTGTGGCAAGGTCTCATGTGTGGTGAAGCGATATGTGTGGTGAAGTGATAAGTGTGATGAAGTGATATTTTTGGTGAAGTTACATGTCAGGTGAAGTGTTGTATGGTGAGGTGCCATAATTAATGAAGAGAAATGTGTGAAGTCATATATGTAGTAAAGCAACATGATTGGTAAGTGATATTTGTGGTGAGAAGACAGGTGTTCTGAGGCGAATTGTTTGGTGAAGTGATATTTTTTGTAGGTGATATGTGTGGTGAAGGGATATTATGAGGCGACATGAGTGTTGAAGTGCTATTTATCATAAAGTGACATGTG
Source organism: Hymenopus coronatus (assembly GCA_030762935.1). Classification (NCBI taxonomy): domain Eukaryota; kingdom Metazoa; phylum Arthropoda; class Insecta; order Mantodea; family Hymenopodidae; genus Hymenopus; species Hymenopus coronatus. The sequence goes on along the minus strand of CM060894.1, from coordinate 127,340,767 downwards.
TGATGAGTAAAATGAGTGGTGAGGTGACCCGTGTGGTAATTTGACATGTCTGGTGAAATGGTTATATGTGGTTAAATGACATGATTGGCGGAGTGATATGTGTGGTAATAATATATGTATGATGAATTCAAATGTATGATAAAATGATATTAAAGTGAAGTATATATATGGTGAAGTATTAGATACAGTGCACTGACTTATGTAAAGACGTGACATGAGCAAATAGGTGACATTTGTGGTGAATTACTATATGTGGAAGAGTGATAGGTTTTTCGCAGTAATATGTGTGGTAAGGTGATATATGTGTTCTGGTGACATGAGTGGTGAAGTGACATGTGTGGTGAAAGGATATGTGTGGTTAAGTTAAATATTTGGAGAAGTATAGTGAGGTGACATGTTGTGTGAAGTGATACTGCGGTGAAGTGACATGTGTGGTGAAGGTATATGTTTAGTGAAGTGACATATGTGGTGAGGTGACATGTGTGCTGAAGTGATGTGTGGCGAGGTGACATGTGTGGTGAAGTGACTAGGGTTGTGAGGTGACATATCTGGTGAAGTGATGTGTGGTGAGGTGTCATGAGCGATGAAGCTATATGTTTGGTGAAGTCATATGTGTTACGAAGCGTCATGATTGTTAAATGATATGTGTGGTGAGAAGACAGTGCGCCGAGGTGAATTGTTTGGTGAAGTGATATTTGTTCGGAGGTGACATGTGTGGTGCGGTGATGTGTGTGGTGAAGTAAAATGTGTGACAAAGTGCTGTGTGTGGATAGGTGATTTCACAATTTTTCGCAGTGATATGTGTGCTAAGATGATATATGTGGTGCCATGATATATGTGTTTTGGTGACATAAGTGTTGAAGTGAAATGATATATGTACTAAGGCTAAATATTTGAAGTCATATGTATGGTGAAGTGACATGTGTTGTGAAGTGATATATGCGGTGAAGTGATGTGGGTAAGGTGTCATGAGTAGTGAAGCGATAGGGTTGTTAACGTGACATGTGTGGTAGAGTGACAGGAAAGGTGAAGTGATATGTGTTTTGAGGTGACATGTTTGGCGAGTACATGTATAGTGAAGTGATATTGTGGTGAAGAGATATAGGTTATGAGGTGAAATGTGTGCTGAAGTGATATGCTTGGTGATGAATTTGAAAGGTGAGATGAGATGAGTGGTGAAGTAATATGTGTGGTGAGTAAAATGCTTTTCGGGGTGATCTGTATGGTGAAGGGCTATGTGTGAACTAATATGTTTGGTGAAGTATATGTGTGGTACCGTGATATGTATGGTGAAGTAATATGTGTGGTGCGGTGACATGTGTAGTAAGGTGATATGTGTAGAGAGCTGACGGGTGTGGTGAGGTGACTATGTGGTGCAAGGATATTTGGTGAGGTGATGTGTAGTGAGGTTTAATGTGTGATGAAGCGATATGGATGGTGAAGAGATATGTATGGTGAAGTGACAAGAGTGGTGAAGTGATTGTGTGGTTAGAAGATGTGTGTTGTGAAGAGATATGTTTTTTCAAGTGATATATGGTTAAAGAGGCAAGTGTGGTGAGGTGACATGTGGGTAAGGTCATATGTGTGGTGAGTACATGTGTGCTGAAGTGGTATGTGTGGTGGGGAGAAATAGGTTATGAGGTGACCTGAGTAGGGAAGTGAACTGCTTGGTGAGTAGGATGAAAGGTGAGGTTACATGTGTGGTGAAGTGATATGTATACCAAAGTAATATGTGTGCTGCAGTGATATGAATAGTGAAGTGATATGTTTGAACCAATAGGTATGGTGAATGATACGTGTGGTGAGGTGATATGTATGTTGAAGTAACATGTGTGGTGAGGTGATAGTTGCCCTCCGTGGTGTAATGGTTACCATGCTAGCTTCATATACCCAAGGTCGCGGGTTCAAACCCGGCAGAGGACGATGGATTTTTTCGGGCGTAAAAATCCTTAGCATGGCTTCCTTCGGAAGGGAAGTAAAGCTGTGGGCCCCGTGTTGTAGATTTACAGCACGTAAAAGAACCTCAAGCCTGATAAGAGAGGCCTCTGAGCAAAATTAAGCGATCTTTCATGCCCAATATAGAATGGGACGCTGAGAACCAAAGCAGTTAAAGAGCGTCCATAAATAACAAGCCATTTCATTTCATTTGGTGAGGTGATATGTATGGTGAAGTAACATGTGTGATGGTGTGACATTTGTGGTTAGGTTACATTTGAAGTGAGGTGAGAGTGTGTTGAGGTGATTGTGTGGTGAGAGGATCTGTGTGGTGAGATGACCTGTGTTTTGAGGTGACTGTGTTGTGAGCACATATGTGGTGAAATGATATATGTGGTGAACTGACATGTTTGGCTAGGTGACATGTTTACAGAAGTGACATTTGTGGTGAAGTGAATATGTGGTGAGATTACACGACTGGTGAAGTGAAATGTAGGTGAGGTGATAGTTGTTATGAAGTACAGTGGTCTTAGGTAACATGTATGTTGAAGTGATAGTTGTGGTGAGGTGACATGAATATTGATGTGACATGACTGGTGAAAAGGAATGTTAAATGAAGTGAATGGTATTGTGAAGTGATAAGAGTGTGGTGAGGTGACGTGTTTTGAGGTATCATGTGTTGTGAAGTGGTATGTGGTGAGGTGACAGGTGTGGTGAGTTGACAAGTCTAGTGAAATGAAAGGTATGATGAAGTGAAATGTGTAGTGAGATGATATGGGTGATGAAGCGATATAAGTGGTGAAATGACATGTATCGTGATGTGATTTGTGTAGGTAGGTGATATATGTGGTGAAGTGAAATATGTGGTGAGGTGACGTGTGCTGAAGGATATGAGTGGTGAGATTATATGAATAGTGATGAGATTTGTATGGTGAGATGACATATGTGGTGAACTGAAATGTGTGGTGAAGTGGTATGTGTGGTGAGATGAAATGTGTTAGAAAGTGACTTATTTGGTCAAGTGAGCTAGTGGTGAAATTATATGTGTGATGAGTTTCATGTGTGGTGAAGCGATATAGGGGGTGAAGTGGTATATGTGAAGAAGTGACATGAGTTGTAAAGTTATATGTGTGGTGAAGTGTCAATTATTCGGCTACTATCTGTGTGGTAGGGTGATAAGTGTGAAAAGTGTGCTGTGGTTACAAGTGTGGTGAAGTAATATGAGGTGTGCGGTGACAGGAGAGGTGATGTGACATGTGTGGTGAGTGATATGCACATTGAAACCATGTTAGCGGTGAAGTCATATGTGTGGTGACGGGACATGCGAAGTGAGGTGACATAGCTGGTGAAGTGATGTGTGGTGGCGGAACATGTGAAGTGAGGTGACATAGCTGCTAAGGTGACATGTGTTAGTGAAGGTATAAATGTGGTCTAGTGACAAGAGTGTTGTAGTGCGGCAAGACGACATGTGCTGTGAGGTGAATCGTTCGGTGATGTGAAATGTTTTTTGTGTAACATGTGTTGTAGCGTGTGGTGAGTTACATGTGAGGAAGGTCACATGTGCGAGAACATGAGTGTGAAATGTTATGTGTGGTGAGGAGAAATAGGTGGTGAGGTGACATGTGTATGGAAGTGATATGTTTGGTAAGTAGTACCAAAGGCGAGGTTACATATGTGGTGAAATGATATGTGTGCTGAAGTGATATGTGTGGTGGGGTGACATGTGGTAGAAGTGACATGCTGGAAAAGTGACATGTCTGGTGTAGTGATATGTAATTTGAAGTGATCTATGTGAACAAATATGTATGGGGCAGTATATGTGTGCTGAGGTGATATGTATGGTGAAGTGACATGTTTAGTGATTTTACATGTGAGGTGACAGATTTGGTAAGGTGACTATGTGGTCAGAGGATAGGTGTGGTGAGAATACATGTGTTGTGAGCTGGCTGTGTGGTGAGTACATGTGTAGTGAAATGATAGGTGTGCTAAAGTGTCAGTTTTGGTAGGTGACATGTTTACTGAAGTGACATGTGAGGTGAAGTGATATGTACGGTGAAGTAAACTGTGGTTAGGTTACATGTCTGGTGAAGTGAAATGTATGGTGTTTTGATATGTGTGGTGAGGTGATGGTGATGGTGAAGTTATATTTGTGGTGAAGTGATGTGTGCGGTTAACTATATTTATTGTGAAGTGGTATGTATGTTGAAGTGACAGGTGTGGTGAGGCGACATGAATGGTAAGGTAACATGAGATGTGAAGAGAGATGTATGGTGAAGTGATATTGTGCTGCAGTGATATGTGTGGTACAGTGAATGGCATGGTGAAAAGATGTGTGTGTAGAGGTGACGTGTGGTGAGGTGATATGTGTCGTGAAGTGTTATGTGTGTTCACGTGACATATGGAACGCTGAAATTTGTGGTGAGGTGTCATGAGTGGTGAAGTGAATGTATGATGAAGTGAAATGTTAAGTGAAATATTTGGTGAAATGACACGTATAGTGAAGTGATATGAGTGTTTGAGTGACATGTGTGGTGAACTGAAGTATGTGGTGATTTGACATGTGCTAAAGTGATATGAGTTGTGAACTGACATGAATGGTGAAGTGATTTGTGTGGTGAGATCACATATGTTATGAACTGCAGTCTGTGGTGCGGTGCTATGTGTGGTGAAGTGTAATACGTGGTAAAGTGACTTCAGTGGTGGGGTGACATGTGTAGTGAGTGCCTTTCTTTTAGGTGACTTTTGTAATGAAGTTATATGTGTATGGTGAGTTGTCATGTGTGATGAAGCATCATAGGTGGTGAAGTCATATGTGCAGCAAGGTGATATGTGTGGTAACGTCATATGTTTGCTGAATGATATGTGTTGAAAGATATGTGTGGTGAGGTCGCATTTCCATGAGTACATGTGTGGTGGAGCAACATGTGTGGTAAGTTGACATGTATGGTGCAGTGATATGTTTTGTGTGTTATATGAAATGTTAGGTGATATTTGTGGTGAAGTGATATGTATTCTGTAATTTTTGTGTGGTGAAATGATAGGTAAAGTGAAGCGATTTGTTTGAAAAGTGACGGGTAATGTCTAGTGAAGTGATATGTATGGTGCAGTGATATGTTTTGTGTGTTATATGAAATGTGAGGTGATATTTGTGGTGAAGTGATATGTATGCTGTAATTTTTGTGTGGTGAAATGATAGGTATAGTGAAGTGATATGTTTGATATATTGACGGGTAATGTCTGGTGAAGTGAAATGTATGGTGAAGTGATATGTCTGGTGAAGTGATACGTATGGTGAAGTGATATGTCTGGTGAAGTAATATGGGTAGTGAAATGAGATGTGTGGTGAAGAGATATGATTGGTGAAGTGAAATGAGTTGTGAAGTGAGATGTTTGGTATGGTTTCATATGTGGTGAGGTGACATGTTTGGTGAATTGACATGTGTTGCAAAGTGTGATGAAGAAATAGGTATGGCAAAATTATGGTAAAGTGAAATATGTGCTGATATATGTGTGTTGAAGTGATATGAGTGGTAAGGTTACATGAGTGATGAAGTGATATATGTGGAGAAGTGTGTTGTGGTGAGATGACATATGTGGTGAACTGCCATGCGGTTAAGAGAAATGAATGCTGAGTTGACATGTTTGGTGAAGTGACGTTTGGTGGTAGGTTTCATGTGTGGTGAAGCGATACACATGGTTAAGTGATATTTGTGGAGCAGTGGCATGATTGGTGAAGTGATATATGTGATGAGATGACATGTGTGGTAAGGTGATATATTTGGTGAATTGCTTAAAGTTGTGATGTGATATGAGTGGTGCAGTCTAATGTGTGGCGAGTGCATGTGTGGTGAAGCAATATCTGGGGTTAGATCATATGTATAGTGAGGTGACATATGTGGTGAAGTGATATCAAAGGTTTGGTGATATTTGTGGGGATGTGTGATGTGTTCTGAGGTTGCATGTGTGGTAAGTGACTTGTAGTGCGATGTGATACACATGGCAAAATGACATGTATATAAAAGTGAAATTATTTGGTGAAGTGATATGTGTTGTGAGGTGATCTTTTTTGTGAGGTCTCATGTGCGGTGAGTACATGTGTGCTGAACCGATACATGTGGTGAGGTGTCACTCATGGTTAGATGATGCGTGTGGTGAAGTAACATGAGTGGTGGCAAGATATGTGTGCTGAGGCGACGTGTGATGAGGTGACATGTTTGGTGAAGTGTTTTGTGATATGAGGTGAGGTGACATGTGTGGTAAAACATGTGTTGTGAAGTGATTTGTTAATGAGATGACATGTGCGGTGAGGTAACATGTTTGGTGAAAAGATTTGTGTGGTGAAGTGATATAAGTGATGAAGTGACATTTTGGTGAGTTGACCGGTGACTTAAATTTTGGTTAAGTGATATGTGTTATGAGGTGATGTATGAATAAATGATATATGAAAAGTGAAATATGTAAAGTGAGGTGACATGTGTGATGAAGTGACATGAGTGTTGAGGTGAAATGTGTGGTGACAATATATGTATGGTGAAATGATATGAGTATTGAAGTAGATGTGTGGTGCGGTCACATTTGTGGTGAGATGATATTTGGTGAAGTGATATGTGTGGTGAGATGTCTTTTGATGTGAAGTGAAGTGTATGTAGAAGTGATATGTGTGGTGAGGTGCATGGATGGTGAAGTGAAATGTGTGGTGAGGTGATATGAGTGGTGTAGTGTTATGTGTGGTGAAGTTAAATGTGTTGTGAGGTGTTTTGTGTGGTGAAGTGAAGTGTATGTAGAAGTGATACATGTGGTGAGATGACATGTGCGGTGAAGTGAAATGTGTGGTGAGGTGACATGAGTGGTGCGGTGTTATGTGTGGTGAAGTGATATAACTGGTGAAGCGATATGTGTGGTGAAGTTAAATGTATGGTGAAGATATATGTGTGGTGAGGTGATATAAGTGGTGAAGTTAAATGTATGGTGAAGATATATGTGTGGTGAGGTGATATAAGTGGTGAAGTTAAATGTATGGTGAAGATATATGCGTGGTGAGGTGATATAAGTGGTGAAGTTAAATGTATGGTGAAGATATATGTGTGGTGAGGTGATATTAGTGGTGAAGTTAAATGTATGGTGAAGATTTATGTGTGGTGAGGAGATATAAGTGGTGAAGTTAAATGTATGGTGAACGTATATGTGTGTTGAAGCAACATGTATGGTGAGGTGAATATGATGGTGAAGTGATATATATGGTGAAGGGAAATGTATGCTGAAATGCTTTGTGTGTTAAAAATGACATGTGGTGAGGTGACATGTGCCGTGAAGTATAATGTGTGGCAAGGTGACATATGCGGTGAGGTGATATGAGTGATATAGTAATATGTGTTTTGAAGTGACAGTTATGGTGCTATGATATGTGAGGTTGGGATACATGTTTGGTAGGTGAAATATTTGTTGTGGGGACTAGTGTGGTGATATGATATGAGTGTTGAGGTGATAGGAATGATGGGTGTAGTAAGGCAACATGTGAAGTAAAGGATATTTGTGTTGAGGTGACACGTGTGATGAAGTGATGTGTGGTAAGGTGTCATTCGTGGTGAAGTCATATGGGTGGTCAGGTGACGTGTGTATGGTCATAAGTGTGGTGCGTACATGTGTGGTGAAGTAATATATGTGATGAGGAGAAATAGGTAGTGAGGTAACATATGTAGGGAAGTTATGTGCTTGGCGAGGAGTATGAAACCTGAGGTGATGTGTAAGGTGGGGTGACATGTGTGTTGAAGTGATATGTATGGTGAAGTGTCATGCGTCGTGAAGTGATATGTATGGTGAAGTGATATGTGTGAAATTATATGCATGGTGAAGTATATGTGTGGTGGGGTGATATGTATGGTGAATTAACATGTCTGTGTTGTGAAATGTGTGGTAAGCCGACATGTGTAGTGAGGTGACAAGTCTCGTAAGTTAACTATGTGTTGACTGGTTATGTGTGGTGAGGTGATATGTCTGGGGAGTTGACTGTGTGGTGAAATGATATGTGTGGTGAAGTGACATGTTGGGTTAGGTGACATGTTTATTGAAGTGATATCTTTAGTGAAGTGCTACATACATTGAAGTGAAATGTTATGTGTGGTGAGGTGACAGGTTGCGTGAGGTTATATGTGTTGTGAAAGATTATGAGTGGTAGGTTACATGTGTGGTGATAGGACATGTATGTTGAGGTGTCATGTGTGGTGAGTACATGTATGGCTTGGGGAAGTGATATGTGGTGAAGTGATATGTGTTGTCTGGTGACATGTGTGGTGAAGTTAAATATATGGTGAGTGGATATGTTTGGTGAGGATCTAGTGTGGGGTAGTGAAATATATCCTAAAGTAATATGAGTGGTAGCTGAGATGTTTGGTGATGTGAAAATATATGGTGAAGAGATATGTGTTGTGGTGTGAAATGTGTGGTGAGGCAACATCTGTGGTATAGTGAAATGCATGGTGACATTATTTAGGTATGTGGTTGGGTGATATGTGTGGTGAAGTGGTATGTGTGGTGAGGTGAAATGACTGGTGAATTTAAATGAATGGTGAAGCGAAATGTGTGGCAAAAGCACATGTGTTATGAAGTGATATGATAGTGAACTGAAATGGTTTGTGAAATGCCATAGGTGGGGAGTTGACATGAGTTTTTTTTTTATAGTGTTTAATGCCCGCTTTTGCTGCTCTGACACTGCAGGCGATGACACTGATGATACATGAAGATGGAGCCCCGATGGAATGTGAAGGCGGGGGAAACCTGAGTACCCAGAGAAAACCCACCCCTGCACCACTTTGTCCACCACAAATCTCACATGCAGTCGCTTGGGATCGAACCCGTGCCATCTAGGTGAGAGGCGAATGGCCTGACCACTCGGTCATGGCACGGCCAATGTCATGAGTGGGGACGTCTTATGAGTGGTGAAGTCATATATGTGTTCAATGATTGTGTGGTGATGTGTCATTTGTGGTGAGATGATGTGTGTTGAAGTGGTATGTGTGAGGAGGTGACATGTGTGGTAATAGGATATGTTAGGTGAAGTGACATGCATGGTGAGGTGACATGTGTAGTGGCATGATATGTATATTGAAGTGAAATGTATGGTGAAGTGTGATGGGTGGTAAGTTGACATGTGTGGTGGAGTGACATGTGTGATGAAGAGATATTTGTGATGGAGATATGTGTGGTGAAGTGCAATGAGTGGTAAAGTATATGTGTGGTGAGGTGACGTGTGGTGAGGTAACATGAGTGGTGAAGTGATATGAGTGTGGTGAGGTGTCTTGTGTGGTGATATGAGTGGTGAGGTGAGATGAATGGTGAAGAGAAATATATGGGTAAGTCATCTGTGTAATGAAGTAAAATGTGTGGTGTGGTGCAATGTATGGTGAGGTAATATCTGTAATGAAGTGGTATGTGTTGGTGAAGTGACATGCATGGTGAGTTGAAATGTATGGTGAAGTGATATGCGTGCTGTGTGTGTGATATGTGTGGTAAAGTGAAATATTTGGTGTGGTGATGACATGTACCCTGAATGTTATGTGCGGTGAGATGACAATGGGGTGATGTTATATGTGTGGTTAAGTGAGACGTAAGATGAGGTCACATCTGTGGTGAAGAGATATGAGTGAAGGGGTATCACAAGTGGTAAATTGATATGTGTGGTGAAGTGATATGTGTATGAGATGACATGTGATGTGAAGTAATATATGTTTTGAGGTGACATGTGATGTGAAGTGATTGGCATGGTGAAGCGATATGTGCTGTCAAGTATTAAGTGTGATGAGTTGACATGTGTTGTGAACTGAAATGGGTGGTGAAGTGATATGTTTGGTACGGTGATATTTATTGGTGAAATGAAATGGTAGGTAAAGTGATATTAATGTTAAGGAGACATGTGTTGCGATGTGCAATGTATGATGAAGTGATATATATGGTACCGTGATAAGTGTAATGAAGTGATATGAGTGGTGAGTTATATGTATGGGCCGCGCCTAGACAGCCCAGGTTCGATCCCAAGTGGCTGTAAGTGAGATTTGTGTTGGACAAAGTGGCACTGGGGCGGGTTTTCTCCGGTTCCCCCTTGCCACCGCATTGCACCGGTGCTCCCCCTTTATTAATGTATCATCAGTATCATCGCCTGCTGTGCCATAAGTAGTTAAAGCGGGCGTTAAACACTACAAAAAAAAAGTTATATGTATGGTGAGCTGAAATGTAGGGTGCAGTTATATGTGTGGTAAAGTGATATGTATGGTGAAGTGATATGTACACTGAGGTGAAATGTAATGTGAAGCTATTTGTATGGTGAAGTATAATGTAAGGTGAGGTGACATGCGTCGCAGTTATGTGTGGTGAAATGACATGTGTGGTGAGGTGACATGTGTGGTGAAGTAAAATAATGGTAAAGTGAAATGTGTGGTGCGGAATTATATGTGATAAAGTGATATATATCGGGAAGTGACATGTATTGTGATGTGAAATCTGTGTTTTGGTGATATGTGTGATGAAGTGACTTGTGGTGAAGAAATATGGGTGGTAAGGTGATAGGGAGTGTGAAGTCACATGTTTGGTGATGTGATATTTGTAGCGAAGTGATATGTATGGTGAAGTTAAGTGTGTGGTACGGTGATGTATGTGGTTAAATGAAATGTAAGTTGTGTGATATTATTGGCTTGGTGATATTTGTGGTGTTGTGAAATATGTGGTGATATGGTATGTGTGCTGAAGTGATATGAGTGGTAAGGTAATATGAGTGGAGAAGTGTATTGTGTGGTGAGATGACATATGTGGTAAACTAAAATGTGTGGTTAAGAAAAATGGGTGGACATGTTTGGTGAGGTGAAGTGTGCTGATAGGTGTCATGTGTCGTGAAGTGGTAAACTTGGTGAAGTGATATGTGTAGAGCAATGACAAATTGGGTGAAGTGATATATGTGGTGAGATGGCATGTGTGGTAAGGTGAGATATTTGATGAATTGATTAAAACTGTGATGTGATATGAGTGGTGTGGTCTAATGTGCAGTGAGTACATGTGTGGCAAAGTGATATCTGGGTTTAGGTAACATGTGTATTGAGTTGACATATGTGGTGAAGTGATATCAACGGCGAGGTGATATATATGGGGATGTTATATGTGTGCTAAGTTTACATGTGCTGAAGTGACTTGTAGGGCGATGTGATATATATGGCAAAATGACATGTATATTAAGGTGATATGTTTGGTTAAGTGATATGCATTGTAGGTTATCTTTGTGGTGAGGTCTCATGTGCAGTGAGTACATGTGTGCTGAACCAATACAGGTGAAGTGTCATCTGTGGTTAGATGATACGTACGTTGAAGTTACATGAGTGGTTAAAAGATATGTGTAGTGAGGTGACATGTTTGGTGAAGTGCTATGTGTTGTGAGGTGACAGATGAGGTGAGGGGGCATGTGTGGTAAATCATATGTGGTGAAGTGATTTGTTAATGATACAACATGTTTGGTAAGGTAACATGTTTGGTGAAGTAATTTGTGTGGTGAAGTGATATAAGTGAAGTGACATGAGTGGTGAGGTGACTTTTTGGTGAAGCAATATGTGTTGTGATGTGACTTATGAATAAATGATATGTGTCACGAAATGATATGTAAGTTGAGGTGACATGTGTGGTGAAGTAACAGAGTGTTGAGGTGAAATGTGTGGTGAAGTGGTATGGGCATAGAGGTTCATCTGTTTTGAGGTGATATGTGTGTAGAGGCGAAATATGTGGTGAAGTGAAATAATTGGTACGGTGACATTTGCGGTGAGGTTACATGTAAGGTGAAGTTCTATGTGTGGTGAGGAATCTTCTGCAGTGAAGTGAAGTGTATGTAGAACTGATATGTGTGGTGAGATGACATGTGTTGAAGTGAAATGTATGGTGAAGTGACACGAATAGGGTGGTGTGGTGTAGTGTGTGGTGAAGTGATATAAGTGTTGAAGCGATATGTGTGGTGAAGTTAAATGTATGGTGAGGTGATTTGTGTGGTAAAAATGACATGTGTGGTGAGGTGACATGTATCATGAAGTATAATGTGTGGTGTGGTGACATGTGAGTGAGGTGACATGTGGTGTAGTGAAGTATGTGGTGAGGTGACATGTGTGTTGAAGTGGCATGTATGGCAAAGTGATATGTGTGGTGAAGTGATATGTATTGTGAAGTGATATGTATGGTGAAGTATATGGATGGTGGGGTGATTTTTATGGTGAAGTAACATGTCGGTAATGTAAAATGTGTGGTATGCTGACATATGTAGTGAGGTGACAAATCTGGTGAGCTGATTATGTGTTGAGAGGTTATGTGTGGGAGGTGAGTGTGTGGTGAGTACATGTCTGCTGAAATGATATGTGTGGTGAAGTGACATGTTTGGTTAGGGACATGTTTACTGAAGTGACATTTCTAGTGAAAGGATATGTACGGTGAAGTGAAATGTGTGGTTTGGGGATATGTGTGTTGCAGTGATAGTTGTGGTGAAGTGAAATGTGATGTTAGGTGACTTGTGTGGTGACATGAGTGGTAGGGTTACATGTGTGGTAAATGATAGTGTGGTATATGTATATGTTATGGTGAAGTTATATGTGATAAAGTGATGTGTATCATGAGCTATTTCTGCTTTGAAGTGATATGTATGGTAAGTTGACAGATGGGGTGAGGTGACATGAGTGGTGAGGTAACATGAGTGGTGAAGAGCATTGTTAGGTGAAGTGATATGTGTCCTGCAGGCATATCTGGAGAAGTGAAAGGTATGGTGAAGTAATATGTGTGGTGAGGTGAAATGTATGGTGAAGTGAAATGTGTGATAAGGTGATATGAGTGGTGAGGTGACTAGAATGGTGAAGTAATTGGTGTGGTGACTAATGTGGTGAACTGAAATGAGTGGTGAAGTGGTATGTGTGGTGAAGTGAAATGTTTGATGAAGTGACTCTTGTGGTTAGGTGAAATGTGTGGTGAAGTTATATGTTTGTTAAGGTGACTTGTTGGCAAAGTTATATTGGTGATGATTCATTTGTGGTGAAGCGATATAGGTGAAGAAGTGATATGTGTGAAGGAGTGAAATGAGTGGTAAGTCATATGTGTGGTGAGGTAACAAGTGTTGTAAGGTGATATGCTTGGTGAAATGATATGTGTTGTGAGATGATATATGTGCTGAAGGCACATTTCAGTGAGTACACGTGTGCTGCAGTGATATGTTTGGTGTGTGATATGAAAGTTTAGGTGACATGTGTAGTGATATGATATGGCTCTTGGGGTTACATGTAGAGTGAAGTTACATATAGTGATGTGTTTCGTATGACGAAGGGATAAATGTGGTGAAGTTATATGTATGCTGAATTTGATGTGTGGTAAAGTGATAGGTATGGTGAAGTGATGGTGAAGTTTAATGTCTGGTGAAGTGAAATGATTGTTGAAGTGATAAAAATGGTAAAGTGACGAGGTGACATTTTTTAGTGAAGTGAAGTGAAATGTATGGGGAAGTGATATGTGTGGTGAAGTGAGAGATATGGTGAAGAGATATAACTGGTGAAGTGAAATGAGTTGTGTAGTGATATATGTGGTGAGGAATCGTGTGTGGTGAGGTGATAAATGTTGCGGAGTGATGTGTGTGGTGAAGTGACATGTATGAGGAAGTTATATGTGTGGTAAAAATGTAAATGGCATGTTATTTATGGATGCTCTTTAACTACTGTGGTTCTCAGCATCCCATTCTAAATTGGGTGTGAAAGACCGCTTAATTTTGCTCAGAGGCCTCTCTATCAGGCTTGAGGTTCTTCTATGTGCCGTAAATCTACGACATGGGACCAACGGCTGTACTTCCCTTCCGAAGGAAGCCATATTAAGGATTTTTACACCTGAAAAAATCCATCGTCCTCCACCAGGTTTGAACCCACGACCTTGAGTATATGAAGTTAGCATGGAAAGCATTACACCACGGAGGACGACTATATATATGTGTGGTGAGGTGACTTATATGGTAAGGGGACATGTGAGGTGAAGTGACATGTTTGGTTTACTTTATGTGTTGCTGGTCACAGGTTGGCTGAAGCGAAATTTGTGGTGTGGTGACTTGTGTGATGAGGTGACATGTGTGGTGAGTACATATATGGTGAGGTGATATGTGTGATGAAGTATATGTGTGATAAGGTGGAATTGTGTGGTGTAGTTGTATGTTTGGTGAAGTGACAGATGCGGTGAGATGAAATCAGTGGTGAGGTGACATGAGTGGTGAGGTGACATGTGTGTTGAAGTAATATATGCTGTGAAGTGACATGTATGTGAACCATTATGTGTGTCGATTTTGATATATATTTGGTGATATTTGTGGTGCGTTTATATGTGTGGTGATGTGATAGGAGTCATGAGGAGAAATGTGTGGTATCTCTTTATTTCACGCTGTCTCTCTCTCTCTATCTATCTATCTCTCTCTATCTTTCTCTATCTCTCTCTATATATTCTGTATCCCCTCTAACTCTCTAGCTCTTCTTGTATACTTCTATGTCTCTCTCTCTCTCTCTCTCTCTATACTCTATATCCCCTCTAAGTCTCTAGCACTTCTTGTATACTTCTATCTCCATTGCTATCTCTTTCTCCATGTCGCTCTCTATCTATATCTCTACATCTCTATCTGTGTGCATCTCCTTGTTTATCTATCTGTTTATCTCATCATCTCTCTCTATATATCTCTATCTATCTTTCTCTCTTCTTTCTCTATCCCTGTATTTCTCTATATCCCACTATATACAACTCTCCCTCCCTGCCGCTCATCGCTTCTGGCTAATGTTGTGATCCATTTATCTCACTCTCTCCCTCTTCCTAACTCTCTATAACTCTCTCATTCTTTAGCACTCTCTCATTTGCTTTAACTCACTCTACCTCTCTATAAGTATATATTTCTTTCTCTCTAAAGTTCTCTATTTCTCTCTACCTCCACCCCTATCACACCCTATCTCATAATGTCTCTCTCCCTCTCTCTATACTTCTGTCCTTCTCTCAGTCTCTCCCATTTCCCTCTTTCTAATTCTCTCGCAACGTCTTTTTATCTCCCACCCACCTCCCTTTCTCCCTCTACAGGCTCTCTCCCTCTTTGACTCCATATCCCATACTCTCTCACTTCTTTCCTCTTTCTCTATATCTCTCTCTCTCCTTTCTTTCTTTTGATATTTACCAATCTCAGTCCCCACAACTACACTTTATATATTTCTCCCTATATCTCTTTCTATCTCTCTCGATTTCTCTTTCTTTCACTCCCACCCTCGCCCCCCTCTGTGTCGCCATCTCACCCTCACATTCTCTCTATTGTATGTCCCTCTCTCTATATCACTTCACCTCTCTATCATTACCTCCCTTTATCTCTCCATTTCTCTTTTTCTCTCTCTATCTCTTTCTCTAACTCTCTCATTCTCTCTTTCTTTCTTCATATCTTACTCTATCTATATGTGCCGACGCCCCTCCTTCCATTATATCCTACTTCTCCCACATCTCTATCATTCTGTTTCTATCTCTCTCTTCCAGTTTAACTCTTTTCACACCCCTCTCTAGATCCCTATCAGACTCATTTCTCATTCTTCCTCTTTCTCTTTAACTTCCTCCCTGTTCATCTATTCATCTCAAGTTCTGTCTCTCTCTATCTCTCTTTCTATCTGTCTCTGTTCCCCTCCCACCCTCTCTCTCACCCTCCTTCTCTATTTCTATCCCTTTCTATCTCTAATATATCGAAGATATCTCTGTATCTACATCTGTTTCTCATTATCCCTCTCTGTCTCTGCCTCCCTTTGTCTATTTTTCACTACCTCTCTGTCAACCACTTTCTTTCTCTCTCTATTGCTTTCTCCACCTTTCACTATCTCTCTTCTCCTATCATACCCACTCCACTCCTACCCCTTCCCTCCCCCTCCCTCCCACCCTTCTAGCTTTCGCTCTCTCTATTTTTCAATCTGTCTCCCACCGCCTTCCTACCTCCTTAATTTCCACCAACTTTGCTCTTTTTCTCTTTTCCTCCCTCTCTATCTCTATCTCCCTCCATCTCTTTCTATCACCCTCTATCTTCTCTATTTCCATGACTTTTGCTGACCCTCTCAATGTATTTCTCTCTACAGGTCTCTCTACCTCTATAGTTCTCCCTCCCCACCTCCTACCCTCTGGCTCTCTATCTCTCTCAATCCTACTCTGTATATCTCTCACTATTTCTCTTGCCATCTTTGAATCCCTCTCGCTCCACCTTTCTCTCTATATTTGACTGCATTCCTCGGTCTCACCACACCTTTCTATTCTTCCTCTCATTCTACTTCTCTCTCTCCCTCTTCCTTCCTCTTTCTGTCTTCTCTCTCCCACCGTCTCTCCATCAATCTCTCTTTCTCCCTATTAATCTGATTCTTCCTACACCCACCCACCCTCTCCCACCCTCTCTCCATCAATCTCTTTCTCTCTATCAATCTGATCCTTCCTACACCCACCCTTCCATTCCCGTGTATCTGTCTCCCTCCCTCTCTATATCTTCCCTATCACTATATCACTCTCCTTAACTGTCTCTATAAATATCTCCCTCAATCGCTTCACCTTCTCCTTACTTCATAATCTCTTTCCATGTATCTCTACCTTAACTCTCTAGATGTACCTTTCTGACAATGCCTCTCTCTTTCTCCCTCCCTCTCTATATGTCTATCGCTGTCCCCAGCTCCCAAATGACCTCTCGCTCAATATGTCTGTCTCTATCTCTTACCATGTGACATTTGTGGTGAATTGATATGTATGGTGACATGACATGTGATATATGTGGTGAGATGACATGTGTGGTGAAGTGACATGTGTGGTGAAATGAAATGTGTGATGAACGGATATGTGCGTAGAGATTACATGTTTGGTGAAGTGAAATTTATGATGAAGTGATATATGTGGTGTGGTGAAGTGATATGTATGATGAAGTGACATTTGTGGTGAGATGACAAGAGTGATCAGGTGAAATAAGTGGTGAAGTAAACTTTATGCTGATGATATATCTGTGGTGAAGTGATATGTATAGTGACGTGACATGTGTGTGTGGCGAAATGTATGGTGCAGTGATATGTATCGCTGGATGATATTTGTGGTGAAGCAAAAGAGTGGTGAGGTGACATGTGTGGTTAAGGGCAATTAGTGGTGAGGTGGAGTGATATGAGTAGTGAAGTGATATGGTGGTGAGATCATATGTGTGGTGAAGTGAAATGTGTGGTGGGGTGATAAGAGTGGTTACGTGACATGTGTACTATAGTGAAATTTATTGTGATGTGATATGTGGTGAAGTGATATGTGTGGGAAGTGATATGAGTGATGAGGTGATGTGTGGTTAAGTATAATGTATGGTGAAGTGATATGTGCGGTGGGATAGTAAGTGTGGCGATGAGATATGTGAGGTGACATGTGTGGTGAAGTGAAATGTATGGTGAAGTGATATATGTATTGAAAACTTATGTGTGGTGATGTGACATGAGTGGTGAGATGACGGGAGTGGTGAAGTGATATATGTGGTGACATGTGTGGTGAACTGATATATATGTGAAGTGATATAAGGGGTGAGGTGAATTAAGCGGTGAATTGACATATATACTGAGGTGACATGAGATGACACAAGTGGTGAAGTGATGTGCAAGGTGAGGTGAAATGTTTGGTGGCATGACATGTGTGGTGAGATGACTTGTGTGGTAATGCGAATGTGTTGCGAAGTGATATTATGTGGTTAAATGACATAAATGGCTAAGTGATATGTTTATTATGAAGTCAAATGTGTGGTGAAATTTTATTAAAGTGAGTGTGTGTATATATATATATATATATATATGGTGAAGTATTAGATATAGTGAACTGGCATGTGTCAAGAGGTGACATGAGTAATGAGGTGAAATATGTGGTGAAGTAAAATGTATGATGAAATGCTATAACTGTAAGATTAATAGGTTTTTCGCAGTGATATTGGTGATAAGGTGATATATGCGGTGTGGTGATATATGTATTGTAGTGACATGAGTGGTAAAGTGACATGTGTATTGAAATGATATGTGTGGTTAGGTTAAATATTTGGTGAAGTGATATGTATGGTGAGGTGATGTGTTGTGAAGTGATATGTGCAGTGAAATGACATGTGTAGTGAGGTGACCTGTGAGGTGAGGTGATGTGTGATGAGGTATCATGTGTGGTGAAGCGGTATATGTTGCGATTTGATATGTGTGGTGAAGGGACTAGGGTTGTGAGATGATATGTGTAGGTTACAGGTGTGGTGAGGTGACTATGTGGGGCGAGGATATGCGTGGTGAAGTGATATGTTTCGTAAGTAGTCATGTTTATTGAGGTAACATGTGTGGTGTAGTAATATGTGCAGTGAAGTAAATGTGTGGTGAGATTACATGACTCGTAAAGTGAAATGTATCGGGAGATGAAACGTGTGGTAAGGTAATAGTTGTGGTGAAGTGAAATGTTTTGTGAAGTGACATGAGTGGTGAGGTGACATGTGTGGTTGATGATACGTGTGCTATATGGATATGTTAAATGTGTGGTAGTGTGATGTGTACTGTGAACTTTATCTGCTGTATAGTAATATGAATGGTGAAGTGACAGGTGTGGTGAGGTGGTATATGTGGCGAGGTAACATTAGTGGTGAAGAGAAATGTGAGCTACCGTGATATATGTGGTGAGGTGACATGAGTAGTGCAGTGAAGTGATGTGTGGTGTGAGGTGACATGTGCTGTGAAGTGATATGTGTGGTGAGGCGATATGTGTGGTGATGTGAAATAGGTGACACATGTATTGAGGACATTTCTGTGGTGAAGTGATATGTGTGTTTTTATGGCATGTGTGATGAAGTGATATTTGTGATAAGCTGAAATGTGGTGTGAGGTGACATGTGTGGTGAAGTGATATGAGTGGTGAGGTGAAGTAATATGTGTGTTACATGACATGTGCAGTGAAGTGATATATGCTGTGATGTAACATGTTAGGTGAAGTGATATACAGGTTAAGTGACATGTATGCTGAAGTGACTTGTGTGGTTAGGTGACACGTGTAGTGAAGTAATATGTGTGTTATGTGACATATGCAGTGAAGTGATATATGTTCTGATGTGACATGTTAGATGAAGAAATTTACAGGTTAGGTGACATTTATGGTGAAGTGACATGTGCAGTGAGTAGACATAAGTGGTGAAGTGACAAGTAAGGTGAAGTGATAAGTGTAGTGAAGTGACATGTTTGAAGTGACATAAGCTGTAAGTGATAGCTGTGGTGAAGTTACATGTGTGGTGAGGTCACATGTGTGGTTTGGTGACTATGTGCTGAGGTGTCATATGTTGTGAAGTGATATGTGTAGTGAAGTATTATGTGAAGTTACATCATTGGTAATGTTACATGATTAATGAGTGGACATGTGTGATAAAGTGATATGTGTGGTAAGGTAACATGTGTGGAGGTTATATGTGTGGTGGGGTGATATGTTTGATGAGGTGATTTATAGGGTCTAGTGATTTGAGTGGTGAAGTGATATGTATGGTGCAGTGATATGTAAGTAGAAATTACATCGTAGTGAGGTGACATGTATGGTGAAGTGATAAATGTTGAAGAGATATGTGTGGTATAGTGTTTGTTATGTATGGTAAAGTGGTTGGTGTGTGGGGGTGACATGAGTGGTGGTGGTATGTATGGTAAAGTGACATGTGTAATGAGATGGCATTAATAGTGTGGTCAAATGTATGACGAAATTATACATCTGCTGAAATGATATGCATGGTGAAGTGATTTGTATGAAGATGTTACATGTGTGCTGAATTGATATGAGTGGTGATGTCAAATATATGGTAAGTGGTAAGTGTTGTGAAGTGAATTGAATGGTAAAGTGATATCATGTTGAAGTGAAATGTAGAGTGAAGTGATATTTCTGTTGAAATGATATGTGTGGTAAGGTGAAATCAGCCGTGAAGTGTTCTATGTGGTGAAGTGAAAAGTATGGTTTAGATATTACTGGAACCTTGGTATGTGTAATGTGGTGATTTATTTGGTGAAAGGAGATGTGTGATGGGTGATATGTGTTGTGAGCTGAAATATGTGATGATGTGAAAGGTATGCTGAAGCGATATATGCAGTGGGGTGATATGTTGGAAAGCTCACATTTGTGGTGAAGTGAAATGTACGGTGAAGTGATATGTGTATTAAGTAATTTCTGTTGTGAGATGATATGATTGGTGAACCAACATGTGTAATGAGGTGATGTGAATGAAGAGATTTATGAGTTAAAGTGATATGTGTTGAGATGACATGTGTGGTGAAGTGATATGTGTCTGTAATTTATATGAGTGAATAGGTGACATGTGTTGAAGTGATATGTGTGGTGAGGTGTCATGTTGGTCGTGTGAAGTGTATGGTGAAATGATATGTGTGATATTATGTTATGTGTGGTAAAGTGAAATGTGTTTGAGGAATCATGAGTGGTGTGGTGACATGTGTGATGAAGTGATATAAGTGGTGAGGTGATATATGTGGTGAACTTAAATGTAAGATGAAGCGGTATGTGTGGAGAAATGATATGTGCAGCGAAGCCACATATGTGGTGTTGCGAATTGTATGGTGAACTGATATATATAGTGAAGTGGAAGGTATGGTATTGTGATATAAGTGATGAGGTGACATTTGTGGTAAGGTGATATGTGTGGTAAGGTGATTTGTGTCATGAAGTATTATGTGTGGTGGGGTGACATGTGTTGTTTGGTGACTTCTGTGGTGAAGTGAAATGTGTGGTGAGGTTCTTGATATGTGTGATGTACTGATATGTGAGGTGAAGAGACATTTTTGTTACTATGATGTGTGTGGTTGGGTGATAAGTGATAAGTGAAATGTGTGGTGAGGTATCAAGTGTTCTGAAGTAATATGACTGGTGTGGTGACAGGAATGGTTACGTGACATGTTTGGTTAAGTGATATGCATGATCAGATGAATTGTGCTGTAAAAAGATATATGTGGTGAGGCGACATGTTAAGTGAAGTGCCTTGTGTGGTGAGGTGTCATGTGTGGTGGAGTGATGTGTAGTGAGGTTTAGATATATGGGTGATGAAGTGGATTTTTTTAGTGAAGTTATATATTTTTTCAGGTGATATTGTTGTAAAAAGGCAAGTGTGGTGAGGTGACATGTGGGTAAGATCACATGTATGGTGAGTACATGTGTGCTGAAGTGATATGTGTGGTGAGGAGAAATAGGTGGTGTGGTGACATGTGTAGAGAAGTTAACTGCTTAGTGAGCAGTATGAAAGGTGAGGTTACATGTGTGGTCAAGTGATATGTATGACGAAGTAATATGTGTGGTGAACGATATTTATAGTGAAGTGATATGTTTGAATTGATATGTATGATGAATTATATGTGTTGTGATACAATATGTATGGTGAAGTAACATGTGTGGCGATGCGACATGTGTGGTAAGGTGACATGAGAAGTGAGGTGATTATATGGTGAGAGGATCTGTGTGGTGAGATGACCTGTGTGTTGAAGTGGCTGCGTTGTGAGTACATGCTTGATTAAATGATATGTGTGGTGAAGTGATATGTTTGGTTCGGTGATAGGTTTACAGAAGTGACATCTTTGGTGAAATGAATGGGTGGTTAGATTATATTTCTGGTGAAGTAAAGTGTATGGTGAGGTGATATGTGCATTGAGGTGAAGTGAAATGTGTTCTGGGTAACATGTGTGGTGAGGTGACATGAGTGGTGGGAAGATATGTTTGGTAGCTAATACCAAGTGAAAAGTGAAGTGACATGTGTAGTAGTGACACGTATGGTGACCTATACATCTACTGTGAACTTAGATGTATGGTGAAGTGACAGTTGTGATGAGGTGACCTGAATAGTGAGCTCCTATGACTGGTGAAAAGAAATGTATAATAAAGGGATATGTCTGCTGCAGTGATATGTGTGGTGAAGTGAATGGCATGGTGAAATTATATGTGTGGTGAGGTGTCATGTAAGTGCTATGTGTGGTTAGGTGGCAGGTGTTGTGAGGTGACAAGTCTGGTGAAATGAAAGATATGATGAAGTGAAATGTGTAGTGAGGTGATATGTGTGGTGAAGAAATAGATACGGAAAATTTTTATGAATGTTGAAGTGATATATCTAATGAAGTATATGTTTGCTGAAGTGATATGTATAGTGAAGTGACTTGTGTAGAGACATGACATGGAAGGTGAGATGACATAAGTGCTGAAGTGAAATGTATGAGATTGTGTTATTTTTGGTGAGGTGATATTTATGTTGAGTTTTATGTGCGGTGGAGTGAAGTATGTGGTGAAGTGATATGTGCCGTTAAGTGACATGTGTGGTAAAATGAAATGTGTTTTAAAGTGATAATTCTGGTGTGGTGATACATGTGGTGAATTAACATGAGTGGTGGGGGTATATGTGTGGTGAGGTAACAATTGAATGAAGTAAACTATTTGGTGAAGATATATGTGTTATGAGGTGACATGTGTATTTAACTTATATATGTGTGAAGTGATATGTTGGGGTGAGGTAACATTTTCGTGCAATGATATGTGTGGTGAAAGGATATGTGTTGTGAGGTTACATGTGTGGTGATTGGTGTGTGGGGGATATATGTGTGATGAGGTATCACTTGAGGTATAGAGAAAAGTATGGTGAAGTGATATATGCGGTTGGGTGATAAATGTAGAGTAGTTATATGTGTGGTGAGCAGACATGAATGGTGAATTGAAATGAATGTTGAAGTGATAGTGTCATGAAAATACATGTGGTTGAGATGATATGCTAGTGAACTGATATGTGTTGTGAAATGACACAGATGATGAGATGACTTGAGTGGTGAGATGATCTGTGTGGTGAAAAGAAATGTGTGATGAGGTGACATGTGTGGTGAGAGAACATGTGAGGTGAAGTGACATGTGTTAGTAGTGATATATATGGTGAAGTGAAACATATGGTGAAATAATACTTCTGGTGAAATGGTATGTGTCGTGAGGTGACATATGTGCTAGGGGTGACATGTGTGAGGAGGTGACCTGTGTGGTGAAGTATATGTGTGGTGTGTGAAGTAAAATATACGGTGAAGGTAAATGTGTGGTGAAAGGACTATTTGAGGTGACATGATAGTGAACTGATATTTGTGGTGAAATGACATAGGTGGTGAGATGACATGAGTAGTGAATTCTTGAGTGGTGTAGTGATTATGTATTCAACAATTCTGTACCGTGATGAAAGTGTGCAATGATATGTTTGTTGAAGTGATATGTGAGGTGAGTTGATATGAGTGGTGAAGTGATATGTGTGGTGACGTGACAAGTGTGGTGAAGTGAAATGTGTGGGGAAGTGACATGTATGCCGAAGTTATGCGCGTTGTGAAGTTATATGTATGCTGAAATGATATGTGTGGTGAAGTGATATGTATGTCAAAGTAACATGTGTGTTGAAGTAACGTTAGGAGTGAGGCGACATGAGTGGTGAGGTGACACGTATGGTAAAGTGAAATGTATGGTGAAGTTATATGTATGTCGATCAGACATGTGTGATGAAGTAACATTAGGGTAAGGCGACATGAGTGGTGAGGTGACAAATATGGTAAACTGATATGTGTGGTGAAGTTATATGTATGTCGAAGTGATATGTGTGGTTAAGTGATATGTATGTCGATCGGACATGTGTGGTGAAATAACATTAGGGGTGAGGCAACATAAGTGGTGAGGTGTCAAGTTTGGTAAAGTGATATGTGTGGTGAAGTTATATGTATGGCAAAGAGATTATGTATGGTGAAGTGATATGTATGTTAATCGGACGTGTGTGGTGAAGTAACATTAGGGGTGAGCTGACAAGTATGGTAAAGTGATATGTGTGGTGTAGTGATATGTATGGTGAAATGACAGGTGTGGTGAGGTGACATTTTGTGGTGAGGTAAAGTTAGCGGTTAAGAGAAATGTGAGCTGAAGTGATATGAATGGTGAAGTGAAATGTGTGGAGAAGTGATCAGTATGGTGAAGTGATATGTGGTGTGAGGTGGCATGTGCGGTGAGGCGATATGTGTGGTAATGTGAAATAAATATTACGGTGACATGTGTGGTGAGGTGATTTCTGTTGTGAAGTGATATGTGTGTTTTGGTGTCATGTGTGATGAAGTGATATTTGTGGTAAGCTGCCATGTGTGGTTGGGTGACATGTGTAATGAAGTAATATGTGTGGTGACTAGACATGTGCGGTGAAGTGATATGTGTTGTGATGTGACATCTTAGGTGAAGGTTAGGTGAGGTTATATGTGTAGTGAGTTGACATGACTAGAGAAGTGACATGCGCAAAGTGAAATAAGCCGTAAGTGATAGCTGTGATGAAGTTACATGTGTGGTTTAATGACTATATGCTGAGGTCTCATATGTAGTGAAGTGATGTGTGTTTTGAAGTGATATGTGTGGTGAAGTGATTTTTGTAGTGAAGCGATATGTGTGGTGAAGTGACACCAGTGGTAAAGTTACATGATTAGAGAGTGGACATGTGTGGTAAGGTGACATGTGTGTGGAAATTACTTGTTTTTTGAGGTAACATGTGTGATGAAGTGATATTGTGTGGAGGTGATATGTATGATGAAGTGATATGTATGAAGATGTTACATGTGTGCTGAATTGATATGAGTAGTGAGGCGACATGAGTGGTGATATCAAACATATGGTGAAGTGGTAAGTGTGGTGAAATGAAATGTATGGTGAAGTGATATGTCTGTTGAAGTGATTGTGTTAGATGATATTTGTCATGAAGTGTTCTGTGTGGGTAGGCAACATGTGTGATGAAGTGAAAAGTGTGGTTTAGTTATATTTCTAGAGCTTTGATGTGTCATGAAGTGAATTGTGTGGTGAATGGACATGTGCATTTCGGTGATATGTGTGGTTATTTGAAATATGTAATGATGTGACAAGTAAGCTGAAGGGATATGTGTAGTGGGGTGATATGTTGGTCAGCACACATTTGTGGTGAAGTGATATGTATGGTGAAGTGAAATGTTTGGTGAAGTGATATGTGTGGTGTAATGATATGTGTATTGAAGTGATTTCGGTTGTGATATGTAATGTGTGGTGAGGCGACATGAGTGAAGTGATTTGTGAGGTATAGTGATATGTGTGCAGATGACATGTGTGGTAAATAAAAAATGGTGTGTTATTTATGGAGTCTCATTAACAACAGTGGTTCTTAGTGTCCCATTCTATATTGGGCGTGAAAGACCACTTAATTTAGCTCAGAGGCCTCTCTATCAGACTTGAGAATCTTTTACGTGCCGTAAATCTACGACATGGGACCAACGCTACCTCTCCCATTCTCTATATCACATTCTATATATGCCGACCTCTCTCTTTCCATCAAACCTTACCTCTCCCACATCTCTCATTCGGTTTCTATCTCTCTCTTTCGGTTTATCTCTTTTCGCCTCCCTGCCTCCATCCCTACAAGACTCTTTTCTCTTTCTCCCTCTTTCTCTCTCTCTCTCTTTATCTCTCTACCTGTCCACCTATTTATCTCTAGTTCTGTCTCTCTCTATCTCCCTTTCTATCTATCTCTCACACCCTCCCTGTGTATTTCTTCCCAATATATTGAAGATCTCTCTCTCTCTCTCTCTCTCTCTCTCTCTCTCTCTCTACTTTCCTGATTTTTCTCTATCTCTCTTCTCCTATCATACCTACTCAACTCCTTCCCCTTTCCTCCCCTACCCTCCGACCCTCCCTTCTTGCTTTTGCTCTCTCTCCCTATCTCTCTCTTTTTCAATCTCTGTCTCCTGCCACCTTCCTACCTCCCTCATCTCCAACCCAATTTTGCTCTTTTTCTCTTTCCCTCCCTCTCTATCTCTATTTTCCTCCATCTCTTTCTATCCCCCTCTATCTCTCTCTATTCCCATGTCTTTCGCTGACCCTCTCACTGTATTTTTGCCTACAGGCCTCTCTACCCTAACTATCTTTATATCTCTCCCTCCCTCCCCCCACAACCTCTTGCTCTCTATCTCTCTCAATCCTACTCTCTATATCTTCTTTCTTTCAATGTCCTTGAATGCCTCTCGGCCGATGTTTCTCGTATACTTGACTCTATTCCTCAGTCTTACCCCACCTTTCTATTCTCCCTCTCATTCTACTTCTCTCGTGTGTGGTGAGGTGTTTGTGTGGCGAAGTATATATGTGCAGTGATTAAGTTTGTGGTGAGGTAATAAATAATACTGAGGAAGTTATGTGTGTCTTAAGGGATTTGTCTGGTAAATTGATTCATGTGGTGAGGTGTCGTTTGTGGTGAAGTGATATATGTGGTGAGATGTCGTGTGTGGGGTAGTAATATATGTGGTGAGGTGTCATGTGTGGTGTTTTTGTTAGTGCAGAAATGATATATCTTTTGAGGTTGCAGGTGTTGTGTAGTGATATATATAGTGAGGTGTTGTGAGTGGTGAAGTGATATATGTGATGAGGTGGCAATAGTGGTGAGGTGCTGTATGTGGTCAGGTGTCGTGTGTGGTGAGGTTTTGTGTGCTGTAAAGTGATATATATGTTGAGGTGTCCTGTGCGGTGTGGTGATATATGTTGTGGAGTAATGTGGTGGAGTGACATGAGTTAGGAAGTTATATGTGTGGTGAGGGGTTTGTGTGGTGTAGTGATATATATTTGGTGACGTGTCGTGTGTGGTGAGGTATCATGTGTGTGTGAAGTGGTATTAGTTGTGAGGTGACATGTGTGGTGTAGTGATATAAGTGGTAAGGTGACGTATGCGGTGAAGTGATATATATGTTTAGGTTAAATGTGTGGTGTAGTGATAATTGTGGTGAGGTGCCATGTGCAGTGGAGTGATATAGGTGATGAGGTTACATGTGTGGTGTAGTGATATATGTGGTGAGATGACGGGTGTGGTGAAGTGATATATGTGGTGAGGTGTCTTGTGTGGTGAGATGAGATTTTTTTTTTGAAGTGATATATGTGGTGAGGGACATGTGTGTTCAGGTGTCTTGTGTGGTGAAATGATATTTGTGGTGAGATGACATGTGTTTTCCAATTATATATGTGATGAGGTCACCTCTCTATCCTGCTTTCTATCCATCTCCCTCACCCTCCCTGTGTATTTCTTTCCAATATATCGAAAATCTCTCTCTCTAACTACCACTGACACTCACTATGCCTGTGTAACTGTCTCTGCTTCCCTCTGCCTATCTTTCACTACCTCTCTGACTGCCACTTTCTTTC
The DNA here is from genome assembly GCA_030762935.1 of Hymenopus coronatus. Taxonomy (NCBI): domain Eukaryota; kingdom Metazoa; phylum Arthropoda; class Insecta; order Mantodea; family Hymenopodidae; genus Hymenopus; species Hymenopus coronatus. The sequence goes on along the minus strand of CM060894.1, from coordinate 127,313,596 downwards.
TCCCGCTATCTCTCTCTCCATCTTTCTATATCTCTCTTCTCCTATCATACCCACCCAACTCCTTCCCCTTTCCTCCCCCTCCCTCCTGAACCTCTCTTCTCGCTTTTTCTCTCTCTCATTATTTCTCTATCTTTTTCTATCTGTTTATCCCACCGCCTTCCTACTTCACACATCTCCAACCCAACTTCCCGCTTTTTCTCTTTTCCACCCTTTCTATCTCTATCTCACTCCATCTCTTTCTATCCCCCTATATTTCTCTCCATTTCCATGTCTTTCACTGATCCTCTCAATGTATTTCTCCCTACAGGTCTCTCTACCCTGTCTTTATATCTCTCCTTCCCTCCCCCCACACCGTCTTGCTCTGTATCTCTCTCAATCCTACTCTCTATATCTCTTGATGTCCATCAATCCCTCTTGCTTCATGTTTCTCTCTGTATTTGACTCTATTCCTCCGTCTTACCCCACCCTTCTATTCTTCCTCTCATTTTACTTCTCTCTCACTCTCTTCCTTAGTTTTTCTGTCTTCTCTCTCCCAACCCTCTCTCCGTAAAACCCTCTTTCTCCCTATTAATCTGATTCTTCCTACACTCACCCTCCCACCCAATCCCGAGTAACTGTCTCGCTCACTGGCTATCTCTTCCCTCTCACTATATCACTCTCTTTAGCTTTCTCTATATCTATTACCCTCTATCACTTTACCTTTTCCTTACTTCATACTTTCTTTCCTTGAATCTTCACCTCACTCTCTACATGTATTTTTCTGCCACACCCTCTGTTTTGCTCCATCCTTCTGTCTCGCTCCCTCCCTCTCAATTTGTTTATCGCTGTCTCAAGGTCCCACCCGGCTTCTCGCTCAATATTTCTATCTCTGTCTCTTACTATGTGACATGTGTGAGGAATTGATATGTATAGTGACTTGACTTGTGTGGTGAGGTGAAACGTGTGAAGAAGTATGGTGATGTGTCATGTGTGTTGAAGTGATTTGTGTGGTGTAGTGACATTAGAGGTGAAGTGATATATGTGTTGAGGTGACATGTGTGGTGACTGACCTGTGTGGTGAACTGATATGTGAGGTGAGATTACATGTTTGGTGAAGTGAAATGTATGATGAAGTGATATGTGTGATGAGGTGATATGTGCGCTGAGGTGACATGTATGGTGAGGTGATATGTATAGTGAAGTGATATATGTGGTGAGATGCAAAGAGTGTTCAGGTAACATGAATGTTGAAGTAAAATGTAGGGTGAAGTGACATGTGTGGTGAAGGTAAATTTATGGTGAAGGTATGTCTGTGGTGAAGTGATACATATGCTGACGTGACATATTTGTGTGGTGAAATGTATGATGTAGTGATATGTGTGGTGACATTAAATGTGTGGTGAGGTGTCGTTAGTGCTCAAGTGATATGTGTTTGAGTTGACGTGTGTGGTGAAGTGATGTATAGGGAGAGATGATATTAGTGGTGAAGTGATATATGTGGTGAGGTGTCATTGGTGGTGAAGTTGTATATGTGGTGAGTTGTCGTGCGTGGTGAAGTGATATATGTGGTGAGAAGTCATGTGTGGTGAAGTGATATATGTGGTGAGGTGTCGTGTAAGGTAAGGTGATCTATATAGTGAAGTGTCGTGTGTGATATATGTGGTGAGGAAGTTATATGCGTGTGATGGGACATGTGTGGTGGAGTGATATATGTGGTGAGGTGTCATGTTTGGTGAAATGATATTTCTGGTTAGGTGACTTGTGTGTTAAGTGATATATTTGTGAGCTGTCATGTGCGGTGAAGTGATATATGTGGTTAGGGGTCGTTAGTGGTGAAGTGATAAATATGGTGAGGAAGTTATATGTGTCTGAGGGGACTTTGTGGTGCAGTAATATATGTGGTGAGGTGTCGTGTGAGGTGAAGTGTCATTTGTGGTAAGGTGTCATGCGTGGTGAAGTGATATATGTTGTGAGGTATCATGTGGGGTGAATAGATATATGTGGTAAGGTGTCGTGTGTGGTGAAGTAATATATGTGGTGAGGTGTTATGTCTGGTAAGATGATATATGTTATGGAGTAATATGGTGCAGTGACATGAGTGAGGAAGTTATATGTCTGGTGAGGTAACGTGTGTGGTGTAATGATATATGTGGTGAGGTGATATATGTTGCTGAGTAATGTGGTGCAGTGACATGAGTGAGGAAGTTATATATGTGGTGAGGTGACATGTGTGGTGAAGTGATATATGTGGTGACGTGTCGTGTGAGGTGAAGTGTCGTGTGTGCTGAAGTGATATATATGCAGTGAGCTGTCATGTGTGGTGAGGTGATATATGTTGCAGAGTAATCAGGTGCAGGGACATGAGTGATGAAGTTATATGTGTGGTGAGGTGTCGTGTGTTGTGAAGTGATATATGTTGTGAGGAGTCGTTTGTGGTTAAGTGATATTTGTGTTGAGGTGTATGTGGCATGAAGTGATGTGGTGAGGTGTCGTGTGTGGTGAAGTGATATATGTGGTTAGATGCCGTGTGTGGTGAAGTGATATGTGTGGTGAGTTGTCACGTGTGGCGAGGTGATATATGTTGTGGAGTAATGTGTTGCAGTGGTATGAGTGAGGAAGTCATATGTGTGTTGAGGTGACATGTGTGGTGAAGTGATATATGTGGTCGGGAAGTTATATGTGTGGTGAGTTGACTTGTGTGGTGTAGGAACATTTGAGGAGAAGTGATATATTTGGTGCACTCATATGTGTTTCGTGGTCAAAGTTAGCTGAAGTGAAAATTATGGTGTGGTGACCTGTGTGTTGAGGTGAAATAAGTGGTGAGCACATATGTGGTGAGGCGTTATGTGTGATGAATTATACGTGTGGCAAGGGGAATTGTGTGGTGAAGTTATATGTTTAGTGAAGTGACATATTTGTTGAGGTGACATGAGTGGTGAGATGACATATGTGTTGAAGTAATATGTGCTGTGAAGTGACATGTATGCCGAACTATTATTTGTGTCGATGTGATATATATGGTTTGGTGATTTTTGTGGTGCATTGATATTTGTGGTTTAGTGAGATTTATGGTGAAGGTACATGTGTGGATATGTGATAAATGTGTGGTACCTTTTTACTTCACGCCCTCTCTCTCTTACTATCTCTATACTCTATATCTCCTCTAACTCTCTAACACTTCTTGTGTACTTCTATCTCCCTTCCTCCCTTGCTATCTCTTTCTCCATTTCACTCTCTATCTTTATCTTTAAATCTCTATATGTGTGCATCCTTCTCTTAATCTATCTCTTTATCCTACCATCTCTCTCTATATATCTCTAACTGTCTGTCTTCTTTCTCTATCCCTCTATTTCTTTTTCTTTCTCTATGGCTCTATTTCTCTTTATCCCACTATATACAACTCTCTCTCCCTTCCGTTCACCACTTCTCACTCAATGTCTCACTCTCTTCCTCTTCCTAACTCTTTATAACTCTCTCTTTGACTAGCTCTCTCTCTCATTTGCCTATCTCACTCTACATCTCTCTACTATCTCTCTCTAAAACTCTCTATTTCTCTCTACCTCCAACCCTATCAAACCCTATCTCCATATTTCTCTATCCCTCTCTTTACCCTCCGTCCTTCTCACATCTCATACTCTCTCTCTATTTCTCCCTATATCTCTTTCTATCTCTCTCGCTTTCTCCTTCTTTCACTCCCTTCTGTGTCCCCTTCTCACCCTCGCATTCTCTCTATTGTATGTCCCTCCCTCTCTATCATTTCACTTTTCTATCTATATCTTACTTTATATCTCCATTTCTCTTTATCTCCTTATCTCTTTCTCTACCTCTCACATTCTCCCTATCTGTCTCTTTTTATCTTATTCTATATATCGCATTCTATATGAGGCGAGCTCCCTCCTTTCATCATACCCTATCTCTCCCAAATCTCTATCATTCTCTTTCTATCTCTCTCTCTTTTGGTTTATCTCTTTTCACCTCGTGCCCCCATCCCTACCAGACTGCTTTCTCAGTCTCCCTCTTTCTATTTATCCCTCTCTTTGTCCATCTATTTATCTCTAGTTCTGTCACTCTCGCCCTCCCAACCCCTCTCTCACTCTCCCTGTCTATTTCAATATCTTTCTATACCAAAGATCTCTCCCGATCTACCTCTGACATTTATTATCCCTCTCTAACTGTCTCTGCCTCCCTCAGTCTATCTTTCACTACCTCTCTGTCTACCACTTTTTTTCTCCCTCTATCGGTCTCTCCACCTTTCTCTATCTCTCTTCCCCTATCATACCCACTCCACTCCTACCTTCACCTTACCTCCGCCTCCCTCCCACCCACCCTTCTCGCTTTCGCTCTCTCTCCTTATCTCTTTCTATTTTTCAATCTCTGTCTCCCACTGCCCTCCTACATCCCTCATCTCCAACCCAACTTTGCTCTTTTTCTTTTTCCCTCCCTATCTATTTCTATCTCCCTCCATCTCTTTCTATGCCCCTCTATCTCTCTCTATTTCCATGTCTTTCGCTGAGCCTCTCATTGTATTTCTCCCAATAGGTCTCTCTACCTTATCTATCTCTATATCTCTCCCTACCACCCCCCAACACCCTCTCCCTCTCTATCTCTCTCAACCCTACTCTCTGTATATGTCTCTCTATTTCTCTTGCTGTCTTTGAATGCCTCTCGCTCCATATTTCTCTCTATATTTAACTATATTCCTCAGTCTTACCCCATCCTTTTATTCTTCCTCTCATTCTACTTCTCTCTCCCTCTGTCTTCTCTCTCCCACTCTCTCTCCGTCAATTCTTCTTTCTCTCTATTAACCTGATTCTTCCTACCCTCCCTTCCAATCCTGAGTACCTGTCTCGCTCCCCTTCTATCTCTTCCCTCTCACTATATCACTCTCTTTAACTGTCTCTATATCTATTACCCACTATCACTTTACCGTCTCCTTACTTCAGAATCTCTACCTCACTCTCTACATGTATCCTTCTGACACTCCCTCTCTCTCGCTCCCTCCCTATCAATTTGTCTATCGCTGTCCCAAGCTGCCCCCCACCATCCTCTCACTCAATATTTCTGTCTCTCTCTCTTACCATGTGTTACATGATGTGAATTGATAAATATGGTGACTTGACATGTTTGGTGAGGTGACATGTGTGGTGAGGTGAAACGTGTGAAGAAGTGACATGTGTGGTGTGACATTTGTGGTGAAGTGATATTAGAGCTGAAGTCATACATATTGTGAGTTGCCATGTGTAGTGACGTGACATGTGTTATGACGTGACATATGTGGTGAACTGCTATGTGCAGTGAGATTACCTGTTTGATGAAGTGAAATGTATGATGAAGTGATATGTATGGTGAAGTAAAATGTATGGTGAAGTGACATGTGTGGTGAAGTGAAATTTATGGTGAAGGTATATATGTGGTGAAGTGATATGTATGTTGATGTGACATGTGTATGTGGTGAAATATATGGTAAAGTGATATGTGTGTTGACAGCAAATGTGTGGTGAGGTGACATAAGTCGTGAAGTGTTATATGTGGTGAGGTGACATGTATGTCGAAGTGAAATGTGTGCTGTGGTATTATATGTGTGATAAAATAAAATGTGTGGTGCTATGGTGACAATGTATGGTGATATGATATGTGTCATTGGGAGATATGTGTGCTGAAGTGCAATTACTGGTTTTATGCACTAAGTGGTGATGTGATATGAGTGGTTAAGGGATATGTGTGGTGAGATGGCATGTGTAATGAAGTGAAATTTGGGTGGCATAATCTGTGGTGAGGTGATGTGTTTGCTGATGTCAAATGTATGGTGAAGTGATATGTGTTGTGGTTCATATGTGTGGTAAGGTGACATGTGTGCTATAGTGAAATGTATGGTGATGTGATGTGTGTGGTGGAGTGATAAGTTTTGTGAAGTGATATGTTAGGTGATGAGACATATGTGGTGAATTGAAATGTATGGTGAGGTGATAGGTGTGGGAAGTGATATGAGCGATGAGGTGGTGTGTGGTATAGTGACAAGTTTGGTGAAGTCATGTGTTGTGATGTGACATGAGTGGTGAGATGAAAGTTATGGTGAGATGACGTGTGATCAGGACCTGTGGTGAGTTGGGGTGATATCGATGGTGAAGTTATATGTGTGCTGAAGTGATCTAAGTGCTGTGTTGACATGTTTGATGACATGATGTATATGGTAAAGTGACATTTGTGGTGAGATACATGATTGGTGAGGTGAATTGTTTAAAGAATTATATGTGCTGTGAGGTGACTTGTGTGGTAAGCTGACATGTATGGTGAGGTTAAATATATGGTGACTACAAGTGTGGTGAGATGATATGTGTGCTGAGCTCACATGTGTGTGGAGTACATGTGTGGTGAAATGATATGTGTGGTGAGGAAACATGTGTAGTAAGATCATATGTGTGTTGAAGTGATAAGCTTGGTGGGAAGATATTAAAAGTGAGATGATATGTGTGGTGAAGTAATATGTGTGTTGTGATGAAGTGACATGTGTGGTGAGGTAATATGAGTGGTGAGGTAACATGAGTGGTGAGGTAAAATGAGTGGTGTAGTGAAATATATGGGGAAGTGATGTGTGTGTGGTCAAGTGAAATGTATTGTAAAGACATATGTGTGGAGATGTAATGTGTGTGGTGAAATGACATGCTTAGTGATCAAAAATATTTGGTGATGTAATCTGAATGGTAAAGTGAAATGTATGGTGAAGTGATATGTGTGCTAAGTGACATGTGTGGTTATGTTATATGTGTTGAGAAATGGCTAGTGTGGTTGAGTGATATGTGAGGTGAAGTGAATTATGTGGTGAGGTGACATTTGTGCTAAAATGATATAAGTGCTGAGAAGAATTGAGTAGTGAAGTGATATGTGTGATGAAGTGATGTATTTGGTTCGATGACGTGTGTGGTGAACTTTAAATGTCAAGTGCAGTGTTCTGAAGTAATATGTGTGGAGAGTTGACATGTGTGGTGACAAGATATGATTGGTGAAGTGATATTTAAAATGAGGTCACATTTGTGGTGAGTTCATCTTTCTGGTTAAGTGATATATGTACTAAGGCGACACATGTGGGGGGTTTAAATATGTGGTGAGGTGACATGTATGTCAAGACAACATGAGTGGTGAGGTGACATGTGTGGTGAAGTGATATATTTGGCGAAGTGATATGTGTGGTGAGTGATATGTGTGGTGAAATGATATGAATGTTAAGGTGACCTGTGTGGTGAGGAGGCATGTGTGGTGAGCTGATAGGAATGGTAAAGTGAAATGTATGGCAAATTGATATGTGAGCTGTTTGTAATGAGTTTTGAAGTTAAAAGAATGGTGTACTGATATGTGTGGTAAGGTAACATGTGTGATGAAGTGACATGTGTCGTAAAATTGTATTGTTGTGAGGTGATATCGTGGTGAGGTGACATATGTCGGGAAGGGATAGGAGAGGTTAGGTGCCACTTGTAGTGAAATGGCATGTGTTGAAAACTGTTATATGTCGTGAGGAGATGTATATGGTGAGGTGATATGTGTGATGAAGTGAAATGTGTGGTGAGGGGTATGTGTGATGAAGTGATATAAGTGGTGAACAGTCATGCATGATCCTGTGATATGTGTGGTTGGGTGATGTGTGTGGTAAGTGAATTGTGTTTTGTTTTTGGTAGTATTTGATACCCATTTTAACTACTTATGGCACTGCAAGCGGAGTGAAATGTGTGATAAGGTGACAAGTGTCATGTAGTGTTATGAGTGGCAAGGTGACAGGTGTGTATAACTGCATGTGTGATGCAGCAATATCTGTGGTGAGATGACATTTGTGGTGAAGTGGTAGGTGTGGTGTGGTAACATGTATGGTGAAGTGTCATGTATGGTGAGATGACATGTGAGGTGTCATGAGTGAAGAAGCAATATGTGTGGTGAAGTCATATGTGTGGTGAAGCGACACGATTCATAAATGATATGAATGGTGAAAGGACAGGTGTGCTGAGCCAAATTATTTGGAGAAGTGATATTTGTATGGAGGTGATGTGTGGCGAGGTGTCATGTGTGGTGAAGCGATATGTGAGGTGAAGTGATATGTGTGTTGAAGTGACTAGGGTTGTAAGGCAACATGTCTGGTGAAGTGATGTGTGGTGAGGTGTCATGAGTGAAGAAGCAATATGTGTGGTGAAGTCATATGTGTAGTGAAGCAACATGATTGATAAGTGATATGTGTGGTGAGAAGATAGGTAGCTGAGGCAAATTGGTTGGTGAAGTGATGTTTGTTTGGAGGTGATAAGTGTGGTGTAGTGATATCTGTGGTGAAGTGATATGAGTGCTAAGATGACATGTGTGGTGAACAGTGATTTATGGTGAACAGTGATTTATGGTAAAGTGACATGTGTGGTGAGAGAAATGAGTGAAGAGGTGACCCTAGTGGTATTGAGACATGTGTGGTGAAGTGATGTTATATGGTTAAATGAAATGAATGGCAGACTGATGGGTGGTGAAGATATATGTATGATGAAATCAAATGTGTGGTGAAATGATATTAAAGTGAAGTATTAGATATAGTGAGCTGACATGTGTAAAGAGGTGACATCAGTAATGAGGTGACATACGTGGTGAAGTAAAATGTATGGTGAGGTGCTGTGTGTGTAAAGGTAATAGGTTTATCGCAGTGATATGTGTGGTAAGGTGCTGTGAAATAAGGTTCTGGTGACGTAAGTGCTGAAGTGAAATGTGTGGTGAAATGATATGTCTGCTTAGGTTAAATATTAGGTGAAGTGATACTTATGGTGTGTTGACATGTGTTTTGAAGTGATATGTGTAGTGAAGTGGCATGTGTGGTGAGGGTAAATGTTTAGTGAAGTGACGTTTGTAGTGAGATGACTTGTGTAGTGAAGTGATGTGTTGTAAGGTGTCACGAGAAGTGAAGCAATAGGGGTGTTGAAGTGATATGTGTGGTGGAGTGACTATAGTGGTGAAGTGATATAAGTGGTGAGTAAAATGTGTGGTGGGGTGATATGATAGGTGGAAGTATATATGTGAACAAATATGTATGATGAAGTATATGTGTGGTGACGTAACATGTATGGTGAACTAATATGTAAGGTGCGATGACATGTGTAGAGAGGTGACAATTGTGGTGCGGTGACATGTGTGGTGAGGTGACAATGTGGGGCGAGATTATGCGTGGTGAGGTGATACATTTGATTAGGTGTCATGTTTATTGAGGTGACATATATGGTGTAGTAATATGTGCGGTGAAGTAAATGTATGGTGGGGTGATGTGTGGTGAGTTGTATATTTGTGGTAAAGTGAAATGTAGGGTGAAATAATATGTTTGGTGAGGTGTATATGTGTGGTGAAGTGATAGTTTTGAGGTGAAGTAATATGACAGATGTGGAGAGGTGATATGGGTGGTGAGGTAACGTTAGTGCTGAAGAGAAATGGGAACTGTAGTGATATTAATGGTGAAGTGAAATATGTGGTAAAGTGATTAGCATGGTGAAGCGATATGTGGTGTAAGGTGACATTTTGGTGAACTGATATGTGTGGTGAGGCGATTGTGCTGTAATGGGAATTAAGTGGTAAGGTGACATGTGTATTGATTTCTGTGGTGAAGTGATATGTGTGTTTTGGTGGCATGTTTGATGAAGTGAGATACGTGGTAAGCAGACATGTGTGGTGAGGTGACATGTGTATTGAAATAATTTGAGTGGTGACATAAAATGTGCGTTGAGGTGATATATGTTGTGATGTGACATGTTAAGTGAAGTAATATACAGGTTAGGTGACATGTATGGTGAAGTGACATGTATACTGAGTAGACATAAGTGGTGAAGTGGCAAGTAAGGTGAAGTGGTATGCGTAATGAGGTGACATGAGTAGTGAAGTGACATAAGCCGTAAGTGATAGCTGTGATGAAGTTATTTGTGTGGTGAGGTCACATGTGTGGTGAAGTGACACCCCAGTGGTAAAGTTACATGATTAGTGAGTGGACATGCATGGTAAGGTGACATGTGTGTGGAAATGACTTGTGTTTTGAAGTGACATGTGTGGTTAAGTGATATTGTCTGGAGGTGATATGTGTGGTGAAGTGATATTGTGTGGAGGTGATATGTGTGGTGAAGTGTTGATGTGTGGTTAGGTGACATGTTTGATGAGGTAATTTATATGGTTTAGTGATTTCAGTGGTGAAGTGATATGTATGGTGCAGTGATATTTAAGTAAAAATGACATGCATGGTGAGGTGACATTAGTGGTGAGGTGACAAGTGTGATGTTGTGAAATGTACTGTGTAGTGATATGTGTGGAAGAGATATGTATGGTGAATTGATTGGTGTGTGGTGAGGTGACATTAGTGGTGAAGTGATTTGTATGGTGAAGTGACTGGTGAGTGGAGGTGACATGAGTGGTGATGTGATTAGTATGCTGAAATGACATGTGTGGTGAGTTGACATTAGTGGTGTGGTAAAATGAATGACGAATATATACATGTGCTGAAATGATATATATGGTGCAGGAATATATAGGGTGAAATGATATGTATGGTTAAGTGATAGGTATGAAGATGTTACATGTGTGCTGAATTGATATGAGTATTGAGGTAACATGAGTGGTTATGTCAAATATATGGGGAAGTGGTAAGTGTGGTGAAGTGAAATGTAAGTGATATCATGGTGAAATGAAATGTTGAGTGAAGTGATATTTCTGTTGAAGTGATATATGTTGTTAGGTAATATCTGTCATGAAGCGTTCTGTGTGGGGAGGCAACATGTTTGATGAAGATAAAAGTATACCATGCCGACTTCATATACCAAAGGTCGTGGGTTCAAACATGGCGGAGGTCAATGGATGTTTTCAGGCATATAAATCCTTAGAATGGCTTCCTTTGGAAGGGAAGTAAAGCCGTTGGTCCCGTGTTGTAGATTTATGGCACGTAAAAGAACCTCAAGCCTGAAAGAGAGGCCACTGAGCAAAATTAAGCGGTCATTCACCCCCAATATAGAATGGGACGCTGAGAACCACAGCAGTTAAAGAGTGCCCATAAATAACACACCATTTTAAGATAAAAGTATGGTTTAGCTAAATTTCTGAAGCTTCGATATGTGTGATGAAGTGCATTGTGTGATGAACTGATATGTGCATTTTGGTGATATGTGTGGTGATTTTTAATATGTGGTGATGTGATCTGTAGGCTGAAGCTGAAGCTATGTATGTAGTGGGGTGATTGGATAGCTCACATTTGTGGTGAAGTGAAATGTATGGTGAAGTGATATGTGTGGTGTAGTGATATGGGTATTAAAAGTATTTCTGTTGTGAGATGATATGTGTAGTGAGGCGTCATGTTTAATGAGGTGACATGAGTGAAGTGATTTGTGAGGTAAAGTGATATGTGTTGAGATGATATGTGTGGTGAAGCGATATGTGTCTGTAATGTATATGAGTAAATAGTGACATGTGTTGAAGTGATATGTTTGGTGAGGTGTCATGTGTGGTCATGTGAAGGGTATGGTGAATTGATATGTGTGGTAAAGTGAAATGTGTGTCTGTAAACATGAGTGGCATGGTGACATATGTTTTGAAGTGATATAAGTGGTGAGGTGATATGTATGGTGAACTTAAATGTAAGGTGAAGTGTAATGTGTGGAGAAGCGAAATGTGTGGCGAAGTCACATATGTTGGGAGGCGAATTATATGGTGAACTGATATACATAGTGAAGTGGAAGGTATGTTGTGATATAAGTGATAAGGTGACATGTGTGGTAAGGGTGTCGTGAAGTATTATGTGTGATGAGCAGACATGTGAGGTGAGATGACATCTGTGGTGAAGTGAAATGTATGGCCAAGTGAAATGTGTGGTGAGGTGCTGGAGATGTGTGGTGTACTGATATGTAAGCTGAAGAGACAATTTTGGTGCTATGATGTGTGTGGTAGGGTGATAAGTGAAATGTGTGGTGAGATGACATGTGTTCTGAAGTGATGTGAGTGATGCAGTGATAGGAGTGGTTATGTGACATGTGTGGTGAAGTGAAGTGACGTGTGTGGTGAGGTGTCATGTGTGGTGAGGTGTCATGTGTGGTGACGTAATGTGTAGTGAGGTTTAATGTGTGATGAAGCGATATGGGTGGTGAAGTGATATGTGTGGTGAAGTGACAAGAGTGATGAAATGTATTGTGTGGTTAGACGACATCTGTTGTGAAGTGAATTTTTTGATGAAGTGATATGTTTTTTGAAGTTATTTAAGTTAAAACTGGTAGGTGCTGTGAGGTGACATGTCTGTAAGGTCACATGTGTGATGAGTAGATGTGTGCTGAAGTGATGAGTGATGAGGAGAAATATGTGCTGAGATGACGTGTAGGGAGGGGACATGCTTGGTGAGTAGTACAAAAAGCTAAGGTTACATGTGTGGTGATGTGATATGAATGCCGAAGTGATATGTGTGGTGAAGTGATATGTATAGTGAAGTGATATCTTTGAGGCAGTATGTATGGTGAAGTACATGTGTGGTGAGGTGATTTGTATAGTGAAGTAACATGTGTGGTGATGTGTCATGTATGGCAAGGTGTCATGTGTAGTCAGGTACCAGTTGTGGTAAGGTGATTATGTGGTGAGAGGATATGTGTGATTACGTGACCTATGTGGTGAGGTGACTGTGTCTTGAATTCATGTGTGGTGAATTGATATATGTGGTGAAGTGACATGTTAACATAAGTGACATTTGTGGTGAATTGATATGTACGGTAAAGTGAATGCGTGGTGAGATTACATGTCTGGTGAAGTGAAATGTATGGTGATGTGATATGTGTGGTGAGGCGATAGTTGTGGTGAATTGAAATATGTTCAGAGGTGACATGTGTGGTGGGTGACATGAGTGGTGCGGAGATATGTTTTTAGATGATATGTATGGTAAAGAAATATGTATGGCGAAGTGATGTGTGTGGTGCAGTGATACAGATTGTGAACTTTATCTATTGTGAAGTGATATGTATGGTAAAGTGACTTGTGGTGAGGTGAAATGAATAGTGAGGTGACATGACTGGTCAAAAGAAATGTATAATGAAGTGATATTGTGCCGCAGAGTTATATTTGGTGAACTGAATAACATGGTGAAGTGATATGTATGGTGAGGTGACATGTTGTATCTTGACATTTGTCATGAAGTGTTATAGCTGGTGAGGTGACAGGTGTGGTGAAATGAATAGTGAGGTGTCATGGCTGGTCAAAAGAAATGTATAATGAAGTGATATGTGTGCCACAGTGTTATGTGTGGTAAAGTAAATGGTGGTGAAGTGATATGTATGATGAGGTGACGTATTTTGAATTGTCATGAAGTGACAGGTGTGTGGTGGTGTGACAGGTGTGGTGAGGTAAAATGAGTGGTGAGACGACAAGTTTAGTGAAACTGAAAGGTATGATGAAGTGAAATGTGTGGTGAGTTAATATGTGTGATAATTGTTATGTGTCATGAAGTGACAGGTGTGTGGTGATGTGACAGCTGTGGTGAGAAGACATGTTTAGTGAAACTGAAAGGTATGATGAAGTGAAATGTGTGGTGAGTTAATATGTGTGATAAAGTTGAGAAATAACATGTGTGGTGATGTGATATTTATGGATAGGTGAGATGTGTGCAGAAGTGAAATATTTGGCAAGGTGACGTGTGCTGAAGTGATATGAGTGGTGAGGTGACATGAATTGGGAAGAGATTTAGTGGTGAGATGACATATGTAGTGAACTGAAAGGTACCATGGTGATTTGCCCCCGCCCGAGTACACTCGGGCGACTAGTTCCTGCTCCTGGCTCCTGGTGAAGTGAAATGTGTGGTGAAGTGACTTGTATGGTGAGGTAACATGTGTGGTGAAGTGACAGGTTTGTTGAGGTGATATATGGTGAAATTATGTGTGGATAAGCCCTCCGTGGTGTAATGGTTACCATGCTGACTTCATATACCCAAGGTCGTGGGTTCAAACCCGGTGGAGGACGTTAGATTTTTTCGGGTGTAAAAATCCTTAGCATGGCTTCCTTCGGAAGGGAAGTAAAGCCGTTGGTGCCGTGTCGTAGAAAGAATGGGACACTGAGAACCACAGCAGTTAAAGTGCGTCCATTAATAAAATGCCATTTACGTTTAAGCCATATAGGGAGTGAAGAGATATGTGTGGAGAAGTGACATGAGTGGTGAAGTGATATATGTGATGAGATGACATATGTAATAAGACGATATGTTTGGTGAGGTGATATTTTTTGTGACTACATGTGTGGTGAAGCAATATCTGTGGTAGTTTATATGTGTAGTGAGGTGACTAGTGTGGTTAAGTGATATGTTTGGTGAAGTGATATGAATGGTGGGGTGACATGTGTGCTTAAGCGATATGTGTGATGAAGTGATATGTGCGGTGAAGTGACACGAGTAGTAAAAAGATATGTGTGGTGAGATGATGATTGGTGGGGTGCAGGAAATGTGTGTGAAGTGACATTTATGGTAAAACATGATTGGTGAGGTGACAGTTACAGTGCAGTGAAATGTGTGGTAAAACTGTGTGGTAAAATGATATGTGTGATGAAGTGTCATTTTGGTGGGGTGAAATGAGTGGTGAGGTGACAGTGTGGTGAGTACATGAGTGGTAAAGTGATATGAGTTGAGAAGTGATATGTGGTTAAATTTTGTGTGTCGTAAAGTGATGCTTAATGTGAGGTGACATATGTGGTGAGGGGATATGAGTGTTGAGTTAAAATGTGTTGTGAAGTGATAAAATGTTGAATTATATGTGTAGTTACAAGAAATTTGCAGTGAAGTGGTATGTGCGGTGAGGCAATATCTGTGGTGATGTGAAATGAGTGGTGAGGTGACATCTGTGGTTAGGTGATTTCTGTGGTAAAGTGATACATGAGGTTTGGTGGCATGTGTGATGAAGTGATAGTTGTGGAAAACTGATATATGTGGAGAGGTGACATGTGTGGTGAAGTCTTATGCGTAGTGAGGAGACATGTGTAGTGAAGTGATATATAGGTGAGGTAACATGTATGGTGAAGTGACTTGTGTAGTGATTAAACATAAGTGGTGAGTGACATGTAAGGTGAACTGATATATGTAGTAACGTGACATGAGTAGTAATGTGACATGTGTGAAGTGACATATGCCATAAGTGATAGTTGTGGTGAGGTCACATGTGTGGTCTGATAACTATGTGCTCAGGTATCATGTGTAGTGAGGTGATGTTCTAGGTGAAGTGACATGTGTGGTGAGGTGACATCAGTGGTGAAGTTACATGATTAGTGAGTGGACATGTGTGGTAATGTGATATGTTTCATAAGGTGACATGTATGTGGATATTACTTGTGTGGTGAGCTGACATGTGTGGTGGGATGATATTGTGTGGAGTTATTATGTGTGGTGAGGTGATATGTTTCATGAGGTGTCATATATAGTGCAAAGATTTGTGCAGTGAACTGATATGTATGGTGCAGTGATATGTATGTAGAAATGACATGTGTGGTGAGGCAACATTAGTATTGAGGTAACTTGAGTGGTGAGGCTACATGGATGGTGAACTGATATGTGTGGTAGACAGATATGTAGGACAAAGTGATATATGTGGTATAGTGTTATGTATGGTGAAGTATCAAGAGTTTGGAGGTGACATGAATCGTTTGGTGAATGTATGGTGAAGTTATACGTGTGCAAAAATGATAGGTATGGTGAAGTGATATGTGTGGTGAAGAGATATGTATGGAGAAGTGACATGTATGTGAATTTATATGAGTGGTGAGATGTTTACTAAGTGACATTTGCAGCAAAACGAATGTGTGATGTGATTACTTGTCTGGTGAATTGAAATGTGTGGTAAAGTGATAGTTGTGGTGAAGTGAAATGTGTTGTGAGATAACATGGGTGGTGAGGTGACATATTTGGTGAGGTGACATGTGTGGTGAGGTGACATGAGTGGTGGGGAGATATGTTTGATAGATAATACCCATGGAAAAGGGATATGTAAGTTGAAGTGATATCTGTGGTGTAGTGACATGCATGGTGACCCATATCTACTGTGAAGTTATATGTATGGTGAAGTTACAGGTGTTGTGAGGTGACATAACTGGTGAAAAAAATGTATAATGAAGTGATATGTGTGATGAAGTAAATGGCATGGTGAAGTGTTATATGTGGTGAGGTGATGTGTTGTGAGGTGTCATGTATCGTGAAATGCTTTTTGTGTGGCGAAGTGACAGGTGAGTGAAGTGACAAGTCTAGTGAAATGAAAGGTATGATGAAATGAAATATGTGGTGAGGGGATATGTGTGATGAAGTAGCAAAATGACATGTATGGTGATGTGATATATGTGTTGAAGTGAAATATGTGGAGAAGTGGCGTAGTGATATGAGTGGTGTGGTGACATGTATGGTGAAGAGATTTGTGTGGTGAGATGCCATATGTGATGAACTGAAATGTCTGGTGAAGTCATATGTGTGGTGAAGTGGTTTGTGTAGTGAGATGAAATGTGTGGTGAAGTGACATGTTTGTTGAGGTGATTTGTGTGGTGAAATTATATGTGTGGTGAGTTTCATGTGTGGTGAAGCGATATAAGGGGTGAAGTGATATATGTGGAGAAGTGGCATGAGTGTTGAAGTGATAAGTGTGGTGTGATGATATGTGTGATAAAGTACAATGTGTGGTTAAGTGGTATAAGTGGTGAAGAGTTATGTGTGGTGTAGTTAAATGTATGGTGAAGTGATACTTATGATGAGGTGATATGTGTGGTGGGGTTGAATGTATGGTGAAGTGAAATATATGGTGAAGTGTTATCTGTTGTAAATTGACATGTGCAGTGAGAAGACATGTGTCATTGAGTTATGTGTGTGGTGAAATGACATATGTGGTGAGGTGACATCTGTGGTAAGTATATTTAAAGGTGACATAAAATGTGTCATGAGGTATATGTGTGATGTAGTAATATGTGTGGTGAAGTGAATTTTATGGGGCTATTGTATGTGTTGGGTGATATGTGTTGTAAGTGAAAAGTGTGTGGAGGTGACAAGTGAGGTGAAGTAATATGAGTGGTAAGGTGACAGGAGAGATGAGGCGACATGTGCGGTGAGTGATATGCGTGCCAAGATGACATTTGCGGTGAAGTGATATTTGTGGTGACGGGACATGAGAAGTGAAGTGACGTAGCTGGTGAGATGACATATGTGATGAAGTGATGTGTGGAGAGGTGTCATGTGTTGTAAAGAGATATGGTTGCTGAAGGTATAAGTATGATCAAACGACAAGAGTAGTGATGTGTGGCGAGACGAAATGTGCTGTGAGGTGAACTGCTTGCTGAAGTGATATTTTTTTGTATAACATGTAACGTGTTGTGAGTTACATGTGGGTATGGTCACAAATGTGGTGAGTACATGTGGTGAGGAGAAATAGGTGATGAGGTGACATGTGTATGGAAGTGACATGCTTGGTAAGTAGTATGAAATACAAGATTACATGTATGGTGAAATGATATGTGTGATGAGATAAAATGTATGGTCAAGTGATATGTATGAAGAGAAATGTATGGTGAAGTGATATTTCTGGTGGAGTGAAATGTTTGGTTAGGTGACATCTGTCATGAAATGTTCTGTGTTGTGAGGTGACATGTGTGGTTAGGTGACATGTGTAGTGAAGTGAAATTTATAGTAAAGTGAAATGTGTGCTGAGGTTATACCTGTAATAAAGTGATATGAGTGGTGAAATGACATGCATGGTGATGCGATATGCGTGGTTTGGTGAATTGTGTGGTGAAGTGCAATATATCATAAGGTGGCATGTGTTGAAGTGATTTGAGTGATGAAGGGACATGAATTGTGAAGTGATATATATGGAGAAGTGATTTGTGTGGTGAGATGAAATATGCTGTGAACTGAAATGTGTGGTAAAGTATATGTGTGGTTAAGTGATTTGTGTGATGAAGTGAAAAGTGAAGTGTGGAAGTGATGAAGTGACATATGTAGTGAAGTGAGTTGTGTGAAGTGAAATATGCTGCAAGTGATAGGTGCTGTGAAGTTTTAAATGTGGTGAGATTACATTTGCGGTTTGGTGACTATGTGCTGAAGTGTTAAGTGTAGAAAAGTGATATGTGTGGTGAAGAGACATGCATGGTGAAATAACATGATTAGTGATTTGAAATGTTTATGGAAGTGGTACGTTTGGTGCGATGACATATGTGGTGAGGTTTAGTGTGGTGAAGTGACATGTTTGGTGCAGTGACATGTGTGGTGAGGTGTCATGTGTTTTGAAGCGATGTAGGTGATGAAGTGATATGTGTGCAGAAGTGACATGTGGGGTGAAGTGATATATGTAGTCAGATGACATATCTCATAAGACATAGTTTGGTGAAGCTACATACGTTGTGAGGTGATATATGTGGTGAGGTCACATGTGTGGTGAGTGCAGGTGTGGTGAAGCATTATCAGTGGTAGGTCATATATGTGGTGAGGGGACATGTTTGGTGAAGTGTTTAGAATATTGAGGTGACATAATTGCTGAAGCCATATGCATGGTGAGGTATCATGTGTGGTGAAGTGATATGTGCGGTGAAGTGACATGAGTGCTGCATCAATAATAGTGGTGAAGTGAAATGTGTTATGTGTGGTAAGATGTCATGAGTGGCGAAGGAATATGAGCTGTGAGATGACATGTGTTGTGATGTGACATGTGGAGAAGTGATATCTGTGAGGTTATATGTTTGATGAATTATATGAGTTGTGAGATGAAATGTGTGCTACAGGTAAATGAATGGTGAAGTGATATGTGTGGATGTAAGACATGTGTGATGATTTGAAATGAATGTTGAATCATATGTGTGGTGAAATGATAGTGTGGTGAAGTAAAATTTGTGCTGAGGTGATATGTGTTGGTAAATGATATTAGTGGTGAGATGACTTGTGTGGAAAGCTAAATGTATGGTTGAGTTACATGTGTGATGTGGTGATAAGTGTGGTGAAGTGATATGTATGTTGTGGTGAATTGGTAGGTTAAGATATATGTGTGACGGAGTGTTTTGTGTGGTGAATAGACATAGGTGGTGAAGATACATATTGAGATTTTAATTGTGATGAAGCGATATGGGTGTTGAAGTGACAAGATCGGTGAAGTGTATTTTGTGGTTAGACGCTTGTGTTGTGAAGTGGAGTTTTGGTGAAGTGATATATTGTTTCAGGTGATATGTGTTGTAAAATGGTAAGTATGGTGAGGTGGCATGTGGGTAAGGTAACATGTGTGTGAAGTGATATGTGTGGTGAGGAGAAATAGGTGGTGACGTGACATGTGTAGGGAAGTGAATTGCTTAGTGAATAGTCTGAAGGGTGATGTTACAATTGTGTTGAAGTGATATGTATTACAAAGTAATATGTGTGGTGAAGTGATATTTGTAGCGAAGTGATGTTTGAACCGAAATGTATGGTAAATTATATGTGTGGTGATTTGATATGTATGGTGAAATAACATGCGTTGTTATGTGATATACATGGAAGATGATATGTGAAGTGCGTTACAGGTGTGGTTAGGTGATTATGTGGTGAGAGGATATGTGTGGCGAGGTGACCTATGTGGTGAAGTGGCGGTCGTGAGTACATGTGTGGTTAAAATGATATGTGTGGTGATGTTATATGTTTGGTTAGGTGACATGTTTACAGAAGTGACATTTGTGGTGAGGTGAATGGGTGGTTAGATTACATTCCTGCTGAAGTAAGATGTATGGTGAGGTGATAGTTGTGGTGAAGTGAAATGTGTTCTGGGTAACATGTATGGTGAGGTGACATGAGTGATGGGAAGGTATGTTTGTTAGCTAAAACCAATAGAAAAGTGATATGTACTGCGAAGTGACATGAGTGGTAGTGACAGGTATGCTGACCTATATATCTAATATGAACTTATATGTATGGTGAAGTAACATGTGTAGTGAGGTGACATGAATAGTGAGGTGACATGACTGGTGAAAAGAAATGTATAATGAAGTGATATGTGTGCAGCAGTGATATGTTGTGTGAAGTGAATGGCATGGTGAAGTTATATGTGTGGTGAGGTGATGTGTTGTGAGGTGTCATGTATTGTAAGTGTTATGTGTGGTGAGGTGACAGGTGTGGTGAGGTGACAAGTCTAGTGAAATGAAAGATATGATGAAGTGAAATGTGTGGTGAGGTGATACGTTTGATGAACTAATATAAGTGGTGAAATGACATTAATGTGACATGAAATGTGTGGTTAGGTGATATGGATGTTGAAGTGTAATATGTAGAGAGGTGACGTGTGCTAAAGTGATATGAGTGGTGAGGTGTAATGAATGGTGAAGAGATTTGTTTGGTGGGATGACATATGTGGTGGACTGGTATGTATGGAGAGATGAACTGTTTGGTGAAGTGAACTTGTGGTGAGGTTTAATGTATGCTTAATTGATATAAGTGGTGAAGTGTTATAGTGTGGTATAGTTAAATGTATGGTGAAGTGATACTTGCGGTGAGGTGATATATGTAGTGCTGCAAAATATATGGTGGGGTTAATTGTATGGTGAAGTAATATGTATTGTGAAGTGAAATGTATGGTGAAGTGACATATGTGGTATAAAGTATGTACGGTGAGAAGACATGTGTCGTGAAGTATTATGTGTAGTAAAATGACATGGTGGTTAGGTTGCATCTATGGTGAAGTGAAATGGAAACTGAAATGAAATGTGTCGTGAAGTATATATGATATGAGTGGTGAAGTGACAATTATGGGGTTATTATATGTGTGGTTGGGTGATATGTGTTATAAGTGAAAATTGTGTTGAGATGACAAGTGAGGTGAAGTAATATGAGTGGTAAGGTGACAGGATAGATGAGGCATCATGTGCGGTGAGTGATATGCATGTTGAGATAACATGTGCGGTCAAGTGATATGTGTGGTGCCGGGACATGTGAAGTAAGGTGACACAGCTGGTGAAGTGACATATTTGGTGAAGTGATGTGTGGTTAGGTGTCATGTTTGAAGATATATGGTTGGTGAAGGTATATGTGTGGTCAAGGGATAAGAGTGGTGAAGTGCGGCGAGACGACAACTGCTGTGAGGTGAATTTTTCATTGTAGTGATATGCTTTTGGAGTAACATTTGTGTGAAGTGTTATGTGTGATGAGGAAAAATAGGTGGTGAGCTGACATGTGTAGGGAAGTGAACTGCTTGGTAAGTAGAATGAAAGGTGAGGTTACATGTGTGGTGAAATGATATGTGTGCCGAAGTGATATGTGAGGTGGGGTGACATGTGAGTAGAAGTGACATGTATGGAAAAGTGACATGTGTGGTGAAGTGATATGTAATGTGAAGTGATCTATGTGAACAAATAAGGTTGGTCCAATTTATGTGTGGTGACGTGATATGTATGGTGAAGTGACATGTTTAGTGTTTTTACATGTGGAGAAAGGTGACATGTGTAGTGAGGTAATACATTTGATAAGTTGACCATCCAGTCAGAGGATAGGTGTGGTGAGGAAACATGTCTGGTGAAGTGACTGTGTAGTGAGTACATATGTAGTGAAATGTTAAGTGTGGTAAAGTGTCATTTTTGGTTAGATGGCATGTTTTCTGAAGTGATATGTACGGTGAAGTAAACTGTGTGCTTAGGTTTCATGTCTGGTGAAGGTATGGTGATGTGATATCTTTGGTGAGGTGATGGTGGTGGTGGAGTTATATTTGTGGTGAAGTGATGTATATGGTGAACTATATTTATTGTGAAGTGATATGTATGTTGAAGTGACAGGTATGGTGAGGTGAGATGGAAGGTAAGGTAACATAAGATGTGAAGAGAAACGTATTGTGAAGTGATGTGTGTGCTGCAGTCATATGTGTGCTACAGTGATATATGTGGTACAGTGATTGAAATGGTGAAAAAATATGTGTGTAGAGGTGACATGTGGTGAGGTGAGGATAGGTGTGGTGTGTTGTGAAGTGTTATGTGAGCTCAAGTGACATATGTTGGGCTGAAATGTGTGGTGAAATGATATTTTGGTGAGATGACATGACTGGTGATTACATTAGTGGTGAAGTGATATGTGTTGTGAGGTGATGTATGAATAAATGATATGTGTCGTGAAGTGATATGTAAGGTGAGGTGACATGTATGGTAAAGTGATATGTGTGGTGAAATGATATTTGTGGTACAGTGATTGAAATGGTGAAAAGATATGTGTGTAGAGGTGACATGTAGTGAGCTGATGATAGGTGTGGTGTGTTGTGAAGTGTTATATGTGGTCAAGTGACATATGGTGGTCTGAAATGTATGGTGAAGTGACAGGAGTATTGAGGTGAATGTATGATGATGTGAAATGTGTGGTGAGGTGATATGTGTGATGAAGTGATATATTTGGTGAAATGACATGCATACTGATATATTATGTGTGTTTGGGTAACATGTGCGGTGAACTGAAATATATGGTGAAGTGACTTGTGCTGAAGTGATATGAGTTGTGAATTGACATGAATGATTTGTGTGGTGAGATCTCTTATGTGGTGAACTGAAATGTGCAGTCCAGTGTTATGTGTGGTGAAGTGCAATATGTGGTAAAGAGACTTGAGTGGTAAGGTGACATGTATAGTGAGTAACTTTTGAAGTACTTTTGTAATGAAATATAGGTGTGGTGAGGTGTCATTTTGGTGAGACGACACAGATAGAACGTGATATGTTTGCTAAAGTGATATGTGCTGAGTGATATACGTGGTGAAGTCACATTTCGGTGAGTACCTGTGTGGTGAATAGATATGTGTGGCGGGGCAAAATGTGTAATAAGTTGACACGTATGGTGCTGGGATATATTTTGTGAAGTGATATGAAAGGTGAGATGATAAGTGTGATGAAGTGATACGAATGCTGTAATTTATGGGTGTTGAAGTGATAGGTATAGTGAGATGCTATGTTTGATATAGTGAAGTGTAATGTCTGGTGAAGAGATATGATTGGTGAAGTAAAATGAATTGGGAAGTGAGATGTTTGGTGCGGTTTCATATGTAGTGAGGTGACATGTTTGGTGGATTGACATGTGTTGCGAAGTGACATGTGTGGTGAAGAAACAGGATTGGCAAGTTTTTATGAATGTTGAAGTGATATATCTAATGAAGTATATGTTTGCTGAAGTGATATGTATAGTGAGTGATTTATGTAGGGACGTGACATGAAAGGTGAGGCAACATGAGTGTTGAAGTGAAATGTATGAGATTGTGTACTGTTTGGTGAGGTGATATATGTGTCGAGTTTTATGTGTGGTGGAGTGAAGTATGTGGTGATTGGTAAAGTGAAATGTATTGTAAAGTGATAATTGTGTTGTGGTGATACATGTGGTGAGGTAACATGAGTGGTGAGGGTACAAGTGTGCTGAAGTGATATGTGTGGCGAGGTAACAACTGTGATGAAGTAAACTATTTGGTGAAGTGGTATGTGTGTTGAGATGACATGTATGATGATATGATATGTGTAGTAAGGTGACATGTGTGGTGAAGTGATATGTTTGATGAGGTGACATGTGTGGTGTAGTGTTATGTATGGTGAGGTGACATATGTGGTGAAGTGACATGTGCGCTGAGGAAATATATATATATATATGATGGACTGATATGTGTGGTTATGTGAGATGTGTAGTGAGGTTATATTTGTGGTTATATGAAATGAGTGTTGAAGTTATACATATTATTGGGTGATTTGGGGATTTGACATATGCGATGAAGTTATTTTAAGTGTTGAAGTTACATGTATGGCGAAATGATATGTGTGGTTAAGTGATATGTATGGTGAAGTTATATGTGTTGTCAAGTGATATAAATAGTGAATTATAAATTTTTGTTGAAGTTATTGATATATGTAGTGAAATGAAATGGCATGTTTGGTGAAATGATATGTGTGGTGAGGTGACATGAATTGTGAAGTACATGAGTGGTTAAGTGATATGAGTTGTGAGATGATGTCAGGTGTGGTGATGTGACATTTGGTTGAAGAGGTATGTGTGATGAAGTGAAATGTTTAATAAATCCTATGAGTTGTGAGATGAAATGTGTGGTACTTGCAAATGCGTGGTGAGCTTTTATGTTGGATATAAGACATGTTTGATGATTTGAAATGTGTGATAAAATGATAAGTCTGGTGAGATGACTTGTGAAGAAAGTAAAATGTATGGTGAAGTGATATGCTTGGTGAGGGGAATTGGCAGGTGAAGAGACATGTATGGTTGAGTGATATATGTGGTGAATAGACATGAGGTAAAGTTACTTCAATGGTGAGGTGACATGGGTGGTTAAGATATATGTGTGGCGAGGTGACATGTTTATTTAACTTATATAATAATGAAATGAGATGCGTGGTGAGGTAAAATGTTTCTTGCAATGATATATTTGGTGAAAGGATATCTGTTATGATGTTACATGTGTGGTCATGTGACATGACAAGTGAGCTGTCATGTGTGGTTAGTACATGTTTGGTTAGCTGAATATGTGGTGAAGTGATATGAGTTGACTGGTGACATGTGTGGTGAAGTTAAATGTATGGTGGGGTAATTTGTATGTTGGGGATATATGTGTAATGAGGCATCACTTGAGGTACAGTGAAATGTATGGTGAAGTGATATATGCGGTTGGTGATAAATGAGGTGATGTTATATGTGTGGTGAGGTGACATGTGTGGTGAATTGAAATGAATGTTAAAGTGCAAAGTATCGTGAAAATACTTGTGGTTGAGGTGATATGATAGTGAACTGATATGTGTTGTGAAATGACATTGGTGGTCAAATGATATGTGTGGTGAAAAGAAATGTGTGAAGAGGTGACATGTGTGGTGAGAGGATATGTGAGGTGAAATGACATACAAGGTCAGGTGACATGTGTGTGAAGTAATATGAATGGTGAAGTGAAACGTATAGTGAAATTATATTTCTGGTAAACTGGTGTTGTGAGGTGACATATGTGCTAGGGTGACATGTGTGAAGAGGAGACCTGTGTGGTGTGGTGAAGGTAGATGTGTGGTGAAAGGATAATTTGAGGTGACATAATAGTGAACTGATATTTCTGGTGAAATGACATTAGTACTGAATTCTTTTGAGAGGTGAAGTGATATACATGTCAAAGATTCTGTACCGAGATGACATCTATTGTGCGATGATATGTTTGTTGAAGTGAAATGTGTGGGGAAGTGACTTGTATGCCGAAGTTATTCATGTTCTAAAGTGATATGTATGCTGAAATGATATGTGTGGTGAATTGACATATATGCCGAAGTCATATGTGTTGTGAAGTGATATGTATATGAATGTCGATGTAAAATGTGTGACTCTCTATAACTCTCTCATTCACTCTATCTCACTCTACCTCTCTCTTAGTGTATAATCTATCCGTCTCTAAAACTCTCTATTTCTCTCTACCACCACCCCTATCACACCTTATCTCCATATGTCTCTCTCCCTCTACCTATCCTTCCATCCTTCTCTCCTCTCACTTTCTCTCTCAATTTCTCCCTATACCTCTTTCTATCTCTCTCGCTTTCTCTTTATTTCACTCCCTCCCTCACCCTACCCTGTCTGGTCCCCTTCAACCCTCGCATTCTCTCTATCATACATCCCTCCCTCTCTATTTCTTCACCTTTCTATCTTTATCTCTCCATTTCTCTTTATCTCTCTCTCTATATCTTGCTCTGCCTCTCTCATTCTCTCTTTGTATCTTATTCTATCTATCACATTCTATATGCACCGATCTGCCTCCTTCCATCATACCCTACCTCACCCATATCTCTCTCATTCTCTTTCTATCTCTCTCTTTCGGTTTATCCCCTTTCACCTCCCTGCCTCCATCCCTACCAGACTCTTACTTCATTCTCCCTCTTCCTCATTATCTCCCTCCCTTTCCATCAATTTATCTCTAGTTCTGTCTCACTCTCTATCTCTCTCCCTTTCCCAACCCCTCTATCATCTTCTCTGTCTATTTCTATCTCTCTCTATCCCCAATATATCGAAGATCTCTCTCTATCTACCTCTGACTCATTATCCCTCTCTAACTGTATCTGCCTCCCTCTGTCTAACTTTCACTACCTCTCTGTCTGCCACATTCTTTCTCCCTCTATCGCTCTCTCCACCTTTCTCTATCTCTCTTCTCCTATCATACCCACTACACTCCTACCCATTCACCTTCCCCCCTCCCTCCCACCCACCCTTCTCGCCTTTGCTCTCTCCTTATCTCACCACCTTCCTTCCTCCCTCATCACCCCCCTACTTCGCTCTTTTTCTCTTTCCCTCCCTCTCTATCTCTATCCCTCTCACTTTCCATGACTTTTGCTGAATTTCTCCCTGCAGGTTTCTCTACTCTATGTCTATTTCTCTCCCTCCCACACACCCTCTTGTTCTCTATCTCTCAATCCAACTCTCTGTATATCTTACTCTATATCTCTCGCTGTCTTTGAATTCCTCTTGCTCCATTTTTCTCTCTATATTTGACTCTATTCCTCGGTCTCACCCCACCCTTCAATTCTTCCTCTCATTCTACTTCTATCTCTCTCTCTCTCTCTCTCTCTCTCTTCCTTCCTCTTTCTGTCTTCTCTCTCCCACCCTCTCTCCATCAATCTCTATTGCTCACTATTAACCTGATTCCTCCTTCACCCACCGACCATCCCAAAACTGTGTATGTGTCTCTCTCCCGCTCTATCTCTTCCCTCTCACTATATCACTCTCTTTAACTGCCTCTGTATCTATCTCCCTCTATTACCTTACCTTCTCCTTATTTCATAATCTCTTTCTATGAATCTCTACACCACTCTCTACATGTACCTTTCTGACATTCCCTCTCTCTATTTGTCAATCGCTGTTCCAAGATCCCACTCGACCTCTCACTCAATATTTCTGTCTCTATCTCTTACAATGTGGCATGTGAGGTGAAGAGATATGCATGGTGACTTGAATGTGTGGTGAGGTGAAATGTGTATAGAAGTGACATGTGTGGTGAGGTGTCATGTGTGGTGAAGTGATATGTGTGATGAAGTGACATTAGAGGTGAAGTGATATGTGTGATGAGGTGACATGTTTGGTGAAGTGAAATGGATGGTGAACTAATATGTGCGGTGAGATTACATCAGTGATGGGATGACATGTATGGAGAGGTGATATGTATGGTTAACTATATGTATGATGAAGTGATATATATGGTGAAGAGACACATGTGGTGAGCTGACAAGAGTGCTCAGGTAACATGAGTGGTGAAGTGACATGTGTGGTGAAGTGAAATTCATGGTGAAGATATATCTGTGGTAAAGTGATGCGTATGGTGACGTGACAAGTGTGTATGGTAAAATGTATGGTGAAGTCATATGTGTGGTGCCGTCAAATGTTTGGTGAGGTGACATAAGTAGTGAAGTAATATATGTGGTGAGGTGACATGAGTGGTGAAGTGATAGGTGTGGTGTAGTAATATGTATGGTGAAGCGATATGTGTGGTGAGGTGACTTGTGTGGTGAAGTGAAGTGTGGCGAGGAATCATGTGTGGTGAGGTGACTTGTTTGGCGAAGTGAAGTGTGGCGAGGAATCATGTGTGGTGAGGTGACTTGTGTGGTGAAGTGAAGTGTGGCGAGGAATCATGTGTGGTGAAGTGGCATGTCTTTTGAAGTGACATGCAGTGAGGTGTCATTAATGTTTAAGTGATATGTGTGGTGAAGTCATATATGTAGTGATGCAACATGATTGGTAAGTGATATGTTTGCTGAGAAGACAGGTGTGCTGAGGCGAATTGTCTGGTGAAGTGATACTTGTTCGGAGGTGATATGTGTGGTGTAGTGATAAGTGTAGTGTAGTGTTATGTGTGGTGAAGTGATATGTGTGCTGAGGTGACATGTGTGGTGAACTGCTGTTTATGGTAAAGTGACATGTGTGGTGAGAAAAATGAGTGGTGAGATGACCAGAGTGGTATTGTGACATGTGTGGCGAAGGGATATTATGTGGTTAAATTACATGAATGGCGGACTGATATGTATGATGAAGTCAAATGTGTGGTGAAATGATATTAAAATGAGGTATATATTTGGTGAAGTATTAGATATAGTGAACTGACATGTGTAAAGAGGTGCCATCAGTAATGAGGTGACATATGTGATAAAGTAAAATGTATGGTGAGGTAATATGTGTGTAAATGTAACAGATTTTTCGCAGTTATATGTGTGGTAAGGTGATATATGTGTTGTGATATATGTGTTCTGGTGACATAAGTGGTAAATTGAAATTTGTGGTGAGATGGTATGTCTGGTTAGGTTAAATATGTGGTGAAGTGATTTGTATGGTGTGGTGACATGTGTTGAGAAGTGACATGTTTGGTGAGTGTATATGGTTAGTGAAGTGACATGTGTAGTGAGGTGACTTATGTGATGAAGTGATATGTTGTAAGGTGACATGAGTGGTGAAGTGATAGGAGTGTTGAAGTGATATATGTGGTGGAGTGACAAGAATGGTAAAGTGATATGTGTGGTGAGAAGTTATGTGCCATAAGGTGAATAGTTTGGTGAAGTGGTATTTGTTTTGAGGATACATGTGTGGTAACATGAAATGTGTGGTGAGGTGACATGTGCAGTAATGTCACATGTGTAATGAGAACATGTATAGTGAAGTGATATTGTGAAGAGATATAGGTTGTGAGGTAAGTGTGCTGAAGTGCTATGCTTGGTGATGAGCTTGAAAGTTGAGGTGAGATGAATGGTGAAGTGATATGTGCGGTGAGTAAAATGTGTTTCGGGATGATATGTATGGTGAAGTAATATATATGAACAGATATGTATGGTGAAGTATATATGTGGTGACTTGATATGTATGTTGAAGTAATATGTGTGGTAAGGTGACATGTGTAGAGAGGTGACAGGTGTGGTAAGGTGACTATGTGGAGTGAGGATATGTGAGTGACATATTTGGTTAGGTGTCATGTTTATTGAGGTGACATATGTGGTGTAGTATTATGTGCAGTGAAGTAAATGTGTGGTGAGGTTACATGTCTGGTATTGTGAAAAGTATGGTGAGCTGATATGTGTGGTGAGGTGATAGTTGTTTTGAAGTGAAATGTGCTGTGAGGTGACACGAATGGTGAGGTGACATGTGTGGTTGATGTTACGAGTGCTATAAGGATATGTTAAATGTGTGGTGAAGTGATGTGTACTGTGAACTTTATCTGCTGTGAAGTTACACATATGGTAAGGTGACATGAGTCGTGAAGTGCTATCTGTGGTGACGTGACATGTGTAGTGAAGTGAAATGTATGGTGAAGTGAAATGAGTGGTGAAGCAATTAATATGGTGAAGTGACTAATATGGTGAAGTGATATGAGGTGACATGCAGTGAGCTAATATGTGTGGTGAGGCAATATGTTGAAGTGACAAGAGGTGATATATGCTGTGATGTGCCTTGTGTGGTGTGGTGATATGCAGGTTAGGTGACATGTATGTTGAAGTGACATATGTGCTGAGTAGACATAAGTGGTGAAGTGACAAGTAACATGAAGTGATATGTGTAGTGAAGTGACATGTGTAGTGAAGTGAAATGTACGGTGAAGTGAAATGAGTGGTGAAGTGATTAACATGGTGAAGTGACTAATATGGTGAAGTGATATGAGGTGATGTGCAGTGAACTGATATGTGTGGTGAGGCAATATGTTGAAGTGACAAGAGGT
The DNA here is from genome assembly GCA_030762935.1 of Hymenopus coronatus. Classification (NCBI taxonomy): domain Eukaryota; kingdom Metazoa; phylum Arthropoda; class Insecta; order Mantodea; family Hymenopodidae; genus Hymenopus; species Hymenopus coronatus. The sequence goes on along the minus strand of CM060894.1, from coordinate 127,283,960 downwards.
GATATATGCTGTGAAATGACTTGTGTGGTGTAGTGATATGCAGGTTAGGTGACATGCATGTTGAAGTGACATATGTGCTGAGTAGATATAAGTGCTGAAGTGACAAGTAACGTGAAGAGATATGTGTAGTGAAGTGACATGAGTAGTGAATTGTGAAGTGATATATGCCGTAAGTAATAGCTGCGATGAAGTTATATGTGTGGTGAGGTCATATGTGTGGTTTGGTAACTATGTGCCAAGGTGTGATGCGTTGTGAAATGATATGTGTAGTAAAGTGATATGTGTAGTGAAATGAAAAGTGTGGTGAAATGTAGTGGTGTGTTGAAATGTATGACAAAGTTATAAATGCGCTGCAATGATATGAATGGTAAAGGAATATGTATGTTGAAGTGATGTCTATGAAGATGTTACATGTATGCTGAAATTATATGAGTAGTCAGGTGACATGAGTGGTGATGTCAAATAAAGGGGAAGTGGTAAGTGTGGTGAAGAAATATCTGTGGTGAAGTGAAATGTATGGTAAAGTGATATCATGGGGAAGTGAAATGTAGAGTGAAGTGATATTTTTGTTGAAGCAATTTGTGTGGTTAGGTGATATCTGTTACAAAGTGTGCTTTGTGGTGAGGCAGCAGTTTGAAGTGAAAAGTATGGTTTACTGATATTTCTGGAGCATTGATATGTGTGATCAAGTGAATTGTGTGGTGAAAGGACATGCATGTTTCAGTAATATGTCTGGTGAGTTGAAATATGTGATGATGTGAAAAGTAAGCTGTATCGATGTGTGTAGTGGGATGATATGTTGGATAGCTCACATTAGTGGTGAAGTGAAATGTATGGTGAAGTGATATGTGTGGTGTAGTGATATGTGTATTGAAGTGATTTCTGTTGAGACATGATAAGTGTGGTGAGGAAACATGTGTAATCAGATGACATGAGTTAAGTGATTTGTGAGGTAAAGTGATATGGGTGGTGAACTGATATGTGTTTGTAACTTATATGAGTGAATAGGAGGCTTATGTTGAAGAGATATGTGTGGTAATGTGATATGAGTGGTAAAGTGAAATGTGTGTGAGGAAACATGAGTGGTGTGGTGTCATGTATGGCAAAATGATATAAGTGCTGAGGTGATGTGTGGGGTGAACTTAAATGTAAGATGAAGTGGTATGTGTGGAGAAGTGAAATTTGTGGTATAACCACATATGTTGTGAGGCGAATTGTATGGTGAACTGATATTAATGGTGAAGTGGAAGGTATGGTGTTGTGATATAAGTGATAAGGTGACATGTGTCATGAAGTATTATGTGTGGTGAGCAGACATGTGCGGTGAGCAGACATGTGTGGTGAGGTGATTCATATGTGTGATGTAGTGATGTATGAGGTGAAGAGACATTTTTGGTGCTATGATGTGTGTGGTTGGATGAAAAGTGGTAAGTGAATTGTATGGTGAGATGACAAGTGTTCTTAAGTGATATGAATGATGCTGACAGGAGTGGTTATGTGACATGTGTGGTAAAGTGATATGCATGATCAGATGAATTATGCAGTAAAAAGATATGTGTGCTGAGGGGACATGTGAAGTGAAGTGACATGTGGTATGAGGTGTCATGTGTGGTGAAGGGATGTGTAGTGAGGCTTGATGTATGATGAAGCGATATGGGTGAGGAAGTAAATATGTGTGAAGTGTCAAGAGTGATGAAGTTTATTGTGTGGTCAGACAACCTGTGTTGTGAACCGAATTTTTTGGTGAAGTGATTGTTTTTGAAGTGATATATGTTGTAAACTGGTAGGTGGGGTGAGCTGAAATGTCTGTAGTGTGCTGAAGTGATGTGTGGTGAGGAGAAATATGTGCTGAGGTGACATGTGTAGGGAAATGACATGTTTGGTGAGTAATATAAAAAGCTGAGGTTTCATGTGTGGTGTAGTGATATGAATGCCAAAGTGATATGTGTGGTGAAGTGATATGTTTGAAGGAATATGTATGGTAAAGTATATGTGTGGCATGGTAATATGTATGGTGAAGTAACATGTGTGGTGATGTGATATGTGTGGTAAGGCTACATGTGTGGTCAGGTTCCAGGTGTGGAGAGGTCATTATGTGGTGAGAGCATACGAGTGGTGAGGTGACCTGTGGTGAGGTGACCTGTGGTGAGGTGACTGTGTCTTAAATTCATGTGTGGTGAAGTGACATCTTTACAGAAGTGATATGTACGGTGAAGAAAATGTGTGGTGAGTTAACATGCATGACGATGTGATATGTATGGTGAGGTGATAGTTGTGGTGAATTCAAATGTGTTCAGGGGTGACATGTGTGGTGGGCGACCAAGTGCTGGGAAGATATGTTTGTTAGATGATACAAATGGTAAATGATATGCACAGCGAAGTGATATGTGTGGTGCAGTGATATGCATGGTGAACTAATCTACTGTGAAGTGATATGTATGGTAAAGTGACATGTGTGGTCAGGTAAAATGAATACTGAGTTTATATGACTGTTCAAAAGAAAGGTATAATGAAGTGATATTGTGCCGCAGTGTTATGTATGGTGAAGTGATCTGTATGGTGAGGTGACGTGTTGCGTCTTGTCATTTGTCATGAAGTGTTATAGCTGGTGAGGTGACAGGTGATGTGAGGTAAAATCTGTGGTTAGGTGACAAGTGTATTGAAACTGAAAGGTATGATGAAGTGAAATGTGTGGTGAGGTAATGTGTGTGATAAAGTCGAGAAATGACATGTATAGTGTTGTCATATGTGTATTTAGGTGAGATGTGCGGTGAAGTGATATATTTGGTAAGGTGATGGGTGCTGAAGTGATATGAGTGGTGAGGTGATATGAATTGAGAAGAGATTTAGTGGGGAGATGACATGTGGTGGGTGATCTGAAATATGTGGCAAAATGGTATGTGTGGTGAAGTGTCTTGTGTGGTGAGGTGACATATGTGGTGAAGTGACAGGTTTGTTGAAATGATTTGTGTGATGAAATTATGTGTGTGATGAGTTTCATGTGTGGTGACGCGATATAGGGGGTGAAGTAATATGTGTATGGAGAAGTGACTTGAGTGGTGAAGTGATATTTGTGGTGAGATGACATATGTGATAAGTCTATATGTTTGGTCAGGTGATATTGTTTGTAAGGTGACATGTGTGGAGAGGTCATATGTGTGGTGAAGCAATATCTGTGGTAGGTCATATATGTGGTGAGGTTACATGTGTGAGGAAGTGATATGTTTGGTGAAGCATATGAATGGTGAGGTGATATGTGTGCTGAATGTGTCATGTGTGAAGTGATATGTGCAGTGAAGTGACATGAGTGGTAAAAATATATGTGTTGTGAGATGACAATTGGTGAGGTGACAGTTTTGGTGCAGTGAAATGTGTTGTGAGGTGATATGTTTAATGAAGTGATATGTGTGATGAGATCAAATGATTGGTGAGGTAACATGTGTGGTGAAGTGATATGTATGGTCAAGTGATATTAGTGTTGAAGTGATATTTTGGTGGGGTGACATGAGTGGAGATATGTGTTGAGAGGTGACCAGAAGTGAAATGTTGTGTGCCGTGAAGTGATATGTAATGTGAGGTGACATGCGTGGTGAGGTGATATGTGTGTTGAGGTAAAATGTGTGGTGAAGTGATAAAAATGTTGAATTATATGTGCAGTTAGAAGAAATTTGCGGTGAAGTGGTATGTATGGTGAGGTGATATGTGTGGTGATGTGAAATAAGTGGTGAGGTGATATGTGTGGAGAGGTGATTTCTGTGATGAAATGATATGTGAAGTTTGGTGGCTTATGTGATGTGATAGTTGTGGTACGCTGACATGTGTAGTGAGGTGACATGTGTGGTGAAGTCATATATGTGGTCAGGTGAAATGTGTAATGAAGAGATGTGTGTGGTGACGTGACATTTTTGGTGAAGTAAACCTGTTGTGAGGGGACATGTTAGGTGAAGTTATATACAGGTGAGGTAACATATATGATGATTAGACATAAATGGTGAAGTGACATGTAAGGTGAACTGATATGTGTAGTAATGTGACATGAGTAGTAAACTGACATGTGTAAAGTGAAATATGCCGTAAGCGATAGGTGTGGTGAGGTCACATATGTGGTTTGTTAACTGTATGCTCAGGTGTCATGTGTAATGAAGTGATATGTGTGGTGAAGTGACACCAGTGGTGAAGTTATATGTTTACTGAGTGGAAATGTTTGGTAAGGTGACATGTGTGCTGAGGTATATTGTGTGGAGGTGATATGTGTGGTGAGAAGATATATTTGATGAGGAGATTATATATAGATTTGTGTAGTGCAGTGATATGTATGGTACCGTGATATGTATGTAGAAATGACATGTGTGGTGGGGTGACATTAGTGGTGAGGTCACATGTATGGTGACATGTGTTTCGAGGTGACATGAGTGTTGTGGGCAAATGTACTGTTTAGTGACATGTGTTTTGAGGTGACATGAGTGTTGTGGGCAAATGTATGGCGAAGTTATACATGTGCTGAAATGATAGTAATGAATAGTGAAGTGTTATGTATAGTAAATTAACATGTGTGTGAATTGATATGAGGGGTGAGTAGACATGAGTTTTGAAGTCAAATATATGGGGAAGCGGTAAGTATGTTGAAAAAATATGTGTGGTGAAGTGAAATGTATGCTAAAATGATATGTGTGTGTGTGAAGTGATATGAATGTGAAGTTAAAAGTTGGGTGAAGCGATATGCCTAGTGAAGAGATATGTCTGGTTAGGTGACATCTGTCATGAAGTGTTGTGTGTGGTGAGGTGACATGTTTGGTGAAGTGAAAAGTATGTTTTAGTGATATATCTGCAGCATTGATATGTGTGATGAAGTGATTTTTGTGGTGATCGGATATATGTGTTTGGGTGATATGTGTGATGAGTTGATATTTGATGATATGAAAAGTAAGCTGAAGTGATATGCGTAGTGGGGTGATATATTGGTGAGCTCACATTTGTGATGAAGTGCAATGTATGGTGAAGTGATATCTGTGGTGTAGTGATATGTGTATGGAAGTGATTTGTGCTGTGAGATGATATGTTTGGTGAGCCAACATGTATCAGAAGAGGTGACATGAGTGAAGTGATTATGGGGTAAAGTGATACGTGTTGAGAGTCATTTTTGGTGAATCTATATTTATCTGCAACTTATATGTGTGACAATGTGATATGTGGTGAGGTGTCGCGTGTGGTGATGTAAAGCTTATGGTGAAGTGACATTTCTGGTGCTATGATGTGTATGGTTGGGTGGTATGTGTGGTACATGAAATATGTGGTGAGGTATGAATGGTGCGGTGACAAGAGTGGTTATGTGACGTGTGCAGTGAAGTGATATGTGTGATCAAGTTAATTGTGCGTTGAAGTGATATGTGTGGTGAGGGGACTTGTGAAGTGAAGTATGGTGAGATTTCATGCACTTTGAAGTGATGTATAGTGAGGTTTAATGTGTGATGAAGTGATATGTATGGTGAAATGTATTGTGTGGTTAGACAACATGTGTAGAGATGTGGATTTTTTGATGAAGTGATATGTTTTTTCAGGTGATATGTGTTGTAAAGTGGCAAGTGTGTTGAGGTGACAAGTGCGTAAGATCACATGTGTGCTGAAGTGATATGTGTGGTGAGGAGAAATATGTGGTGAGGTGACATGTGTAGGGAAGTGAACTGCTTGGTGAGTGTATGAAAGGTGAAGTTACATTGTGGTGAAGCGATTTTCATAGTGAAGTGATATGTTTGAACCGATATGTATGGTAAAATATATGTTTGGTGAGGTGATATGTATGGTGAAGTAACAATGTGGTGATGTGCTATGTGCAGTAAGGTGACATGTGAAGTGAGGTGATTATGTGGTGAGAGGATCTGTATGGTGAGCTGACTGGGTCATGCGTACATGAGTGGTGAAGTGACATGTTTACTTAGGTGACATGTTTACAGAAGTGACATTTGTGGTGAAATGAATGTGTCGTGAGATTACATTTCTGGTGAAGTGTGGTATGGTGAGGTGATATGTGTGGTGAAGAGAAAGTTGTGGTGAAGTGAAATGTGTTCTGAGGTAACATGGGTGGTGAGGTGGCAGGGAGATATGTTTGGTAGATAATACCCATGGAAAAGGGATATGTACGGCGAAGTGATATGTGTGGTGTAGTGACATGTATGGTGAGATATATATCTACTGTGAAGTTATATGTATGGTGAAATTACAGGTGTCGTGAGGTGACATGAAGAGTGAGATGACATGACTGGTGAAAAGAAATGTATAATGAAGTGATATTTATGCTACAGTGATATGTGAGGTGACATTTGTAGTGAAGTGAATTGTGTGGAGGAATGAAATTAATGGTGAGGTAATATGTGTGATAAAGTGATATATGTGGTGAACTGACATGTATGGTGATGCGATAGTCGTGATCTTGTGATACATGTGGTGAAGTGAAATATGAGGTGATATGTGCTAAAGTGAAGATTTGTGAGTGCTGAGTTGACATGTATATTTAAATTCTATATGTGTGAAATGATATGTTTGGTGAGGTAACATATTATGTGAAGTGATATGTGTAGTTAAAGAACATGTGTGATGAGGTGACATGTGTGGTGAAGCGAGATTGACATGATGGATGGAGATGTGTGGAGACGTTACATGATTATTAAATTGATATATGTGGTGAGATGACATGTGTGGTAAGGTGATATCTATGGTGAACTGATATGTTTTGTGAGGTGAAATGAGGGGTGGTCACACGTGCAGTGAGTACATGAGTGGTGAAGCAATATCTGTGGTAAAGTGATTTGTAAGCTGAGGTGGCATGTGTGGTTATGTGAATTTGTGCTGAGGTGAATACATATGTGGAGAAGTGATAAGTGTGGTGAGGTGTCATGTGTGGTGAAGTGATATGTACGGTAAGTCACTGGTGAAGAGCTATTTGTGGTAAGGTGACATGTTTTTTCAAGGATATGTTTTGTGAGGTGAAAGGTGTGGTGAGGCCACATGTGTGGTAAAACATGTGTAGTGAATTGATATGTGAGGTGATGTGATGTGTATGATGAGATCACATGTGTGGTGAAATGATGTGTGGTGAAGTGACATTTTGGTGAGGTGACATGACTGGTGATTACACTAGTTGTGAAATGATATGTGTTGTAAGGCGATGCATGAATAAATGATACGTGTCGTGAAGTAATATGTAAGGTGAGGTGACCTGTGTGGTGAAGTGATTTTTGTATTGATGTTACATGTGGTGAGGTGATAGGTGTTGTGAGGCGATATGGGTGGTGATTTGATATCTGTGGTGAGGTGACATGAGTGTTTAAGTCATAATTGTGTGCTGTGATATGTGTTGTCAGATAACACTATTCGTGAAGTAAAATATGTGGTTAAGTGATATGTCTTGTGTGGTAACATGTATGGGAAAGATAAATATATGGTGAAGTGATATGTATAGAGACGTGTTCAGTGCGGGAAGAGAAATGTGAGGTGATGTAATGTGAGTGGTAGGTGAAATATGTTGGGATGTGAAACAAATGGTGAAGTAATGTATGTTGTGAGGTGATATGCGTGGTGAGCCGATATGTGTGGTGTAGCTAAATGTAAGTTGAAGTGATATATGTTGTTGGGTGATAAGTGTGGGGAACTGATATGTGTGTTGACATGACATGTGTGGTGAAGTGAAGTGACATGATAGTGAACTTATATTTGTGGTGAAATGACAAAGGTGATGAGATGACATGAGTAGGGCATTATTATGAGTGCTGAAGTGATATGTGTGTTCAATGATTCTGTACCAAGATAACATGAATTGTGCAATGATATGTTTGTTGATGTGATATGTGTGGTGAGGTGACATGAATGGTCAAGTGCCATGAGTGTGGAAGTCAAATATATGGAGAAGTAGTATGTGTAATGAAGTGAAATGTATGGTAAAGTGATATGTGTGTTAGGTGACAAATGTATGGGATGAAATGAATGGTAATGTGATGTGTATGTTGAAGTGAAATGTTTGGCGAAGTGATATTTCTGATAAAATGATTTGTTTGGTTAGGCGACATCTATCGTGAAGTGTTCTGTGTGATGAGTTGACATTTGTGGTGAAGTGACCTGTGTGGTGAAGTGAGCTGTATGGTTAAGTTATATTTCTGGAGAGGTGATATCTGTGATGAAGTGATTTTTGTGGTCAATGGATATGCGTTGTGATCTGTGTGTTTGGGTTATGTGTATGGTGATATGAAGTGTAAGGTGAAGTGATGTATGTAATGCGGTGATATGTGTGGTGAGCTCACATAAGTTGTGAAGTGAAATGTATGGTGAAGTGCTATGTGTGGCGAAGTGATTTCTGTTCTGAATAGATATGTATGGTGAATGATTTGTGTGATGAGGCGACGTGTGAGGTGAGGTTATATGAGTGGTGAAATTATATGTGTGGTGAAGTGACATGTGTGGTGAAGTGTTAAGTGCCTGGAACTGATATGTGTGGTGAAGTGGTAAGTGTCTGGAACTGATATGTGTGGTGAGGTGACATGTGTGGTGAAGTGGTAAGTGTCTGGAACTGATATGTGTGGTGAGGTGCCATGTGTGGTGAAGTGGTAAGTGTCTGGAACTGATATGTGTGGTGAAGTGGTAAGTGTCTGGAACTGATATGTGTGGTGAGGTGACATGTGTGGTGGGGTGACATGTGTGATAAGTTGACCTGTGTGGTGAAGATATGTGTGGTGAGGTATAGGTGTGGAGAGGTGACCTGTATGATGAGGTGATATTTTGGTGAAGTTATATGTGTTGTGAGGTGACATGTGTGGTGTGATGACATGTGTGGTGAGGTTACATGAGTGCTGAGGTCATATGAGTGGTGAGGTGACATGTATGGCATAATTAGTTATATGTGTGTTAAAATAATATCTAAGGTGAAGTGATATTTGTGGTGAAGATATATGTATCCCGAAGTCATATGCATGGTGATATGACATGGGTGTCGAGGTTATATGAGTAGTGAGGTGATATGAATTGTGAAGTCAAATATATGGTGAAGTGATAAGTGTGGTGAAGGATAATATGTGGTGAACGGAAGTGTATGGTGAAGTGAAATGTTTTGTGAAACAATATATGTGTTAGGTGACATGTGTGATGAGATGAAATGTATAGTGAAGGGAAATGTATGGTGAAGTGATATTTCTGGTGGAGTGATATGTGTGACATCTGTTCTGAAATGTTCTTTGTGGTGAGTTAACATGTGTGGTGAGGTGAAGTGTCTGATTAAGAGATATATGTGGTGAAATGACAAGTATGATAAAGTGAAATGTGTGTTGAGGTGATGTGTGTTGTAGTGTTATAAGTGGTGAAATGACATATATGGTGATCTGATATGAGTGGTTAGGTGTCATGTGTGGTGAAGTGATACACATGGTGAATAATATGTGTGGAGAAGTGACAGTGGTGAAGTCAAATGTGTGGTGAGGTGACATGTATGGTAAGGTGATATATTTGGTGAAGTGAGAAGTGTTGTGGGGTGATTTGTGTGGTGAGGTCTTATTTTGGTGAATACTTGTGTGGTGAAGGGATATGTATGCTGGGGTAATATTGGTGGTGAGCTGACATATATGGTGCAGTGATATGCTAGGTAAAGTGAAATGAAAAATGAGGTGACATTTGTGGTAAAGTGATATGTATGTTGAGGTTACATGTGTTGTGAAATGACATGTAGGGCGAAGTGATATGTATGGCTAAGTGATACGAGTTATGAAATGATAGGTATGGAGAAGTGATATATGTGGTGAGTTGATACTGTGGGGAAGTGACATATGTCGTGAAGTATTATGTGTGGTGAGGTGACATGTGTGGTTAGGTAAAATATGTGCTGAATTGACATGTGTAGTGAATTAATATGTATGGTGAAGTAAAATGTGTGATGCGTCATATGTATGATAAAGTTATATATGTGGTTAAATGAAAGGTATGCTCTATGATATGTTTGGCTGGGTGATAATTGTGGTGAAGTGAAATATGTGGTTATTTGATATGTGGGCTGAAGTAATATGAGTGGTAATGTAACATGAGTGGTGAAGTGATATATATGGAGAAGTGTGTTGTGTGGTGAGAAGCTATATGTGGTGAACTGAAATGTGTGGTTAAGTGAAATGGTGGTGAGATGACATGTTTGGTGAGGTGTCATGTATGGTGATACGATAAAGTGGTGAAGTGATAAGTGTGGAGAAGTGACATGATTGATGAAGTGATATATATATATATATGGTGAGATGACATGTGTGGTAACGTGATATATTTGGTGAGCTGATTAAAGTTGTGATGTGATATGAACGGTGCGGTCTAATGTGTGGTGAGTACATGAGTGGTGAAGCGATATCTGGGGCTAGGTGATATGTGTAGTGAGGTGACATATGTGGTGAAGATATATGAAAGGTGAGCTGATATGTCTGGTGATATGATATTTGTGCTGAGGGTACATAAGTGGTGAAGTGACTTGGAGGGTGATGTGGTATATATAGCGAAGTGAAATATGTATTAAAATGATATGTTTGGTGAAGTGATATGTTATGTGAGCTGATTTTTTGTGCTGAGGTCTTGTGTGCGGTGAGTACATGTACAATAAAGTGATAGGTGTGGTGATGTGCGGTGATGTCACATGAGTGGTGAAAAGATATATGTGGTGAGGTGACGTGCAGTGAGGTGACATGTTTGGTGAAGTGTTATGTGTTGTCAGGTGACAATTGTAGTAAAACCTGTGTGATGAAGTGACATGAGTAGTGAGGTGAGTGGTGAATACATTTCTGGTGAGGTGTTATAGTTGAGAGGTGATGTATGAATAAATGATATGTGTTATGAAATAATATATAAGGTGAGGTGACATGTGTGATGAAGTGATATGTGTGGTGAGGCGAAAAATGTGGTGTAGTGAAATAATTGGAGGTGACATTTGTGGTGAGGTGACATGTGTGGTGAAGTGATATGTGTGGTGAGGTGCTTGTGTGGTGAAATGATATGTATGGTGGGATGATATGTATGGTGGGATGATATGTGCAGTGAAGTGAAAAGGGTAATGAGGTGACTTGAGTGGTGTGGTGTTATGTGTGGTGAAGATATATGTGTGGTGAAGATAAATGTATGGTGAAGATATATGTGTGGTGAAGATATATGTGTGGTGAAGATAAATGTATGGTGAAGATATATGTGTGATGAGGTGATATTTGTGGTGAGTGACATGTGTGGTACGATAAATATAATGGTGAAGTGATTATATTGTGAAGTGAAGTGTATATTGATGTGATTTGAGTGTTAAAAATGACATGTGTGGTGAGGTGACATATGCTGTGAAGTATGATGTATGTGAGGTGACATATGTGGTAAAGTGAAATATGCTGAGAGGTGATATATGTGTTGAAGTGACAGTTATGGTGCGTTGATATGTGAGGTTGGCATATATGTTTGGTAGGTGAAATGTTTGGTGTGTTGACAAGTGGGATGATATGATATGAGTAGTGAGGTGACAGGTGTGGTGAAGTGACATATGCAGTGAAGTGATGGGTGTATTAAGCAGACATGTGAATTAAAGGGACATTTGTGTTGAGGTGACATGTGTGATGAAGTGATGTGTGGCGAGGTGTCATTCATGGTGAAGCAATTTGGGTGGTGGGGTGATGTGTCTACAATCACAAGTGTGGTGAGTACATGTGTGGTGATGTAATATATGGTACTGAGGTGACATATATAGGGAAATGATATACTTGGTGAGGAGTATGAAAGGTGTGGTGACATGTGTGATGAAGTGATATGTAAGGTGGGGTGACATGATAGGTGAAGAGAAATGTATGGTGGAGTAACATATGTGGGGAATAGACATAGTAGATGAAGTAACATGAATGGTCAGGTGACGTGTGGTGAAGATATATCTGTGGTGAGGTCACAGGTGTGGTTAAGTTATATATGTATGAAATGATATGTGTGGTGAGGTTATATGTGTTGTGAAAGGATATGAGTGGTGAGGGTACATGTGTGGTGAGTACATGTATGGTTTGGGGAAGTGATATGTGTTGTCTGGTGATATGTGTGGTGAAGTTAAATATATGGTGAGGGGATATGTTTGGTGTGGATCTACGTGTGTGGTAGTGAAATATATCCTGAAGTAATATGAGTGGTAGCTGAAATGTTTGGTGATGTGAAAATATATGGTAATGTGATGTGTTGTGGGGTGATGTGTGGTGAATTGAAATAAATGGTGAAGCAAAATGTGTCACGAAAGTACAAGTGTTATGAGGTGATATGATAGTGAACTGAAATCTTTGGTGAAGTGACATAGGTAGGGAGATGAAATAAGTGGTGAGGTCTTATGAGTGGTGAAGTGATATATATGTTCAATGATTGTGTGGTGATGTGACATGTGTGGTGAGGTGACTATGAGTGATTAGGCGACATGTGTGGTAAGAGGACATGTTAGGTGAAGTGACATGTATGGTGAAGTGACATGTGGTGTGATGTGATATGTATGGTGAAAAGATATGTGCAGTGAGATGAAATGTATGGTGGGGTGACAAGATGAGGTTACATTTGTGGTGAAGATATGTGTGGTGAAGGGCAATGAATGGTAAAGTATATGTGAGGTGAGGTGATGTGTGTTGAGGTAACATGAGTGGTGAGGTGATTTCTGGAGAGGTTACATGTGTGGTGAGGTGTCTTGTGTGGTGAGGTGAAATGTATAAATAAGTCATCTGTAATGAAGTGGTATGTGTGGTGTAGTGACATATATGGTGAGTTGAAATGTATGGTGAATTAAATTTGAGGTGAAGTGAAATGCATGGTGAAGTGATATGTGTGCTGCATGATATGTGTGGTAAAGTAAAATGTTTGGTGAGTGATGACATGTGCCCTGAGTGTTATGTGTGGTGAGGGGGCAATGAGGTGGTTATATGTGTGAATGGGTGACATGTGTGGTTAAGTGAGGTGTGATAACATGACATCTGTGGTGAAGTGATATGAGTGAAGGGGTAACACAAATGGTGAATTGATATGTATGGTGAAGTGATATGGGTATGAGATGACATGTGAGGTGAAGTGAAATGTGTGGTGAACTGATATATGTTTTGAAGTTACATCTGCTGTGAAGTGAATGGTATGGTGAAGCAATATGTGCTGAGAAATGATATGTGTGATGAGGTGATATGTTTGGTACAGTGATATTTGTGGTGAAATGAGATGGTAGGTAAAGTGATGTGAATGTTAAGGTGACATGTGTTCCTATGTGCAATGTATGGTGAAGTGATATTTGTGGTACAGTGATATGTGCAATGAAGTGATATGAGTGGTGAGTTATATGTGTAGTGAGGTGAAATTAAGGGTGCAGTAACATGTGTGGTAAAGTGATATGTAAGGTGAAGTGACATGTAATGTGAAGTGCTATGTGTGGTATTGGGACATGAGGGTGAGGTGACATGTGTCATTGTTATGTGTGGTGAAATGACATGTGTAATTAGGTGACATGTGTGGTAAAGTAAAATGTTGGTTAAGTGAAATGTGTGGTGCGGTTATATGTGTGATAAACTGATATGTATCGTGAAGTGATATGTATGGTGATGTGAAATCTGTGTTTTGGTGATATGTGTGGTGAAGTGACATTTGTGGTGCATTAATATGGGTGGTAAGGTGACAGGGAAGGTGAAATGATAGTGTGGTGAAGGGAAATATGTGATGAGTTGACTAGTAAGGAGAAGTGAAATGTGTGGTGAAGTGATATGTGATGTAGGTGTACGTGTGATTAAATGACATGAGTTGTGAGGTGACATTTGTGGAGAAGTGATATGTGTGGTGAGGTGTTAATGTAGTGAAATGATATGTATGGTGAAGTGATATGTATTGTGAAGTGATATGAATGGTGAAGTGATATGTGTGGTGAGGTGACATGCGTGGTGAGGTGACTTGTGTGGTGAGGTGATATGTGTAGTAAAATCACATGTATGGCGAAGATAATTATATGTGTGCTGTAACGATATGAATTGTGTAATGGCATGTATGGTGGAGTATCTGTATGGTGAAGTGATATGCATAGTGAACTGACATCTTTGGTGGGATGACATATATACTGAAATGACATGTGTGGTGAGTGATATGTAGCGAAGTGATATGTATGATAATGTGATATGTGCAGTTGGGTGTTATGTAAGGTAAAGTGAAATGTGTGTGAGGTCAGATGTGTGGTTAAATGAAATAAATACTGAGGTTACAACAGTGGTGAAACTATGTATATGGTGAAGTGATATGTGTGCTAAGGTGACATTGTGGGGAAGTGAAATGTATGGTGAGGTGATATGTGAGGTGACTGAAATTCTTGGTGCACTTATATGAGTGCTGAGGTGAAATGTATGTGGAAGTGATTAGTGTGGTAGTGTGATGTGTGGTGAAATGAAATATGTGGTGAGGAGACATTGGTGGTGAAATGAAATGTATGGTGACGTGATATTTTGGTGAACTGAAATGAATGGTGAAGTGATGTGTATAGTCAGCTATAATGTGATGTGTGTGTCAGATATATTTTTGAGGTGATATAGATAGGGAAGTGCTATGTGTGGTTAGGCAAAATTTGTGATGAAGCAGAATGTATGGCGAAATGATAAGAATTATATGCTTGGTGAGGTGAAATGTGTGGGGAGGTGACATGGTGTGAAGAGAAATGTGTAGTAAAGTGATATGTGTGGTGTAGTGGCATTTATGTTGAGGTGACATGTATATGGTGAGGTGACAAGTGAGGTGAGGTGACATGAGTTGTGAACTGACATGTGTTGTGAAGTCACGTGTATTTAAAGGTGGCATTTTGTGAAGTGGTTTGTGTGGTGAGTTGTCATGTGTAGTGAAGTGATGTGAGTGGTGAGGTGATTTGTGTGGTGAAGTTATAGGTGTTCTGAAGTGTTATATTAGGTGCAGTGTCATGTAAGGTGAAGTTATGAGTGGTGATATATATGTATGGAGAGCTGACCTGTGTGGTGATATGACATGTATGGTTTAGTGATATGTGTTATGAGGTTACATATTTGATGAGGTGCAATATGTGTTGAAGTGATATGAGTGGTAAAATGATATGAGTGGTCAGGTGACATGTGGTGATATGATTGGTGAGTATACATGTGGGTGAAGTGATATGTGTTGTGTGATGACATGTAAGGCGAGGTTAGATGTGTGGTGAAGTGATATGTATGGTGTAGGGATATGTGTGTTGAAGTGATGATTATGGTTAGGTATATATTTGGGGAAGAGATATGTATGGTGAAGTGGCATTGTGTAGAGGTGAAGTGACATTGTGTAGAGGTGAAGTGACATTGTGTAGAGGTGAAATGAGTGGTGAAGAGACAAGAATGGTGAAGTGAAATGTATGGGAAGATATATTTGTGGTGAGGTGATATGTGTAATGAATTGAAATGTATGTTGAAGTTTTATGTTTGATGATATTTGTGGTTCACACAGTGTGTGTCTGCAATTTATACCTACCTAGCAGTGTGGAAATTAACCCTCAAATTTTGCAATCCCTAATTCTGCAATTACCGAAACCATTCATCCTATTAGGAGACTTCAACAGCCACAATACTCTTTGGGGATGTAAAACAACTAATAAGCGAGGGAAAATAATTCAAACTTTAGTGGATAACCTTGATTTAGTAATACTTAATACACCTGAACTGACTCATTACGATTTTACACATGGTTCTTTAAGTAGCATAGACTTAGCTATTTGTTCAGCTGATATCTCACATTTATTTAACTGGACAGTACACTCTGAACCACAGGGAAGCAATCACTTTCCCGTTATAATAAGCACGGCTACTATCAGGCACCAGCATAATGTGTCACTAACAAAATGGAACTTGAAACGCACTGATTGGCAGAAATTTAGCTCCAGCATAAAAGAAAATCTGTATTTGTTACCCACGCCCTGCATGTTTCACACTATTCCAATCGATGCCAAAGTTACAAATTTTATAAAAATCATAGAAAAGGCAGCAAAATATAGCATTCCTAAAATCATTATAGACAACTCGAGAAAATCTGTACCTTGGTGTAACGAAACATGTAAGCTATCCATCAAAGAAAAAAATAAAGCTTATAAGAAGTACTGTAGACACACCACGATAGAAAATAAAATTGAGTTCAAAAAATTGCGGGCTTATGCATGTAAAACTATCAAAGAAAGCAAGAGGAATGCTTGGTTAACTTATGTTTCATCCCTAAACAATAAAACTCCACAGCAAGATCTATGGAACAAATTAAAGAAAATTAAAGGACTTTTTCGACCAACCACAATAATCCTACAGTCATCTAGAGACACGCTTCCTTTAAGCCATGCACAAGTAGTTGTGAATACTTTTGCTGAGAAGTTTGCTGCCACATCCAGTGATCTTAATTACCACCCTGATTTTCTGAAGATTAAAAATTCTGTGCCAGAGCCAAATCTCAACATGACACTTGAAACTAATCAAGCATATAATGACAAGATTACTTATAGGGAAGTGCAGAATGCTCTTCCATCCTGCAAAAGCTCTAGTCCGGGACCCGATAATGTTCCCTATGAGTTTTTGAAACAACTTCCGAAAGCAGGTTTAATTTACCTGATCGCCATCTATAACCAAATATGGGAAAGTAACACATTTCCTGACCAATGGCGCACTGCTATTGCTATCCCTATACTCAAACCAGGCAAAGGCCGCCATCTACCAGAAAACTACATACCAATATCTTTAATTTGCACTATGTGTAAAATACTGGAAAAAGTAGTTAACAATCATCTCTGTTGGACTCTAGAACAAACAAAGTTTTTTAACCCTGCTCAGAGTGGATTCAGGCGCTCTCATTCAACCCTGGGCAATCTAATAGCACTAGAATCCGACATAACTGAAGCAATGATACACAAACAACATATCAGCGTCATTACCTTTGACCTTGAAAAAGCGTATGATATGGTATGTAAAAACAACGTAACTTCTGTGTTACTACGTAACAACATAACTGGTAATATGATACATTTCATCAACAACTTTCTCCTCAAACGACAAATTCAAGTACGAGCAAATTGTGTTTTATCAAAGAAAATATATGTAATGAATGGACTCCCTCAAGGATATGTTATTAGTGTAACTTTGTTTTTAGTAGCGATAAATGATATTATCAGCAAAATCAGAACTCCAGTTAAAAGCTATATTTTTGCTTACAACCTCACAATATCATGTGCTGGCAGAAACATAGATACTACGCAAGAAATCTTACAGAATGCGCTGAAATCCCTTGAGGAGTGGAGCGCATCTACAGGTTTCAAATTCTCAGTACCCAAAACTAAAAATATTATATTTTCTAGGAGAAAGAACAATTTTTCAGCTCCTATTCTTACTATGAATGATAAGAGGAAACCGTGAAAATTTTAGGAATGGTTTTCGACAGGAAACTTTCATGGATATCACACTTAAAATATCTAAGAGATGAGTGCAGCAGAAGATTAAATATTCTTAGATCGTTAGCTGCACAGAACTGGGGAGCAGATTTCCAAGTACTGATTACTACCTACAGGTCTTTTGTAAGATCTAAGCTAGACTATGGTTGTATAGTCTATAATTCTGCTAAGCCCTCAACTCTCAGAATGCTGGACTCCATTCATACATCTTCGTTGAGACTAGCACTAGGGGCCTTTCGGACTAGTCCAGTTAGTAGTCTACTGATCGAAGCCAATGAACCTCCTCTGACCGTTCGAAGAAAGCAACTAAGCATTTCGTATGCCTTAAAAGTCAGATCTAAACCAGAGTGTCGAATGCACGATTACATTTTTCCAAAAGAAAACAGGTCCTATCACAAACACACAGATAAACCTACAAGCCCTGAGCCGTTCCATATAAGGATCCACCAAACTCTGCAAGAGCTAAGCTTCACAATTCCTCCAATGATGGAAACATCTTATGGTAATCTTTCTCCCTGGAGACTCCACCCAATACAGGTGAACTTTGACCTTACTAACAAAACGCTCAAAACGGATGTATGTGATAGAGTTTACAAACAAATGCTCCAGGAAGTGCTGGAAAAACATCCAGATCACCAACAAATATACACTGACGGTTCAAAGACTAATAATGGCTGTGGCTGCGCCATCATTATTGACCATAAGAACAACATACTCCACAAACTGCCACAGCTATGTACAATTTTCACATGTGAATTGTTTGCCATCAAGGAAGCTCTATCTTATATTAACGAACTGGATAGCGAAACACCTTTTCTCGTGCTTACCGACTCCAAAAGTGCACTTTTAGCTATTCAAGATATCTCAGCAGTTCATCCTCTAATTAATGAAATTCATCACCTTCTCAATTGCATCTTCACGAAGAAAAAAAAAGCAACACAGTATTAATATGGATTCCTTCACACACCTACATACATGGAAATGATTTAGCCGACAAAGCAGCCAAAGATGCAACAAATCTTCAAATTGCAAATCCAAGTGCGAAAATTCCATATCAAGACATCAATGCTCATTTGAAAAGAACTCTCCGCGATACATGGAAAAGTTCTTGGGTTACCTCTCCCAAAAGTAAACTCCACAACGCAAGAGGTAATTCTACAGCACCTTTTTCAGTTAAATTCCTAAATCGCCGTGACCAGATACTCATAACTAGAATCCGAAGACATACAAAACTTACACACTCCTACTTCCTCTCTAAAGAAGAGCCACCAGAATGCACAACCTGCAATACAAGAAACAGTATCCAGCACATAGTCGAGAACTGCCCGCGCTACCAACTCTACACGAAAAAACTCGAGATCCCAGATAACCTAAAGCTGTCAATGAAGGACTCGAGCTCATGTCTTAGACTGATACAGTTTTTAAATGCACCAAATTGTATGATAAATTATTGTACAACTGCTTCACAATGCAATCTCCATGTAAACAATGTATGTGAATTTGTTTAATATTTTAGCTTGGGAAATATTGTAAAGTTAATGTACTGTATAATGTCATATGTTTATCCCATATGTTAAAGTTTGTATCATGTTTTTAAAGTCGCTATAAGACCTAGCAGTTAGGTGACTTAAAAAAAAAAAAAAAAAATGTGTAGTGAGCCGATAAATGTGGTGTGGGACCATGAGTGGTGAGGTGAAATTTTTTTTAAGTGATATGTGTATTGAGGTGACATGTGAGGCAAGGTGATAACTGTGGTGAGAAGTAATGTGATATGTGAGAAGACATATGTGGTGAAGTGAAATGTGTTGCGAAAAGACATATGTGGTGAAGTGAAATGTGTTGCGAAAAGACATATGTGGTGAAGTGAAATGTGTTGCGAAAAGACATATGTGGTGAAGTGAAATGTGTGGTGAACTGATATGTGTGGAGAATTAATATGTATGCTATGATGATATGTTTGGTATGATGACAGGTGTGGTGAAGTGATATGTGTCGTATAGCGATATGTGTGGTGAGGTGACATATGTGGTGACGTGATTTAAATGTTGAAGTGAAAATATGATGAATTTATATGTGTGGTGAAGTGATATGTATGCTGAAGTGAAATGTATGGTGAATTGATATATGTGATGAAGTGATATGTGTGGTGAAGTGACATGCTTGGTGAGGTGAAATGTATGGTGAAGTGATCTCTGAGGTGAAGTGAAATGTATAGCAAAGTGATGTATGTGGTTAAGGGATGTGAGGTGAATTGATATGTTTAGTGAAACAATATGTGTGGTGAGTAGACATATGGTTTGAAGTGAAATGTATGGTGGGGTGTAATGTGTTGTGAAGTGACATGTGTGGTGAGGCGACATGAGTCGTGTAATGAGTGGGTGAGGTGAAATGTGTGGTGAAGTGGTAAGTGATATGTGGGGTGAGGTGATATGTATGGTGAGGTGATATGTATGGTGAGGTTACATGTGTGGTAAAGTGTTATGTGGGGTGAGGACACATGTGTGGTGAAGTGACATGTAAGGTGAAGTGATATGAGTGGTGAAGAGATATATGTGGTGAAGTGATATGTGTGGTAAGTTACATGTGTGAGAAGATGTATGTGTGAGAAGATGTATGTGCGATGAAGTGACATGTGTGGAGAAGTGACATGTGCAGTAAGGTGTCATGTGTGGTGGAGTGATATGTCTGTTGAACTGACATCAGTGATGTGACATGAGTGGTTAGGTGACATATGTGGTGAAGTGATATTTGTGTTGAGGTAACATATGTGGTGAGGTGACATGTGTGGTGAGGTGACATTTTTGATGAGCTGAATTGAGTGTGAAGTGACATGTGTGTTTATGTAACATGTATTGTTGAGTGATATGTGTGTTGAAGTGATATGTTGTGAGTTAAATGTATTGTGAAGCGATGTGTATGGTGAAGTGATCTGTGAGGTGAAGTGATCTGTATGGTAAAGTGACATGTGTGGTTAGGTGACACCTGTCTTAAAATGTTCCATCTGGTGAGGTGACATGTGTTGTGAAATGACGTGTGATGAAATGAAATGTATGGAGAAGTGATATGTGTGGTTTAGGGACATTTATGTTGAAAGGACATGTGATTTTGAGTGATATGTGTGGGGAAGTTAAATGTGTGGTGAGGTGTCATGAGTGGTGAACTATATGTGTGGCAAGGTGACACTTGTGGTGAAGAGATATGTGTGGTGAGGTTACATGTGTGGTGAAGTTAATTTTATGGTGAAGTGACATGTTTGTTGAGGTGAACTTTGTTGTTAAGTGATATGAGTGATGCATTGAAATGTGTCTTGATGTGAAAAGTATGGTGAAGTGATATGTGTTTTGGGGTAATATGTGTGGGGAGTTGACATATGTGGTGAAATGAAATGTATGGTAAAGTGATATATGTGATGAGGTGATGTGTCTGAAGTGATATGTGTAGTGAGGAGACATGTGTGGTGAAGATAAATATATTATGAGGTGATATGTATGGTCAAGTGAGTTCTGTGGCTAGATGTTATGTTTGGTGAAGTTTTAGGTGACATGTTTGGTGAGGTGACATGAGTGGTGAAGTGATATGTGTGGTAAAGAGACATGTGTGAGGTGACATGGGTAGTGAAATTGATATGTGTAGTGAGGTGACATGTATAGTGAAATGATATGCGTCTGTAACTGATATGTGTGGTGAAGAGAGTGAGTTTTTGTGGGGTGAGGTGATATGTGTGGCGAAGTGATGTGTTGTGTGGTGATGTGTTTGTTGAGATGTGTGTGGTGAGGTGATATGTGTGGTGAAGTGATATGTGAGGAGAGGTGTAAAATTATGTGATTTGAGGTGATATGTGATGTCAGGTAATTGTAAAACCCATAGAACCTGAAAAAGAAATCATATAGTGTTTACGTATATTAAAAGGGCAATAATTTACTGTTTTCTGGGTAACACGTTAAGAATTTTAATTAGGTTCTTTTGAGTTTTCTTTACTACGGAACAAAGGCTACAGGAAGGAATTAAGCTACAGGAAGATGAGTGTTGTCGTGAATATCATATTATTTTGTTATTATTGCTATTATTATTATTATTATTATTATTATTATTATCATCATCATTTTTTATCATCAGTTTGTTATCTGCATTATTATAATTTTAATTATTTATTAGAAATTTTAAAGTGGCCTTAAATATAGGCATTATTATACTTAAAGATGTACAGGTATTTTAAAGGCACAAATATATTTTTTTCTGAAATACCTGCACTTGAGAAAAATATTTAATTTGCCAGACACTGAATGGTAAGAACATACATTTTTTTTCTTATGGTTTTTAGGTAGTGTTCAACACCCGCTTATACTACCTTGGCAGTGCAGGCGATAAATTGGTTTAGGATGGAAAATATTGTGTTAAGAAAATCTCGTTTTTTCAGGCTTTCGATTTCAGTTTTAATTTTTTGCCCATTATTTTAAGACCACGTCCATATTTCTTTTAATCAGTTTACAATATAAAGGAGGGCAAGGCTTTTTAATCGATCAGTGATGAAGATTATGTTTGTTCATTTAATACACCACTTTCTGCATCTTTTGCCAATAATCATTGCTAGCAAGCTTTTTAATATTTAATGATAAATAGGCATTGTTAATTTAAAGTGTATATTCAAAAGATAATTCTGCTTATAAACACATAAAATAATTTGGCGTTATTTACTTTTTTTAACATCAGAAAAATACTTCATTTTGGTGTAGCTGATACATAATGGTGAACAGAGTAGATAGTGCCGGCTTCAATCTATATACAATGAATAAGTTGCGGCTTATATTTCTAACATAAAGGGTTTTTTATTATTTTGGCGTCCCAATGTTCGTAATATGTTATTCGGCTGCAGGGGCGGCTCGTCCTTACGTGCTGAAGAGCTGCAGCACGCTACTTTTTTTTGTTCTAAATTACATAACAGACATGCTGAAGGACCATGTAACAAACATAACACATTATGGTAGTAATAAGAAAGGCAGCACTGCCAATGACGAACTCTCGAAGCAAGGTAAACACGCAAGTTTAGCTAATGGAATGCATCCACGTGCTCAAAGCGATCAAGCACGGTAGGTGAATATTGCGCTTGCGTAGAACCTTCCCCTCTTACCCCCCCTGACGGTCGCTGTCCCATCGTTTTCGCACTGCTACGTGCTGCGTTTGGCTAAAGCACGGAATCAATGAAATCGCTACGAGTGTTAGTTCTTTTCCTTATAATCGTTTTGGCAGCAGACGAAACAGCCCTGCCACACTCACCTAAGTGCCACACTAAACATCAGAATTTAGTGAAATTAATTAAAGCGTATTACAACGTTTTATTTTAGTTATAATAACTAATTATATAAAATAAGAACTAAAGCTTTCCTGGCGACGTGTTAATTCAAAATCTTCTCGGGCTTCTAGCCAGGTAAAAACTTGGCTTGACACCAACGTTTCGAAGAAGTGCATCTTCCTCGTCTTCAGCAGTTCACCCTGAAGACGAGGAAGATGCACTTCTTCGAAACGTTGGTGTCAAGCCAAGTTTTTACCTGGCTAGAAGCCCGAGAAGATTTTGAATTAACTAATTATATCTTTGTGATACAAACTGAGCCATAAAAGGACTATTATCTCCATACCTTATTCACATTGGAACGTACAGAACATTGTTTGTTAACATTGGTAACCATAAGTTCATATTGGCGCAATGTGTTACTTCCGCAAATGTGAAATCTAACAGGCCCACGTGTATCACATTGAAACAAAGTGTTCTGTTGTGTAAATGTTATTCAGTGTCAGTTTTCAGTTTATTTCCAACTGTGATCGCACTTTATTATATTTCAGTATCATTCAGTGTAGGTTTGTGTTACTTTCATAGGTAAGAAAACTTTAGTCATACATAATGAATATAGTTGATGAGCTGTTAAAAACTCCCTTTTCAAGGCGATCGTTAGATGAAAAGATCAGGATAAAAAATTTAGGGCGACCTACTCCTGATCTAAAAATTGAACAGAAAGCAAAAGGAAGTAAAAATTCTATTTACACAAGAAAGTTTAACACAAATATATATGACAACAGTGACTGGATCTGTGGTTGTGAAATCAGAAACGCGCTCTTTTGCTTTCCTTGCCTCTTGTTTGGAAGTACAGATTCGTGGTCTACGACTGGTGTTAAAGATCTAGGTCATGTTAATGAATATATAAAAAAACATTCAAATAGCAAGAAGCATATGAAAAACTCGCTTGACTTCTCAATGCTTGGAGGTGTAAATATTGCAACGCAGCTAAGCAGGGCATATCAAGATGCTACACAAAAACATAATGAACAGGTTGAGAAAAATAGATACATATTATCCAGGATAATAGACTGCATCAAATTTTGTGGGGCCTTTGAGCTTGCTTTGCGTGGACATGATGAGACGGAAACGTCAGATAATCCCGGCGTGTTTTTAGGCCTTATAAATCTATTGGGCAGTATAGACAGTGCGATGAAAGAGCATACCGAAAGCAATAAGGTGTTCAAAGGATTATCTAAGACCATCCAGAATGAACTACTTGATTGCATGTTGGAAGTGTGCCACGAAGAAATTGAAAGAGAAATGAAGGAGGCAGCCTATGTTGCTATCATGGCAGACGAAACCACTGATATCACTGAAAAAATTCAGTTGGCATTAATTTTTAGATATGTATGCCGGTTGTATTTTGAAAGAAGTGGACACCCTTTTTAAGGATGATCGCCATAAAATCATCGCCCAGACTTATGACGGTGCGTCTGTAATGAGCGGCAACACAGGAGGCGTGCAGATCAAGGTGAAAGAACACTATCCTCTCGCACAGTATGTACATTGTTACGCCCATCAATTAAATCTGGTTATGGAGAAAGCAGCTTCTCAAAATCAGTCCGCCAGAATATTCTTCTGCAGTCTCTCAGCTTTTCCAGCATTTTTTTCAAGATCTCCACAGCGTTTAGCAGCATTGGAAGCAACTGTTGCTCGAAGAGTTCCTCGAGGATCTGCAACAAGATGGAATTTCAAGTCTAGGACTGTTAACACCGTATATGAACACAGAGAATCTCTGATCGATTGTTTTGACGAATTAGAACAATCTTTATCAGATAGGACAGTGCAAGAAGCTCGTGGCCTGCGGCATAATTTGGAGGATGGAGAATTTAATTTCTGGCTTGCTTTTTTTCAGAAAATAATGCCACATGTAGACATTTTGTATAATCAGCTACAAGCAAGACAGATGGATGCAGTGAAGGCAAAAAATGCAGTCCAATCTTTTGCCAAAGCAATTGATGCCGTGCGAAGTAGAACGGATGATATAGCACACCAGATTCAGACATCTAACGTCCACGTTACAAAAAGACGTCGTAGGGAAACTAACTTAGGAGTAGATGCCAAGGAAGTATGTGACCGAATAATATCGGAGGTACACAGCCGCTTTGAGTCCACAGAACATCTTGATGCTGCAAAACTATTGGATGCAAAAAACTTTGAATTATTTTCTCAAGTTTTTCCTGAAACAGAACTCGGCATTGTCTGTGATCGATACAAAGATCTCGACAAAAACAAGCTCCGAACCGAACTTAGTATTTTATATGAGCATCCGGAATTCAGGAAAGTAGAAGGTGCTCTTCCACTCTTGCAGTTGACACTAAAAAATAATCTGCAAAAAACTTT
Source organism: Hymenopus coronatus (assembly GCA_030762935.1). Lineage (NCBI taxonomy): Eukaryota > Metazoa > Arthropoda > Insecta > Mantodea > Hymenopodidae > Hymenopus > Hymenopus coronatus. Next base: position 127,258,842 of record CM060894.1, on the reverse strand, counting down.
TAGTGAAGTGACAAAGGTTTTAAGTATTGTTGTGACTATTCCCATGTCAACTGCAGAACCAGAACGATGTTTCTCCTCTTTGAAGAGGATAAAAACCTTTCTGAGGAACACCATGTGTCAGGATCGCCTTACCTCTCTGGCCATGCTATCCATAGAGAAGAAATTCGTTACAAATATCAGGGATTTCAACGTCAGAGTGATGGACAAATTCTGCATGAAGAAACATCGGCGTATGGACTTCATTTTTCGAAACTAGGTGAGTTGCATGCATTTTTTTTCCCCCGTGCAGCACGCTACTTGTTTTAGGCACGAGCCGCCACTGTTCGGCTGTTAGGATTGCTTATGCGGATATTTACAATGTTTCCGTTGTTTCCGTCTCTACTATTCATTATGGCGGTGGCTGTCAACATTAATAAAAATATATACCGCCACATGATAAGCTGCCGTATATACCTACTGACATATAAGGGCTATGCGTCTACGTGTATTATACATTAGGTTTAGGTTAATGTGTAAATTAATGTATTATTTTTTGTTGTTAATATTTAGGCATTTCCAGTGGTTTCGCCAGAGCATATGAGCAACACATGTTTAACAGTACAGAAGACTCGCGGATTCTGTGAAAACAGTAGGTTGGCAGTACAGTTGTGCGTTCGTTAAAAATATAAATGCAGTATGTTGTTTATATTTTGCGACGAGTTTTGTAGGTATATATGAAAATATCTTAATGAGGACGGGTAGATGGACACAGCAACTCAAAGTGATCAATTTATTACAAAACTCACGTTGCATCTGAATGTTTATTGCTCAGGTTAGTATTTTCAACATTTTCAATCGTACGTCCTGTGGAATCTTTACCAAGTAAAGTTTCACCCGAGCTTTAACAATTTAAGTGATTGATAGTAATCGTGATATTTGTGTATATATATATGTATATATATATATATATATATATATATATATATATATATATATATATATATATATATATATTTTTACTATACAATATGTTTTTGCACTGTCACGTTTGCTATCACTTACCTTAAGTTGATATTTTTCCCCACATTTCGTTGGTGCTTGAAAGTTCTTCTCATTTGCGTTGTATAATTGCTCCTCGTCATTTATTTTTGCTTCAGTTCTTCAGTTTCTGAGCTTCAGATTATTTATCTGCTGGAATTAATAAAAATAAATTTAAAATTAACAGAAATGGCCAAACTAAAACGAAGGAGTTTTACAATTAAAGTGTATCTAAAAATAATTTCAAACATCACGCCACCTCCAAACAATGACACACAACAATGTATGATGAGAATGCGCGGGAAATTATGGGCCTACGCTATTATACAGAGCTTTAGAATGAAGCAATACTGGCACAGCTGCCGCTAGATGTCAGTCATTTCCCGTGTACTTTAACATTCTTTAGGTAACAATAAATGATAAAATTATGCAATTATTGCTAGAGAAAATAGAGAAATACCAAAAATACGGAATTTAACACATGTTATTACTACAATATTTATGATAAAAATATGTATATTAAGCTAAATAAAACACCGATTCTTAATTTAAGCACTTGGTTAAATTGTTGTTAGATAGTATTATAGGCTTACGGAAAAGGGATAACGTTTAAGTCAGACTGACCTGAACAATACCATATACTGTAGTGACATGTATGATCAAATCGTCAAAACCTTTTAACCGAGCGGCTTGTAATTCAATTATTTTTCAGGGTGATACTTATCCGCCGTTTTCTCTCTCTCTCTCTCTCTCTCTCTCTCTCTCTCTTTCCAACATTATCTAACGAGTAGCTTAGTGAGCAATAGATAACACAGTTTATAATTGTTATAGCTCGAACACTTCAGTTCCTTTAAAAATCGAGCCTTGCATTTACCAATTCAGATTGTTGTGATACTTCTGCCTGGCAATATTCTAATGGCACTCACACAGAGCTTCTGTGTTAGTATATTCAACGGTAACTAGTCACGCCAACTTCTCCAAATAACTGTCGCATGACGTAGGTACTTTCGTCGGCTGTCCGAACAAAATATCTTTATACAAAAGGTACTGAAGCCGCCTTTATTCTGTGGAGAAAAAAGAAATAAGAAAAATATGGCCTACATCTACCTGCACCTTTTACATTTAAAAATGAAATGAATATTATAGGCCTAATAATGAGAAGGGATTTACAACATTTGGGTCTCTAGACCAACTCGGACATAAATATTAATATTATAGCATTGTCATCGTGATAGATGTTTCATCCCTCTTCTTTAATTTCATTAACCCTAGAGTTCAATCAGAATTTTATACAGCGATGTGCACATAGGAGTACGTAAGCTAGCAAACAACAGGGAGGATTTTACTCGTATGTTCATCATTTATATAAATATCGTGAGATCATAAGAATTTGAATTTGATTAGGTTGTACATTTTATTAGCTAGTGCACTTCAACACTTACCCCTCAATTAGCATCTCATTTTAATGTGCTTCCTAGATATTGTACTAGTCTAGTCGTAAATCCCTTACTAATAACCTAACTTAAGGGCTTACTACTTAAAGGAAGAGTTCATATTTGTAGCACAGAATTTGGCAGCTCTACTTAGGGTACTTGCATTGAAGTTTCTGCCATGTGTATCAGTTTTCCTGAAGCAGAATTACTGCAGCTTAGACATACAGAGAAGCTTATAAAATACTAGTTTTCACTGTGGTTTCTATTGCATGCATCCATCATGTCAATGGAGCCTTCAAGTTGCCTGAGATGAGTGAACAATTCAATACCATTGTTTGAGCAACTCCGTGTCAGGACATATGTACTGAAAACCAATCTTTAGCAGATAACTGTTGTGATTACGAGAGCAGACTAATGTCTGCAGTAAATTGTTCCTGTTTATTTCGCCAGCTTCTTGGATTTTTCAGATATGGCGAAAGAGTTTCTGTCAGCCACTCAAGCCGATCGTCACTTATGGAAAAGAAATGGATTTCGTGAAATATGACCGTTTGTAGCATTGCACACGTCGTCGGTGTCGAACCAATTCCTCATTGTTTTTATGAAATTTACAGTTGCAAGAAGACTATCTTTATCTTGAAAGTCTCCACTAGCAACAGAGTCGCAGGTTTCAAGAGCAGCGCGTTTGACATTCAGTTTTTCTAAGTTTGATGGCTATACCATTTTCCTTGATAAATGACGAACAGATGAGAATGCTAGAATTCTCTGTAGTTTGTAGAGTGTTCTGACATGTCTTCCGATAGTTTATTTCACATTGCATCTAATCGATTTTTCCAAAAATTGCGAGCTTGTATTCCTAATTATTTGACTTTGGTCGTAACTCAAAAATAATAAGCGGCTCTTGTGCAAAGGATGTTGTAATTTCGGTGCTACTGGACCACCACATAGTCGCTCAAACACAGCTACATTTACAGTCAAATTATCAGTGATAATTCTCAAAATGTGGAATCCAATTTCTTCCATATCAGCAACCATCCGCAGTGTTGACCCGTGAAATTGAAGCCCAGTAAGGTTGCTGCAAAAAAAAAAAAAGAAATAAAAAAAAGTCTTCGGTTATTCTATAGCTTGTTGAAAGTCTTCTAAAAACAAATCAGAGCCAATTCCTTGTGGTTTTCTATTTGTTCGTTAGGAAACTGGGTTTTACAGTGAAATTTGTTCAATTTCCGGTTGCATATTAATTTTGGATGTATAGACATTTAATTGATTAGAGAGCCCACACTCTTGTGTTCAGCTGAAAGCAATTGTATATCAGCTTTCAACCTATCTCCAATTTCATTAGTAATGCCCGTTTGACCTAACGACCCCCAACATATTTATTTATTTATTTATTTATTTTATGTTATTGTGAAAAATGTGTTACCGTAAAACCGCGTTTTCTTCAAAAATTGAAAAATACCTTTAGCTTCACTTGGAAGGAAACCTTGCAAGTTAATTAATTAAACCTTGAATTATTTGTCTTCTTCTTTTGTCAGTAACTCTGCTTCCACCTTCCTCTGCAGGTTGAAGTTTACATAGGTATGTTAAGCAATTTTCTTTGCAAAAACTCAAATAAAGATCATCCTTGACACACATCTCTTTAAGGTACAAAGTACTATGAACAATTTTCGTTTTTGGCATAGTTAAATTTTCTGAAGTTTTCTGATTAAAAAAATATATATTTTAATATGATGAGTCCATTTTGCTTTCTCTATACGTACTATGTACGTATAGTGAAAGTATTGCACTCCACCAAAAAATTCGATTCTGAGATTTCACCGGAAATATATGTTTTAAGGTCCCCTGTATCCAAAAAAGGTATTTAAAAAAAAAAGTCTGTGTGTGTGTGTGTCTGTGAACACAATAACTCAAAAACTTGGTATTTAAGTTTAGTATCTCCCAGGGATGCGACACGAAGATTTTGAGAAAAATCCCCCACCCCAAACTACCTACCCTTCATAGAACTTTTTTCGAAAATTTTGATTTTCTAAAAAATGGCTCTAATGATTTTGATTAAAATATGGTATATTAAAGATATTTACCTGCCAAATAAAATGTATATTTTGAATTTTCTGGGAATAGCCTCTGAAGACTACTTTATTCTGGGTCAATTTTACGGAATTTTGCATAACTGCTAAACCGTAAGAGGTGGACAAAAACTTACCACACAACAAATGTAGAGCACTTTAAAACACACATTTTATGTCACATACATTTTTTTCGTGGAGATGATTGTTTTTGAGATATTTCTTGTTTTTGGTTTCAGCTATAAAAAGCTAATACTTTTCTTATACAGGACTTTGTGAATTCGTGTCCATACAAATAAAGGAACTTCAGTCACATAGCAACCAGCTTTTGACTGCTTAACTTATGGTACTTCCTTATTTTGCTCCTACTTAAAAGGAACCAAGAAATAAGTCTATTTCTGCTAATTTTTTCTCGATTAGCAGGAAGTAAACAGAAGCATAAGGTTTTTAAAAATAATTTATTGCAGAGATATAGAGAAAGTCATGTGAATGTAACACGACAGATTTTTACTTTCTCTACACGTACTATGTACATAGTGTATAGAGAAGGTATTGCGCTCCACCCAAAAATTTGATACCGAGATTTCACCGGAAATATATGTTTTAGGGTCCCCTGTATCCATAAAAAGCATTTTCACAAAAAGGTCCATGTGAGTGTGTGTGTGTGTGTGTGTGTGTGTGTGTGTGTGTGTCTGTGAACACAATAACTCAAAAACGAAAAGTCGATAAAATACCAAACTTGGTATTTAAGTTTAGTATGTTCCAGGGATGTGACACTAAGATTTTGAGGAAAATCCCCTCACCCCAAACTACCCTTTACATGGAACTTTTTTTTCAAAAATTTTGATTTTCTTTAAAATGACTCATCGATTTTGATTAAAACATAATACATTAAAGAATTTTTACCTGACAAATAAAATGTATATTTGAATTTACAAGGAATAGCCTCTGAAGACTACTTTATTCTGGATGAATTTTATGGAATTTTGCATAACTGCTAAACCGTAAGAGATGGAAAAAACTTACCACACAAAAAATGTAGAGCACATTAAAACACACAATTTATGTTATATATTTTTTTGCATGGCATTGATAGTTTTTTTTTAGATATAATTTGTTTTTGGTTTCAGCCTTAAAAACATACTTTTCTCATACAGGAATTTGTCAACTCCTGTCCATACAAACATAGGAACTTCATTTACATGGCAACCAGCTTTTGACTATCACTTTAACACATATGGCACTCCCTTATTTCCCTTCTACTTACAAAGAAGCAAGTAATAAGACTATTTCTGCTAATTTTTTTCTCGATTAGCATGAAGTAAATAGAAAGATAAGCTTTTTAACAACAATTTGTTGCCGAGATGTAGAGAAAGTCATGTGAATGGTACACACATCAGATTTTTTAGCATTTAAATGTCCTTTTAATCATGGCGCGCAATGTTTTGAATGCTCCTGGACAGAGCGCTTCACCCCCTTTTCTGCATCTTCAATCTTTAAACTTTCTAAGATGATAGAAACTTGAGGGGAATTGTCATGCTGGACGAGCTGCCCAAGGATCTAGGACCAATAGGAGGAATGTTGAGAAGCAGACAGAGTCCAGGAATAGATTCAAATGATTGTGACCCTGGAATGTATTGAAGTAAGTCAGATTAGCATTGCAAATTTTTATGTTCAATTATTAATTTTCTGACACACATGTATGTACCTTTTACTCAGGAACCATTGGTGCTAGAATGCTGCAATTTTCTACACTTATCTAACACACATTAATGACTTCTGACCACCTGATTCATAAGCCTAGCTCACAAATTATGAAATTAGAAATCTTTAATCAAGTGAAAATTGAGATATTTTACTCTTCGTTATTTCTACAAATGTGGTATTTTTTAAAATAGGTAGTTATCTTGAGCCATATACTTCTAATTCTGGCAGTTAGAGTAGATAAGTATAATCAGAACATGAAATCACCCATTTATTCATGTGATTTTTTTTTTTTACTCCAACATTATAATTTTTTAAAATCAAGCTTTATAGATACAATCATAAACTTTTAACCAGCAGAATTGCAGACTGTTACTGTAGATGCCACAAAAGCTTCATGAAAATTCATCAAGTACTTCCTAATATGTTAGGGGCTAATTTTGACAAATTATTAAAGCCTTACAACCACACTACCTTGTACCCTTAAGAGTTTGTGTTGTGGAATTAATCTTATTTTCTATTTCACTGTATGAAACAGACTCTTTTTGCATTGCTGTATTAATTAGAGACAGAACAAATCATATATCTAATAAGAAACCCAGCAATAAGTTGTTTTTTTTCGCAGAAAAAGTTTTTTTGCAATGATCCCTATTACTTAGTTCTCAGCTTTCAGATTCTAAGTTTGGGAACTGCGTCATACAATGAAAGTCATTGAGCACTGCCAACAAAGCATATTTCTCACTAGAAATCCAACAAATATGAAACATCTACTTAACTTCCAGATAGCCTGTGATGTCTACAGCTGCCGCAGTGTTTTTAAGTTTTGTAGCTGTAAGTTGTTTACTGAAAATGTTATGAAGTTCATCTAGCAACCATTCAAATTTATGATCAGCATTGATGTATAAGCTTTTGTTTAGGAATTTCCACACCTGTGCCATCTTCTGGGAAAGCTTAGCTGTTTTTTATTCAAGAAACTTTGCATCAGCATTTTCTACTGGTAATGGTTTATAGAAACAGCAGCATGCGTTATTTTACTTGTTCACATATGTAACATATAAGAAAACCTATCGGTTGACTCATACACAGGAATGGAAAAAAGTTAGTTGACTTAAAAGAATTAGCCGATTTTAAAAGCAATTGTTCAGCAATAAAATTAGTCACAGCTGCTGTGGTCCTATCTGTATAAAGAGGTTTACCATGTCCACACCATTTGCAATTTGTACCTGTATAAGTTCTGGATGGTCACGAAAACTCCACCCTCGTTTTGCAACCACATAAACTGATCATAACACCTTAACAGTTGCATCTAATTTTCTTCTGATTTTTTAGTATAGCTCACGAGAATTTATTGAATATGTTTCTAGGGTAATTTATAAAATACTACAGATTGAGTCACCTGACACTCTATGGCTTCACATTCCCAAAACTTTTCCTGATGCATTTCATCTTCAGTTGAAGGCATCATCAAGGTGCCGACTGGCTGGAACCCGGGTACTTCTGTGGGTCTTCCTCTGATGGTGGTGTTATGAGGCTTAGTAGCAAGTTAACTTTAAAAACTCGCCAGAAGTTAACTCGCTACTAATCCTCATAAAACCACCATCAGATGTCTCCACCCCAGAGGAGAAAGACCAACAGAATCACCAGGGTTCCAGCCAGTCGGCACCTTGATGATGCCTTCAACTAAAGATGAAACGCGTTGGGAAAAGTTTTAGGTATGTGAAGCCATAGAATGTCTGGTCGACTCAATCTGTAGTATTTTATAAATTATTACAGTCCTTCACAGCGTTAATTCCAATTGGTTTTTAACTATTTTGTAACTATGTTTCTAGTATCTGCTTTTTGCATACTTTTACTTTCTCTACACATACTATGCATGAATGTGTGTGTGTGTGCATGCGTGCGTGCATGTGTGTGTGTGTGTCTGTAAAACAAAAAGTCCCTTACATGACAAACTTGATATTTGTTCGGTATATTCCAAGGATGTGACAAAAAGATTTTTCCAGATAATTCCCCAACTACCCTTTACATGGTAAAATGTTTGACAATTTTGATTTTCTCAAAATTGACTCTAATAATTTTGATTAAAGTATCATATGCTAAAGATATTTACATGACCAATAAAATTCAAGATGTACATTTTATTTCAATAGCCTCTGAAGTCCTCTTCATTCTGAATGAATTTCATCCAATTTTGCATAACTGGTAAATCGTAAGAGATATACAGAAACTTACTACACAAAAATGTAGATCTGGTCAAAACACGCAATTTATGTCCTTTACATTTTTACTGTGGAGTTAATTGTTTCTGAGATATGCCTTGTCATTGGTTTCAAATTTGAAATACTTATACCTCTCAGACAGGAAGTTTCCGTTCTTATTTTGTTCTGCTCCTGACCAAGCAAAGAAGTGAATTGTATGACAACCTCATATCAAAATTTTAAAAAATTTAACTATCCCTTTAGCATAGTGCATTCTTTAATTCCTTCTACTTATAAAGAACTAAGTAATAAGAACATTCTGCTAATACTGATCTCAATTAGCATAGTATAGAAAGAAGAATAATCTTTTGTAAGAAATTTGTTTGTAGAACAGCTAGAAAAAGTCATGTGAGTGCAACACATCAGATTTGTTTCTCTTTATTCTCTGAAGTAAATCATTCAGAATTATGCTGAACCACAAATTTCTTTGTAAATTTGTCTATGAAAAATATTTATTTGAAGAAGTTAAATTACAAATATTCAAGTCATATTTATTTTTTGTGACAAATATATGCATTATAGTGCAAGAATTGTTATTTCAGATTAACTAGAATGCAGCCGGAAACATTAGTTTGGAAATAAAAGGTTTTATATCAAGAAAAAAAATTGTCAAGGAAATGAGCTTTAAAAACATACATACATGGTTAGAACTGTTTAAGATTTTGGTCTGAATTATGTTCTAAGACTGTTCATATCAATGCACAGCTTGTCATGGAAATAACTTGTAAATAAATGGGTTAGTGCGGAAATGGAGAAGAAGAGAAAACAATATGAATAATTTCTGGAAATCAACTAGAAAGATATTTGAGGATATAGAAATACAACAAACATTTAGCGAGGTAGCTGAAAAAATATCTTTAATCTTTTATATATGGATGAAAGGTTTACATGAAAGGGAAATAAATATATATGGACATGACAAACAAAGAGGAGCGAGAAGACACTGCATGGGTGAGAACAGGAGTATGGAGGCTAAAATATCGAAGCATGGAGATTCCACAAAATCAATGTCCTATATGTGATGGAAATGAGGAATTGGATCACACAATATTTAAGTACTAGCTGCCCGTCCAGCTTCGCATGGGTGGTGTACCTAAAGAAAAAAACTTAGACAAAATCTTCCGTTTACAGTACGTTCATGCAATAAAATAAAATTACAATTAAATAATTTGACAACACTTTATTGTAATGCCTTGTGATGTACAATTTTCCTTCCAGAGAGAAAAACATAGCTTGGCATAATAGTGGTAATAGTAGCAGCTGTGCCGTGGCCGAGTGGTTAGACTACTCGCCTCCCACCTAGACGGCTCGGGTTCGATCCCAAGTGACCACATGCGAGATTTGTGGTGGACAAAGCCGGCACAGGGTCGAGTTTTCTCCAGGTTCTCCGGTTTCCCCAGCCATCACATTCCATCGGTGCTCCATCTTCATTCATATATCATCAGAGTCATGCCTGCGGTGCCACAATTAGTTAAAGCGGTCATTAAACACTACCATAAAAAAAAGTGATGGTAGCGCATCCATAGTGTGGCGGGTAAACGCTGGCATAGGTAATGAATTACATTAAGGAGAAAGTCACAAATTAACATTCCTGCATCTTCCGAATCTCTTTCTTTCCCTTACTACTAATGTTTTCCACCTCTTTCTTTAATTTCTTCTATGTCAAAACAGCCATTTCTAAGGCTAACAATGACGTAACTTCAAAGCAATTAGATCTGCTTGGGCAATTGATAAGCTTTTATTTTATGATAGCTTTGTGTGTTTTAAATTTCTCCATTTAACCCAAATTATAACTTGATCAAATGTATTAAGAGCACCGCAATTGTACTGTGATGGTGACGCGGGTAACTTCATGTTCTTTAGCTAGCTCATGTACCACATGATGTCAAATACCGCCTGCCGTGCCATACGTAGTTGAAGTGGGTGTTAAACATACAAAAAAAAACTAAAAAAAAAAAAAAAAGTCAAATAACCAACATCTGCAATAGGAAGTTAAACCTAAAATGAATCCCGTTATTTCTCTGCCATTTTCAGATTCCAAGAAAGGTTAATCGTTATGTGCATTGTTTATAACTTGTTCATTTTAAAGAATTACAACAAAAATACATTTATTTCTTTATTTAAACGATGTGACCAAGGGAACGATGGTTAATACATAAGAAATATATTTGATTTACACAGTTATCTTGTATCATTGTCTCCATAACCAGGTGCTTTCCCTTAGCATTGAAGATGAAAAATAGAGCAGTAGGAACTACGGCCATCTGATGGCAAATAATAAGTACATATTTTAGGTATTCGTCGCTAGGAAAGCTTCCTTATTTTTAAACGATAGGAGTAAGGGAAGGACAGTTAATAAATAAACATATATTTGAATTTCACTGCTGCATTATCTCATCTCAATAAACTATTGCGTTACCTTAATATTGGATAGGGAGGAAAATATTACTATAGCCATCTAGTGGCAAATAAAATAAGTACTTACTCTAGATGTTCGTCATCAGAAAAGCTTCTTTGCTTCTTTATTTTAAACGATAGGAGTAAAGAAAGGACAGTTAATACATAAAAATTTATTTGAATTTCACTGCTGCGTTAAGTCAATGTCTTGATAAACTGGTGCGTTGCCTTAACGTTGAATGGGAAGGGAAATATATATCAGTATCACGACCATTTAACAACAAACAACTTGCACCACTGCCATCTGAAATATGGAGAAAAGAGTACATCAATAAGAAATTATTTAGGTTAGGGAGAAATACTTTAACAAAATAAAAAATAACTGTATATGGACAATAAACAAGAGTAGAAGACCAAATTAAAAATTAGGCAAAAAACTAGAATTAAGAAGTTAAAATAAAGAGCTAGTGCTTAACACCAGTAAAATTCACTTAGCTTAGAATAAATAAATACACAAATAAGTTAATAATGATGAACTCTAATCATATAAAGGGAAATAAAAAACATATATTTTGTAAGTTTGGAGATAAAACTTTATGCTTCCATCATAAAACTATAATTTGCACAGCTCCACTTTAAAATATGAGATTTATGCCTTTTAAAAGGTATTTGACAAAGCTCTGAACTCTAGTCAATACCCATAATAAATGTTTTTATACATAATTTATAAGAAATGAAAAACTTATGCTTTCAAATAAATATGAGAAACTTTTTTTAGTATGATAGTTTTATTCTTTGTTTTAGAATAAATAGCTGCTAATTTTCGCGAAGAAATTTGCAGACAAGCAGCTAAGCTTCTATAATTGACAAGATGGTCACAGCAGTCAGATGGTCATCAACGTCCTCAAGTTTTGTCACTTACTCCTCGGACACTAAAGAAAAGGCTTTATTCACTTTTCTACAGGTTAGGGATTCCTTTTTATCTTTTTAAAACAGAGCTAATCATAGTACTTATATTCTTTTTTTACAGCAAGGTAACAACAAATAAACTTACTGTCAAAAACTTGACTAAGGCAGTAAACCTAAACTATACATATCAGGTTAGGTAACCAAACTGCAGTATTCTATTATCACAAGTTTTTATTTTTTAATATTTGTGATGCTTCACTGTTACTAGCTTCAGCTTTTACATAATATACTTATTTTAGTAATGTTGTGTCTAGTTTTTTTAACCTTTATTTAAGATTTATTCTGTTGCAGCCTGTATTTTTACTTTCTCTAGCATGTATCTACAATGTACATAATATCTGGACAAGGTACTGAATTCCACCCAAAAATTTGATACCAAGATTTCACCAGAAATGGGTGCTTTAAGGTCCTCTTAAACCAAAAAGAAGAGTTTCAGGAAAAGGTGTGTGTGTGAGCGTGCGTGCATGCGTGTGAACATTTTTCAAAAATGTTGACTCTCATAAATGGCTCTTAGCAGTTTTTTTTTTAAATACTATATGTTTAAAATATCTGTGACAAATGAAATGTATATCCTGAATTTTCTGGGAATAATCTTTTATATAACTGGTAAACCGCAAGAGATAGACAAAGAATTACATCACAAAAAATGTAGATCTCGTGGAAGCATACAATTTGTAATATTTCGTAGAGTTAACCTTTTCTGAGATATTCCATGTTATTGGTTTCAGTTTTGAACATTTGAACTTTTCTCAAATGGGAAACCAACTTTCTTTTCGTTCTTCTTTTATTTTCTCCCTGCCAGCAAAGAGAACTGATTTTCAATTGTTTCATATAGCAACCAGCTTTAAAAAATGGGAATCACTTTAGCCTAGCATATCCCCTTATTTCCCTTCTACTACATATAAGCAACTAATAAGACCAATTCTACTGCTTATCTTGATTAGCATGATGTACATAAAAGAGGAAGAAAAGAATATGCTTAATACATTTTTGCTTTGTTATATTCAGAATGCATCTTGTCCAGCACCATTCTTGGTTTTTATCAATTATTCATTTACTTCACAACATTCATTTCACAAACCTATCAGATTTCTGTTTTAGATATTAAATACCAAACTTGATACTTAAGTTTGATATCTTCCAAGGATGCGACACAAAAATTTTCAAGAAAATCCCCCCACCACAAACTACCCTTTACATGGAAAAATTTTCGAAAATTTTGTTTTTCTTAAAAATGACTCTAACGATTTTGTTTAAAATATCATATATTAAAGATACTTACCTGACAAATAATATGTATATCTCGAATTTTCTGGAAATAGTCCCTGAAGACTACTTTATTGTGGATGATTTTTACTAAATTTTGCATAACTGATAAACCGTAAGACATAGACAAAAATTACTGCACAAGAAGTATAGAGCATGATAAAACACACAATTTATGTTATATACATTTTTTTGGTGCAGTTGATCGTTTTTGAGATATTCCTTGTTTTTGGTTTCAGCTTTAAAAAACTTTTACTTTTCTCATACAGGAATTTGTCAACTCCTGTCCATAAAAACAAAGGAACTTCAGTCACATAGCAACCAGCTTTTGACTATCACTTTAACCTATTTACAAGAAAGCAGGTAATAAGACTATATCTGCTAATTTTTTCTTGATCAGCATGAAGTAAATAGAAGCATAAACTTTTTAACAATAATTTGTTGCAGAGGTATAGAGAATGTCATGTGAATCGAACACATCAGATTTTTTACTTTAAGTTGAGTATAATTTGTTACTGGTATTCTCTGACTGTTTGGTTACCAGAAAAACACCTATGACAGAGCATCTGGTGGTTTAATATAGTAACACTTGTTCAGGTTGAAGTGGAGCATGAAATCTGCTCCAATTCTATTTAAATGATTGGACATCGCTTTAAAATATTCCAATTGAATTTTCTGCACTGAGAAGATCCAGTCATAGAAACTGCACACCATATGTTTTAATGGTGCTGTTTGCTGCATAAAGTGACTTGCTTTTCAATTTTCTAGTTTGGAAAGCATATATTACCACTTGCACATTTTTTCTTGAGCCTTGGCCTCCTCGTGCTATGGGTGGTCCAAGTCTTTGCCTACGAACAACTGCACATTGCTTCTTATGTTCCAGTATTACTAACTATATTATATTACCTTATTTTGACTTATTTGGTATAAATAAATTCCAAATAACTGAATCAATTTCAGGACCTCAGAATTGATGGTTTAAATTATTGTCATAAGTAATATCACTCATGTTTTCATCTTGTTGATAATTCATAACCAAAGCAAAGCGACGGGAGTGAATTGTTCCTATGAGATGAGAAAATGAGTTGTATTTGATAAGATAATTCAACGAAATTCACCATTAATAATTTATAATATATAAGAAGGGAGATTTTATCAGATTATGATGGTAATACTTACATTAGTTCTCAAATGGTAGATGACACATTCTACCAAATTTGTTTACCAAATATTTTTTTCTTCCTTTCTTTCTTCAGTGCCTCCTGAATTATAATATGACTGACAAAATTGTCACATTGTCACCAATAACCAAGCCAGGAGATTAAAAAACTGAATCAGGTGTGACAAGATTTCCAAGATATTAACATCAACTGCAATAAGTTTTTTCGACAATATCTCTCCAGTCAGATGACTGCAATTGGTTGAAATTTCCTAATCTCATCCATTCCATTGGCGGTTTAATACTGAATTGAATTGTCAATGAAAAAAAGATAAAACATTATGGTTAATTTATTAAATATGCTGATCATGTCTTAAAAAATCAATGACAGAAACTGCATCTCATAGCCTTAGGTACTGCATTTACAGCAATAATGTTATCTGAGAGCTACAGAAAAAGTTGCACTGTCAGTACGCTTTGCAAAATTTATCTTCAAAATAGATTAGTCACTTTTAAGAATATTGGGTTCACATCAGTTGCATGCATTTAAGCAGTATTGCTGCAGAAATAAAATTTAAAATAAAGCAGGAGTATAACTTTTGATATTCTTACAAAATTTTTGTAATAACTCCTCTCTGCAACACTGGAAATTATTCTTTTGAAGTCACATAATTTGGCTTTCTTAAACAATATTTTTTCTAGGAGCAGACTCAACCGTCAATCCAGGCTAAAGGCATGCCACTTTTTATTATTACCTCCAAATTAATACCCTAACTGTACTCCTGGAGGTTGTTAGTTCATCATTAAGAAGGGGCATATGTAAATTTGAACCTGAATCCCAGTTACCATCTAATTGGAATCGCAGCTGGAGATTCTAATCGAGACATTATAACAGCTTCATTTTAAGAATATGTAGTGGTAAACAAAAGTAGCTGGTATGAGCCCAGTGCCATTTGCTGAAACAGTCATGTAATCATTATGGAAGGAAAATGTAGTTTGTAATCTTATTTCAAAGATGTCTTATATTCAAAAGCATAAAAATGCTACTTAATTATAAATACAACAGCCATTGAGTCTTGAATTGTATTATGTTTCACAAATGCAAAAGTAATTGTATATATTATTGTGTATAAATGCTGTGTTTTCATGGTTAAACAAGATGTATGAAAAATATCCCAGCAATTGAGGATATAGTCAATTTTTCAGCACAGTTAATTAGCATTTCAGTGCCAAGCATTGCTTCACACACTGTAATGAAAACATGTCAGTTCTCAACCCTTGTGGATAAAGTTACAGAAGAAACAAGCTCATTGTGAGAGGTGAATGTGATGAATTTGTTAGAAGTATTATTTGTAATAAGGGCCTATAGCCCTTTGAAAAACTTTCACAAAACTTCTATAAACTGTAAACAGATTTGCCAAACTTTAGGTAAACAAGTTTCCACACCATTCTTCATGACATAGGTTTTGAGTATGTGGGCAAATCACTTTATACAGAGTGGCTCAAATAACTATTTTGTGGGAGTTTGTGGTAGTACAATACTTAAACTGCCTGGTAAGCAATAGAGAAAGTATTAGCAATTACCACTTTGTCATGACTAAAGGTAACTTTCTAGCAACAAGCCTAACAACAAAAGTGCTACACAAATGTCACTAAATGGGTAAACCATATGTTCTCATTCTAGACAATGTTGACTTGTACATATCATGTTAACTACAATAGAGTGACCATTCCCTCCAAGTCCTCCTCCATGGTCTAGGGGTAACATACTAGCCTTTTGTTCCCAAGATCGCCATTTCAAACCTGTCAGAGGGAAATGGATCTTTTTCAGGCTTAAAAATCCTTAACATGGCTTCCTTTGGAAAGGAAGTAATATCAGAGATACCTGTTGTAGATTTATAATACATAAAAGAACCTCAAGCCCATTAAAGAGATCTCTGAGTAAAATTAAAACTCTAGTTCCAATTTTCATTCCCTCTAATCACATGTGTTGGCCAAGTAATACATTTTTGCAGCTTTATTTATGTCACCATATTATTTAGAATGGAGCTGATATAGGCTTTCTATCCCTGTGTTGAACCATACTAATCCTTCCCTTCCTGACAAGACAGTAGAAACATACATTTTATTAACAATCCTATGTTGAAGAGAGAAAAATAAATGAAAGTGGATAATGAAAGTCATATAAATGTTTTTCTCTAGTATTATCCTGCTGTATTCTGAAATATTCCACTTTTATTACTTCTGGGGCCTATTTCATAAAGTTACAAGTCTACAAGCTACAAGTTGTAGCTAGAAACTCATAATTCTACAACTGTAGAGAAATTGTGTTTCATAAAGAAAATTTCTACAATTGTTAAGTTGGTATAATTTACTACAAGTTCCATTAAGTAAGTACAAGTTTGTTGCTCTGTGATAGTTTAGATTTATATGGAGCTAAACATGAAATCAAAGCAACAACAAATTGCTAACAAGCTACTACTTGTAAATAAAATAAAGGATGTGAAGGAGATATTATTTGGAGCCTTTAGTGACCTACTGACAAAAGAGGATAAAATTAGAGAATGGAAAAATATTCACAGCGTTGCTTTGTCTTTGAACTTAATTCCTCCAAGTAAAGATTTTTCTTATGTGAGGGATGCAGTATGGCAGAACTTAAAGAAGAATACTGTTGTAAGTATAATAGGCAAAGCTATACGAGAGTACCATCATATAAATATATCTTTAAGAATTGAAACTAATTTCATAATCCACTTCAGAGCATCAAGGAGCTAATATGTTTTCATCTAGAATTGGAATATCCTACCATTCCCACCCTGTAAATACGCTTTCTTAAGTAGCAAAATTCACGAAAATTCTCATGGTGGGGGAAGATTTAATAGCTGTTGCTAGGCGAGAAGTAAGTATTTACGGTCTAAAAACAATGAAATATGTATGCTACCAACATAGATAAAGTCACCCAACAAGAAAAAAAAAAAAAAGTGAAGCTCAAAAGTTACCAACACTCACACATTAACAATGGAGTGCTAAGGCTAATACAGTTGGTGAAACCGGTGGAAATTATTAAAACCAAAGCACTAACATAACATACTAACATAAACCTAACACACCTAATGCTTGCTTCGCTCGCATGCTTTGGTGGAAACAATCGAAGTTATTAAAGCCAAAGTAGACGAAATCTAAGTAGTTTATTTAATACACTGACCTAAACCTAAGGCAGTGCATGCTCGCTCCGCTCGCATGCTTTGGTGAAACTAGTGACAATTATTAAAACCAAAGTACATGAAAATCAGTATATTTACACACACACTAACCTAAACCTAACACAGCACATGCTTGCTTCGCTCACATGCTTTGGTGAAACCAGTGGAAATTATTGAAGCCAAAGTACAGCAAAATTAGTTTCTTTACACACCAGCCTAAACCTATTACAGCGCATGATCGCTTTGCTCGTATGCTTTGGTGAAACCACCAAAAACTACTAAAACAAATTACACGAAAATCACGTATTTACACAACAATAATGGATTCAGAACTCTAAAAACGCAGAATCACTTTTAGAATCGGCAGGATGGCATATCGCTGTATTATTTGTATCAATGTTGCAAATCATCATCATGATGTTAAAAAAGGCAACTCATGCCTTAAAATCAATTATAAAGTGACTCTAGTGATATAATAACAAACCACTAATGATGGTTCCACAACCTTTTAATGGCTAGAGATAAGCAGTTTTCAAATATTGGTAGTTCTGAATTTTGCAACATGAACATCAACTATGAACGATTTAAACGCCACCTGTCTGATAGCTAGTGAAGCAATAGAAATTGTTGTAAAAAAGTTAAGCAAACAAATACTTTTGGTATATTTTAATGTAAATCGTGTACTTTGTTGAAACTTAAAGTCCAAAAATAAGCAAGATATATAGTTAAAAGTTAGTAATACAATGTTACGGTGAGTAAAAGTGAAAAAACAAATACCTAAATAGCTTTAGTGGTAGTCTAATCGGTGGAACCAAGATATAGTAATAATGTATAATATAAATATTATTTATTTACACTTTCTCTTTTACTACATACATGACTGCATTGTTTCACCTTTAAGGTTAGGTTTACATTTTTTTTTAATACTGAACGATAATAACTTTATAAAATCGTAGACAGTTTTATTTTAAAATCTTAATATAGGTATAAAATTGCTTTTTCTTTTCAAGCCAAACTGGACAATGCAAGGAAAACTGGTGCTGGAGGTGGTAAAAATGTTAAGTTACCTGAAGTTGACCATGCTGTCATTGACATAATTGGAAAGGAATCGCCTTTGATTACCAGCTTAGGAGTAACTGAAACATGGGAGATGCAGAACCAAGAAAATGTAAATGGCAATGCTGGAGAGAATTCTCTAACTGTTACAAATAATAGTACATACTATAGATCTACAAACAGAGGTAAATTAATTTGTTTTATTTTAGTTTTAACATTTTACAGCTGCACTGCCAATTTTAAAATTTGCCAATTCCAGGGAAAAGAAGACAAATATTCAGTGAAGCTACTTCAGACCAAGGAGGGAAGATGAGACAGAAAAAAAAAAAAGAAAAGGCTGCTCTGCAAAAGGAACTACTATGTGTACAGATTTACAAAACCAAGTTAGAAGCTTTAAAGCTTGAAAAGGAGTTGTGTTTACCAAGATCGGAGTTCACAATGGAACTTTGAAATGTTTCCAATGCAAGCACTACAGATGAACAAATATATTATGTCGTGAATAATAATGAAAATGTGATTTTTGAAAATAATGTGTAAGCTATTAAAATTCTGATATTGATGTTATATAGAGAAAAATAAATAATAGTGCCTTTGAGTGTGAATAATGTTCTATTACAACTAAGACATTATCCAATTAATACTTTTTATTTATGCAAAGTGATTTATAAGTTGCTGTAGACGCCTTTGTGCAGCTTGAAGTGGTTGGTCAAAGTCTGGATGAGCATTTTCATTAAGTTCCACATTGACTACATAGTACTCTTGAGGTTCTCTTGCTATGTTGTAAAGTGTAACACAAGATTTAAAAATATTAGCTGCGAAGGTATGGTTTACCCTAAGATAGTTCAGGCATAGAAATTTTTCTTTTAAGATTCCGATGGAATTTTCAATTACACGTGTTGACTTACGAGCTCTATTAAAGCGCATAACTCTATGCTCATTAGCATTGTTCAAGGCAGGTGGTATTAGCCATTCTTTCAATGGATAACCAGAATCCCCCAGAATTAGTGCATTTGGAATTGGGCGCCATCCAGCATCAAAGCGTTGAGACAAAGAACTATTTCGTAGTACTTGGGCATCATGCACACTGCCAGGCCAATTAGTACTAGCATGATAACATTTCAGATCAGGTCTGCATACCACCATACAGTTAATGGAATGGTTTCCGTGTCTGTCTATAAAATAATTTTCATTTATAACTAGAGCATTAATATTTATGAGAGTTCCATCCACACAGCCACATACTTGAGACATTCCACCTATAGCATGAAATTCTTGTACTATTTGTTCAATGTTAGGTGGCCAGTCAACAACATTAGGGAATTTAACAACATTTACTGCACTTACAACTGAATGAACAGCCCTGCACACACTGGCTTTTGACACACCGTGCATAGCATCAACAGAGTGATACTGGCCTCCATGTCCTAACCAATTAATGCTATACTCAATTGCTGTTTTGGAGATAAGGCATAATTTCTATTAGTATCATGTTGAAGTTGGTTTCCTATATCTTGCAACAATAATTCCAGTTTCTCTGACCTCATTCAAAATCTTTCATTATATTCATAAAATGTTGTAAAGACCATGTTTATCCTATTTCTGAATGTTCTTCTGTACCTGTGATTATTCACAATATACTCTTCATCACTATCACTGCTACTAAAAACCAAATCCATGGTATTAAAGTTAGACAGAAGAAAGAAAAACAAAGATATTAATTAATTACAAATCATTGGATAGTTGGTTAGGCAGATTTCATTCAGATCCACTAACCTGTAAGAAAAACCTTGATGTTTACAAGTACCTGTAACTTACAAGTGCTTTTATGAAACACAAGCTTGGTGTTTACTTGTAGAAAGTGCTTGTAACTTGTACAGATTTACATATAGCTACAAGCAATTTTATGAAACAGGAATTTCAATTTTTCTACAACTTGTAGGACATTTCACTTGTAGCTTGTAGCTTTATGAAATAGGCCCCTGGTGTACAATAGTGAACTTAATGTAGAAAATAACTACCAAAGCATCAAGCTCAATTTTTCATGCTCATTTTTAATTACAAACAAATGCATTTTTATTAGAGAAAGTCTTGGCATGTAAGGTAACATTGATGGATTCTTGCAATTCTTGTTTTATTTTTTTATACGTTTTCTAAATTGATTATTAACTCTGGAGAAAATTTCCAGGTAAATATAGCTAAGTAAGGAGAAATCAAATGGAAAATAATCATTTTCCTCTTTAGTCTAAATGCTGTGCCTCAAAAATAATATAAATCGCTGAAGTTTTAAATAAAGGTTCAGATTGTTGAAGATGAGAAACAGGAGCAGAAGAAATTTGCTAGTTTAACAGTGTATATGTTGTAAGCTTTTGGGTTGGTGTTAACTTTGTTGCCAACACTGAATGGGGATATTACAGAATTATACCTGCTTGTCTAATTCATCCCCATGAGCATTCACCAGTGAAGAATTTGTTTCCATTAACATCAGTTGACATCTTCAATTGCAAAATTTGAAAGCTCTCTTTATTTTGAGCTGGGGAGGGGGGTACATTTGTTTAATGGACAGATTTTTAATTTACTGAAAACAACCTGAATCAATCGCTCAAATTGTTAGGCACTGTATGAGTGAAAACTTGTGAATAAATGCAGCAATATTATCATGGAAGACTGAAATTTAAAAGAATGGCAAGAAAACAGGGTTAATTGTTTTAATAGTCTTCTCTTCTTTTTTCTCCCATATCTAATAAAATTACTTTTATTTTACAATTTCTGTGCAAATATTTGTGAAAAATAATCTTTAGTGTTTAATTTATCACAAGTTTTTGTTTAATTGATGGAAGTAAGAGTTATGCCGATTTCTGCTTTGGAGTATTCTTAATTTTACTTTTTTTTCCTAGTTATGACGTTCTGTTCAACTATTTAGTGATGGATTTTGAGAATAGATAGGTGTTGTTTAAATAAAAGAATTTAGATAAACATAACACATATTTATTTTCAATGTTACCTTATGACTAAAATAAGTGGACATAGAAAGATGCACATCCGGTTTCATAGTAGGCAGTGCCAACATAAGTAAAAATGTACTTTACCTGGTTATATGAAACAAAAACAAAACACAAGTTAAGATTACCAGCTGACATTCTAACACACCCACCTAATTTAAAGCTGTTTCACACACAAATCGTTCACAAATTTACTATGTTCAACAATAGATGAGGCTTTTGTCATAATATCAGCCACTAACTCATTTGTGTTAACTCAATCCAATTTCACATACCCTTTTCTGACACTTTCTTTGATAAACAACCTTCTTATATTAATGTGCTTGGTGCGCTTAAGAGATCCCTCAACTTTAGCAATATACAATGCACCATTATTATCGTTGAACATTTTTACACAGATTTTTCCTAAACCTAGTATCTCAAACACATTTCTGACATATAGTGATTCCTTGATAGCTTCAGTTAGTCTTAAATATTCTGACTCAGTGCTTGATAATGTTACAATTGCTTAGAGTGCCATGCAAAAACAGAACCACCTAGCTTTATCACATATCCAGTATGAGAAGCATCAACAAAGCACTCAGCATTCAAATGTGCACTTCTAGTGAATACAAAACCATAATTCTTGGTTCCATTAATGTATCTTAACCCTCGTTTGCCAGTTGACCAGTGTTCATCACTAAGTTTACATACAGTATACATTAAATCAGGTCTGGTGGAAATTGCTAAATACATCAAGAATCCTATCAACTCTTGATATGGAATTTCCGTAATTTTGGTTTCCTAACTTTGATAAGTCACAGAGCTCAGACATGGTTGTACTCTTTGGATAACAGTCTACCATATTGAATTTCTTCAAAAAGTCTGAATAGTATGCACTTTGGTCTAGTATCAAAATACCTATCTCTTTGTTGTAATTCACTCTCAATCCTAGACAATTTTTTAGTTGGCCTAGAAACATAACTTCACACTCTTTGCTAACAAAGTATAATCTCTCTTTTTTGCAAAGTCAGTTAGTGAAAAAAAAAATCTGATGTGTTCCATTCACATGACTTTCTCTACATCTCTACAACGTCTATTGTTAAAAAGCTTATGCCTCTATTTACTTCATGCTAATCGAGAACAAATTAGCAGAAACAGTCTTATTACTTGCTTCCTTGTTAGTAGAAGTGAAATAAGGGAGTATCATAGGTTAAAGTGGTAGTCAAAAGTTGTTTGCTATGTGGCTGAAGTTCCTTTGTTTGTATGGACAGGAGTTGACAGATTCCTGTATAAGAAAAGTATGTTTTTCAAAGCTGAAACCAATAATAAGGAATACCTCAAAAACGATCAACTCCAAGAAAAAAATATATATAATATAAATTGTGTGTTTTAATGTGCTCTACATTTTTTGTTTTCGTCCATCTCTTACGGTTTAGCAGTTATGCAAAATTCTGTAAAATTCATTAAGAATAAAGTAGTCTTCAGAGGCTATTCCCAGAAAATTCAAGATATACATTTTATTTATCAGGTAAATATCTTTAATATACAATATTTTAATCAAAATCGTTACAGCCATTTTTAAGAAAATCAAAATTTTCGAAATTTTTTCCATGTAAAGGGTAGTTTGGGGTGGGGGGATTTTTTGAAAATCTTTGTGTCGCATCTTTGGATGATACCAAACTTAAATACCAAGTTTGGTATTTAATGGTCTTTTCGTTTTTGAGCTATGCTGCCCACAGACACACATACACACACACACACACACACACACACACACATGGACATTTTTCTAAAAATGTTTTTTTTGGATTCAGGGGGTCAAAAAAACATATATTTCTAGTGAAATCTCGGTATCAAATTTTTGGGTGCAATACAATACCTTCTCTATACACTATGTACATAGTACATATAGAGAAAATAATAAGTCATCTATATACAAAGAGATATAAATAATAGAAGCACTTTCTTTCTTAACAAACACACAAGGATCACACATATATATCTTAACTCTCTTAAGAAATCTTTGATACTCTCATTCCATGCATCACTAGCCTGTTTTAAACCAAAGGCACATATTTTACCATCAACAGCAAAGCCATCAGATTGCTCCATATAAATAGTTTCACCATTTAGAAAAGCAGTGGTAATGTTCCACATCAAAGCTCAACTCGTTAGATGTAGCCATAATCAGTCTTAATGTTTCTGGTCGAATAACTGGAGAGTAAGTTTCCTGGTAATCAATACCTTTCATTTGAGAAAAACCTCAAGCTACCAGTCTGGCTCTATGACGCTCATAATTTCCAGATGCATCCTTTTTCCATATCAACATTTTGTTCCTTAGGCCTGTTTACTAGTTCCCACACATCATTTATCATTTTTACTTTCTTTATACGTACTATGTATATAGTGTATAAAGAAGGTATTGTATTCCACCCAAAAATTTGATACCGAGATTCACCAGAAATACATGTTTTGAGTCCCCCTGAATCAAAAAAAAAAAACATTTTTGGAAAAAGGTCTGCATGGGTGTGGGTGGAGGTGTCTGTACATATAACTCAAAAATGAAAACTCAGTAAAATACCAATTCAATTCAATTTATTCACCATATGATTTCATTACAGAAATATCGGTTTCGTCAATAGGAATTACATAATAATCACAAAATATACTTATACTAGTTACTACTTACAGATATTTACAATATTAGAATTCTAGTACAAACTTGAAATAAAACTAGTAAACTAAGCCATTTCCAGATATTCGTTCACTGAATAAAAGCATTTTAGAATTAAGAATCTCTTTAATTTCCTTTTGAATATTGCCACAGAGGATAACTGCTTAAAGGTGGTAGGGAGTTTATTATACAATTGAATACCACTATGATAAAAACTTTTCTCATATAGGGATCTCTTATGCCCTATTTTGTGAAGGTTTAATTTACTTCTTGTATTATGGTCATGGATGTCCGCATTAGTAATAAAACTGTTTACCTGCTTGTGGGTTAATACAAGCATTTCATAAAGATAAATTGATAGAACTGTTAAGATATTTAGTGATTTAAAATAAGGTTTACAGCTAGTAGTACTAGAAAGGTTATGCATTAGCCTAATTGCCTTTTTTTTGGATTAGAAAGACTCGGTTACAATGGCTTGATTTTCCCCAAAAAATTATACCATAGGTTAAGTGAGAGTGAAAATAGGCAAAATAGGCTATTTTAAGTACATCAAGATTCACCGATGATCTTAAAGTGTATAAAGCAAAACAAATTTGGCTTAGTTTTTTTGATAACGATTCAACATGAATTCCCCAATTGAGATTACTGTCAACCCACACCCCAAGAAATTTAATTTTTTCTCTGATAGTTACTGATTTATTATCTAAGTAAACTTCAGGAAAATTTACATTTTTATTCACTTTATGATGGAATCTTACTACTAAACTTTAATTTTTATTAATAACAAGCCTATTGTCTTTAAACCAATTAACAACATACTCAGTTGCCGTATCAGAGTTTGATTTAAGATCGTGTTTGTTTTCCCCAGAAATTAGCAGGCTAGTATCATCTGCAAAGAGCGTAAATTTAGTATTACTAAGGTGACTATTTTCGGCTAAGTTGTTAATGTATAGTAGAAATAATAGGGGACCCAAAATTGAACCCTGGGGCACCCCAAACTTTGTGTCAACTATGTTAGAGCTGACCACTTTAATTTCATTTAAACTATTTTCAACATATTCGATCTCAGTTAAGTGCTTTCTGTTACTTAAATATGATTCGAAACAGTTGAAAGGAATTCCTCTTATGCCATAATTATACAATTTATGTAAAAGTATATCATGATCAACTGGGTCAAAAGCCTTAGATTGATCAAGAAATAATACCAAACATTGAATTCCACGATCTAGATTTTTATGCACTTCTTCAATTAAGTTCTGCAAAGCTAAATTTGTTGATTTCTTTTGTTGAAACCCATACTGATCTTTAGATATAATATTATGTTTATTAAGAAACGATAATACACTGTTATATACCACCTTTTCAATTATCTTAGAAAATACAGATAGGATAGATATAGGCCAGTATTTTTCCAGCTCCACTTTAGAACCCTTTTTAAACAAGGGCTTAATTTTAGAAGTTTTTAAACTCTGAGGGAAATAACCTTCATTAAGAGACAGGTTTATTATGTAGCATAACAATTTTACCAGATAAATAGAGCATTACTTGGTATTTAAGTTTAGTGTCTTCCAGGGATGCAACACAAAGATTTTGTGAAAAATTTGCCCACCCCAAACTACCATTAACATGAAACTTTTTTCGAAAATGTTGATTTTCTTAAAAATGGCTGTAATAATTTTGATTAAAATATTGTATATTAAAGATATTCACCTGACAAATAATATATATATCTCAAATTTTCTGGGAATAGCCTCTGAAGACTACTTTATTCTGGATCAATTTTACGGAATTTTGCATAACTGGTAAACCATAAAAACTTACCACAAAAAAAAAATGTAGAGCACATTAAAACACATAATTTATGTTATATACATTTTTTTTTTTTTCGTGGAGTTGATCGTTTTTTTCGATATTCCTTGTTTTTAGTATAAGCTTTAAAAAAATATACTTTTCTCATACAGGAATTTGTCAACTGCTGTCCATACAAACAAAGAAACTTCAGTCACATAGCAACCAGCTTTTGACTATCACTTTAACCTATGGCACTCCCTTATTTCACTTCTACTTACAAGGAAACAAGTAATAAGACTATTTCTGCTATTTTTTTCTCAATTTGCATGAAGTAAATAGAAGCATTATCTTTTTTAAGAATAATTTGTTGCAGAGATGTAGAGAAAGTCATGTGAATGGAACACATAATACTTTTTATCAATGCATTGTATTCCTCTTCCATTGCTCGTCTCCAATCATTCTGAAGCAGAAGAGGGAACTGTATCAAATGCACTTAAGGCTACACAAAAATTTGTTTCATAATCATCAAGCCAAGTAGGGGCTCACCTTCCCTCCAAAGTCTATCTAGTATTTCTACCTTATTTCGCTATCAGACTCGTCTTCATTGTGATTATTATTCTGCATGTTTTCTACTTTTTCAGCGTGACTTCCTATTGTGGGATCAGTTCTACAAACTCAGGGACTTCGTCAGTTCCATCTAGGACATAACTTTTTTCATCAAAGATAACATTTCTATATACATTCATATGCTTTGGGTCAGCTAATCTATACCCTTTTGATCCCTCACAGTATCCTATAATATTTTCTCTTCAGACTTTGGATCAAACTTTTTACCTTTCACTTTGGGTATCATGGGCATGGCTTTACACAAATATTAGACAAATCTACCCTTTTACCAGCCCATATTTCTAGAGATAACTTATTAAGAGATAAACTGCATATGTACAGCCTCTGCCCAATACTGCTTGTCCAACTTTGCCTTAAAAATCATAGCTCTGGCATGTTCAACACAAGCTCTATCATGCCTTTCAGTGACTCCACATTGTTCTGGTGTATATGGGATATAACAATGCCATTGTCTTCACACAACTGTTTCATCTCATCACAATCATATTCCTCTCCATTATCAGATCTAAATCTTTTGATTTTATAATCTATCTGATTTTCCACCATACTTGAACTTAAATATACATTTACTTTTTCTTTTTAGAAAATAAACAAAGCTCATCCTGGAATGACCATCTGTGAATGTACGAAGCACATTGCTCCACCATAAGACACATTATCTCTCTAAGGAACACATACATCATGAATTAATTCCAGTACACTGTTTGTTCTAGTTGCTGCTTTAGAAAATGGCAATTTACTGTGCTTCCCTTTCACACAAGGGATGCAAAGTTTCTTTTCAGATTTAGTAAAGGATATTCCATTTGCCAGTTTTGGCTATTTTGACAAGTCTTGAAGATTTAAATGTCCTTTGATGCCATAGTTCTTCAGAATAATTAGAAGATAACAGAGCAGTATTCTCAACTCTTACAGATTTACAAAAACATTACTATAGAATTACCATCTCTATCTAACTTATAAATTCCATTTACAACACTTCCAGTTGACATGCTTTCACCTTGAATTTCTATACTATCCTTGGGAAACACATTGGCTCCTTAATCATCAAACACAAGTATATTACCCTTGCTAGCTATTTGATGTACTGACATCAAATTGACTGCACTATTTGGACAAAACATTTCATTTGAAATGATAGCTTTTGTTTCACCTTTGTAACATCACCAATACCTTTGCATTTTATAATTGAGTTGTCATCTAATAATATCCCCTGAGATTGACTATCATCAATAAAGTTTGCTAAGTCTACTCCATGAGATACAGATCTACTACAACAGCTATCAAAATACCAATCCTCTCTACCCAAACTTCCACTAGCTAAAGCAACAGTTAACATTGTAACACTTTTTGTACCTTGATGTGAATCACTCACACTTGATTGCTTCTCTTTTTTTTTTTTTCCTTTTATATTTTTGAGCAGTTCTCTTGATTTTCTTCAAATCTGGACAATCTGGTTTCTTGTTACCTACTTTACAACAATGACAGCAAGTTGGTGGAAGCACTAGCAGATAGAGCAATCTTACTTTGCCTTGCAGCCTTGCCTTCATTGTAGTTATGAAGAAAATCCAACACTGAATCTAAAGTAATGTTCTTGTGAGCAGCACCATATGCTAAAATCAGCGAAGTACACAAATAAGGCAGACTATGAAGCATCATTGAGCCAATCTTCTCACTGGAGTACATAACACTACAATCTTCTAGTTCAAGATGTGACTGACGTAATTGTCCATAGATTTGAAGTTTCTCTGTAGAGTTTCCTTTCCAGCATAAGTTGAACCAGCTAGACCTTGTTCTCCGAAGTCCTTAGCAAGTTGTCCCATGCAGTTTGGATACCCAGGAGACACGAATGACAAGATGTCATCACAGCATCCCAATCTTGGCAAGCGCTCATCAGTATCGGTTCCTTCAACAGCCCTCTAAAGTCCACAATCTGCCATAAAACACTTCATTTGAAACTTCCATGTTGCATAGTTTGCTCTTCCCTCCAGCTTGATTTTGCCTGGCACATGACATCAATGTAGTCGTGGAACTCGAAGAACCACCTGCACCAGCTTCCTGCATTTTTAGATATCAAAATATACAGTACTCAACATACAATGAGATGATTATTTATGTATGCCGATGATACTTCAATAGTAAATACAGGTATTAGCCCACAGGTTCTGGAAAACATGAAAATAAGTAATGCAACACTAGTTATAAAATATTTTAGGCTTAATAACTTACACATAAACTTAAATAAGACAAATTACATGCAGTTTCAAACTCCACAGAACAGGTCAACATCAAATACAAAGATAGTTATTGAAAACAGGGAAGTAAATGTACTTGACAGTGCAAATTTTCTAGGAGTAATTTGAATAAAAATCTGACATGGGATAAACACATTGACTATATATTAACAAATTGAGTTCAGGATTATTCATAATGAAGAAAATGACAAATATAGGGATGTTAACACACAAATAATGTTATATTATGGATTAATCTAACCACATCTTTCATATGGGATAGCTGTGTGGAGATGTTGTGCTAAAAAATACACTAACCAATATTCCTTCTCCAGAAAAGAGCAATAAGACTAATTTGGAGGATGAAACAAACAGATTCATGTAGGCAAACCTTCAGAGACCTAAACATTTTAACAGTATATTCACTATACATATATAAAGTAATAATACAATTGTTCAACAGACAAGATATAGGTAAAACAAACAAACAAATGCATAAACATTAAATTAGAGGAAATACAAATTTTCATGCACAATCACATAGATTAGAAAAGTATAAAACCAAACCTACTGCTGCAGCTCATGAGCTGTATAATAAACTTCCTGCTTATCTGAAAAATGTTAATGACTTTAAGATATTCAAGAAAGATTTAAAGAAATTTTGTATTAAAGGATGTTATTATTCAACTGATGAATATCTCAACTAATACTGACAAAATAAACAGTATTTATATAATACAGTAAGTAATTATGAATTATAAAATGTTAATTTAATAGCTGTTTTTGTATATATTAAATTGTGTATGTTATTGTACATATTTAACCTGACGATGCTTTGAATATGTTTGTATTCTTTTAAGAAGTTAATAAATGAATGACTGAATGATGCAGCCACTATGTAATTCAAACACATGTGGTTCAAGAGAGGTTTAACCTCTCTTTTTCATATTTCAGAAATTGAGATTCTATGCACAGTTATTGTTTTGGGCCCATAACTGATAGATTTTGGGAGCAGATGAGTGTTGTTTAAATAATATAATTTATTTAAACATAACACATATTTATTTTCAATGTTACCTTATGACTACAAGAAGAGGACATAGAAAGATGTACATAGTTGGAAGTAAAATTAAAATAAGTAAAAATTAACTTTACCTGGTTATATGAAACAAAACAAAACACAGGTTAAAATTACCAGCTGACATTCTAACATTTAGAGAATAAGGTTTTTAAACATTAACAAGGTAAACTTGCTGTAAACCTTATTCTACTAGCTGTAAACCTTATTTTAAATCGCTAAATATCTTAACAGTTCCATCAATTTATCTTTATGAAATGCTTGTATTAACCCACAAGCAGGTAAACAGTTTTATTACTAATGTGGACATCCATGACCATAATACAAGAAGTAAATTAAACCTTCACAAAATAGGGCATAAGAGATCCCTATATGAGAAAAGTTTTTATCATAGTGGTATTCAATTGTATAATAAACTCCCTACCACCTTTAAGCAGTTATCCTCTGTGGCAATATTCAAAAGGAAATTAAAGAGATTCTTAATTCTAAAATGCTTTTATTCAGTGAACGAATATCTGGAAATGGCTTAGTTTACTAGTTTAATTTCAAGTTTGTACTAGAATTCTAATATTGTAAATATCTGTAAGTAGTAACTAGTATAAGTATATTTTGTGATTATTATGTAATTCCTATTGACGAAACCGATATTTCTGTAATGAAATCATATGGTGAATAAAATTGATTTGATTTGATTTGAATCAAATATTCAGTTATTTATAAATGATGCCGAACAGCAAATTGCTATATAATCAAAATAAAATCTGCCACAAATATGAGCATGCATGTATATTTGTGAGTGTTAATGCGTGGGTGTGAGAGATCGCATTCCATTTGCAAAACAGGGGGACTCTAAAGGCTAATAGCATATGTAAAATCCTTGAACTGAACATTTTGATCAGATTATACATCCTCATCATTAGTTAAGAAAACATTTGTTGTTTGTGTGCATTAGCACTGTATCAAACAATGTATTGATGTAGAACAATGTAGTTCTGAATTTCTAAATAAAATAAATGTTATTATTCAATGGAAGTTTACAGTTAATTTTAATTGTTATTGAGGATTACTTCAACAAAATTGAATCTTATAAGAGATTTTATTTTAATTCAAATTTTAATTTTATTTTGTTCACTGAAAAGCTTTTGTTATAGACCTATGAAAACCTTGAATTTGCTTCTAAAGATGCACAAAAGTATTGTTTAGTTAAAATGTAATTAGGTTATTACAAAAACTCAGAATATCCATTTTTATGTGGTATTAATGCTTTTAAATGTGTTCTTATAAAAAACATTCTGGTGCATAACATGTTAATTTAAGATGATATTAAACAATAGATTAGGTTACAATGTATGGTTAATTATGAAACATAGGTTCTAACCGAATTGAAATAGTTACTGAAGCCTAAAGCAGTGTTTTTCAGGAATGATGATGATAAACATTTAAAACATTTTTAAATGAATTGAGTCACCGTTTTTACACTTTTTGCTCCATGTTTGCTACATCATTCAACCCCAGAACTGAAAATAGGGTTAAAGTACCCTGAAACTGGTCTTCCCAAATGAAGGCAAAGTTGGAGCAAAAAGTGTAAAAAAAGGTGACTCAATTCAATTTAAATTATGCGCTCCACTGTCTAAAATACTTCTTTTTATTTGATATTTAAAACACTTGGTTGCAAAGGGGAGCATCCACACAAGTGGAAAGCTTTCCAAAGCCCAGGGATTTCAGCAAGTTTACTTTTTCCTATATGCTTGTCCTGCACTGTAAGTTCCTTTTAGCTAGTTCTAACATACCAAACAGGGTTATTCCATGTATGCTTTATCCCAATCAGCTAAAACATTCTCTAACAAGAGGAGACAATGGGATCAACAGATGACACAGAAAGTTTAATAACTGCACCTTTACAAATTATTGAAAACAGGCAACTGAAAGTTTTTATTAAATTCCAGTAACGGAGTGCTCACCAGTACAATTCCTTCAATATTAGGGTCATCCTGGGTGGCTCAGATGGCTAGATGCTGGGCTTCTGATTCCAAGCTCATGAATTGAACCTAGTCCTCACAAATTGTTTTAAGTGGAGACAGTGACTGAAATATGCAAAAGTATATCCTTAGACAAAATTACCAATATCTCTTAAACTATTCCAAATAAGCTCAACAAATTTTATGTGCATTGGGGTCTGTTACATACACAGTACAAATTGTGTATATATCTGATAAGTAACTTTCATGAATTAGCTGTTTTTATCCAGAGGTTATATATTATTTTTTCGAGAACTTTATCCTTTTTTGCAAAAAGTATCCATAGTTTAAGAGAAACTGGTATTTTAGTAAAAGGATACACTTTTGTATATTTCAGTCACCTATCTGCCCTTAAATGTGCTAAAAACTGCAGCTCCATGTCAGTAGATTTTAGAGAAGGTATTCTTCCACAAAAAAAACTTGGAATTTATGTTCACCATCTTCCAAGGATGCAACAATACAAATAACTTCAAGAAAATTCCACCCCCCTAAACAATCTTTACATGGAACATTTTTTAAAATTTTTGTATATTTGGAAAATGGCTGTTAACAATTTTGATTAGAATACACTATATTAAAGATATTTACATGGCCAGTGAAATGAACATTTTAAATTTTTGAGAATAGCCTCTGAAGACCCTTTCTTTCTGGATGGATTTTGCATAACCGATAAACCTTAAGAGATAAAACAAAATCTTACTTTCTCTTACGTATCTCCTTAAACATTTGTCATATAACATAATTTTATTGTGATATTTCTTATTATTGATTTCAATTTTGAAACACTTAAAACTTTTCTTGAACAGAAATTTGACATTCCTGTTTATTTCAAATTTCAATCACATAGCAACCAGTTCTTAAAAGATTTAACTATTGCTTTAGCCTAGTGTATTCCCTTATTTCCTTCAACTTACAAAGGAAGCAAGTGCTAAAGACAATATCTGCATATGCTTTATAGTGATCTTTTGTAGGATTACTTTGCATATTACTTTTGTCTTACAAACGATTCTATCTACTTTATACTATCAAGATAAACATTAGCAGTTATGGTTTTATTACTTAGTTCCTTATAAGTAAAAGGGAAATAAGAGAGTACATTAAACTAATCTGTTTGAAGACAGTATATTTTAAACTTCAAACCAATAAGAAGGGATATCTAAGAAGTGGTTAACTCCACCACAAAATGCATCTGACATAATTTATTTGCTTTAACAAGATACATATTTTTTGTAAGATGAGATTTTATCACAATTTAGTGATTGTGCACAAGTCTTCCAGAATGAAGAGGGCAGAGACTATTCCCAGAAAATTCAAGGTGCATGTACATGTTATTTTCCTTGTAAATACCTATATTTGGTACATGGGATTTTAATCAAAATCCCTAGAGGCATTTTTGAGAAAAATCTAAAGTTTTGAAAATGTTTCATATAAAGGGTAGTTAGGTGTGGGGTGATTTTCCTCAAAATCTTTGTATGGTATCCTTGGAAGAAACCAAACTTAAGTTTGGTATTTAAGTTGACTTATACTGTTCACAGACACACTCAAGGATCTTATTCTAAAACTGCTTTTTACTTTTTCTACACGTACTATGCACATATTGTATAGAGAAGGTATTGCACTCCACCCAAAAGTTTGATACCGAGATTTCACCGGAAATATATGTTTTAGGGTCCCCTTTATCAAAAAATAAGCATTTTCAGAAAAAGGTTGTGTGTGTGTGTGTGTGTGTGTGTGTCTGTGAACACAATAACTCAAAAACGAAAAGTCAGTAAAATACCAAACTTGGTATTTAAATTTAGTATCTTCCAGGGATGTGACACGGAGATTTTAAGAAAAATCCCCTCACCCCAAACTACTCTTTACATGCAACATTTTTGAAAAATTTTGATTTTCTTAAAAATGGCTCTAATGATTTTAATTAAAATATCGTATGTTAAGATATTTACCAGATAAATAAAATGTATGACTTGAATTTTCTGGGAATAGTCTCTGAAGACTACTTTATTCTGGATGAATTTTATGGAACTTTGCATAACTGCTAAACTGTAAGAGTTGGAGAAAAACTTTCTCATACAAAAAATGTAGAGCACGTTAAAACACATGATATATACATTTCTTTTGTGGAGTTGATCGTTTTTGAGATATTCCTTATTCTTGGTTTCAGCTTTGAAAGACATACACTTTTCTCATGCAGGAATTTATCATGTCATGTCCATACAAAGGAACTTCAGTGACATAGCAACCAACTTTTGACTATCACTTTAACCTATGGTACTCCCTTATTTCGCTTCTGCTTCCAAGGAAGCAAGTAATAAGACTATTTCTGCTAATTTGTTCTCAATTAGTATGAAGTAAATAGAAGTATAAACTTTTAACAATAATTTGTTGCAGAGATGTAGAGAAACTCATGTGAATGGAACACAACAGATTTTTTTACTTTCTCTAGCACATATGTACAATGTGCATAGTTGGTAGAGGTGATATTACATTTCACACAAAGGTTTGATACCAAGATTTCACCGGAAATATATGCTTTGAGACCCCTGAATCTAAAAAAAAAAAAAAAATTAGAAACATTCCATGTGTCTCTGTCAGTGGATAGCACAGCTCAAAAACGAGAAGTTTGGTATTTAAGTTCTGCATTTTATTTTCTCAAACATGGCTCTGACAATTTTAATTAAAATACCTTAATTTTAAGATATCATCTTGAATTTTCTGGGAATAGCCTCAGAAGACCTCTTCATTCTTAATGACTTTTGTATACATTTTACTGGCAAACCATAGCAGGTAGACAAAAATTTACTACCTAAAAATGTAGATCTTGATAAAACACACAACTTATGCTGTATATATTTTTTGTAGAGTTTTCCATTTTCATGATATTCCAGGTTTTTGGTTTCAATTTAAAGACACTTAAACTTTCTATAATGGGAAGACATCTTTCTTCTCATCTCCTTTTTTTCAATTGCTTCAGATTACAACGGCTTTCAAAGAGCTTGACTATCATTTTAACCTGTGCATTCCCTTATTTGTTAATTTCATGTTGCTTTACTTTATTCTGTAAACCACAACTTCAAAATTAAGCCCTTTAACAAATTTGTGGAGACTTGTAGTCAAAGTGGCATCTGGTTGGGTTTTCTCTGTATCCTTCAGTTTCTTCTGCCATTCATTTCACTAATTGTTCCATAATCATCTTTCCTGTCAATCGTTCCACAGTCATTTCATGTCATCCACTTCCTCACTTTCAAAAAGTTAATAAGAAAGGCCCAGTATACTAAGTGGAGAGAAACCCTAGTAATTTGGTGCAGTTGAATATCAGCAAAGAAATGTTTTTATTATACTCAGAAGTCCGTGAAATAATTTTAACATGCAAAAGTGGTTGCAGTAATTACTTTCTCTACACATTCTATGTACATGTGTATAAAGAAGGTATTGCATTCCACCCAAAAATTCAATATCGAGATTTCAACGGAAATACATGTTTTGGGTCCCACTGAATCCAAAAAAAGCATTTTTACAAAAAGGTCCATGTGTATGAGTGTATGTACATCTGTGTGTGTGTGTGTGTGTGTGTGTGTGTGTGTGTGTGTCTGTGGACAATATAGCTCAAAAACGAAAAGACCGTTAAATATCAAACTTGGTATTTAAGTCTGGTATCTTCCATGGATGTGACACGAAGATTTTCAAGAAAGTCCCCCCACCCCCAAAAACCCTTTACATGGAACTTTTTTCGAAAATTTAAATTTTCTCAAAAATGGCTCTAACGATTTTGATTAAAATGTCAAATATTAAAGATATTTACCTGGCAAACAAAATGTATATCTTGAATTTTTCTGGGAATAGCCTCTGAAGACTACTTTATTCTGGATGAAATTTACAAAATTTTGCACAACTGCTAAACCTACTACACAAAAAATGTAGAGCACCTTAAAACACACAATTTATGTTATATACTTTTTTTCGTAGAGTTGGTCATTTTTGACATTTTCCTTGTTTTTGATTTCAGCTTTGAAAAACTTATACTTTTCACATAGAAATGTGTCAACTCCTGTCCATACAAACAAAGGAACTTCAGTTACATAGCAACTAGCTTTTGATTATCAACTTAGCCTATAGTACTCCCTTATTTTGCTTCCACTTACAAGGAAGCAAGTAATAAGACTATTTCTGCTATTTTTTTCCTCAATTAAAATGAAGTAAATAGAAGCATAAGCTTTTTAACAATAATTTGTTGCAGAGATGTAGAGAAAGTCATGTGAATGGAACCAATCAGATTTTTTTTGTCCATGCCGTACATCATTGAATTAAGTAATTTCTCTAGCCTGAGTGCTGTAATGGAATGCATTTCCTTCTCATCTTACAAATGATAGAAGTTCTTCACTTCTCGCAACAATTAAGGAGCACTTTTTTTAAAAGTCGATAGAGCACAAATTTTGAGAAAATGAGTTATATATGGGATCGGTATGTTTTCGATGCCACCAATCGGCCTGTGAAATCAGCTTTTGCAGAACTCGATATCTGCCGTGTATATAGCATGATGAATCATGAGGATTTTTCATAACTCGATAGAGCACATGCACAGCGATTTTACAAAATTTAATACAGCACATCTAAATGAAAAGATTTGTAAGACCTTCACTGACCTGATGATAAATTGCAATATTCTGCTTGTACAACCTTGCTTTCCTGGAATGAAAAGCTATACAAATAGCATATCATTATTTCAAAGCCTTTCCACGGCTAAATAATATAGGGAACGATTCATTTAATATTATCGCTGCACTTTCTGATTTGAAGGAAAGAGAATGACAATACTATTTGTCATGTGGTTTATGTCAACAAACTGTGTTGTCACATACTTTTTCAGAACCTTTTTTCAACATTGCTCTCAAAGCAACTTTACAAAGACCTAACAATTCAAACACGTTCCACACTTTAATCAGGATAGCACGGCATTACTACAAGATAAGCCATTGTTTAAAACCATTATTTATCACGCAGTAAAGAATGTTACGTTTTCTGAAGCACTTCTATGTCTGTGTCACTAGTGTTATGTACATAGATTGAACCAGTCTCTCGCAATCACAAGCTAAGTCATGGACGAAAGTACAGGGTTTAATTCTCCAGTGTCTGAATCTGATGGTGGCATGAAAAATAGAAGAAAATGTCTTGTTCGAGCTACAAAACCTAATAATAAAGAACCAACCATAAAATGTAATCATAGAATTCACTATTGTCCATCTAAGTCAATAAAGAGGGAAAGTAAGGAATGAAGAGATAGAGATCTGACATATGAAGATATTAATGATTTCCATAATAAAGTAAAACATGTAAATAAGTTGGACCAACAGAAATTCCTGCTTACATACATGACAATTTATTCTCCAAAACGAAAGAAAGAAGGAGGAAAATTCTAAAAGAAAAAATCTGTGAGTATTAAATATAGCATCAGAAAGAAAAATGGAGCTGCAAGTTTTCAGGGAATAGCAGGCATGTCTAAGCATAGACTGTCCCTCCTTGCAAGAAAGTTTTATTCTACTGGGAATTCACCTAAAGAAAATTGAGGAGGGGATAGAATTGGTGCAAAGGACAGGAGCTTATTATTGCTATGAAAAATGATATTAAGAGCTACAGGTGCAGAGAAAGCCACTGCAGTAGAGGAAAATCTTCAAGGAATCACCTATCACCCGAATTAAATATTAAAAAAATATGGAAAATGTTTTGTGAAAAGGAAAAAAGGAAAAACTACCGACATGCTCATTATCCAAATACAAGTTTAATCTCTCATTCAAAACACCACACACTGATATATGCTCCACGTGCAAGATAGGACTAATTTCCATAAAACAAGAGACAGATGGAGAAGAAGAATGAATATAGGACAAACCAGAGACTTCACAAACTTCATGCAAAGAAGTTTTATACTATAATGAAAGAAGAAAATCCTGATGTAATCAAAATCTGTTTCAATATGTAGCAAAATCAGTCACTACATAAATTATCATAGTGAAATGTACTATTCCAGGAAAGTATGGTTCTATAATGTTGACATTATGGTGCACTCTAAACCACAAATGAAAGAGAATATACATTTCTACACCTGGTTGGAAACCGAGTTATCTAAGGGATGTAATCAAGTGGCATCTGCTTTGTTGACATTTCTGTTAGACCTGTAAAAAAACTGAAGTGTCCTTCCATTATTCATCTTTTTTCAGATTCATGTCCAGGTCAAAATAAGAACAGTGAAATAATGACCACGCACATTGCCTTTTTGGAAAAAAGTACAACATTTACATCTATACGCAATTCTTTCCCATACGAGGAGACAGTTACATGACTCCTGATCATGTATTTGGTAGGGTTGAGAAGGAGTACAGAAGAAAGGAAGATATTTGTCACCCAATGAATACTATCGAATTCTGCAATCCCATGGAGTTACCAAAGTTCTCAGTGGGACTGGCAAATCAAAACACTGAATGAGACTACTCAGAAGATTGTGAAAGCAAAGCTGCCATTTAACATAGGAATGCAACGTGTCATATCGTACAAAAAGTTTTCAAAACATGTGTAATGTTTCTGTGCAGAATACTCTCACTGCATCACCTGTGAAGGTTTCTATTTTCAAATCTGGAATTAAAACATGCACACAGAAATGCTGAGGTCCTCATGTCTAAAGAACATGAATATGGTCCAGTGAGAAGAAGAAAGGTGTAAAAAACTCATGCAATTTTTTTTTAAATTCCAGAAAGAGCAAAAGGATTTTATGAAGATGTTCTCAGAGACTATTAAGATGTTAAAAAAAGTGTACACAATATTACCCACTAGTTTAATCACTTTTTTTTCTAAAATTTCTATATTTATTAATTTAATAATTTTGTAATTTTTTTATAGATATCTATTATTTCATTAATGTAACAATGTTAATTTAACCATTTATTAAATTTGTATACTGTACATAAAATAAAGTATGAAGAAATGAAAATAAAATCAAAACAGTAGTAATAAAAACAATAAAAGTAGTAGCAACTTGTCGCCCTCCGTGGTGTAATGGTTACCATGCTAACTTCATATACCCAAGGTTGCGGGTTCAAACCCGGTGGAGGCTGATGGATTTTTTCAGGTATAAAAATCCTTAGCATGGCTTCCTTCGGAAGGGAAGTAAAGCCGTGGGTCCCATGTTGTAGATTTATGGCACGTAAAAGAACCTCAAGCCTGATAGAGAGGCCTCTAAGCAAAATTAAGCAGTCTTTCACGCCCAATATAGAATGGGACGCTGAGAACCATAGCAGTTAAAGAGCGTCCATAAATAACACGGCATTTCCATTTTAGTAGCAACTTCAGGTTCAGTAAAATTTGTTCACCATGTCCTCAATCGAATTTTGAAGAACAAGCATTTTTTAACTGGCCAATACTATGAAAAATATGT
This sequence comes from Hymenopus coronatus, assembly GCA_030762935.1. Taxonomy (NCBI): domain Eukaryota; kingdom Metazoa; phylum Arthropoda; class Insecta; order Mantodea; family Hymenopodidae; genus Hymenopus; species Hymenopus coronatus. The sequence continues at coordinate 127,219,494 of CM060894.1, read as the reverse complement.
TTATCCTCGAGGAGTTTTACTGTTTAAAATTGTCCCATGATAATGTCTAGTATTACCAAAAATAAAGTTTGTGCAATGAAAGGCTATGTACTAGGGTAAAAAAATGTAATTTCTGTAAAAATATCTTTTTGTCCTCTATCAAGTTTTGTAAAAATGCTCCTCAATTTTTATCTATTGACCATGTTTCACCAAATAGGCCTAGACAATCAACTGCCACTAATTCCTAAGTTAGAAAGTTGAGTCAACCTTGAAAACAATACCATACCTTGAACTCAAACCACAAATTTATAGTTTTGTGCTCATCTGAGCAAACAGATGAGATACTTGAGTGTGCATTAAACCTTCTATGTGATTGAAATATCAAAGCACAAATTGACCCTAATAGTGGTTAACTATAAACTCTGGAAATATAAAGTACTTATAACAATTGCAGGATTTTTTCACAAAACATAGTATCTAAATTTTTTTGATTTTCATTTTTTAACATGTCATAGTGTTGGATGCAAAGAATTCCATGGTGCTATCAGAATTAAGCTACACTTGCTAAATACATCAGTAAATTGATGTTAAAACACAAGCGTTTTTTGAAAACCCGGTATCTGAAGCTGGCAAATGTTTACAAAACTTATATATAAGAGTTGTCAAAGAATAGCTGTTATGTTATTAAGATTTTACTTAGTGTCCACACTGGTTAAATAATGTGTTGTGTGTATGCTTTCTTTGATTGTTGGAATACTTTTTATTGTTTGAGATAACATTTAAATGTCTTCATTATGTTGCTGTTGCTCAGAACAACATTATAATATATTAGTGAGAAGATGAGTGAATATGTTATCATTTGCCTAAGAGATTCCTAGAGGCAAAGAAGTGAACCAAATATTCTGCCTAAACATACCAGGTATACGTTTCCAGTAATTTGTCTAATATTAGAAGTTCTTTTTTAGTTGGATCATAGTAACACTATAACATCACCCACAGATATTTTTACCTGAACATGTTTCAAAGCATGTGTAAACTTATCTTCAGCAAGCTCCAACAGACATATATGAAGATACAGCTCATACACACTTTGAAACATGTCAAGGTAAAAATATTTGTTAGTGATGTTATAGTGTGTTACTATGATCCAATTCAAAGGAACTTCTAATTCATATACATCATAGTTCCTTACTTCTGTACACAATTTATATTGTCTAATATTGCTTGTGTTCGCGGTCTTGACAAGGTTGGGGAAAACAAAAAAAATAGACATCGTTTTGCATCTTATTTAAGTTTAAATGACTTAATTCAGTTTAGACAATATTTTTATAACTCTCTCTCTCTCTCTCTCTCTCTCTCTCTCTCTCTCTCTCTCTCTCTCTCTCTCTCTCTCTCTCTCTCTCTCTCTCTCTCTCTCTCACACACACACACACACCACACACACTTACTTGTGCGAATATATGCACACATATACACACACACTTCACAAAAATATACGGGTACACACACACATACATACACACACACACCATACACACATGAACATATAGACACAAGTGCATGCACACACATACACACTTGCACAAGCACACACAAATACACACACTCACACGTGCATACAAACATGTGCACATACTCGAACACACACACACGCATCCACATGCTCACACACAAACTAGTTACAATATGCTCACCTGCTGACTTATGAAACATGTACAGAGATGCTCAGAAAATACAAAAAACTCATTTTTCTGATTTCTTACAACTTTCAGAGACAATGGATTCTTCAACGAGTTCCTGTACGCAGCGATGTGACGTAGAGGAAGAACAGCAGAGCCATCTGGAAATCATCGAGTTTATGCTGACTGCGGTTGCATGCATCCTGCTGCACAACACACTCCACCTGTTAGTTGGTAAGTTTTATATAGAAATAATGCAAACAAGTATAATACATTGGCATCACGTAACCAAGAACATAATTTGCAACTACTTTTTATTACTTGCAGAAATCATAGAGCCTCTGGACTTGACAAGAGGAGGTCATAACCAGGGTGCACTCCCTCTTGATCTGGCAACGTAGTGGATCCCGGGTGGAGTCCAGAAGTTGCAGGATCTTAGCAGGAGAAGAGAAGTGGAGGCAAATCCAGAGCGAAGGGGTCAGACAGCAACAAGTCAAAATTCTTGGGATCTAAAGTCCCAATGAGTGCAGAAATGACGTCGGCTAGATCCCCCCCCCCCCAAATTGAAGCAGAAGACGCCATTTGGGAGGAGCTTTCAGAGGATGAGAAGGAACATTCAGGAGCTCCACATCAACAACACAAAGCAGAGGGCACCCTTTGGGAGGAGACTTCAGGGGATGTGACCTGAAATGCCGCAATCACTGCATGGGTACCCGAGGATGAGCTAGCAGCAGCCCAAGTGCTCCAGCAGTAATATAACGTCCAATGTGGATTCCCCACTCCAGGTCCATCCAGCATATCCGTCAATCTCAGGAGTGTACAGAGGGCCACAACTAAACAGTCAGTGATCTGCGTAGGTGCTGAGATACAGATGGAATCACAACAGTCAGTGATCTGCGTAGGTGCTGAGATACAGATGGAATCACAACGTGAGACGAGAGGATGTAAGAGGAACCATGAGGACTCCGATGAGGACAAAAATGCCCCTAGAACAAATAAAACCCTAAAGGTCAGTCATAGCAACTTCAATGTAGCACAATAGAAAAGGCATTTAACGTGGAGGTTTTAATTCTAGACTAACAAATAGAACAGAAATCACAGACCCCTCAGGAATTACTAGAGAGTTGCAGGCCTCTAGATATCAATGAAATGAGCTCAATATTGGACTGAAATCAGTCTGGGTTCAGGATAATGTGCTCTTTGCAAGTTATTTATATGATCCATGGCCCTGATTCTGACTATATTGAAAACGTCCATCTCTTCTATGGTGAATAACTGCTTGTAAATATTTCAAATTTCCAAGTTCATGCTAGCTCAAAATCTTTGCTCTCTAAGAGCTCCTTAGTTAATTGTGCAAGCTAACGCTACATTGAGCTACCAGCTATAATGAACAAAAAAAACCAAAAAAAAAAAACCAAGCTCGCTATAATAAATATCAAAAACAGTGATGAATCTGCTTTCCCATGCTTGTTGGCCATAAAATATCCTGTAACAAAGGATGAGCAAAGGACAAACAAATACCCCATGGAAAAACTGCTTACTGAATTCAACTACACTGACATTGAATTCCCAATAAGTATACACCAGGTAGAACAATTTGTAAAGCAAAACCCAGGAACATTGGTCGCTGTATCCGCTTAAATGATGAACAATTCCATAATCAGTCTACACCAACCAGAAACAACAATGCCCTTTATGTTAATTTGCTCTTTATCTCAGGGGGAACTTGCATTATTGCCTAATAAAGAAATTACCCAGGCTTACAAATAAGCAATTCACGATGAGAACCACCAAGTACGTGATTGCAAACCATGCTTGAGACATCTCACCAATGAAGGATTGTTAAAAAAGCATCAATTGAGATGCTCGAAGGCACAAATTCTAAAGATGCCTCAAATGATGATGTTATCCAGTTTTCATCCTATTCAAAGGGTAAACCTGTAAGCTTTGTAATCTATGCTGACATTTGAGTGTGCTAGCAAAAATCCACTCTTGTGAACCTTCAAGTACTCAGAGCTGGATCCGTGCTATCCAGCATCACGAAGCACTGTCAATATCGCTCAAGCTGGTATGCTGCCATGACAACACGCTATATAAATTTATGATCTTTAGGTGTCCTAATGCTATCAAACGTTTCTATTGAGCTTAAAGTGATACCCTAGGGATTCCGTTGCTTAAGCCTGTCAAAATTATTTTTTTTCTCTCTTTTCTTCCAAGCTCCGTACTTGTAAGCATTTACACATTGCCAACCTGACATTCTATTTACATTACAAATTTAGCACACTTATTAATAGACAAGCCCATAACAATTAAAGATAAATCACACAAACTATTACTTAAGCTAACATGAATCATATATATATAAGTACACATACATTGATCATCACAATTTCTCTTTCTATGTCTATTTGTTTAGATTATGCCTCGTGCTCTTTCATCATTTCTCCTATTTCTCAAGCCCAATCTCGCAGGATTTTGAGTGTTGATACTCCAAAATTTATTCTCAAGCATTTGCCGAAAATGTGTGAAATTTTTATTTTCTCCTACTGTTAGCCTGTCCCACTGCTGTAACTTAGAGCAAAGGTCTCGTTTAACAGTTAACATTTTAGAAATTTCTGGGACTCGTTTCAATTTAGGCATTGTTCCAAGTCCGCGATATATTTGCCTAGGATGGTCCTCATTCTCCTCATCAAATCCAGGTATATTTATCTCATTTAAATTTACATCACAAAAATTAGATCCACTTTGATTTTCACGGACAGACAATATACGCCTACCTGAAACACCATTTCCATCCTTACAAGCTAACTCTTTGAGAGAACCTCTCAGGTCATTGTCTTGACTCTGACAACAACAATTCAAGATTTGATAGAGTGGCTAGTTTTCTTTATTTCCTCAATTATGCCTCATTCACTAACGATATCTTCCTTAAATTCTCTTTCTATTAGCTTTCGTTCAACACCAAATCGAATTTTGAGTTGTTTATTTCCCTGTAAACAAGCATCCTTAGTACCTAAAATATTATTCTGTAAATTAAACAATTCTGCTCCTACACTGGAGCTAACTTTGTTTACTTGAGCCTGTAAGCTAATCTGTTCCCCCTTAACCTCATCTATTATCTCTCCCTGTTTTGCCAAGTTTTCTTGAAATCGATTTTCTAACTCCTGGTGTTTTTCCTCCAAGAAAGCCTTTACCTCAGAACTAATCTCCCTGCCGATATAACTACTCTAATGGATAACTGGCTCATTCGTTCCTGAATCTCTTTATTATTCTCACCCATTCATTCCTGTAATCTATTGTTGTTTTCACTCATTTGCTCCTGCAATCTATTGTTGTTTTCACACATTTGCTCCTGAAAACTTCTATTGTTTTTACTCATTTTCTCCTGCAAACTCCTATTATTTTCACTTACTTGCTCGCTCAACCTAGTGAATAACTGCAGAAACTGATTTGAGTCTAAAAGTATACCTGACCTGGGAGTAGTTTCCGGGTCTTCCAGGGGTTGTTTACCAACATGGCCAGTTCAAAGACCCGACCTACTTCTTCCCCATCAGCTGGTATACCCTCAGCTGTCTGCAGTCTGCCTGCGTTATCTTTACCTACCATCTCAGGGTAAATTTCCTGATGTTCTGTATCTCCTTTAACACCTTCCATCTTTTGAAAAAAATACTTTCCCACCATCTTACCGCTACGTAACAACAAAATCTAATTTCTACAGTAGCCTACGTACATATAAAATGGTCATGCATTATTTTACTTTCCACCGGGCAATATACAGTTTCTGTTATTCACTTTTTTTCTTCTTACTATTCTTAGAGGTCCCTTCCTGGTCCTTCACGGTCTTCTGGTGTATTGTTCCCTCAGTGAGTCGCTGTCCTGATGTGCACCTTCCCCCAAACACTTTGTCTGACGTGTTTGTCCTTCACTGCAGTCGTTGCCCTCTGTGGTGTAATGGTTACCATGCTAACTTCATACACCCAAGGTTGAGGTTCAAACCCGGCGGAGGACGATGGATTTTTTCGGGCGTAAAAATCCTTAGCATGGCTTCCTTCGGAAGTGAAGTAAAGTCGTTGGTCCGGTGCCGTAGATTTATGGCACGTAAAAGAACCTCAAGTCTGATAGAGAGGCCTCTGAGCAAAATTAAACGGTCTTTCACGCCAAATTTAAAATTGGACGCTGAGAACCACAGTAGTTAAAGAGTGTCCATAAATAACACGTCATTTACCATTTTTTTCGCTGCAGTCGAGGTGCGTCCTTCTGGGTCGAGCTCAATATCATCAATTTCCCAGTTCAGGCCCCACGTTGGGTGCCATTTTTGGAGGCGTGTGATCTGGGATGTATCTGTGGTACTAGTCTCCGCCGCGACGACTGGCCCTCTCTCCGACTTCCTCTCTCCGACTTCCTCTCTCCGGAGTCACAGCTGAAGGTGACGATTCTTGAGTGCGCCCCACGGCTATTTTCTTTTCTTCTCAGCGGTGAGCAATTGAGACCTGTTTATTTAGCTTAAGGTATTAAGCAACGGAGATCTTGGGGAGTGGTACGGGAATTTAGCGTTTTTTTTTGTTTTTTTTTTTTGTGGTGTTTAACGTCCGCTTTTACTGCTCTGGCACCGCAGGTGATGACACTGATGATACATGAAGATGAAGCCCCGATGAAATGTGATGGCGGGGGAAACCGGGAACCCGGAGAAAACCCGCCCCTGCGCCGCTTTGTCCACCACAAATCTCACATGGGGGATTTAGCTCATAACAAATGTCGGCACTTGCATTAAGTCAAAGGTTTATTTCCTTTCACAAGCGTTCTCGTAGACAGTTCCTGGCGCGATTCTATCGCCATAATTTCTCTCGCAATAGAGCGTATACGCACACAAAGGAAGCTTTAAATTACGCGGCGATAAATGCAATTGTTACGTTCAGAACTATTATGGACACGCAAGTTCCAAGTAGTGTTACCTTACTACAGTGGCTGAATCACAATTATACACATTTAGACTTTTTGTAGACACTTAACTTTTTAGCACGAAATTCTTATTACAAGCGTCGGTTCCGTGTAAAATGTAAATGACGTGTTATTTATGGACACTCTTTAACTACTGTGGTTCTCAGCGTCCCATCCCATACTGGGTGTGAAAGACCGCTTAATTTTGTTCAGAGGCCTCTCTATCAGGCTTGAGGTTCTTTTACGTGCCGTAAATCTACGACACGGGACCAACGGCTTTACTTCCCTTCCGAAGGAAGCCATGCTAAGGATTTTTACACCCGAAAAATCCTACGTCCTCTGCTGGGTTTGAACCCGCGACCTTCGGTGTATGCAGTCAGCATGGTGACCATTACACCACGGAGGGCGACATAGGTTCCGCGTGACGTTACATTTCAACAGTGGATGAATCACCTTGATAAACTCTGCGGACACTTTACTATTTGGTGCGGATTTCTTGTTCTGAGCGTCGCAGGTTCCGCGTGACGTTACATTTCAGTGGGTGAAAATTCGGGCGAACACTCTACATTTATACTAAATTCTAGTCACGCGCAAACTCATTGGCCCGTTTTGGCGCCGAAAATGGCTTGAGGTGCGCTTCTGACGATACGTAATTATTTTCAATTGGTCATTATGCCTTTCACGTGATTCTTGACCTCAATTTTCTCGTAGTTCCTCTTTGTATATGCCACATCAACTTTCTCTTTCCGAGTCGTAAAAAACACAAAGCATCTTTCCCCGCTCGCAAAACACAAAAGCAACTGTCGTAAACAACTGATATCGTTGCTTGAAAACTCTCTGGTTAAAATTAGAAAAGGCTTTCCAGGAACGGTCTCTCTGATCTTTGAATATACATTATAACAAATAAATACATGATATTATACTTAGAAATTAACTTAAATAGTCCAATTAATTAAAATATAGGGTAGGCGCTCATTCAGCTGGGCGACAATCCGTCTCAATGTACCGCAAACACTTCAAAGCGGTATATATGGTATTCTAAGCGATACAGGAGCATTGATTTCCAGTCTCTAGATAGCGTCAAGTTCCTAAACGACAAGCTATTAGTCTAGTGTAGTATTTGAAAGGGATGAATCCCGGGTAACAAATGCAGAGCAGAAAGATGCTGAACACCAACAGCTAAGAAGAGCAAAATTCCATTATTCATATGTAGATAATACGGAAAACACTGTAAGAAAATGAATTACCTCCCATTGAACTGTTTGATGGCATATCTCAAGAGGAGTATCAGGACGCACAGGGGAATAAGTTTAATATACAGAATCTAGGCCAACACAGCGATCTGTACCTGCTATTGCCAGCTGGTGTCTTGGGAAGTTTAGGGACGTCTCTCTGGAAGTGTACAATTTAGTTCCATGCTGGTATTATACATTACCATGTTGGCATTTATAGGGAGTTATCAGAGGTGGAATGTGCAGATATCAAAGCCATACATAAAAGCACAAAATAAATATGTACCAGTTTGCGATCCTGAAATAAAAACTCGTATTTGCCTTTTATTTGGACTTGAACAACTTATATGATGCCTCAATGGTAACTCATCTTCCTAAGGCTAACCTAACAAGGCTGACCAACGAAGAAATCAGACTTGTTGATTTCATCTCTGTGCCTTCCGATTTGCCGACTGGATATGTACTAGAAGTTGATTTGAAGTACCCTAGCCATATCCATGACGAGCGCAACTTGCTTCCTCTCTGTTCTAAGAGCCAAATACCACCACAGCGGCAATACAAGAAACTGCTGGTAACTTTTGAAAATAATAAAAATATCCCTTGTACTATAGAAATCTCAGCAGTGCGTTGATTTACCCTCAAATTGCAACAAAAAAAAAAACAAAAAAAAAAAAACAAAAATACATCGTGTGGTCGCTTATGATCTGTCGTATTGGCTGAAGACCTCAATAATATGAGTACAAAAGACGTGCATGTGTGAAGCATATACATTTGGACAAAACATATGGGAAAAAAAGAATAATGCTGAATATGGTAAATTCATCAGAAATGTGAGGAAATAAGTGTCTTCAGAATTGTTTCGCCTAGGAAGCGGACCAGGAAACTGACTACCAGACCGACGTACTTTCGGTGCATTGTATTTAATAGAACTCTTCAAGGGATAGAAATGAGTAGAGGGGAAGTTCACATGAATAAGCATATCTACATGGCCCAGGCAATTTTGGAAATTTCAAAATTGGTGATGTACCATTTTTTCGTTCTTTTTAATTGGAGGAAGGATAATTGCAGACTCTGACACAGTTCGGCACCTAGAGGCTCTAAATATGGAAGATCTAACGACAGAAGGGTCCGTTTTTCCAAAACCCAGCGTTCTTTCCGGATAAAAAGCTGGAAGTCTGGTAGTTTTGCCGCGTCCCCCACCAGCAGAAACCAATAATATGTGGCAAATATGACCCATGTGAGGGTATCCGACAGCTACCTCTTTGCCTGTTGGAATTCCAAGATCAAAGAATGTCCACGTTTTTCTTGTGCCCCACAGTACATATCCTGCCATAAATCCAGTCCCATATTGAGCCCATGATGTCTCAGTTCACTATTTTATGGTGCAATGTTTCCACCTCTTTCAGAGTTTAGAAGTTGATCAACCATGTCCCCACAATTTGTCCGCTGTGAGTACAACTTCATTGAGAGCTAGTAATACTGTAGCCTTCCAGTCTATGGGGATCTTTGGGTTCCTGCATTTCTTCCAGATGCTACATCATTGACGCAGCGGATAGTCCCGTTGCACCCGCTGTAGAACATTGGTTGCAGCCATGATGTGTTTATAAAAATAATCTGGCTGTTTAAAGGGCAGACGTTGAGGATCTGTTTGGGGCAGTGTTGCAAAAGTCTGCTACCAGCGTCGAAATGCGTTTAGGCGCTTCGCTGGTTCACGTAGGTGTTCCGTCCAAGGAGCTTGCTGAAGCGGTAGACCTTCAACATCTCAAAGACGCAATAGCGACTTCCCAAAAAGTGCGGTACATTTCGCATTCACTGTATGATTCCACAACCACCTTTAGCAGTGAGAAGTTACTTCCTTGCAATTCGGTATGCAGACCCAGATCACAACAAAATAGCCAATGAGACATTCAATTCTAGGAGAAAACTGCTTATAAATTAGTAACATTTAGACAATGTACAAATCCTACTGACTGCATAAGTGTGCACATACCATACCCTGTGAAAAAGGACAGTGTTCGTGTCCGCTGCTCAGCAAAGAGAACTTGCAACTTCGTCAAACTTGCAGTCCAATTGAATGCCATAGTCTCGTGCAAGCAGTGTGCAAACACAATACCCAAGATCTTCGTTTGGTTTACCTTCTCATACCTAAGAGATGAAGGGGCTCTTGCCAATGACCCAACTGTAAAACTTCCGACTTGGGAAGGTTCAATCTGGTCCCAGAAACGGCTCTATACATTTGAAGACACCGATGTAAGGTTTACATATTAACCAGAAATACCGTCACATCATCAGTATATACCGTGAGGTTGAGTTTCAATCGGTGACCATAGAGTTCCAGACCACCCAAGGATGACTGAAATTGTCGCAGAAGGAGATCGAGGCTGAAAGCAACCAGACCCATTGACAAAGGACAATCCTACGGGACTGACAGTCCTATGCCAAGGATCGTAGAAAGATGGACGTTACATGGTATCCTGGAAGTCGCAGCAGCGTAGAAATTTTGTAAAAAGACAACAAATCGTCCTGGAATCCTCAAATTTCGCATTACAGTCCAGAGACAACAATGGCTGACACTGCCAAAAGTCTTTTAAAATCGAGATTAACCAAAGCCACTGGAAGCTTTTCGCTTTCAGCGTGAGAAATAATATATCTCATAAAGCCAATATTCTGTATGATGTTTCTGCCACTCGGTACTGCAATCTGGATTTTGCAGAGGACTGCCTTATTAGCCAAATTATGCCGTGAAGATAACGCTTTAGTTAACAACTTATAAAAATAGGTAATCGGCCGAAACTCGGCAACGGTTCTAGAGCATTGGTGCTTTGGGATTAGAATAATTACACCTTCAACAAATTTCTCTGGAATCACAGCAGTCCAGCAAACTTCTTCAAACACCACGGTTAGTTCTACAGAAAAAAACGTCCCAGAATGTAGAATAGCAGGCATAGGGAATACCATTTAGCGCAGAAGCGCAAAAGATAAAAAAATATATATTGTTATATATAATTGTCTATTTATTATAACTATGTAATAATACAAAATAATAAATAAAGTCGTTTTCTGTTTTACACTCTTCAGGCCTGCAGAAATTCCTCGGTGATAATAGGGCACAAAAGAGAAGAGCCGAGTTGCGAAGATACCCGAAAATAGAGTGGAGACAGGGCGGGATTGGTATCGACACGTTGGAAAGGGATCCCTTAAAATAAACATGAAAACGGTTCAGGATGGCAGATACCCCAAAAACTCTCGCCCATTGTCACAAAGCTCGGGTTTAAGTCGTTGATTGCATTCCTTGCAATCGCCGACAAGGGGAAGAGCGAGATTGTTTCTTCCGCAGCCATATGCCGACGATGGAACACATCACGAAGGCGAAGTATTTCTAGTTGCTTGAGAGAGATTTGTTCTTTGATGACATGAAGATGGTGGGACTCGTCGCGACCGGCCGTTTGCAGATTCGCGAGATCCTGTAAAACAGTATAATACAAGTCGAGCAGTTCACGCCGTTCTCTGGCCCGTCAGAAAACTATTTGTTTGAAAAAGGAAATAATTGTTGGCTTAGCCTCATAAAGCCATCAAGAGAGTTTGCTGTGGGAGTCAATAAAGGAGGGTTGTAACTCCCCACAAGCAAGCGGAACTCTCGTCGACACTGCTCCTCCAAGAAAACAGACACAGGACTCCTACAGCAACCTTTCGCGGAAAGAGAATATGCGCAACCTTTTTGATTGAAACTATTGCTTGATGGTCACTGAAAGCAAGAGAGACAACTCCCACATTATGGACAGTGGAAACAGAAACACTAGAATAATAAAATCTGTCAACACTAGAAGCCGACAAGCCACGGATAAAGGCAAAGTCCACACGAGAACAATATTTTGACTCCCAAGCATCCACAAGATCAAATTGCGTCGTAATCTGCCTGAGCATAAGAATAATATTGGCATCCCACACCAATCTCTGGTGGCAACAGTGGTGTTAAAATCTCCGATGAGAACTTTAGAATTCTTAAAAAGGGTCGCAAAAAGAGTTGTTTTGAAGAAAGAGTTCCGTTCACATCTACGTTCAGAATCAGAAAGTGCGTATACGTATAGGATCGCTAAGACTATGTCGGTGTACAACGCGGAGATGAGACGTGGAAGTCGACATTAGTTATGGGCATCATTTTTATGTAGATCAATCCCGTTCCGCGGCCGTTCGGACCAAGATTCACAACGTTCTCATAATAATACAGAAGATCAAGGGTAAGCAAATTTATTTCCTGCAAAAATCCCACGTCGACATCATGCAGCTGTAGAAACTGTGCGAGTAGACTCTGATTCACAGGATTTGGAAGGCCATTAACATTAATGGTGACAAAGACATGAAGAGGTATCTTTTGAAGTTTGTGAAAAATTGATATTTCTATAGCACAATCGGTAAAATGAATACATACTAATAGACTATATATCAGCAGATCTGTAAAGTTGAATTGCTTCAGCTGAAGTCCTGGCTGGGATTATCTCGTGGAGCCGTGGGTAATGCATACGGACGCACTCTGTGTGTTTGCGAAACGCTGTCTCTGCTGATCAGTCATGTCATAGTCATCATCCAGGGTTATTTCGGTTAATATAGGCACTTCAGAAGAATCCATACGTTGTACTACTAACGATAAGGAACGGTCCATTTCCTCGGATCGCGGGGGAAGATCCTTGTTTCTTCGGGGTGCGGAGGTTCCATTCTACGAAGTCTGCGATCCCGCGATTATTGTTCTTTCTCTAGTGGCAATTTCCGATTTACATATTCAACCCTCGGAGACAGGAAGTTCTCCCCTTTCAGATTCTTTGAGTCGGGTTCTCCTGCCGGACGACTGCTCTGTAAGGAGTTCCGAGGCAGTACCGGCAGACGAGGTAGAAGGGGTCGCCGCGATGTCAATATTGGCAATTTACGAGGTTGCGTTGTTTCAGTATAGAATAGTATTATGCTCGGACACGTCCTGTTTTACGTCTGCCGCTGTAGACACTTCATCACTTGGCTTACCGCCAGTGGCGGTCCCTGGCTTGAACAGATCACTCATAAACCTCTGCTGAAGTCGGGCCTGGGAAGAAACAGTTGCTCGTAACCAGCGTGACGACAATCTACTTCAGATGCGTGTTATTCTTGCAAATGAAACAAACTTGTTCCTGTCCACTTTAAGTGACGTAGGCCTCAAAACCTGCAATCTGTATTACTGAAGGGGTCGGCTTGCTAAGCCGAATATGTAGCAGACGTATTCCAAACTGGAAATCTATAGCGACCAGACCAACCATCAGCATTGATGTTCAGAATTTTGCCGTACTGTTGTAGCTCGTATGCAACCTACCATTGCTGAATTCCGGTGGCTAATTGCAGACGCGGACCAAAGTATACTCCCTGTCTGCTGCCGTAATTTGACAATTTGTCACTTTGCTGGACATTAGAGAAAACTGACAGACTCCCTTATTCTTACTTAATATGTCTTCACTGGTGGAATTCTATATAAACAGTGTTTGCTTTCCCTACCAACTGAACTGCATGTACCTGTTCTGGAATGAGTTCCAATGTACTATGCATCCATTCGGGAATTTAAAAAGCCTTAGGCCGTTGCACACTCCTACTAACCATCACTTTTATAGTATGTTTACGTACTGCCTTCTGTTGCTCATTTCACTGCCGGCACTAGATATACAAACAACACGAAAACCGGGAAGCCGCTAACACAGAGGCGCTCTCCAGCTTATGTGACTTGTACGGGCTAAGCGACTGATGAGTTTATGAAGCGGTATCTGCATCACCTCAAATTTTAAAGTAGATAACTCATATGGAGCAATACCACAGAACAAAATGTATATGTTTATTCAACGGTGAGCTTGAAGGCAAGTCCATGCCTGAATATGTTGGTCTCAGGTCAATGCTGTAAAGCTACAGATATAAGGGAAAAAGTAAGGAACTCAATAGGTATAAACAAAACTGGGTTAGCAAACCTAAATCTTGAACATTAATTCAACTGTCTAAATTATATTAGAAAACAAATATTTGGCAAAACAAACTACAATTATTAGTACAAATATTAGGAGCTACAATTATTCAATTCATACAATAGATCAGAATAAAGCCGCTCTCCATGAGAAAGACGACAAAGGGAAACTAATGAAAGCTCAGATTACACTCTTGCCTAGGAACATTATTCCCTGTTTTTTTTTTTTTTTTTTTTTTTTTTCGCTTTTACTACACATTGCACTACAGGCGATGCCACTAAGCGGCGCGACCATTCTCTGGATATGGATAACCCTTAGCATGGAAAAATGTCCCTCTGACACATGCATTGTTATGTATATAGGTAAATAAATGTTATATATATTAATTATTTACTATCTTCAATTTATTCTTCTATATTTGTTTTAAAATATAATATAATTGTGTATATATTTTTTGTTTCTTATTTTATTGAAATTGTGTATTTTAGTTTTAATCTTGGATATGTGTTTAATTGTTGAATTTTATAATCCATGCGTGTTTTGTATATAATTTGTTTAATAACTTATTAATAATTTAATGTTTCTGTTTTTTTAATTTGAAAAAATATATATGTTAAGGGAAAAAGTGAAGGAATGAGTTTTTTTTTTCAGTAAAGACACCTTAAATGTATGGCAAAAATGTATCTATATTTCAATAGTTCCTATAATAGGTCTTTCCAGTCAATACATTGAGTTTTAGAGAATCCGTATCACTTTACAAGAATCCTATTTCCTTGCCGGCGCCAGACTTTCTCAATTATGTATGTGTTAGGATGAAGTGTGGATTTGAATTCGTGACCATAAAAAGTTCCTTTAATCTCCTCTCCATCCTTATCTTTTAGAATGTATGCAGTAGGATTTGTTCTCTTCACTGCGTCGACTTTGAAGTTTTCAACACTCGAATTAGCTATATATCCCTTTTTAAAATGGCCTTAATGTTAGATATTCTCACATATTCACCATCTTTAAACCGTCTTGCATTCTTCTTCTCTCTTCGAAGATGATCATTGTGTTATACTGACTGAAGAAATTGTTATCCTTCACTTCATTAGGTTTCATGCGTATAGTTGAATGATAAACTTTTTTGTACTCTGAACTGATTCGTGGTAGAAGATTTGTAGCCATTTGTATGACCCTTGAGCTAAGAATTCCCAATTCATGATATTCTGTAGTGTTCTTATTAACCGTTCCTCGGCAGCAGCCTTTACGTTGCTATAGTGATTAATATTGTTCTTATTTATCAGAGTTTTAAAGCGCTAGTTATAAAACTCTTTTCCCTTATCACTTTGAATATTCCGGGGTGAAGTCTATATCTTATGTAGAATTCTTGCATAGCCTTTGACACTTGAGTTCCGGTCTTGTCCTTTAATGGTCTTGCATATGCCATTTTTGGAGTAGAAGTTGACGGCGATAAATATGTACTTGAATTTTTTATTTAGTTTAGCATGGTGCAGGTGCATGAAGCTCTGCTTCTATATGTTTCTTCAACTCCGTCGTGCAATAATCCTCGATGTTTTAGTTCTTGATGTGTCTCCTTGAGTTTCTGGCTGTGATTGTTATTTGCCGCCTCAGTAGATGTAATGAGTAATCTCAGGTGATTCACTAATGTATTTGGATCGTTACAATAAATGCAATTTTGCTTTCTCTCGGGATGATGTTCTTTCCATTTCAATCCCAACTTTTTGGGTTTATTGAGTAGAGGGAGTGTAATGTTCTTATACTTGTAACTTTGCTCTGTCTCAGGTGTCCTTATCTGACAAACTTCTGACGGTGTATATGTTGATTCTAGAATTCTTCTATAAGCTTCAAGATCCTTCTCGGTGTAGGAAATTTCTTAAAGATGAGCTCATTCAGTCTTGGTGTTGCATGGACTTTTTTTTTGTTTTTTTTTTTTTTTTGTTTACCTACTCTGATTTATTCGTGATGCAATCTATCATTGCTCCGTGGTAGCGTTTCTGTTTGCCAAGCGGGAGACCTGGGCTGGATTCCCACTACCGATGTGGGGATTTTCCCCCCGCTGGGAGACCGGGATGCATTCAGCCTCGTGAGGTCCCTGGGGGCCAATTGAGGAGCTACTTGATGGAGAAGTACCGGCTCCAGGTCATGAGGGCCGCATTAATCGGCCGGGATAGGGGAGGGGGTGTTTGAGGCCCTGACCACGGCTCGCCCTCTAATAGTGCACCCCATGCATGACGTCTCGTGGACCGAGATGGGGGACGCGGCGGCCGGGAGGTAGGCCAAGTTTTCTTGTGAGCTGTTTTGCCATGGAAATATTATTTATGAAATCTATCATTTTTCTTCCTAGCATATACCTTCCATCCTCGTATCGCACTCCTTAGATGCATCGATTTCGTGCTTGTCTTTCTTTCGAACTTGTTTCAGGTAGCTAGAGATATTCTAGTCTTTTTCATCTTTAGCTGATGTAGCAGCAATGGAATTCTTATTCTGAATATCTAGTATATCACGAAGCGGTTCTGTTGCAGGTTAAGGAGTTTTGCTCATAACTCTCAGGGTTTCAAACTTCTGCCGTTTTAGCTCGCGCAGCCTTTTGCTTTTGTATGTTTGGCTACAGAATCACTAAAGCTTCTGCGTTGGCTATCCATCTTCAAGTGAAATGATGATTCGCTTCCATTTATATGTTTTCTAATCAGGCTGTCAAACTATGTGCAATTTAATGGACGATATTTAGAATATGGTTGTGCTTGCCTCTGGTAGCATAAGCAGTGAAGGCTGTGGTATCACCTATTTTAATTGATGAAAGATGCCTATAAATTCTCTTAATATGTATTTCAACTATCGTAATTGGCTGTGATGTAAAAGGTGGATCAGATAACATAATATGTTCGATCAGTTCTCCATATACAGAAACTTCATAGGAATCGAGGCCAGGCGCTAACGTGTATCTTTGGGAGCCGCCTTTGTATGGTTTTGTAGTGAAACGATGAGCTAGTCTCACATTTGATTTATTAGTGAATTTATGGCATGGCCTTAGGTTTTAAGAATGCTAATATCTCCATTGACGAGGTTAAGTGTTTATCCATTGAGATATGCTGTTTCCTATGGTCTCAAGCTGTTTGCCTACTGTTGCAACAACATCTTGATTTGCTGTAGCTAGAGATTTGTTTAAGCTCGCTTGTGCCTTATTTTGTTTCTTTACAATACGATGTCCAACAAATTTCTTATTTGCAGCATCGCTATCGTGTATACGATCTGCTACTTCGATTATTCTTCTCTTTTTAAATGAAAAATCTTCATTTGAATCGATGAGTGATGTATTTGAAACAATGTAGTCTATCATAAACTTCCTGTTAGGCAGATTAGTATCATTTTCGGGACATAATGATATTTTCATTCTTATAATGTCCATTATGAATTTGGTTTCAGCATCCATCTTCAAAACTTTTTTGGCTGGTTGTGCCATTGCACCATCATACTGAGCTTCTAGCGATTCCTGGATATGATTGCTAAGCACGATTTTAAATTCGCCCATATGTTGGTATGATGTTTCTTCGGCAAACTGGTGGAAGCTGTCGGTAATAGAAGTCATATATGAACAAATTGATGTTTATTTCCGGAGGATCTGACCTCCACCAGATATTGCGGTTTTACTTTTATTGTTTTGTGTGTTGAAATAGATTAAATAAACACCTCTTGCTAACGAAAAATATAGTATTTATTTTATTGCTAAACGTTAACAGTCCCCAACACAAGCGTGTCAAGGTATCGTTTATATGCTGCATCATTCTCATCTTCAGGATCTTGAACGTTGTGCACAATCTCCTTTTCTTGAATTGGTAGTTGCCTTTTCCATCTCTATTTATGATGAAATGATTTAGCGCTTTTTTAATTGAAGCAATTCTGTGATCCGAACCTGTTAATACTCGTTCTGAGCTAAGAATCGTCAGTTTGTTTCTTATGCATCTTAATATATACATCAAATCTATTCCTATATCGACCACCATTCATGTGGAATTCTGAAAAAAAAAAAAAAAAAAAAAAAAAAAACACACTATAAAGGGTCATGCTTCTGAAGAAATCTCCCAAACACTATGGCACAGATCTTAACTTCTTTGAATGATATATCGGTGTTTACATAGCCCTCATATATATGCTTCAAGATTATATTGTATTGTCTGAAGAGGCTTATCATGTTTGTATTATCTGAATTAAATGCTTAGGTACCTAGGCATAAGATTGCACATTTCGATCGATGTCTGCCCATACTATAAAATGGCGCAACCTTCCTTTATGAGGACATCAAATATAAACATTGAATTGTCCTTAACTTCTGATAAGTGCAGGACGCTTTCTCCATCTTCAAAGGTATTACTTCTATGCCTTCAATGCTTTCAAACAGTTTAATGCGATATTGGTACTTTGGTTGATAAAGAGACTTTGAATAGATGTACAAATTTTCGACTCGGAGTCCATTCTCATGTAGAATGATATTGAATAATGCATTTGTTGTTCCTGCACCGGAACCTCTACACTGCTCTAACATTGTATGGAAACAAATTCCCGTAACGATAGAACCTTAGATCGCTTTCAAAATCTAGTTCTTGTATTGGGAGAGAGCACTCCTGCTTGATAAGCTGCATCATATAAACTAAACTATAAATGGAACAGTGTGTGTGTGTGTGTGTGTGTGTGTGTGTGTGTGTGTGTGTGTGTGCGCGCGCGCGCGCGCGCGTAAGATATGAACTCGGCTACAAATCTGCATGTATAAAAGGACGTGTAAATAAGAAGTGACATTAGTATACGACGAGAGTTAGAACTGCTGATGTCAAAAGCGGATCTTGGATAATTAACAAACTCATTAATTTGCTGTCGTTTGAAGCACATATGCCAGGTTATAGATGCTGCGGTCTAGGATCAAAACTGAATAAACGTCTAAAGAGAGGAGATTAATCCTATAAAGGGAGCTTGTAAACTTCACGATTTAGCCTACGCTGAGCATAAGGACGCTGCTCCAAGAAACAGTGCAGATAAGTTATTGGATGAGAAGAATTGGGACAGAGTTCAATCACCTGATTCGAACATAAGAGAAATACACGCTGCAAGACTCGTAACTAGCACTATGAAAGGAATATTTGCACTTGGAACAGGCTATAAGAAGAAGTGTGGAGGTCCTTACCACTCATCCCTATTATTGCTGCAGTAGGAGATGCTGCAGGAGGTGCAACCCAAATGACACCTACTGTGAATAAAAAAAAAGGCTGCAGACCACCAAATTGCAGAAATGGCAAGACATAACAAAGCTATGGGACCAAAAGGAAAAGGTCTTCGCAAGAAAACGCGGATGGGAGGTTTCTTGTCAATGCAGCCTCTGGATATTACTTCTAAAATTGTCAGAAGCTTAAAAAGAAAGAAGGCAACTCTGAAGATTTCACATTTTAGAGGTGTATATATAATGGATAATCTCCCTTCAAAATCTGATTTCAATGAACGAATCATTGTAAATTTGGATTCATCTGATAATGAGGGCACTCGTTGGGTTGCTGTAAAGAAAGTTGGAAAGACAATACTTTATTTTGATAGTTTCGGCGATCTAAAGCCATCAAAAGAGATAGAGATATCTCAAAGGATTTAACATAATGTATAATACAAAGAGGTTGTAGGATTTTAGCTCAGTCATCTGCGAGCCCTTGTGCTTGCAATTTCCTTCGCAATTAGTTAATTATTGCTACTAGAGGCTCCGATTCAGTGATTACTACATATTTAAATGCACATCTACTGCTCAATCCTAAAGGGTATTAAGGTATTGCTGTATTGAACTCCGAGACCTTCTATTCGATTCCTAACGTTGACTTTGGTAATAATTGTTTTCATATTTTAAATGATGAGCTAAAAGTAATCAAAATACTTTCTGGGACATATGATATTGCTGATATTAATACATATCTGAAGAGTAAACTCGGATTGGGAAGTGGTGTCTCCTTTATTCGGCCTAATAATAATAATAATAATAATAATAATAATAATAACAACAACAACATGAAGGCTGATATGAAATGGCAGTACACTGTTCATTTCTCAAAAGAACTTTCAATTAGCTCGTTTTTAAGTTTTTCAAATACCACTGTCGTCATTCCTCCTGAAAAGATGGTTGAATGCAATTTCCTCATAAATATATTTAAAGTGAGCATCATTCGAGTCGAGTGAGTATTGAAACAGGCTCCTTCATTAATGGTAGGAGTGGACACGCGATATACGATTTCTTTCCTTCTTTTATATTTCTCAAGAGCCTTCAAATCCAATATGCCTGTCATTCATTGTTAACTTTATTGATCAAATCATTCTTCACCTCTTCATCTTTAGGAACGAGCATGTTAGCATAAGGTTTCATCTCCGTTGAAATGGGATCAAATATATAATAAGCAGGTGATTCTTCGCACGCATCTTACTTTGTCTTCAATCATCATCGAGTAATCGCAAGTTCCTCGAGGAATTGTGATATAGAATCCTATAATATACATCTTCAAAGCGACAGATGCCTATGTGATGCCAAAGAAACGATGACAAGAGTGCCAAAGAAGAGGAGCGTGTATTTCTACCATATAAGTCATCGGCTCTTGGTTCTAGTGATGAGATTAGAATTCCTTGCCACACTGAAGATTGGTATTTATTGTCTAGCAAGGCAATGATTACCAATCTTCAATCCTACATAGAAGGATCGCTTGCTAAATCAGGTGGAACTGCTACTACTGCAAAGCTTAGTAATAATGCCATCGCATTCACGTTTGAATATGAATAGATCAACTATAGATTTTACGAGAAATCCCGGTATTTCAACAATGATACGCAACTATGCTGTTCTCAACCCGATGGAATTGAGTGGATTGCTAAATTCTGGATGGGCTTACACTGGATATGAAGTGGACAGTTTGCACCCTGGAAGCGGAGTGTTCAATGCTAGTCTCACTCACCTTCGATGCTCTTGTGATTTGCTGACCATAATAAACAACTAATCTTGAATAGCATGTTTGGACGAGTTCTGGTCCAAATCAATGACTCAAGAAACTGTATTTATTGTAGCTCCTGCTTGAGCAGCAGATGCTGTTGCTAAACTAACGCACATCGAATGGAGAATGACTGTAGTGCGTGGAATTTCCCAAGATAGTTAAGGCCCACAGCGCCCGACACATCGATTTTCTAATCATGGAGTTTCATACTTAACTTGATGTTCTTCAAACAAAATCATTTACGTGGAACGTTGCGGCAATGTCCAAGGCTGAGAAGCCTAGATTTGTTAGAACAGGAGCTCAAACGTCCAGAATAAACGATGCAAAAAGGAACTGCTCCGAGTTTAAGCATTGTAACATAACTATTCTGACACTTTATCTCAATAGTGAATATTATCCTTGTGATGACATGAATTTGGACTTTGGTAACTCTAGATGTACTCATGTTTCAGATTCGTATTACAATAACAAAATTACACCTTATTGCAGAGAAAAGATTTTCTCACAAATGCTCCATTATTCATCACTGACTACTCTCACCAACCAAAAGAGACAGCCAATGGAGATGTATACATTAGACTTAAAATTCAAGCACGAGCTAACATTTCCGCTCAGACGTTTTTATTTTGTCTGATTATACATGTTAAGATATTTACCCATAAGCCCTTAACTCATGCCATGCAGTCTCTGATTTAAAGATATAATTGTGTAAGAAATAAGATGTGGAAGTTTGTAAGGCCTTTATGCAATAAATCAATTATGAAACTATATATACATGCCCATTTATATTTTCAGAGTGATTCCAGTGCATTCCATCTCCGTCTCCTTGTTTCTAGATATGATTCGTTTTGTGCATTGACTGCGTAAATATCTCTCGATAAATTTACATGTTATAGTCTAATTCACTCATTTTCCTTAATTGCAATAACATTGTTGGTAACACTGCATTTTCACTATATTCTCATTACTAGCTCTTTTGTCCTTTCGTGAACATGTCAAATTCTGGGAGACTGTTGTGAACTATCTCACAGTCTAGTAGAGGTATACACAAATTTATTGATGCTGCTTATGATGAAGAGCCTACACTCGCTCAATGCTTCTTAGGTCTGATTTAAATAGATACGCTCGATTAGTTAACAGTAGCGCTATTACGTTGGTAACAATGGTTACTTTGACAAACCACGGCAGGTTTATCACATAGAGAGTTTCGCCACGCCTTCTTTACCTATTTCTTCCCTCAACACCTTAATGAGTGTTGCAGCCAGCTGCAAACCGATACTCCTACAGTCGCTTGAAACTAAGTGTCACCTGCAGATAATCAGGAGATAAAATTCTAATATATGTTTGTAATGTTGATAATACAACTGGAGGTTTGAGAAAACTTCTATGGCGGTGTACAAGCCTGCAACTCTCTTGAGCCTACACGGCCCGGGTTCGATCCCAAGCGACCGCATGTGAGATATGTGTTGAACAAAGCTGCACAGGGGCGGTTTTCTCCGGGTTTTCCAGTTTTCTCATCCATCGCATTCCACTGATGCTCCATCTCCATTTCGTATATCACCTGCATTGCCACAAGTAGTAAAATCGGGCGTTAAACACCACAGAAAAGCTTCCTTGAGGAGCCGCCCCTGGGATATCACAAAATACCTGCCAGGAGGGATATCCCAATATACCTGCCTCAATTTATCAGTGAACTGAGAACAAAACGTTCTAATGCTGGTCTGTGTGGAATTTTATGGCACCACGAAACTTCAGCTCACACTACATTATATCAGAGCAATTCACTGAGAACTCCTGTTACAGAATAGATGATATTGCTAAAGCAAGTTGATGTAAGTGTAGACAAAGAAAATGTTGTACTGATTCATTGGTAGTTTAGATATGGCAGGCATTTCCGTTGGTCGTTCAATTTGTATTTGTTAAAATGAAAGAAATGCAATAACGTTCATGATTCGCTTTTTCTTTTGGATGGGAATATTAGCGAGGAGGTAAAAACGAAATTGGATGCTGTTTATGCGGACCTATTGCTACCTATGACAACAGTTAGATATCAGATCAATGATTTTAAATGTGGTCGAACATACTCTTTTGACTAGTAACGCCCAGGACGCCCGAGGATACGATTACCGAGGAAATCATTGACAAAGACCTAGATATAATTCTCGCTGATTTTTGAACGAAAGTTCGCGAATGGCAAAGTCAATAGGTGTGTCGAGTTGAGAAAATCTGTAATTGGCTGCCACGACCTTAAGTAACGGTATTAAATTATCGTAAGACACATTAAATTTCTTTCGGATAGCAACCATTTCTGCAAGAACAAAATTAATATACAATCAGGCTTCGTACGCTAAAATGTCAAATATTAAAGTTTTCACAATTTCCCTTGTGTTCCTATCTACAAATCACACAACCCAGGATGAGGTTAATTACGGCAGCAAGTCGTAGTGATATTGGACAATCTCTCTCTTCTTTGGAAGCTAAGAGCCACTTAATTCAAATTGCTTTAGCTGAATTGCTAAGACAATGCAACGCTTTTTAGTTTTCTACACTACTTAAGACGGTACAGATGTTATAGTCAAACACTCTTCATACCCATACCGGAAACTCGATCAAAAAGGTGGCGACAAGGAACACCAACGATCCTAGTGCAGCGGTCTGGATTATTGATATCCGCTATATAGATAATATGGTGAAATAGGCGTGTAGGTTTAATTTTTCTGGTTTTAGGCAATGAAAGGACAGGAAAATAGTTGCAGTATTTTATTACCAGAACTCTACCTGGTAAAGTAATGCCATATCTTCCTTTTGATTCCTTAAGATAAAACCATGTTTTAATGTATAAGGCCACGAAGTTACATTTCTTTAAGTTTAACGTTATAAATAAAAAAGTATATTAAGAAAATACTCAAAAGTACACAATCTCAACAATGGAGTAATCGTACATACGTAATATGCAATAGTTGTGGCTAATGGCGTTGGTTCAAGTCCACATTCTATTTGCAGCTGCGTGTAATGAGTAGGGAAGTGTTTAAGGGCCGGCTTGGACAGGTTTTTAAAATTCATGGACCAACTAAGTTGACCAGCTCTCGCAGGATCTGTGCTAAATATTTCAGACCTCGAATTTCCGAAATACAAACCATACCAGTTAAGAGAAAGTAAAATTCTTTTATCATAACTTTTCTAATTGGAATGAGCTAAGTGTATCATAATCTGTCGCCTTCTGTAATTCATATACTTATATTCCGATTTTATTTATGGAAATAATTCATATTTAGAAATTTGAAAGGTTAAAAGGAATAAACATAAACTTGTAATTAAAGGCAATGTTAGGTTAAGTTAGCCCTGAAGGTGAAACGCCACAGGTGATCCGGATTTTAAAGTGTTGAAAATATTAACATGTCCATATTTGAAATCCGCTAGATTCGGCATGCGACCTAAAGTTTGTTATAGACTAGGTGAATGTAATGGCAGAATAAACAAATCCGCATCACGTATGTAAGTAAGTGGGGTAATAAACATGTGTGTGTGTATATATATATATATATATATATATATATATATATATATATATATAAAATATTAGTTTAAGTTAGTTCTCAATGTGCGTGTGCGTGTATATGTGTGCCACATTCCAAAAGACTATAGGCTGGAAATCTAACATTGTTTAATTTATAAAACTCTTCAAACCGCTGAGGAGCAGAGTAAAGCATATAAGCACTATTTGAATGGAGCACACTTTCGATCAAGTTTTCCAACCTTTGACTGATTTTACGTTTGATCTCAAAAATACACCTCGGGAGCTTTTTATATTCGTATTTGCGACACAAAACAATTGTGTTAGAATCGGATTTTATTTGGTAGCACCGAAAGCACATAAATAGTTTAAACATTAGCTTCAGAGCATATATTATAAGTTATTGCCGTTCATATCTTCCCGGTAACGTACGCCTAAATGAATGCTAGTTAAACAATTTTATTGTGTGACCTATAAAGGTTAACTTGGCCGTGCTACCATCTAGTCTAGCGTTTGGAGGAAACACATCAGCTGATCTAACTCAATGGAAATGATGTTACACACGTGGCGATTTATATTAAAATCAGAATAAATACACCAACTTACGGAGGTCTTTTCAATGTAGGTCACAAACAAGGAGGCAAGCTTTAACACAGTTCCAGCTTGGGCTGAGTTAACTTTACAGGTCACACAATAAAATTGATTTATTTAGCTTTCATTTAGGCGTACATTACCGGGAAAAATATGAACGGTAGTAACTTATAACATATGCTCTGAAGCTAATTTGCATTGTGTTTATGTTGTCAGTGCTGCCAAATAAAATCCGATTCTAACACAATTTTTGTACCGAAGGTACGAATGCCAGGAACTCCCAAGACGTATTTTGGAGAAAAAACAATTTTGACCCAGATAATCTGTCAAAGCTTAGAAAAATGATCCAACATGTGTACCACTCAAAATCATGCTTAAATCATGAAATCTATAGAATTTCTTCGCTATACTCCTCAGCAATCTGAAAGAGTTTATAAATTACATAATACTAGGTTTTCAGCTTGTAGTCATTTTGGAATGTGACCGCGGAGAAAAAAAATTGTAACTTGCATTTTGCTGTTCCCTCTGGGCTAAGACTTAGCTAACTTAAATAAATATTTTCTTAATTTACAATTTTAGGCATTCAAGTGTGCTAAGCCACACGTACTTCTAATCAAGTTCCGGATTTGTTTATTCTGCCATTACAGTCGCTTTATGCTCACTGATCTATTACAAACTTTTAGAGTCTAATACTGAATCTAGCCGATTTTAAAACTGGGTATGTTAACATTTTCAACACTTGAAAATCCGTATTTCCTGTGGTGCTTCACCTTTAGAGGTAACTTAACCCAACATTGCATTTAGTTACCGGTTTACATTAATGCAAATTACCCTTTTAACTCTTCTATTTCGAAATGTAAACAGCTTTCACAAATGAAGTTGGCAGATAGTTATATGAATTACAGAAGGCGACAGGTTATGATATATTTAACTCACTACAGTTAGAAAAGTTATGATAAAAGAATTTTACCTGTTCTTGACTGGTAAGGTTTGGATTTCGGAAATACGTGGTCTTGAAATGTTTAGCACAGATCCTAAGAGAGCTGCTCAACTTAGTCAGTCCATGAATTTTAAAAATCTCATACAAGTCGGCCCTTCGACTCTTAAGCTATTGTCTATCCAACCTTAGTTCACCGGCGATGTCAACAAATCAGAATGTATTATTCCGCGAACGCACGTGAACGGACCTCGTGGAGCTTAGCTTTGTTCGTCTCTTACACAATTACGAAAAACGCTTGCCTAGGTTCACTAATGGGAGGAAATAAATACTTATCTACTTTCATTCTTCACATATATTGATTAAAACGATGAGGTGTATCTTAAACCAAAGAAAATAAAACAAGTAGTCGAGTTGTTGTTCCCTACGAAAAGTAAACTACAAAATGCAGGTATGCTGTTCGACGGCGTATTGCATCACTCCGACCGCCAATATTTTGTGTGTGTGTGTGTGTGTGTGTGTGTGTGTGTATGTGTGTGTGTTTTTTTTTTTTTAATGTATTTGTGGACGCTCTTTAACTACTGTGGTTCTTATCGTCCCGTACTATACTGGGCGTGAAATATCGCTTATCCCTATCAGGCTTGTGGTTCTTTTACTTGCCATAAATCTACGACACGGGGCCAACGGCTTTACTTCCCTTCCGAAGGGATTTTTACGCCCGAAAAAATCCATCGTCCTCCGCAGGGTTTGAACCCTCGACCTTGGGTATATAAAGTCAGCATGGTAACGATTACACCACGGAGGACGACTGTGTGTGTGTGTGTGTGTGTGTGTGTGTGTGTGTGTGTGTGTGTGTGTGTGTGTGTGTGTGTGTGGACAACCATATGATGCATATTACTTTAACACACTTCCATAATATAACGATTTACCCAGAAGAGTTAATCTGAACATGGAAGTGGTTCCACTCTTTCGGTATCCGAATTATCTGTTGCAGATGCACTGGAATTGTCTGAATCATTAGCGGAATTGATAATTTTTCAGTCAACGACAATGTCTACCATTCCCTCCAAATCCTATATTGTTTGCTCTTCCTAAACATCAGTAAATTCGGCCATTAAACTCAGTATATTGTCTAATGTAAGAGTATGGCAGCATTCACAAAACTTGTTGTATACGTTAAGAACAACTGTTTTCTCGCCACTCTTTAGAGGACTTCCTCGCTTGTGTTTCACTACACTGGTATCACACGCCCCCGCCATTGCTTACATATGTATACTACGCTCTCTGCATGATAACTGAAAATCATCCGTTACAATTTATGAACGGCACAATACATGTGCATTGTTGCGTAAGGGAATACTAATTACAGTTCAATCAATTTCCGTTTATTAATAACTCTTTCTATGTTATTTCGACAACATTGCATGGTTTAATATGATATTTGTGTGCTCCTTTTAGCAAATTAAGATGAACTATTTTTATAGAGATAAAACGGTAAAACGTTCAACAACCAATCAGAACCACTGTAACTTCTTGCTTTTGTTTACATTACCGGTGAACTAAGGTTGGACAGATGATATATTCACAATGAGATGCAAGCGCAGACGTAACGCAAAGTAAGCGCAAGCACCGAAAGAAGGCAATTCACAATGCAGTCGAAGCGTAACGCAAGAAGTTGATATGGGTTTGTAAATGTGTAAATTGTACATATACAGCTTTCTTACAAGCACCCCGAAATTTTCAAATTGAATACGATAACCAACAATACCAAATAACAAAATTCAACCAACCTTTTACAAATAAATATATTATAAAAATAGCATACTAACAACTTACGCTCAAACAATGTCATCACAATAACTACTCGTTCAAAATTATTGAAAATAGTACAAGCATAGAGACTGCAGAAAGCTGCAGAAAGTGATAAAGCTACACATTTAATGAAGTAAGAATTATCTCTGTGTGGCTTCGATTTATGAGCACCATGAAATCTAGACCAGTTGATAGTTACATCCATTAAATCACAGGAGGATTCGCAGAGACTGTCATAAAATTTTAAGGGAAATTAGAGTTAGCGCAAATTTACACGGTCAAATAGAAGAGTATGAATATATACAGCAGGTCCTGTAAAATGTTCAGTGCGATCGTCTGTTCTTGAATTCATAGGTAATGCATAGAAAAATCTGATGTGTTCCATTCACATGACTTTCTCTATATCAATGCAACAAATTATTGTTAAAAAGCTTATGCTTCCATTTATTTCATGCTTCCTTGTAAGTAGCAACGAATAAAGGTTCTTTTATAGTTTAAACTGATAGTCAAAAGCTGGTTGCAATATGACTGAAGTTCCTTTGTTTGTATGGACACGAGTTCACTAAACCACGTCTATGCTATTGACTGCTACTCTCAATGTTACACAAAAGCGCTCTGCTGAAGATATTGGCTTTCGAATTGACTGTTTCTCTATATGAGGATAATGATGTGCAAAAGATCATCAAATTATGATTGGTGTCATTCGCATATAATTGTAATATGATTCGAGATCCGTCATTATTATATTCGGGATTAGGGTATGAAAATCCCCAAATTGGCTTCGCTCCTTGAATATAGGACTAACCCACCAACGACGGAGCTTCTGCCGTCTTCTTTGTCGATTGTTTCTGTCGTTTCTTTTTACTTTCTCTATACGTACTATGTACATAGTGTAAAGAGAAGGTATTGCACTCCACCAAATAATTCGATACCGAGATTTCACCGGAAATATATGTTTTAGGGTCCTCTGTATCCAAAAAAAAGTATTTTCAGAAAAAGGTCCGTGTGTGTCCGTGTGTCTGTGAAGACGATAACGAAAAATCGGTGAAGTACCAAACTTGGTATTTAAGTTTAGTATCATCCAGGGATGTGACACGAAGGTTTTGAGAAAAATCCCCCCCAAACTACCCTTTACATGGAGCCTTTTTCGAAAATTTTGATTTCCTAAAAAGCGGCTCTAACGATTTTGATTAAAATTTCATATATTAAAGATGTTTACCTGACAAATAAAATGTATATTTTGAATTTTCTGGGAATAGCCTCTGAAGACTGGATAAATTTTACGGCATTTTGAATAACTGCTAAACCGTAAGAGATGGACAAAAACTTACCACAGAATAAATGTAGAGCACTTTAAAACACACAGTTTATGTTATATACATTTTTTTCGTGGAGTTGATTGTTTTTAAGATATACCATGTTTTTGGTTTCTGCTTTCAAAAACATACTTTTCACATACAGGAATTTAACAATCCCTGTAACAAAGGAACTTCAGTCACATAGCAACCAGCTTTTGACTTTCTCTTTAACCTATGGTACTCCCTTATTTCGCTTCTACTTACAAGGAAGCAAGTAATAAGACTGTTTCTACTAATTGATTAGATTAGATTGGAAAGCATTCTGTAGGTTCGTTTAGGCCAGAAAGCCACTGAACATAGAACTTGCAAAGGCATATACATGTATATATATATGTTTATATACTGTGAAAAAAAATGTATAAAGCTCTAGTGCTAAAAGCATAGGTTAAAAAAACAACAGAATATTTTTTTGCATGCACTTAAAAACAAAGAGTATCAAAACATAGTGTTAAAGTGTATAAATAAATAAATAAATAAATAAATAAATATAATTTTATTATATGTAAAACTAATGTTATGTCAGATGATAGTTTTCAAATTATCGATATAATAGCTACTAGTAGTAATTATATAAACTAAAACATGATTATTGTATTATGTACTCTTCATAAATGTCAACAAATTGCAATACATATTTACAAATATGTTATAGAATTTCCAATGCAAAGATTTACGCTTATGTACTAGAGTGTAAAATATCAAAACATCAGGCTTTACAGACCTTGTGTCATTGCTAAATACTAAAAAAAATTCATTTGACACATTCGTGCAAGTCAAAGTATAAATCAATTTAATTTTAATATAAAACACACACACCAATATACACAAAATGCAATACATTGTAATATTTATAAATACAATGATTATTAACGCTATTGTCCGACAGATTTGTCACTTAAATATTCATCTACAGAGTAAAATGATTTATTGCAAACGTACTCCTTAAGAGAGGCCTTAAAAGCCCTGAAATTCCCAACATTTTCTTTGAGATTACTGGGGAGAGCATTAAATAGCTTGATTGTTTCATAATATACACCTTTCTGAAAGCAACGAAGATTGGCATTGGGACGATGAATCAATCCCTTTTGTCTAGTTTTAATGTTATGAATTTCCATGTTTGTTAAAAAAACTATATTGATTAACTGCATGGAATTTTAAAATGGATAATATATAAACACAAGGTAAGGTGAGGATGCCCAATTTTTGAAATAGTTCTTTGCATGACTGTCTGCTATAAGCATTACAATTATTCGTATAGCTTTCTTCTGTATCCGGAATATGCATTTACTATCTACTGAATTACCCCAAAATATTATTCCATACTCGATGATGGAGTTAAAGTGGGCAAAATACACCAACTTAAGTGTATCGATTGAGTGAAATTTAACCAGTGCACGGAGAGCATAATATGCTGAGCTAAGTTTAGGCGTGATGTAGCTAATATGTGACTTCCAGTCCAAATGCTTATCTACCTGAAGGCCAAGAAATTTGACTTCATTTAGCTGTTCTAACAATGTATCATTAATTCCTATTTCTATGTGCGTTTGTGGTGAGCGAGTAGTTATAAATTTAATTGTTTTTGTTTTTTCAAAGTTTACCGAGAGTTTGTTTGCTTTGAACCAATTTGACATACAATTTAGAACATAGTTTAATTTAACTACACATTCATTGAAATCTTTACTTGTTACTAGAACCCTAGTGTCATCTGCGAATAAATAAATACTTGCAAAACTGTTAATATATAATGGGAGGTCATTTATGTAAACCAAGAACAAAAGAGATCCTAAGATTGGACCTTGGGGAACACCGTGTTTTACTGACTTCCATTCTGAGGCACTATTTTGATACCCGTTGGAGTTATTAATTTCGACCCTTTGTTTTCTCTTCTCTAGCTATGAAATGAACCAATCTAATATGTTATTCATTATTCCATAGAAATTTAGTTTAGCTATCAGAATCTCATGATTCAAACAGTCAAAAGCCTTCGCTAGGTCACAAAAGATTCCACCGACATGTTCCTTTTCATTTAACGCTGTTAATACTTTATGTGTGAGCTTGTAGGTTGCATTATCTGTCGCTACTCCTTTTCTAAAGCCAAACTGTTCTTTGGCAAATAAGTTGTTCTTTTCCAAGTAATTATAGAGCCTATTGAACATTACTTTCTCAAATACTTTTGAGAAAACAGAAAAGAGAGATATAGGTCTATAATTTGATATATTATCTTGTTTTCCTTTTTTAAAAAGTGGTTTGACAATAGAGTACTTCATTCTGTCAGGAAATATTCCACTCTTTAGTGATTCGTTACATAAATAGCTAAGGGGAATGCATATTAGGTCAGAACATGCTTTTAGGATTTTACTTGATATTTCATCATATCCAGAGGAATTTTTGGTCTTGAGCAAATTTATTATATTTTTTATTTCAAATGGTGTAGTCATTTTTACTTTAAATTCAGGGACTTTGTTTACAAAAGAAGTTTTCAAAAAATGTATTCCTGATTCTTTACATCCGTAGTTTATTTTTAATTTGTCTATTACATTCAAAAAGAAATTGTTGAAAATATCTGCGATCTTTTGAGGATCATGAATGTTTTGATTACCGGAATTCAGTGCAATTGAGGGACTTTCTTGAGAGCTCTTACCTGTTTCCCTTTTTATTGTATTCCAGATAGTTTTTATTTTATTATTAGAATTGGATATCTCTTTATTGTAATGCAATATTTTAGCAGCTTTTATTGTTTCTTTTAGAATTTTACAGTGCTTTTTGTAGTGACATTCTAAGTATGGGGTCTTATTATGTTTCAATTCTTGGTATAATTTTCGCTTATGTTTGCAAGAAGTTTTAATGCCTGTTGTAATCCAGATGTTATTTTCCTTCTGATTATATATTTTACAATACTTGACTGGAAAGCATGCTACAAAATGAGAGTTGAAATGTTGTAGGAAATGATTGAACTTGTCATTTACTCCATTTATTTAATAGATTTCAGTCCATGATTCTTGTTGAAGGGCATACTTGAACAATGTGAGGGAGCTTTCTTCTATTTTTCGTGTTCTACAATATTTATAGATTGGGTTTAACTTGAAGTTTATCTCTTTAATGAGAAGTATTTGTGCCTCATGATCTGAAAGGCCATTTGCAAATGGTAAGGTTATTAAGTTTTAATTCTATCTATATTCATGAATGTGTTATCTATTGCTGAAGAGGAGCTACCCTGAATTCTTGTAGGAAAATGTACTTTGTGTGACATGTTGTATGTAAAAATATATTGTTTCTTGATTAGCATGAAGTAAGTAGAAGCTTAGGCTTTTTAACAATAATTTGTTGCAGAAATATAGAGAAAATCATGTGAATAGAACACATCAGATTTTTAGAAAATACAGAGCAAGAACTTGTTTTAAATCCGCAGCCATTGCGTGGTGTAATGGTTACCATCCTAACTTCATATACCCAAGGTCACGGGTTCAAACCCGGATGGATTTTTTCGGGCGTAAAAACCCTTAGCATGGCTTCCTTCTGAAGGGAAGTAATGCCGTTGGTCCCGTGTCGCAGCTTTACGGCGCGTAAAAGAACCTCAAGCCTGATAGAGAGGCATCTAAGCAAAATTAAGCGGTATTTAACGCCCAATATAGAACCATAGCAGTTAAAGAGCGTCTATAAATAACACTTTCATTTTTTCCCCCCGCAGTCATTGCTTCAAGTGTGCCAAGCACCAGCTCCGCTCAGTAATATCATATTGTACCACCCTATTGTGAATACTAGTTTCCATGACGAATGTGAGATTCATGTCGCGTCGTTAGTATCGTTTCCATTATGAATCCTACAGTACGCTTACAACTGCATTGTGAATGGCCTTCGCTCGCTCTTGCGCTTATGTTTCGTTTCGTCTTTTATGGTTTTTATTGCCTAAAATCACACAAAATAAACCTGCACTTATTTCACCATATTATCTGTATTGCTGAAACCAATACTCCAAACCGGTGTATTCGCTGGTGTTCTCTGTCGCCGCTTTTTTTGCCCAGTTTCCGTTATTAGTACCAAATTAGTGCTTAACCGTTTTTTATTATAAACTCCTCTGTTTCAAATGGTGGCCGTATTGCATCGACGTTTACTCGTAGTGCTTTAGCTGTTTTGGTTGGCAATTCAATGTAACAAATGACAATCAGATGAAATCAGACAGCATGTTATGTTGTAATATGAGGTTATGTTTGTATATGTTTTACTGAAAGTTACAATTTATCACTGACATTAAAAATGGTTAAAGAACAATACAGAGAAACAAACTTGGCAAGAAAAATGTTAGTATTGATTCCATAATTTTAAGAATTTGAAGCACAAGTGTTGCGCATCATAAATCGTATCAGAAGAGGTTGTAATTTTGAACATATGCTTTCATTTTATAGATCTCATGTTTGCTTTGGCGTGGACAGTCTTCACCAGATACAGCAACAGGCACACATCCATGTCGTGGCCAAAAATCTTTATAGTCAGGACACAAAACGAACTCCTGTGCCCTATGGCGTTTTGGATCGCAGAATGGTAAGAAAGTGCCAAATTGTTGCGGTATTATGGTGTCACATTTTTGCGGTACTAAAAAACAGTTTCCAAATGTTTATATAGCAGTGTTTATTCTTAGGACGAATAAGAAGTTCTTGGATCTCCATGTGCAACCAGATGAGGTGTTGTATAATAAGTATGCAAAATTGCAGCCATCGAAAAAGTTATCAGAATGGATTGAAAGTAATTGGTCTTCACTCCTATGTGCTTGACAGATGTATATTTCAGACATTCTTCATTATTTCTATATATTGATGACACCACTTGGCATTACTTCAATTTGTGATCTGGATTTGTAACTTTTGTTATTCTGTCATTACTAGGGTCGGCTGATAAGTCCTGGGCCTCTCAATGAAAACACAATTTAAAAATATTTTATTATTAGTATACAATGGTTCCACCACTTGGCATTACTTCTATACGCGGGTACTTTTGTTATTTCGTCATTAGAGCCGCATTGTAATTACTTACTGGTCTGTTATAAACATTTAGGGCCCTAAGCTGCAAAGCGTAGCCCAACGTGGAGGCCCTAAGCCACAATGCGTAGCCGAGGGATATTTTTTATAAGTTGAGGAGTGTAGTAGTTGCGGCCGAAGGCGACAGGGTGTAGACGATGAATCTGTGAAGCTAAAACCCCAATGTTCCCAAGAAGAAGTCAAAATTTTAGCAATCTGGCAACTTTTACATGTGAACAACTTAGCGCGTGTGTGCGTGCCGGGCGCATGTCAGTATATGGGTGGTGAAACCGTCGTATAACTTTACCAATATTTTTTTTGCAATACTTCTCAACATAATCTCCAGAAAGGCTAATGCATTTGTCATATCGGTGATCTAATTTAATTAAACCATCTCTGTAGTGCGATTTATCAAAGTTCTCAAAATAGCTGTTTATTGCCTCAATGACCTTGTTGCTGTGAAATTTTTGTCCTCCAACATTTTTTTTAAGGTTTGGGAACAGGTGGTAGTCACTGGGGGCTAAATCTGGCAAATAGGGTGGATGTTCAAGCAATTCGAACTTTAATTTGCACATTTTTTCCATTACAATGACTGAACGATGGGCTGGAGCATTGTTGTGATGAAGCAAGATTTTTTTTTTTTTGCCAAATGAGGTCTTTTTCTTTTCACCTCATGACTCAAATGTTGCAGTAAGCCTGCGTAGTAGTCACCAGTGATACCCTTTTCCAACTAATCAATAAAAATGATTCCCTGTGCATCCCATAAAACACTTGCCATAACCTTGTTAGCTGACAAAATTAACTTTGCCTTTTTTGGAGTTGGTTCACCTGACACAATCCACTGTTTTGACTGTGATTTATTTTCTGGAGTGTAGTGATGTATCCAAGTTTCAACCATGAAGCTGTCTCAAAAATTCACTGGGATTTTTATGGTAGAGCTCCACATTCTTAACAGAGACATTTTTTCTTTGCAATTTTTGATCAGGTATCAACAAACGCAGCACCCATGTTGCACAGGCCTTGTGAAAGCCCAAAACATTACTTAAATATTAACTAAACATTCATGTTTACAGCCTCTACTATCTCAAACAACTTTAATCTGCCACCTTCCAGTACTAAACAAAAAAAATTTTCAATGATCTCGAGTTGTCACTTCTACAGGGGTCCAGGGCGGGCTCATCTTTAATGCTTGTACGTCCCATTTTAAACTCTGCAACCCACCTTTTAATCATTGAATGTGAAGGGTTAATGTACTGTTCCTCCTTGATTTCTTTAGGAGTTAAGCCTTTCAAATGGAAGTATATACCGTAAAGTTGTCTTGTTTAAAATGCTGTTATTTGAAAACTAAACAAGCTATTGACCTGTTACTATGGATACAAGCTAGTCTAGAGTTAAACTATATGATGCTACCACCTAAATGCCTAGTAGCGCCATATCTATGTGAGGCCCGGGACTTATCAGCCGACCCGCATACAGTAGTGTTAATTTGTAGTTACTGGTCTGTTATAAATGTTTAAGCTCATAAGCCGCAAAGTGTAGCCCAAGGTGGAGATCCTTAAACTGCAATGCATAGCCAAGGAATCTGTGAAGCTAAAATCGCAATGATCCCAAGAAGAAGTCAAAATGTCTGCAAAATTTGCCAGTGAAAGTTTTACCTACCACTTACATTACTTCTTAAAAGCGATTTGTGTGTCCATGACACAGTATGACCTTATACCTTTACCCATTCTCGATGCCTTTAGTTGTGAACTGAAACAGTTTGTCGATGTTCCTTGCAGATACGCTTCTTAAATGTCCAAGTTGTCATTCACTATTGCAGGCAACATATGACTAATGGATACTGCCATACTTCAGTGCTGAGGGCCCTAAGCCTCAGAGCACAGCTGAAGTATTCTTTTTATTAGTAAACGAGTCAAGTAGCACAAACTGAAGAGCAATGATTTGTCATTGCCGAGAGGTCTTCATGACTAAACAGTGATCCCTGGCAGTTTTCTATATCCTTTTACTTCGTTTTCATACACTTTCTGCATAATTATGGGTATCGAAGAAATGCCATTATCTCTTTATCCAATTATCTAACGAATATCTTTGCAATTTTATTAATGGTCTTTAACTCCTGCGCTTACTACATCTGAGACCAGAGGTGGTAACACCTGAAATGATAATTGGGAAGGAAAAATTCCATATCTAAGTTAGATATGTACTCCGCATTTGCTTGTTATGGAGATTGAGGAAAATGTAAAAAAAATTCCCAGTCAGATAGGATAAACTTGGCAGGATTTTAGACTTCTTATTCATGAATTCTATGTCCTAATGAGCTTGACTGCCCATGTTTGTTTCGAAGGCATTTTTTGATTGAATAATTGTAAAAGATGAGGTACAGTATTTTATTATCATCTATTTGTAGTTATTGATAGTACCTTATTACAGGATTCTCATTTTTTTTTAAATTAAGAATTTATATAGCAATTACACATACTGCTTAGCATGTTATTCCAGATTAAACTAACTTCAAATAACTATCCTCAGCATTTTTGGGTGTATAAATTTCATAAACAGCAGTTACTATAGTTTGGAATTGAAAGAGAAATGAATTAGATTTAAAGTTTATTCAGAAATTCACATTGCATCTGTAACTTCCATCAATGTTTATATCAGAAACATTTCACATAACATGTTCTATTGAAGGTTTTGAGTCTCAAAGTACCTAATAGAATGCATGTAATGAATGTCTACATGACCCAGTCGCCCTCCGTGGTGTAATGATTACCATGCTAACTTCATATACCTAAGGTCGCGGGTTCAAACCCAGCGGAGGACAATGGATTTTTTCGGGTGTAAAAATCCTTAGCATGGCTTCCTTCAGAAGGGAAGTAAAGCCTTTGGTACTGTGTCGTAGCTTTACGGCACATAAAAGAACCTCAAGTCTGATAGAGACAAATTAAGCGATCTTTCACGCCCAATTTAGAATGGGACGCTGAGAACCACAGTAGTTAAAGAGCGTCCATAAATAATATGCCATTTACATTTTACATGGACCAGTAACAAATTGAGGAACAAAGTTGTTGAGATTCTTTTTTCGTCTAACGATCTCACACATGATTGTTTTTCAGAAGATATTTCATGCATAAATTAAAAATCTGATTTGTTCCATTCACATGACATTCTGTGCATGTTCTGTAACAAATTATTTTTCTGTTAATTTCATGCTAATTGAGATAAATATTAGCAGAAATGGTCTTGTTATTTAGTTTTTTGTTTGTAGAAGAGGAAAAGTGTAAGACTAATCTTTTAAAAGCTGGTCGCTATGTGATAAATTTGAAATTGAGTTCTTTATTGCATGGCCAGGATTAAGAAAAAAGAAAAATGTATGATGACCTCCATTGAGAAAAATTTGAATATTGGAAAATTTAAAGTACTGACCACAACATCTCAGAAATGGTTAATACCACCAAAGATGTATCTGACATAAATTGTGTTCTGTAATAACTTCTACATTTTTACTTTCTCTATACGTACTATATACATAGTGTATAGAGGAAGTGTTGTAATCCACCCAAAAATTTGAAACCGAGATTTCACCAGAAATACATGTTTTAGGACTCCTTGAATCCAAAATAAAGCATTTTCAGAAAAAGGTCTGTGTGTGTGTGTGCGCGCACACAGCATTACTCAAAAACAAAAACACTGTTAAATATCAAACTTGGTATTTTGGTTTGGTATCTCCCAAGGATGCGACACAGAGATTTTCAAGAAAATCCCCCCTCCCAAACTACCCTTTACATGGAAAAATTTTTGAAAATTTTTATTTTCTAGAACTTGGCTCTAACGATTTTTATTAAAATCCTGTATATTAAAGATACTTACATATCAAATAAAATGTATATCTTGACTTTTCTGGGAATAGCCTCTGAAGACGTCTTTATTCTGGATAAATTTTGCCAAATTTTGCTTAACTGCTAAACCGTAAGAGATAGACAAAAACTTACAACACAGAAAATGTAGATCTCGTTGAAATGCACAATTTATGTCTTTTACAGTTTTATTATGGAGGTAACCATTTCCGAGATATCCTTGTTATTGGTTTCAGTTGTGAAGTACAAGTACAATATCCTCAGACAGTAAGTGTCCGTTTTTCTTTTGTTGTACTCCTGACCAAGCAAAGAAGCAATTTGCAATGACAATCGCATAACGACAGCTTTTAAAACATTTGACTATTGATTTAGCCTAGTGTATTCCCTTATTTTCTTCCTACTTATAAGAAACTAAGTTATAAGAACATTCTGCTAATGATTATCTCGATTAGCAAGGTGCAGAAAGAAGAATAATCTTATGTAAGAAGTTTGTAGAAAAGATAAAGTCATATGAGTGTAGTGCATCAGATTTTTACTTTCTCTAGCCCTGTATATACAATGTACATAGGGATAGAGAAGTATTGTATTCCACCCAAAAATTTGATACCGAGATTTCACCGGAAATATATGTTTTAGGGTCCCCTGTATCCAAAAAAAGCATTTTCACAAAAAGGTGTGTGTGTGTCTGTGAACATGATAACTCAAAAACGAAAAGTCGGTAAAGCACCCAACTTGGTATTTTAGTATCTTCCAGGGATGCGACACGAAGATTTTGAGAAAAATCCACCCACCCCAAACTACCCTTTACATGGAACTTTTTTCGAAAATTTTTATTTTTTTAAAAATGGCTGTAACGATTTTGATTAAAATATTGTATATTAAAGATATTTAGCTGACAAATTATATCTATATTCTTGAATTTTCTGGGAATAGCTTCTAAAGACCTGTTTATTCTGGATGAATTTTGCTTAATTTGACATAACTAGTAAACCATAAGAGATAGACAAAAACTTACTATACAAAAAATGTAGGTCTTGTTAAAATACACAAGTTATGTCATATACATTTTTCTCGTATAGCTTACAGTTTTCGAGGTATCCATTGTTATTAGTTTCAGTTGTGAAGTACTTGTACTTTTCACAGACGGGAGTGTGCGGTTTTCTTTTGTTCCACTCCTGGACAAGAAAAGAAGGGATTTTTAATGACAATCGCATAACGACAGCTTTTAAAACATTTGACTATGCCTTTAGCTAGTGTATTCCCTTATTTTCGTTCTACAAAGTAATAAGAACATTGTGCTAATGAGTACCTCGATTAGCAAGATGCACAAAGAAGAATAATCTTATGTAAGAAGTTTGTAGAACAGCTAGAGAAAGTCATGTGAGTGTAACACATCAGATTTTTTATGTAGTTCACCAGTTTACAGTTTTGTCAGTTATGCAAAAGTCATCCTGAAAGAAGGGAAGATCAGCGGCTGATGCCAGAAAATGTATAATTCCAATAATGATTAAAAAGTCATATAATAAAGGTATTCACATTTCAAATAAAGTGTATGTCTTGAATTTTCTGGAATAGCCTTTAAAGCCCTCTTCATTTTGGATTATTTGCATAATCTGTAAACTATAAGAAATAGACAAACAAACTTACTGCACAAAAAATGTAGAATTTGTTAAAATGCACAGTTAATGCTAATTATATATTTTTGTTGACTACACAATTTCAGTGATATTCTTGTTGCTGGTTTAAAATATGAGATATCATATTAACGAGAGTCTAACGATTATTTATATAAAAAGTATAATGTATTACAGATTGTCTTATATAAAAGAGAAGGCATGTAAATGTTCACATCAGATTTGTTTTCTTTTATGCATTATTGAGTAATAGGAAATCTATTGCACTTTCTGCTTGGAAGAAACAGTTTACTTCTTGAAAGTCTTTGCTTTAATTCAGTGTGAAAATCCTTAATTAAAGATAATCTAAGTAAAAGGTTAATGAAAACCCATACAAGGATTGCAATCTGCGTAGCCCTTTCATTACTTTATCTAGTACATACTTTCATTAGTAGAGGCAGTAATTTATTCCGCCCAAAAATGCTATACCAAGATATAAGCGAAAATATATATTTTGAGGCTTCTTGGAGCTGAAAAAAGCATTTTTACTTTCTCTACAGTATAATGTGCATGCATTCAACCCAAAACTTTGATACCGTGATTCCACCCGAAATACTCATTTTAGGGTCTCCTATAACAAAAAAAAAAAAATTTGTTATTTTCTCTAGTCCCATTTGATACAATGCACATAGGGGATAGACAAGGTATGGTATTCCACCCAAAAATTGTTAAGATTTCACCGGAAAAAGCATTTTTAGAAAAATGTGTGTGTGTGTGTGTGGGGGGGGGGTTGGTGGGTGTCAGAAATGAAAAGACCAATAAATACCAAACTACCCTTTACATGGAAAATTTTTCGAAAATTTTGATTTTTATTTTCTCTGCACATACTATGTACATAGTGTATGGAGAAGGTATTGTATTCCACTCAAAAATTCGATACCGAGATTTCACCGGAAACACATGTTTTGGGTCCCCCTGAATCCAAAAAAAGTATTTTCAGAAAAAGGTTTGTGTGTATGTCTGTGGACAGCATAGCTCAAAAACCTACATACCAAACTTAGTATTTAGGTTGATTATCTTCCAAGGATGCGACAAAAGATTTTCAAGAAAATCCCCCCACCACAAACTACCCTTTAAATTGAAAAATTATCGAAAATTTTGATTTTATAAAAAATGGTTCTAATAATTTTGTTTAAAATCCTGTATATTAAAGCTATTTACATCCCAAATAAAATGTATATCTGGAATTTTCTGGAAATAGCCTCTGAAGATCTCCTTATTATGAATGAATTTTGCTTAACTGCTAAACCATAAGAAATAGACGAAAACTTACTGCACAAAAAATGTAGATCTTGTCAAAACACATAATTTATGTCTATTACATTTTTACTGTGGAGTTAACCATTTCCGAGATATTCCTTGTTATTGGTTTCAATTGTGAAGTACTTATACTTTGCTCAGACAGGAAGTGTCCATCTTTCTTTTGTTCTACTTCTGGCCAAGCAAAGAAGCGATTTGCAATGACAATCGCATAATGGTAGTTTTTAAAACATTTGACTATCAGTTTAGCCTAGTGCATTCCCTTAGTTATAAGGAACTAAGTAATAATAACATTCTGCTAATGTTTATCTTGATTAGCATTGTGTAGAAAGAAGAGTAAGCTTTAGCAAGAAGTTTGTAGAGCTTCTAGAGAAAGTCATGTGAGTGTACCACATCGTATCTATATGTATAAAAATGAATCGCCAAAATGTATGTATGCATGCGCATCACTTCCGAACGACTGCACCAAATGAAAAAACTTTTTCTATTGTGTTTGACAAGGTTTGCGGAAAAGAAAATGTTTAAAAATAGTATGGGAAAGTTTTTAAAATCGCATAATATGAATAAAAACAGTGCCAAGGGAACATATTTTGGTTAATAGACACCAGAAGGTG
Source organism: Hymenopus coronatus (assembly GCA_030762935.1). Lineage (NCBI taxonomy): Eukaryota > Metazoa > Arthropoda > Insecta > Mantodea > Hymenopodidae > Hymenopus > Hymenopus coronatus. Next base: position 127,178,071 of record CM060894.1, on the reverse strand, counting down.
ATGATACCATGGTTATTGGTTGCTAAATGGTCTTAGTACTGCTATATTTTCCCTCTGGAATCAATTTTAAGGTAACACACCAGTTTATCGACACAATGAGACAATGCAGCAGTGAAATCCAAATACATTTTTATACATTAAGTGTCCTTTCCTTATTCCTATTGTTTAAAATAAAGAAGCAAAGAAGCTTTCCTGGCGACGAACACCTAAACTAAGTACTTATTTATTTGCCGCTAGATGGCCAAAGTAGTATTTTTCCTCCTCCTTCAATGTTAAGGTAATGCAACAGTTTATCGAGATAACATAACACAGCAGTGAAATTCAAATACGTTTTATGTGTTAACTGTCCTTTCCTTACTCCTATTGTTTAAAATAAAGAAATACGTACTTATTTATTTGCCAGCAGATGTCCATAGTACCTACTGCTCTATTTTTCTTCCCCTTTGAATGCTAAGGGAATGCACCCAGTTATGGAGACAATGATGCAAGATAACTGTGAACATCAAATATATTTATGTATTAACCATCGTTCCCTTGGTCACATTGTTAAAGTAAAGAAATAAGTATATTTTTGTTATAAACTGTGCACATAACGATTAACCCATCTTGGAATCTGAAAATGGCATAGAAATGATGGAATCCATTTTAGGTTAACTTCCTATCTCAGATATTCGTTATTTGAAATTATGTGGTACATGAGGTAGCTAAAGAACATGAAGATATCTGCGTCACATCACATAAAAATGCAATTGCGGTGCTCTTAATACATTTGATCAAGTAGTATTTTGGGTTAAATGGAGAAATTTAATACACAAAGTTATCATCAAATAAAAGCTTATCAATTGCCCAACCAGATCTACTTACTCTTTAGTTATGCCATTGTTAGCCTTAAAATGACTGTTTTGACATAGGAGAAAATAAAGAAAGAGGTGCAAAACATTAGGAGTAAAGGAAAGAAAGAGATTCGGAAGAAGTATGAATGCTACTTTGTGATTTTCTCCTTAATGTAATTCATTACCTATGTCAGCATTTACCCGCCACACTATGAGAGTGCTGCCATTACTGTTATTATGCCAACGACATCCTCGGTTGCCCAGGCTCTTTAACTGCATATGTCATTCTTTCCACAATACATTATGGGTGTGCTGACTTCATACTTTTCACAATACCAACTATATGTGCTACATTGCGCAGATCATTGCACTTCATTGCGCTTTTCAGATACAGAGGTATTATTAGGGATTGGCAATGGGCAAATTCCTGTTGATACTTCTACTGGCCTTATTTCGTTTCCATCAAATTTTTTTCACTTCACAATGTCAAAGAAAGAATTAATATCAAAAGTGTTCCCAAATATTGGTGTAAGTTACAATAGCTATGCTTGTTTGAGCAAATGAGCCATTTTAGCAGCAACTAATAAGAATGTAGATGATGTGAATTTAAAAATTCAGAGTAAAATTGATGGACAAATGCATTCATTTAAGTTGATCAATTCCATTACCAATCCAAATGAAGTTGTCAGTTATCTAACCAAATTCCTAAATTCATTGGATTTGCCAGGATTATCACAACACAATTTACACTCACAATTGACTCGGTGATAATTATGTTAAGCAATCTCAATCAGCCAAAATTATGCAGTGGAACAAAACTTGCTGTTAAAAAATTATGAAAATTTTGATTTAAGCTACTATAACATAGGAAAGTTCAAAGGCGAGGATATACTTATTCCAAGAATACCACTAATGTCAACTGACTTTCCTTTTTAACTTAAGTGTGTTCAGTTTCCGGTGCGCCTTGCAAACTGGAATTAAAATTTTTAGTTGCAGCAATATCAGATAAAGGACCTAATAAAGTTGGGTTTGTAGGAATTTTACAATGTCAATAAATCTCAAGGTCAATTGTTAGAAGTGTGTGGAATATATCTTGAAATGTCGTGTTTTTCACAACTGCAGTCATACATTACGTGCTCGAGAGTCGGTAAACCATTGGCGCTATTTGTTTTCTCCCTGGAAGGGAAATTGTACATTGCATGGCATTAAAATAAAGTATTATCAAATTATTAAATTGTAATTTTATTTTATTGCATGGTCGTACTGTAAATGGAAGATGTTGACTTGAGTTTTTTTCATTAGGTGCACCACTCTTGCGAATCCAGGGTTGGCAGCTAGTTTTTCGATAAACGTTCACGTGTGTATGTGTGTCTGTGAACATAACTGAAAAGCGAATAGTTGTAAAATACCAAACTTGATATTTAAATTTAGTATCTTCCAGGGTTGTGACACAAAGATTTTGAGAAAAATCCCCCCACTCCAAACTACCCTTTATATGGAAAAAAATTTCAAAAATTTTGATTTTCTCAAAAATGGCTGTAACAATTTTGATTGAAATTACATATATTAAAGATATTTATATGGCAAATATAATGCATATCTTGAATTTTCTGGGAATAGCCTCTTTATTTTGAATGAAATTTGGTGAATTTTGCATAACTGGTAAATCATAAGAGATAGGCAGAAACTTACGTCACAAAAAATGTAGATCATGTTAAAACACACAATTTATATCATATACACTTTTTTTGTGGAACAGACCATTTCTGAGATATTCCTTGTTATTTATTTCAGATTTAAAGTACTTAACTTTTCTCACATAGTCCTGGCACTGCATAGAAACAGATTTCAACCACATGGTAACCAGTTTTTAAAAGATTTGACTATCACTTTAGCCAAGTATATTCCTTCTACTTACATGGAACAAGTAATAAAGAAAATGTCTGCTAATGTTTATCTTGATTATCATAAAGCAGATAAAGAATGTTTTTTTTAACAATTTGTTACAGCAATGTAGAGAAAGTCATGTGAATGAAATACATTAGAGTTTTAAAAAATGTCTGTTTTGTCTTGAACAGCATAACTTGAAGACAAAAAGTCTGTGAAAAATTCTAACTTGCTATTTAAATTCAACATTTTCCAACAATTTTGCAACAGAATTTTCAAGTAAATTGTCTCACCCTAAACCTACTCTTTTAGATTTTAAAAAAAAGTTTTGTTCACTCTAAAATAGTTTAAACAAATTTATTTAAAATACTACATACTTAAGTTATTTCCATAATAAGTGTTCTGGGAATAGCTTCTGAAGTTCTCTTTTCTCAATGACTAGCATAATTGGCAAGTGGTTAGAGAGAGACAAAATCTTGCTGCACAAAAGTTAAGTCTTGTTAAACGGTACATCTATTTCAAATTTGTTTCCTGTGTTAACCAATTCCGAGATACCCTTGCTATTTGTAGAATTTTAAAATACTTGCCCTTTACTCAAACAGAAATCAAGGCATTTTTTCCCTATTCTTCCTACTTTCTCTACCATGTACATCGTAGGTAGATAAGATATTGTATTCCACCCAAAAATTTGTTACGGAGATTTCACTGGAAACAGATTTTTGAGGATGCCTGGATGCAGAAAAAAGGTCTGTGTGGGTGTGGGGTTAGGTGGGTGAATTGTAATAGTTCAGATCTATCAAGAGTGGACAAAAAAGTTTTGAAGAAAATCCCTCCTACTCCAAACTACCCTCTACATGGACAAATGTTCAAATATTTTAATTTTCTAAAAAATGGCTACAATAATTTGAATTAAATATCATACATTTAATGCATATGCATGATAAATAAAGCGGTATCTTAAATTTTTTTTTAATAATCTCTGAATTGTCTTTATTATGATGAATGACTTTTGCATAACTGATATACTGTAAGAGATAGACAAAAATCTGATTACACAAAACATATAGATCTCATTAAACCACACAAGTTGTGTCAAATACTGTGTTTTGAGTTTTCCATTTCCAAGATTGGTTCTTTTAAAATACTATACTATTCTCAAATGGAAAGTCATTTGTTTTTCTTTCTCCTGTTCAAAGCAGAGAGTGGAATTTCATAGCCAGTAAAATATTGACTATCACTTTAAGCTATTCCTATGGTACCCTTAACAAAATGTGTAATAAAATGGTTTCTATGAATATTATCACAATTAACATGAAATAGATTAAAATAGATTGCATATATTGGTACAGAAAATCATGTGTGTGTGTGTGTGTGTGCGCGCGCATGTGTGCGCGTAATTTCAGAAATTTTATTTTTCTTATCTCTCTTGACCATGAAAGAAAAGAATTCAGAAACATTACCTAGTAATTCACTCCTAAAATATTGAACATCTCATAAAGCATAGTTTATTCCTCTAATCCTTTGGTTCCTGTAAGGTAATATGTGCAATAAGACAATTTCTACAATTGTTTAGCTTAATATGAAATGAATAGAAGAATAAGCATTTGAAAAATAGTGTATACTGGGATGAGTAGAGAAAGCCTTAAGTGCAATACATCATTCCCCTGCCCCTTTTTTCCAATGAGTTGTATAGTTTGGAGGATAATAAAATTTCCATTTTCATCCATAAAATTCCTGTCCTCTGGTAGTTAACAACAGACAGTTATATGACATCTGCTGTGCTCAAGATAATGATGATAGGAGTCAGCCAAAAATACATTTCTTCAAAAAGGGTCTAATGTATCTTCTGGACTATATACTGCCTTTCCATAAGGTTACCCTATTTCCCAAAAACAGTACCTGTCTTCTCACAGAGGTCGTCTGCCAGATTTCAAAATCAAATAGCAGAAAAAAATTCATCAGAGCTATTTCAATGTTCTGCACAATTATACATCAAGTGTAGAAGTAGTTAAATATATCACTCATGGAACTCAGGTCAAATCTTAATAGTTTACTTGCCATGTGATAGTATCAAATCATTTAATTTTCTTAGAAACCACTCATTGACTCCATAAGTAACAAATTCAAAAAAAAAAGTCTGATGTGTTCCATTCACATGACTTTCTCTACATCTCTGCAACAAATTATTGTTAAAAATCTTATGTTTCCTTTTACTTTTTTCTAATAAAAAAAAATTTGATGTGTTCCATTCACATGACTTTCTGTACATCTCTGCAACAAATTGTAGTTAAAAAGCATTTGCTTCTATTTACTTCATGCTAATTAGCAGAAATAGTCTTATTACTTGCTTCCTTGTAAGTAGAAGCAAAATGAGGGAGTTCCATAGGTTAAAATGATAGCCAAAAGCTGGTTGCTATGTAACTGAAGTTCTTTTGTTTGTATGGACAGGAGTTAAAAAATTCCTATATGAGAAAAGTATAACTTTTTCAAAGCTAAAACGATAAACCAGGAATATCTTAACAACTCCACAAAAAAAATGTATATGACATAAATTGCATATTTTATTGTGAGCTACATTTTCTGTGTAGCAAGTATTTCCCCATCTCTTACGGTTTAGCAGTTATGCACAATTCCATAAAATTCATCCAGAATAAAGTAGTCTTCAGGGGCTATTCCCAGAAAATTCAAGGTATACATTTTATTTGTCAGTTAAGTATCTTTAATATACAATATTTTAATCAAAATTGTTAGAGCCATTTTTAAGAAAATCACAATTTTCAAATTTTTTTCCATGTAAAGGGTAGTTTGGGGTGGAGGGATTTTCTTGAAAATCTTTGTGCTGCATCCTTGGAAGATACCAAACTTAAATACCAAGTTTGGACTTTAACAGTCTTTTCGTTTTTGAGCTACGCTGCCCACGGACACACACACAAACATTTTTCTAAAAATGCTTTTTTTTTTTATTGAGGGAGTCTCAAAACATGTATTTCTGGTGAAATCTTGGTATCAAATTTTTTGGTACTCTTCTCTATACACTATGTACATAGTTCGTATAAAGAAAGTAAAAATTAGCAGAAATATTCTTATTACTTGCTTCCATGCAAATAGAAGGGAAATAAATATTGTGAATGGAATGTATCAGAGTTTTTAAGAATCTGAAAATAAAAGCAATAAAAGTGTTTTGAAGCATGTTTATAAAATTATATCATTAATTTTTTCAGATTACAATTTTTTTTTGGTCTTGTGAATGAAGAGTCTATGTCATACGTAATTTAAGAACAATGACAATCTGACGTGTGCATGCATTAACTTAAAAATCTGATGAGATCCATTCATGCCTTTTTCTACATCTCTGCAGCAAATTATTGTATAAAAACTTTCTCTTCTATTTACTTCATGCTAAACGAGAAAAAATTAGCAGAAATGTTCTTATTACTTGCCTCTATGTAAGAAAGAGAGAAATAAGGGAGTACCTTAAAGTGATAGTCAAAAAAAGCTGCTTGGTATGTGACTGAAGTTCCTTTGTTTCTATGGATAGGAGTTGACAAATTCCCATATGAGGAAAGTATGTCTTTTAAAGCTGAAACCAATAACAAGGAATAGCTAAAAAATGATCCACTCCACCAAAAAAATGTATATAACATAAATTGTGTGATTTAACAAGCTCTACATTTTCTGTTAAGTAAGTTTTTCTCTATCTCTTATGGTTTGCCAGTTATACAAAATTCCATAAAATTCAATCAGAATAAAGTAGTCTTCAGAGGCTATTCCCAGAAAATTGAAGATATACATTTTATTTTTCAGGTAAATATCTTTCACATACAGTATTTTAGTCAAAATCATTAGAGCCATTTTTGAAAAAATCAAAATTTTCGAAAATTTTTCCAGTAAAGGGTAGTTGGAGGTGGGGGATTTTCTTGAAAATCTTCATGTCGTATCCTTGGAAGATACTGAACTTAAATACCAAGTTTGGTATTTAACAGACTTTTCGTTTTTGAGCTATGCTGTCCACACAACCACACACCACACGTGCATGCACGCGTCACTCCTTTAACAGTAATCTTGAACTTGTCAAAATTTATAATTGTAGTAGTGCCACAAAGTTACCAGGACACACCTAGATATCTGAATATCTGATCTCTCAACAACAAAATAAGAGCCAAAAGTTGATATGTGACACCTATCATATGTTTCACTTATCAACTTATGGTTCCCCACCACAGAATTTATGGAATTTTTGTCCTTTAAATAAAAATGTAGTTTCCCACTTTGCTTGCTTTATTTCAGTAGGTACCTAAAAATGTTTGCAACTCCTTAGTAAACTCAATAAACATGTTAACTAAAATGGAGGGAAAAAAAAAATCTGAGTTCCATTTCCATTATATTCTGTTAACTATTCTGCAACAACCTATTCTTACAAAAGCTTATTCTTATATCCACTGTATGCTAATTAATATAACTGGTTCTTATTACTTAGTTCCTTGTAAGTGGAAGGGAAATAAGAGAATACCCTAGGATAAAGTGATGGTTAAATATTTCAAGAGCTGGTTGCTCTGTAGTTGATATTGAAATATGGTTCTCTATTCCTGATCAAGAATAAAAAAAAAAAAAAAAAAAGAAAAACAAATGATGACTTCCCATTTGAGAAAAATATAAGTATTGGGATATTTAACTAATAACAGGGAATATCTCAAATGTTTAACTCCCCCCCCCCCAAAAAAAAATGTGTCTGACATAAATTGTGTGATTTAACTTTCTTAGAATACTCAGGCTCAGGACACAGACCTATAATTGCCACTATTCAACTTTAAAAGAAAAATTTAACTCCTATTAACCATAAACCTAGATGGAACTTTAAAAAAGCAAACTGGAAAGATTTTACAAATGAATTAGAAACTAAATTTGAAACACCAGTAAATGAACCAACAAAATCAGATAAACTAAAAAGGATCTATGTGATACAGTATTGAAAACAGCAAAAAAAAAAAACATACCAACAGCATTTACTAAAAACTAAAAACCTTTTTGGAACTCACAACTAGACAAAATGAAAAAAGAAAGAGACCAGGCTAGAATCACAGCAGAAAAATCTAAAGATCCGAAAGAGGATTGGAGAAAATTAAGTGCTCAATTCAAAAAAGAAATAAACAACACCAAAGGAAAACCTTTTAATAATTTTCTACAGAACATGGACTATAGAAAAGATGCATAAAAAGCATACAGACATATACATAATACACAAAACAAGAAAGTCAGTAAAAGCATTCCTTTTATTTATAATAATAAAACAATTACAGACGACAATCAAGTAGCAAATAATTTAATAAATACTACACTAATACTATAAATTATCTGCAAATACCAAAAAAGAACAAAAAGTATTGAAGAAGAATATCAAAGAATACATAAAGTCAACAACTAAATTTAAAGATAATGTATATAATCAGGAATTCAATATTAAAAAATTTAACATTATAATTAATAACTTAAAATTAAAAAAATCTCCAGGACCTGATAATATACATACAGAATTCTCAAATATCTGGAGGGGGGGGGAGGAAAGCAATATTAAGACTCCTAAATAACTTGTCATGGAAATCAAAAGTACTAGATGAATGGAAGAAAGTACTAATAATACCTATTTTGAAATCAAATAAACCAGCAGAAAATGTTTCAAGTTATCGTCCAATAGCGCTTACCAGTGTGTTAGCAAAAATCATGGTAAAAATGATTTCCAACTGTTTAAATTGGTTTCTAGAAAAAAAAAAAATCTTAATTTCAACTATACAAGCATAATTTAGAAAACACCATTCAACAAATGAATAGATTTTAATCTTAGTCAATGGATTAAATAAAAAAGAAGACACTCTAGCAATATTTACTGACTTTCAAGGAGCATATGATTTGGAGATACAAACTACTTGATAAACTTAAAATTCTTGGAATCCAAGGCAAAATGTTACATTAGATCAGTGAATTCATTATTCAACACTTTATTGCTACCAAATAAAATGATACATTTTCAAAATATCAACAGACACTGTGGCATACCTCTAGGCAGTATCCTTAACACTACATTCTTTAATATTTATATCAATGATCTTCCATGTTAATTACAAAAAAATAGAATAAAAAGTCTTAATGTTTGCCGATGATATAGTCTTATAGAATTCTAAACTGAAAAATCAAAATTAACAGTTAATAAATATAGCACAACAATCCTTGACAACATTACAGAATTGGACATCTAATAATTTAATGAAAATTAATACACAAAACAAATTACCAACTATTTATACTAAGAAAGAAACCAATAAATATTTCCCTTCAACTAAAGGGAAAAACTCTCACAGAAACACGTGAGGTATTGTTTTTGAAATGGAAAAAATATATACAAAAAAAAATTACCACTATTAAGACTGGCTGGCAAGAAATAGGAAAGCACTACACAAACTTTAAACACTTTTTACAAGATTTACATTAAACCAACATTTAAATATTGGGAAGAGATATTAATAACTGCAAACATAGAAAAACTTAATATTCTACAAAAATCAAATTCTTTGCCTAGTAACTGGATATGTTAAAACTACCCCAGTACTTGCTCTATAAATTTTAAGAAATAATCCAGGAATTGAATTTGACATTGAACAAGCAGCCACCTTACAAAATGAAAAATTAATCAGACTACCGTATAATGACTGGGAAAAAAGAAAATCACAAAAAGCCTAAAAACTCAACAAAGTTTCCTTACTTAAAAGAAAACATACAAACAAATATTAGCCTATTAGAACTATTTGATATTGAACACTATCTACACTTAGCTGAAGAATTTACAAAATCTGAAGCCTTTTCGTGCGTTCTGAAACAAATTACACTAAAAATAATAAATTTAAGATACCCTACCAATGAATGGCAATGGCTACATGTTTACACTGCCAGTTCCAGCTTACCAAATAACGGTGGTACTGGCGCATGTGCAATATGCACTCTGTTCTCTTTCTATTAAAGATTAAGTTTAAATACCACAAATTTTGATGGAGAGATTTCGGCAATACTTCAGGGCTTACAAAACCTACTATATCATATAAATAAATTTGAAAAAGTTGTACTATTATCTGACTTTAAAGCAGCTATAACATCATAATATCTGATGTAACATATAATAACCTAAATGTTGCAGAATGCTGCAAAATCATAAAACAACTAATTAATTTAAGTAAAAGATTAATACTTCAATGGATACCAGAACATTGCGGAATACAGGGTAATGAAACAGTTGGCTTTCTGGCCAAGAAAGGTAGTAAAATTACATAAAATTCCTCAGATCCAATAAGTTATCACTCTCTCAAAAGAATCGTTATATCAGTATATAATAACAAAATTAAACAAGATAATGTATCGCAAACAAAAGGAAAACACTGGGAAAATGTATGTAATAATACAACCAAAATCACTACACTACCAAGAAAATCCTCTGTAGCAACTTTTAAACTCCTAACAGGCCACAACTGTCTCAATAAACATTTACAAGATTGGTGTAGTGAGATCTCCTCTATCTCCTTTCTGTACACTTAAAGAAGATATGGATGGAAGTCACCTACTCCGCTGCCCAACCTTTAGTCAACATGATAACACACTTCAAAATACTGGAATGCAATAGAGCAAATAGCTTCACTGCCAACTGCTCAACATTAAATACCAACTAACCAACTTTCTTAACCTGTGAGCCAATCTGAAGGCTTTCCAAAACTGTAGGGCAAGTCAATAAAGACTGAGAGTTATTTTTTTTACTGCACATGCATGATGCCAATGGATCACCTCTGATTGGTGGATAAAGCATGCACTCACTTGTGCATGCATCTATACACAGCACTTCAATGGTTCAAGGAAAGGAGGGCCGTGTTTCAATAACAAAGCTAGGTGCTCCAGCAACAGCAATAAATGAAGCTATGATTAACACAGCTGACATCATTGTTGTGAAGACCGACAAATAACAATTGGCAGACTTGCAGACATATTACAGATTTCCCATGGCAGTGTTTTTTCAGTTCTGCATAATCACTTAAACATGAAATGTGTTTGTGGGAGGTAGGTGCCAAGATTATTGACTCCTGAACAGATGTTGATGCGAGTGGAAGTGTGTATGGAACTGCAACATCTAGTTGAGATGCATGGGGGTGCATACCTGAATTCCATCATTGCAGGTGATGAAAGTTGGCCTCACCATTACGACCCAGAAAGCAAACAGACCTCCTCAGTATGGAAATCACCTGATTCTCCAATGCCAAAGATTCTTCAGTCAGCAGGAAAAGTGATGGTCATTTCGTTCTTCGACTGCCATGGAATGGTGTACCAACATCAAGTCCCTGCTCATACGACAGTTAATGGTGAGGATTACCAAGTCTTTATTTTTGATGTCCTTGCTAAACACATCCAACGAAAACGACCAGAAGTGCATCCTTCTGGTTGGTACCTGCACCTTGGCAATGCCTGCCCTCATATGTGCAACATTGTTATTACCCAGTATTTGGCCCTCAGAAATATTGAATGTGTTCCTCATCCTCTAAGGGGGAAGCGTTTTGCTACTTTGGAGGTCGTCATGAAGAAGGCTGAGGTGGTTATAAAGATGTCTTCCAGCACGTGTTTCAGGACTGGCAGAAGCATTGGGCAAAGTATATTCAACTCAATGGAGAATACTTTGAAAAAAAACACACCAATTTGGACTAAGACTAGTGTATTTTATGTGTAAAAAAAAAGAAAAAACATTCTCAGTCTTTATTGGCTCACCCTTGTAGCTCAAGAATGCCAGTGGCCGCCACATCTGCCTGTTATCAGGTATCACAGAATTTTAAGTGAGAGATAGATATTACGAAAAATTGAATAAAAATGGCTATGTTTGACAGATACAGAAGTGGAAGCCTTTCAAGTGTAATGCTCAGGTAATAGGTATAATATTCACAGATAATACTAATATGTATATATTCATTTTATACACAATGTAATACATTCCACTAAAACATGTTTTTGTAGATGAAATACTGTTTTAGAACATAAGTTTAAAATTGCACTCATCTTCAGCTATATCAGAGAAAAAAATTATCTTTTTTAAATATAGTAACAAGCACTAGAGTTCAAAATTATTTGACTGTTATAAAATTTAGGCTGCGAGTCAGCTAGTTACATTTGATTGAGAATTCATTAATAAACTATGTTGGTGACAAATTCAGAAACACTTTGGCTTCAACTGCACTCTTAACATATAGTCTTTGTTTGTCTTTTAACTCTCACTTTTCAAATACTAAAATAATACCAATATTAATATTATTAATAAGCAGAAACCGGAAGTTTAGACTTATAAATCATTAAAATAGGCAGGCAAAAAGGCATTACAAATAGCTAAAATAGGTAGGGAAAAACTCACATAAGTAGCTAAAATAGACAATAAAACACAATTAGAAAAACCTTGCACTTGACCAATTTATTTAATAGGTTACACTATTCAACAACTCAATCATATTTTAAAGAACTTTAAACTTTGAAACAAAATATTAGTGTTGTACTTGACACAATAATGAAAATGTTTATAAAAGGTCTATGTATTGCAATGCTTTATTCGTTACACATGACAACCAAATGCTGTTTAAGTTTTCGGGTTCATGTTGAATTTCCTCGATAACACATTTTTTATGTGAGAAAATTACCTCTCAACATCAACAGAGGCTATTGAAGCAAATCTAAAACATAGCATCATTGTAAGATCCATTTCAACTGCAATAGACTGCTTTGTCCACAATCTTCACTAACTTTGTCAAAGGCTGCCCTCTTTCTTGTGGCAGGAAACTAAATTATTTCCAAAGAATTGAGAAGTTTCTTGGCTGCTACAATTAAGATGCATTATCCTCCAGAGCATTCATCACCTCAATTGTACTCTGGAATTATGATAGTTTTGGAGGGCAGAGGTATGTCTAGTGCAATGGATTTAAATGTCAGAATTCTTGATGTAGCTTCACAAAGATCTTAATACTGGAAAGCAATTTATCAGTATCCAGAAACAAGCATCGCATCTCTTCTGACACCCTGTTCGAGTCATGTGCTATGCAAGTCACATTAAACATGTTTGGAAATAGCACTTTTAACTTCTTAACATAAGTCAAATGCAAATTGTGATTATCAACTTGATGTTGCAATTACTGCTGGAAGCATGGAAATCTTCTTCCCAGTAGCCTTGGAAAGTGTATTTTTGTGTTTGATTGTACTGATGTGTCGTGAAATGAAATATGTATTTTTGTAGTTCACTGACTGCTCGCTTATTTTGTGAGTATTTTACTGTCAATACAAAATACATCAGATCCAAAAGTATCAGCATAATTTTTGCAATTTACTGTGCAAAGAAACTGAATTTTGGCATCTTGCTGCTAGTTACAATATTGCAATGAAAAGTGAAAGAAAAATAAAGTTAGACCTGCACTCATTGTTGCCTTTTCAAATAAATACAAGCAGTAATTAAAACACTTACTGTTATTTATACAGTTTTTGCATTGTTGCAAAGAGAATAATAATGAACTGACCGAAAGACAATAAATAATATACATGCAGTGAAATCACTTTCATTGTAACGGTTATGGAAATAAATTAAAATATACTGTAGGCAGATTTTAATAATAAATAATACATAAAAATCAAATAAATGTAACATACAACTGTGGTGTTGGATAGGTAGAGTCAGACCGAAAAATTCAATACTATGGCCAGGATTTGGACCACTGATCTCTCAATCTCTAACTGGTTGCTCTGCCAATGAGCTACCATGGCAACATGCCGGCATAGCATCCTATCCAATTCCTATCCTATACACGGCTTGTGTTAAAAATCAATTAATCCAATACCAATTGACCATAATAGTGGGCTATACTATGAATTCTGGGACTTAAGTACTTACAACATTGTAAGTCGCCATTGGGGTTGTCATCTCAAAAATAATTTGAAAGCACCTTGTGGTTTATCGGAAAACATGCGAGTCAGTTGAGAATTTCAATGCTATGCCAGCATGTTGCCATGGTAGGTCAGTGGAAGAGCAACCGCCTAGAGATCGAGAGATCCGTGGTTCAAATCCCAGCCATGGCATTGAATTTTTCAGTCTGACTGTACCTATCCAACTCCTGTCCTACACACGGCTTGTGTGAAAAAACAATTAATCCAATACCAATATAACTGTGGTGTTTCAATCACAAATGTATAATTCGTACAGATTCACTTTGAAATTGAAGATTGATTTGACGCATTTAAAAAGCATTATGCCTAAGTTCTGATCTCTGTTAATGAGTAACTGGTGGTATGTTACATTAAAACAGATGTAAGCAAACTAATACACTCAAGTGATACAGAACATTAGATATCATTTACACACACTTATGAGTGACTGCACAGCACATCTGAAATGCAACCATAATCGCACTGCTGTTCTTTGACATCAACTAGCTGAAAAAATATCATGAGAACTGCTTGTCTTTTACCAAAAGAAGTGCACAGCATTCAAATGGATGTTTATTATCATAATGCCCAGGCACAGTGTTGTAAACCAACTGCCAAGTTGAACCTTTCCAAAGGTGTAAATTCTATCAGTATTGCTGGTCACAAAATTAGTTTTACCACAAAGCTTTTTTTAAGTTGATGTGCTTGGGTGCTGACCAATTTACAGCATGGCATTAAGAGAGTTAATGAGATCTTCATTTTTTGTGTAGTAAAATTTTGTCTCTCTCTCTCTCTCTCTCTCTTGCTCTCTTGCTCTCTCTCTCTCTCTCTCTCTCTATCTTGGTACTAGCTATTCCAATGTCTTTCAGAATGAAAAGGGACTTCAGAGACTATTCTCTAAATTTAGGATATAAATTATAAATATATAGTATTTTAATCAAAATCGTTAGAGCCATTTTTCAGAAAGACACCATTTTTTAAAAAATCTTCAACCTAAAGGGTAGTTTTGGAGTCAGAGGTTTTCTTAAAATGTTTGTATTGCAAAGATCAAGTTTGGTAGTCAATAGAGTTTTGTTTTTGAGTTATACTGTTCACAGATACACACAGACCTTTCTCTAAAAGTGTGTGTGTTTTTTTTGTAAACATTGTCTTTAGAGATCTCAAACCTAGATAATTAAGTCATTAACTATCATAAACATTTACATTGCTAAAATATTCATAAATAAGATTTCATCTCATGATATGTAAAATTATGTGGTTGATTAATCTGCTATTGAGTAAAATATATATATATGCAATGTTAGTGCTAATAAATGTAACAGTAAGCGGTGATTGTTTTTTATCAGGGCACAAATCAAAAGGATGCTGACTGTGCCACATGTGGAAAAGGCCTGAGTGAATGTACTGGTCACTATGGGTATATCGACCTGGAGCTACCTGTATTTCATATTGGTTATTTCCGATCTGTTATCTCCATACTACAAACAATCTGTAAGGTCAGTTCTTTGGACATTGTTTTCTCTCATTTCTAAAGTTCATCAAGGAGTTAACTTCCAATGTTAAACAAGATGAAAGTAATTGGGATATAACAACTAAATAATGTGTTCACAACTTCTCTAATGTATGTAAGAATCATTTACAAAAATTAGGATATGTTTTGAAGGTTTTGATCAACTGAACATGTCTTGGGATATGTTTTAAATTTGTAAGTCTTTCTTATGCTAACCCTTTCATTTGTGTGAGGATATTTAAATGTCAATTAAAATTTAAATCCTTTAACTGTGGGTAATATAACTTCTATATCTTAATCAAATATTATTGTTTTAGCCATGCAAAAAGAATCTGTTATGTTTGATATGCCAATTTTTATACCTGAATTTCAGTAAATAGTGCTATTATTTGATTTGTTCATACAGTTGATCGATCTAACAGCCATAGCAGGCTTGATAATATTATTTCTATTAAATATTGTTGGTATCGCTGTTTGGTGTGCAATGTTCATCAAGATCTGGTAATAGCATTTCAACTTCACTTTCATCCATAAAAATATTGCAAATGGCATTTTCAAGCTCATCTGGTGGAACTTGCTTGTTCTATTCTGAAACCATCAGAAACTATAAAAGGCACTAGCTATTTCCACCTTCAGCTAATAGTGATGAACATGAATCACAAGGTTAAGTGGAAGTACTATATGCACAATTTTTCTTGGGCACTAGTTTTATGGGGAACAGAGAACAGAGGCAGAACAGAGAATTTGGTGAATACTTGAATAGGTGATCTAATTTACTGCAAACTAGCTGAATTATTAAACAAAATATAGTGCATGTGTATGAACTATGGGAGCTACAGACAGAATGAATCCTTAGCATTGAATCCACTAAAGGTCACAATGTATATAGTACTTCATGGCTTAATGCTGTCACTGTGTTCTGCTTCCAAAATTATGCAAAATCTACCGAGTGAAGACTAGGGAGCTGAGCACCCATGAAAAGGTGTGCACATGTATTTATAAACATGTAGCATAAAAACAATAGCTATCTGTTTACTTTGTGAGCCAGCAGGCACTGTAAAGTAGAAATATGTATCAAAGCGTAAAAATATACCAATGACAGGGAATTTATGGCATTACCTGAGTTTTCATGCCATCATTAGGGAAACGATAAATGTTCTTTATTCACTTGTTATGAATTCAGTTTATTTGCTGTGTCAATAGTTGCATTTACTATGTTTAGTGGAGAGGACGCTTTTCTGAAATGTGTTTCTTGTCCTTTTTCCCCAGTCATGTTCTCGAGTGCTCCTGCCTGATGAAGCTCGGAAGCCTTTTAAAATGAAAGTAATGAATCCAGCACTGACATACTTGGCACGAAAGGCCCTCCGAAAACAAATCCTAGATAAGGCTAAAAAAATAACAACTTGTCCACATTGTCATGCCTTAAATGGCACTGTGAAAAAATGTGGCTTACTGAAAATTGTACATGAGAAATACAAATCCAAGAAAAATACAGAACCCATAGTAAAGGAAACACTTGGTAAGATATTAAAGGTTACTGTTAAGCTTTATCTGGTTTAAGCTTAGCATGGAATAGGTAGCAGAATAAGTGGAGAAAGTCATGTTAATGGAACATACCAGATTTTTATTCAGTATTTTTCACCTATAATGATTGTCTCCCACAGACACTGGACAAATAGGGTAGTTATTAGGTAGATCTAGTTTTATCACTTTTCTTCTCTATGATTATTTCAGTTTACTATTGACTTTTAGGTTGTCTTACCCTTCAAATTTGATTATACATTGTATCTCATTTCAAATACATTGTATAAACTGTACTAGAGCTCATAAATGTAATCAGTACAGAGTCAAGTCTTATGCAATAGCACATAATGAGACCCATTCATGAGTGAATTAAAGTTGATGATTGAGCAGTTATTAATAAACATTACATACAGTTAGGTTTGTGTGAATGCCTAATGAAATTGTGGTAAATTTGAAGAAGTCAGGACTGTATGTGGTAAAGCTAATTGCTGCTTTGTTATGCTAAAGTAGCCATTTAAAACAATAATAATAATAATTTTTATTTCGGTTGACATTTCTTCAGATACATGAATTACATTCATTCATTGTTCCTGATCAACTCAAAATACAATCATAGAAATAAGCATGTCATAACTAATATTGGACCAAGTCAACAATGCTTTTAAACTCCCATAGAGTTATGTCAATACTATTTTATTATCAAGCTTTGTATTTTGTAACTTAAATCAGTTTTTTTGCATATAAAAAAGGAAACTTATGCTAATCATTTTCAAAGTGAATAAGAAAGCCAAACATTTTGAGTTGCTTGCATGAAGAGGTCAGGCATGTGAGGTGAATGCTAATTAAAGCGTAAACATGGGTATAGCACTACAGCTGTTTAGAGCACACATCGGACTGTATAGCAGGATGAAAATAATCAATCCAAATGCAAATAAAGAAAATGCATTACGGATGCTAAGTTTTTGGATCACATTAGTGCTGGCAGCCCTACTAGTAATAGGAGGTGCAGAACTCAATCCAGGATTGGGAATGGATGAAGTGATAACAATGCTGATAAGGATAGCAGACGACATAAAATATATTAAACAAAGAGAGAAGAGTATGGAAGAAAAAATGGGAAAGAACTTGGAAGAAATAAAAAGAAGCATAAATCAGATGAAACAAGAAAAGTATTAGTCGAATACAAAAATAAAATAATCCAATTGGAGAAATTGGCACACGCCAATGGGAAGCTGAATGTAGTGATCATTGGATTAGAAGAACAAAGAGGAAGAAAGGCATAGGAAAAAAGGAGGAAATTATAGAAGAGAAACTTGGCAGGCTGGGAAATTATAGACTCCTTTAGAATAGGATGATGGGAATGGAAACCAAGACCAATTCTAGTAGAATTAGCAACTATGGATTTTAAATGGAGAATAATTAAGCAAACAAGAAACCTGAAAGGCATGAGAATATTTATTGAGAATGACTATAATACAAAAGATTTGGAAATAAGACTCAAATTACTGAAAGAGATAAAAAAATGCCAGAAATGAAGCTAGAAGAGCATATATGCGAGGCATGCAGTTATATGTTGACAAAATTCCTAGAACTCTGCAAACAGCCAAAAGAATCCAGAGATACTGGGGAGAAGGGGAAGCAGCAAGCCATGGTTCATCCAGCATCACTAGCGAGGAAGGTCAGCCCATATAAATGCTGATTGACAATGCGAGAGTGTCGCATTAGCAGCGGTAGCAGGGATAGATGTATGGGGAAGGGATCAGTGTTGTATCAACCTCAGGACACAGTGGGAGACTTAAGAGACAAAAGGAGAGGAGATTAACCAGGACAAGAGCAAAGTTGCAACAATTTAGACAAAATAGGATGGATTTGGTATAAGATGGGCCAACCCTGGCAGTATTATGTTGGAATGTGGAAGTATTAATAGATCAAAATCACCAAAGGTGAATTAATCAAGTGTTGATGTGGGGTGATGTGATAACAATGGTGGAAGCATGGGTATCTTAAAAAGAAGTGATAAGTGTGGAGGGTTATGAATATTTCGGAAAAAATGGGGTGAAAAAGAAACTATAGATAGGGTCTCAGAGTGAATAGAAGTGTTTATTAGAATGGAAAAAAAAATTCAGAGCAAAGGAATAAAGGGTATAGGTGCTGAGAGAGTGATCTAGGTCATATTGCAAAGTGTGACAAGAAAGTGCAAAACTTAGGTTTGGATGCAGTATATAATCCATCAGGGATGTCAGACTTTTATTATAAGTTAGAGAACAACATGGAAGTTTTGTGTCAGAAGTATGATAATTTAGGGCACCTCAATGCAAGGATAAGAGAAGAACAATTACATTTAGCTGATTTAGAAGATTACCAAACAAAAGAAAATATTAATATGATGAGGCATAGTAAAGATAAAATAAGTAATAAAGAAGGTAAAAAGTTAATAGAATTTTGTGAAGTTAATAATCTATTAATGTGTAATGGGCAAGAGGATCAAATAAACCTGTCAATGAAAGGGGAGAAAGTGTAATTGATTCAATGTTGTATTCACAGAATTTAGATAATGATCTCACAGATTTTAAGGTTCCACTAAGAACATCTTTCAAAACAGTGGAGTAGAAGAACAGGAAGAAGATATAGAGGAAGGTAAAATCTTTGAAAATTACAGAATGCGCACAGAGGAGAGAGAATTATTTATTGGGAATTTAAACTCAAGTAAAGGAAAGAGGGAGGGAAATGCTGAAGAAGAAATGCTGTACCTAGAAGGGGAAGTGAAGCTAGCAGGAATGAAAATTAGGAATACAAATGATGGGGATTGCAATGCAGCAAGAAACAGGGTAGAAAGAGAGTTACAATCAGTGGAACAGGTCAAAAAAGAAAATGTTCTAATAGCAAGACAGTGCTATAAATATTTAATAGAGGAGAAAAAGAAAGAGTGGACTGATAAAATTGGGCCAAAGATCTATGAGGCAGGATGACAGCAAAACGATACAGGAGTTCGTAAAAAAAGTATCTAAGACTAGGATTTTGCAGAATAAAATTAGTGCTAATAAATGGAAGGAGTATTTTGAGAAACTATTATATGGAAGTAATGTGCTAATGCAGACAAAAGTAGTCCCATAAATATGTCAAACCTAGAACTGAAAATATTGGAGAACAAGATAACAGAGCAGGTTAAAAAATTACAGAATATGAATGCTAATGGAATATCAGGGGAATTTAATTTTGGAGGGTGTAATATGAAGATACTGTTAGAAAAATTGTTCAATGTCCTTTCTTACACAAAATTGGAAATGGGCAGTGATAGTGCCAGTTTTTAAAGGGAAAGGGGAGGTGAATAATCCAAATAACTATAGAGGCATTAATCTATTATCAGTGAAATGTAAAGTGTTTACAGGGGTACTAGCAAAGCAACTGCAGGATTGGACAGAGAGAGAAGGTAAATTAGGGTTTTAGAAAAGGAAAATCAACAATAGACAATATTTTTATAATAAAAGCAATAATAAACATCTAAGTAAGAAAAGAAATTAGATATATTTATTTTTTGCAGATCTATAAAAGGCCTTTGATACCATTCAAAGAGATGCACTTTGGCATAATTTGAGAATAAATGGAGTGAGCGAGAAATGTGTATGACTATTAGAGAGGTTGTATTCAGATAATAAATCCTGTATTAGGCTTGCCAAGAAAGCAACAGATTGGGTGTTAAATACAATTGGTTTAAGGCAGTATTGTAAATTAAGTCTCATTTTATTTAATTTGTTTATCAATGATATACTCCAAGAAATAGCGAAAGAAAATTCACAATGCCTAGCTATCAAAAGTAAAGATATGGCTTGCTCTTTGCAGATGATTTAGTAGTAACAGTAGTCACAAGTGGAGGTTTAAAGAAAGCAATAGAAGCAGCAGAAAAATACTGCAAAAAATGGGGTTTAAAAATAAATATGAGGGCTGTCCCAGAAGTACCCAACCTGATGTATAGATAGCAGTTGTTTAAAACAATAACAATGCAAAAAAGTACCATACTCAGAAAGCTTAAGTTTGAAGTTTGATGATTTTATATTGTTTTGCATATGTTTGGCAGCCATCATTAGTGAATGCTCTCAGCGAATTGTAAACATGGACTGAAAGTGTGCAAGCTAGTAGAAATTGCAGGCATTTCAAAAAGTTATGTACATCGCATACTGACTGAAAATTAGGATATGAGAAAGTTATTTGCAAAGTGGGTGCCACGTTTGCTCACAATGGAATAAAAACAGCAGCATCGTGAGGATGTTTCAGTTGAGTGTTTGGCAATGGTTTGCTGCAATAAAGCTGAGCTTTTGTGTCAACTCATAACAATGGATGAAACCTAGATCCATCACTTCACACCTGAGATGAAGGAACAATGGCGGCTCCAAAGAAGGTGATGACAGGCAAGGTTCTGGGACGCATGAGGGATAATTTTCATTGATTATCGCACAAACGGAAAAGAAATGGTGAATATTATATAAACTTGTTACAGCATTTGAGTGATGAAATCAAGCAAAAATGCTGCATTTAACAAAAAAGAAAGTTTTATTTCATCAAGACAATGCACTAGCTCACATGTCCATTATTACCATGGACAAAATCAATGAGTTAAAGTTTGAATTGCTTCGTCATGCACCCTATTCACCAGATTTAGCCCCCTCTGTTTCCAAACTTTAAGCAATGGCTTGGTGGTAGAGGATTTGCCAACAATGAAGAGGTGGGGTGAGCAGTTAATGGCTATTTAGAAACCTCAATAGTTCTCACTATAAACAGGGTATCGAAGCTATTGAACATTACTGGGAAAAGTGTATTGAGTTGAAAGGAAACTAAAGATGTTTTTCCCAAAAATGTTTGTGCTTTCTTTGTTAGTTCAGGTACTTCTGAGACAGCCCTCCTAAAAGTAAAACTAACTATGGTTTGTAAGAATGGGAATAAACTCAGCAGAGAAGAGAGATGGTGGTTAGAGGAGAATGAATTTGAAGTTGTAAACAAGTTTCATTACAGGAGTAACACTATTAACAATGGAAGGGGACAGAGCAAAGAAAAAATGTGCTAAGTAAGGGAAAATTAACTATTAATAGCATAAGAATATGCCTAAAGAAAATGGGAGTAAACTGGCTAGAGGGAATATATCCAACAACATAGAATCAAGAATGATGCATAGAATGGAGATTTGAGGGACTGAAAAAGGGATCAAATTCATAGATGCTTTTGCAAAATAATATTGGAATTACCAAGAATAGCTCCTATTGGGGTAGCATTAGTTGAACTGGAAAAAGATCCAAGTATTAGAGAAAGAAAATATTGTCAAAGACTGTATTAGGGCACAAGAATCAGCAAAATGGGAAAGAAATTGGATATGTAAATTAAAGGAAATTGTAAGAAAAGTTGGATTGGGCAAGCTAGCCAACCAACAGACAATAGAGTGACAAAAACTGTGAAACAAAGTGAAAGCTAGGATAGACTATATAGAGAAACAAGAAATAATAGCTTAAGGGATAAGAGTACTTTAATATTATATAGGAGTGTTAAGAAAGGGGAGGAGAAAAATATATTGATGTCTGAAAAAATTTAAAGAGAAGGTCTGGCATGGGCAAGAACAGGAACAATGTTATTAAAAAGTGTAAAAGTTGATAAAAATCTATTCAAGTATGTGGCAATGTCGATAAAAATGTACACTGTATAATTGAGTGCAAGGAAACCAAAATGTGGAGAGAGATAGTATGAAATAAAAACTGTGAAAAGTTACCGCCAGAGATATTGTACTTAAAATGTTTTGGAAACAATAGGAAAGAATTTATGAAACAACTAGGTAATTATACAAGGAAAGTAAGAGAGAAATGGTGGATGAAAATCACCAAAGAAAGAGAGAATCTTAATAATAGAACTGAGGAGGTTGTAATTTATAGAAGAGGTAACTAGATTAGGTTGGTAGGGTATAAAAATGTACAAATATAGGGAAAGTATATATACATAAATTACCAGGTTTTTAACTTCTATTCGCCAAATTCAGCAACTCCAGGAAAGTAACTATAAATGTATGCTGTTTGTAACTTTGAAAATATGAAATAAATAAATTTATCTATCTATATTTCTTGGTTTATCTATTTCTATCTATCTTCCATCCTGTTGAACAGTGAATGCTTTTTCAGAAAGGCAAATATTTTGAAAGGCCTTGTCTTTTAACCTCTTAACACAAAACCCAAAGCATATTCAGGTTATTATACATATAATCATTTATATATAATATAAATTAATATGTTTATTATATAATTGTTAAAAAAAGATATAATACAGAATGTGATATTAAGCAGCTTTGTACTTCTCTGCTATATATTGCTGTTCACTATCTTTTAATAATAGGTACACAACTATATAGAGCATTAGAAACCCATGCAACTGCAGAATAAAAGCAATCTCTGATACCTATCCATTGCAAACTGGTTGAGGGGCTTTTATGCAATCATGTCATTCAAATTGACATTCCATTATCATGCATGTGCAACATGTTTCCTGAGCTACCGAACATCCCACAGCTGCACCATAACGGGTGAGGGCTGGCGCGCTCTCCGCCAGAATTACACCTAAAGGACTGGCAGGTAACGTGTATGGAACTCTTAACTACTGTACTAATTTACATTAGGCTTACCTGAAATCACAATAGATGCTGAAATTGATGACCTTCAACAAGAATACATTCTCTATATCTCCAAAAACAGTTCTGGTTCACTCGAAGAAGTTCATCTTGACTGATTGCCTGTATTTCTCTCGTGATGTTGTCCTTCAATTCTTGTAACATGTGCGGTTTGGATGCGTACACCTTATTCTTTAATGTTCCCCATAAATAAAAATCTCATGGAGATAGGTCAGGGGAATGAGATGGCCACAATCCTCATTTAATTATTCTGTCACCATACCCACTTCACAATTCATGCAGAGAATTTGCAGCATGTACGCTGTAGCTGAGTCCTACTGAAACCCCCATACAATCATTCATCTCTTGTTAGATGTGGAAAAAAATTATATAAAATGGAATTTACATAAACATGTGAATCAACTGTTGTGTCAAAAAATATGGGACCAATAATGCTACGCGCACTTATTGCACACCTTTGCAGCATTGTGATGAATTTCATGAATAATATGGGTATTTCCGTAGCCCAGTATCTGTTGTTTTGGGTAGAAACGTGACCTTGAAGATAAAAGCATGCTTCATCAGTGAAGAATGTTAAAAGTGGTTCCACGTCACCATTATAACAGACTGCAAAAAATAATTGCAATAATTAACTATAGGTACAGAATCTTGTGGTTGTAAAGCATGAACTTGTGCAGCTTAAGTTTCAGAAGTTTTGTTGCCCTAAACACTGACGTCTTGGAAATGCCTACCTCTTGTCCTACACGTCTCAAGGATTTTTGCAGCGAGTGCTCTAACCAGGCCACTATTTCATCAAGCTTCTCTTCTGATGGTCACTGCATTTTTTAACATATTTCGTGTTCATAAACGATCCTGTATGCTTGACTTTATAGACAAGATCGTGAATAGCTGTCCTGCTAGGAATTTGAACATCTGCGTAAGGAAGTTGAAATTCTCTACAACACCTTTCACATATGTGTCACACAGAAAAATATGTTGTTCTAAAGTGTACTGAGCCATTAGTGCTGGACAAATTATCACCAAGAAACAACACGTCACTCCGAACACACTCACAGACCTCTTTCCCTCACCACAGATCCAACTCAACTGACATGGCAGTAGTAGAGTGCTATTATCTAGCTGCAGGCTCGCCACTCGTCACCCAGTCCAAGGCCACCGCGAAACAGTCTGGTTGCTCAGGGAATGCACAGTATAACTCATTACTACCACATGGTTAAAGTACAATGTAATACAAAATATTTCACACTTAAATACAAGAAGACATCCACTGTTCAGTTTTCACTATCACTTTAGCATAAGAAAATTAAAAGCTAAAGGAATACTTACTCATGTGCATTTTTTGTTGTTTTTTGTTTTATTTGCCACTACACTTCTAGCTGCCTATAATGAGGTGGTGGAATACAACAGAGAAATTGAGTCAGCTGTTTCTAGTGGGTTAGCACATATTTACAATCCATTAGAGGTCCTACATCTTCTAGAGAGAATTCCTGAAGAAGACATTCCATTGTTGTTGATGAATCCTTCCTGTGGAAGACCAAAGGATCTAATTTTACAGCGTATTCCAGTACCTCCATTATGTATAAGACCTTCTGTTGTCTCTGATTTGAAGTCAGGAACGTAAGTACTTAGCAAACCCAAGCACTCTGCATATACTGTTGTGTAAATTCCAAAGTTGTATTTGTATTTTGTGTTTACAGGAATGAAGATGATCTGACAATGAAGCTGTCAGAAATAGTGTTCATTAACGATGTTATAATGAAGCATCGCCAATCTGGTGCAAAAGTACAGATGATCATTGAAGACTGGGATTTTCTACAGCTTCATTGTGCTCTTTATATCAACAGTGAAACATCTGGAATACCTCTAAATATGCAGGTATGTAAGTGCAGATGGACATCAGGGCTATTTTTCACTTTTTGTTTATTATTTAATATTATTTTTTTTATGTTTAGCAATGTAAAAGACAAATACATATTGAGGGTTGTGTTTAGTGGGCATATGTACATCATTGTACTTTTGCTCTTTTGTTTTGTTTTAAGGTGATTTAAATAATGAACTGTCTTAGTTTTAACTTAACAAAACTATTCAGCATTAAATCAAGTTTTTTTTCACTGTTGATCTTTTTCCTAAGCTTTTGGATGTTTGGAAAAATCTGATATGTTCCATTTACATGACTTTCTGTAATGGTTCTGCAAACAAACTTTTCGTATAACAGAATATTCTTAATTTCATCCAGCTTACGTTGATAAACATTAACAGAATTGGTCTTATTACTTGCTTCTTTGTAAGCAGAAGGGAAATACAGTAATACACTAGGCCAAAGCGATAGTCAAATCCTTTAAAAGCTGATCACTATGTGAGATAATTGAAATTCTACTCTCTTTGCTTGCCAGGAATAAACAAAACACAAACGAAAAGGAAATGATCTCATGTTTAAGAAAAGTAGCTTAAAACTGAAGCCAATAACACGGAATATCTTGGAAACTGTTAACTTTAGAAGAAAAATGTATGTGACATAAATTGTATGTGTAACGAGATCTACATTTTTTGTGTTGTAAGATTTTTACTATCGTTTATGGTTTAACAGTTATATAATAGTTATATAAAAGCCATCTTGTATATGAAGAGGTCTTCACAGGTTATTCCCAGAAAATTCAAGATATAAATTTTGTTTGTCATGAAAATATCTTAAACATATGGCATTTTAATCAAAGTAATTAGGACCATTTTTGGGGAAATCAAATTTTTTGAAAAATGTTCCACATAAAGAGTAGTTCGAGTGGAGGTATTTTCTTGAAAATCTTTGTGTCGCATCCTTGGGATATACTGAACCTAAATACCAAGTTTGGTATTTTTAACGCACACACGCATTTTTCTAAAATTTTTTGATTCAGGATGTATTTCTGTGAAATCTTGGTATTGAATTTTCAAGTGTAATACAATACCCTCTCTAACCACAGGGTGTCCATAAGTCTGGAACCATAGGCAAATTACTGAAAATCATAACATATGTTTAATGTGTTGCTCTTGTCTTGTGGTGCATAACTTGAGATGTTCTCTCCAGTCATCCTTCACACTGCTAAGGATTTTGGGAGTACCTAGAAATGGAAGCATAGCACTCCACGATACATTGTTTCAAATGCAGGGATCATATTTAAACAGCATAGACCATAGCTTTCATGACACCCCTCCGGACTTCTTGGCCATTCCATTGGCTCTTGGCGACCTATCCAATGACTTGAAGATTGCAAACTTGTAAACTCTAATGGGCTGGAGCATTGTCCTGTTGAAAATAAGTTGGATAAAGGCTATCAGGGTACACTAAGGTGGCAAAAGCTTCCTTCTGGAGCATCCTCAGGTAAATATCGCAATTAACAGTTCCGTCAAAGAAGAATGTACCAAGTATTCTATCATTCTATATGCCCACCACACCATAAAACATTCGGCACATTGTTCTCTTGATGCATCAAACCAGTTGGGGTTGGTTGGTGAGCAGTATTGTTTTTGCTTATTCACTTCTTCATTAATGTTGGCCTGATCACTACAGAGAGCAGTTTTAAGAAAATTGCCATCTCCCTCATATTGTTGCACTGCTCATTTGCAAAATTCTTTTCTTCAATCTGGATCATCTTCTGTTGCAGTTTATATGGGTGCCATTTGTTGTTGTGCAATATGTGCTGGATGCTGCTTTTTGAAATGCCTGTCTCTGCTAACATTTAGTGGATGAATTTCTTAGGATTTTTCAAAGATGATGCGAGAACATTGTACACGGCGTGCTCATCAGATTTCTGCTCATGGTCCACTACACAGTTTGTCTGCGATGGATCCCATTTTAATTTACTCAACAACTGTGTATGTAATTGGATTTCTTTCTGGGTGCAAAACTAAATCCACATGCAGCCTCCCCATGATTATGGCTGCCAACAAGTAGAATCACTTGAATATGCTCCTGTATACTCAAAGGTATTACTCAAGCTATCTGTGAACAAAGAACAAATATTGCCAATAATTTGCCTGGTTCCAGGGACACTGCACTAAGTACATTTTATATATGTGCTAGAGAAAATAAAAATAGTCCAGCACAATACAGAGAGAACTTAGTAAAATAAAATCAGTAATTTCGGTATATATCTATGAAAATAATATGAAGAAAAACCACATGATTTAAACCTGGAGCTTTATATCTTGTATTTAACATGAAAGGTTCAGGTATCTTGAACAGCACAGATGATGCATTTGGGAATTGATCATGGGTGCCGAGTATGACCCTCATTTTGTACAATTCCACGACCACCCTTAAATTATCTGGCCCAGAAACACTTGATTGTGGGACAGTTAGCATCCCCAAACTATACCTTCAAACGAGTTCAAATCTCCAAGGGTTTAACCCCTTCATTGATTAAAAACTCTATAATAATGTATTGTGCAATAGGCAAAGGAACCTCTTGTTCACTCATGACTGTACTAATGCCAAAACAAGGTATTTCCCCCTCTCTAACACACCAACCTTCAACATCCCGCTCAAATCTGCCTGTGCAGTACTGTATTTGAATCACCCTGCACTCTGCATTTTTAAGTATACATTTTGCAGCATTTTTAAATCCTAAGCTTTTGAGCCTCTCTTAGAATATGTATGGCAGTCACCTAAGGGTACAGGTCTCAGGTCTACTAATAATTCTTCCTTTTTATACTTTGATTACTCCTGTTTTAAACTGCTTTTATTGATATGCACTACCTATTTTATTTCTAAGGGCGCTAATAACCTAGCAGTTGAGCGCCCTTAAACCCCAATCATCATCATTCCCTTTTTATACAGAATGCCTCATGATCTTTAATACCCTTCCAAAGCCCTTATATGGAACATATTTAAAAATAAAAATAATCTCATTCTACAGTGAATTGAAATACCAATTATCTGATAAATGATACTATAAATAAACCATGAACGAAAACTAGGTAGTAATTATTACTGCAAGCCGTGGTTTTTAATCTTTACTGTGTGACATCTAGATGATGCAATTGGAGATATGATTTGGGTTAAATAAGCATCCTGAAGATTAGATCAATTAGGGTTTAATTGTTTTTTTCCACACAAGAAGGACAGGGGTTGGACAGGCAGAGTCATACTGACAAATTCAGTCAGTTGAATTTAATAACATGTTGCCACATAGCTTAGTGGTTAGAATAACCGCAAGAGACTGGGAGATTCTTGGTTCAAATCCCAACTATGGCATTGAATTTTTCGTCTGGCTCTACCTATTCAAATCCTGAGGATTCTTTCCTAGTGCCTGTATCAGTAGTATATTGTAATTCTTCATAATTGGTGATGGTTACCTTGGAACAAGAGTATGTCTCATGAGAGGTCTGTAGCAAGATAGAGATGAGTCAGAATTATTGTCCATAAAATTAAATATCCTAATGTTAAAAACTTGGTTCCTTCACCTTAATTTTTGACAAATAAATTTAAATGCTAAGAATTTTCATTTATTTCATTGGGGTTTAGACATATAAGATTCCTTACAGCTTATGTCACAAATTTAATTTCTTTCTGGTGCCACAATTAATATCATAACTGTGTGTTTACTATCCATTTCCCTTGATAAGCATTTACATAACATCTAAGCAGAATGAAATACAGCTAATAAACTTGAGTCATTATGTCTGTTTTAATTATTCACTGTAGCCTAATGGATTGCCTTATTTCTCTTCTACTTACAATGAAACCAGTAAAAGTACCAATTCTGCTAATGTTTATCTCAATTAGCATGATGTAGATAAAAGAATAATCTTTTTTAAGAATAGTTTGTGAATGGAAGATATAGATTTTTTAAGATGTAAACAGAGTACTCTTCTTAAAATATCATATTCAAAATGTTTATTTAAATTTTAACAAATTTAAATATATGTCAAAGTTCAATATACTATGTGTAATGTTAGCAAAACTCAAAGGGTAATTTTTACAGTAACCTGTCATAATATAGACCCCCATTATTTTAATGTTAAATATAGTTAATTATGCAAGCTTTAAAAATATAATATATCCATTAATATTGCTTTCACAGCCAAAAAAATCCAGTCGTGGCCTTGTACAACGACTAAAGGGCAAACAGGGTCGATTTCGAGGTAATTTGTCTGGCAAACGAGTAGACTTCTCCAGTCGAACTGTCATCTCACCAGATCCCAACTTACTTATTGAACAGGTATGAAAATCCTACTTTGGTAATTCATTGATTTGGACATAGTAATAACATGCTCTATTGTATCAAAACTGCACAAAATGGAATCCCTATTTTTTTTAATTCTCTTGAAAATGTTAATGAAAAAACATCCCAAACACTAAGTTGCCATGTTTTACATCCCTTTGCTGAGTTCAATAAGTTTTCATTTGTCCATTCAGCCTTAATTCAATGTACTCAGTGCTATTTTATGTTAATAAAAAACACACAGAACTATAATACAAAAAGTATATAGAAATATAATATAAAAAACATGTAAGACTAATACAAAGGATTTCTGTAATGCTACTACGTGTTTAAAAGCATATCTTGAATGCCATAGAAATACAATAAGATGTTGCACTAAGATTTTATTAATTATAATTTTACTCTTTTAAGGTTGGAGTACCAGTACATGTGGCAAAACTTCTCACTTTCCCAGAAAGAGTGACACAGGCAAATATTAAACTAATGAAGACATTAATTAAAAATGGTCCAGACAAACATCCTGGAGCAAACTGTGTTGAGCAAAGAGGTCAGCCATTTAAAAAAGCTCTACGATTTGTTAACAGGAGTAAAATAGCACAGGAGTTGAAGGTAAGCTTTATGTGTTGTTACTGAAATGCATTTTAAAATGAATGAAACAGGTGATTTGGAAAATGTATATTAAAGAACAACATACGCTCAAGTATAGTAGATTTTCTCTCTCTCTCTCTCTCTCTCTCTCTCTCTCTCTCTCTCTCTCTCTCTCTCTCTCTCTCTCTCTCTCTCTCTCTCTCTCTCTCTCCTCTCCCTCTCCCTCCCTCCCTCCCTCACTTATTTCATGTAGAGTTTGTGTTCCTTCCTATTTAACCAATTAAGGTTGTTTTTCTATTTTAATAAAAAGGAGAAAGATAGTAGGAATACTCTTATCTCAGGCAACTTTAATGGGTAACTGGAATTTGAAGTTTCCTTCCAAAGAGAATGGCAATTGATGGTAGAGGTAGCAATTTAAATAGTTGCTCTAAAAATAAAAATTATTTTACGTCATAGATGCTGCCAAATTGACAATTTTTTTTCTTCTTTTTTTTCTTTCTAATATATACAAGCCGTGAGTAGGAGAAGAGTCAGAAGGTAGAATCAGACTGAAAAATTCAGGGTCATAACCTGGATTTGAACCATGGGTTTTCTGTTTTCATCTGGTTCATGTTACCATGATAACATGACATTAAATACCCCAACTGATAATTTTTCCCATTAAACGACAAGATGATGTCAAATTCATTTTGAGATGACATACCCTTGTGGTAACTTACATATAAATCCTATGGGCTTCATAACCAATATTAGTCAATTAATTAACATTGATTGACCAAATAGTTGATTAAACTATGAAACCCAGGACTTTGGTGTTTACATATTCTAGTTGCCATTGGGATATCTCGTCTAATTAATTTGAGATCTTGATATGTGAATCAGTTAGGGAATTTAATGTCATGTCACCATGCTGCCATCAGATGGTAAGAGCAACCAGATGGCAACTAGAAGATCCATGGTTCAAATCCAAAGTATAGCATTTTTCAGTCTAATTCTACCTTTTCATTTCTTGTTAATGCAACTTGTTTCTTTGTAGCTTGCCACTTCTTTTGCTATCATCCTCAAATTCTACTGCTGTTTCCATATTATTATTTGAAGTGAAATCCTCCAGTTTTAATGGCAAAGTTAGAATTAGGCAATGTAAGTGTACGAGGGATGTGAAAAGGGGGCACTGAAATAATTTGTAACTTATCGTTTACATAGGATACATTTTGAAACATTGCTTAAATGTACCAGAGTGTATGCTTTCACTAAAAGAATTGGCTGTGTGAAATAAGGGTTCAATTTACAATTAATGGTATGATTGATATATGGCTGGGAAGAGCGGATATGTTTTCTGGGAATTAGATGTCAGTTGAAAGATGCAGACAGAGAATATTTGAACAATGTTGAGGAAAAAGTTCTTTAAAGATTATGGAAGTAATGATGGAAGAGATATACAAGGTATACTCCAAAACTAAGGTCCGGTGAACAATATTTGACAGATGGTAGTCCTGAATGACATACCTTCCAACTCGTTAGGAACCTGCTGTAGTGTTGGTGTGATGAAATAGATGTTTATCAGTTGGTGAGGGCAGATCACAATGCCCATAACAATCGTTGATTGCGTTAGTTGCAGTGTGATTAGATTTTTGCTGTCAAAAGGAGCTTCAGCTGCAGACATCCATCATGTGTAATGAAGTAAATGTAATGAGTGGTGAACAGGTTTGACACTAGTGTTGACAATTTTGAAATGGCTGCACAAATAACAGCAGAGTGGCAGGCCCAATATTCAGACTGACAACATCATTGAGCAAATAACTTTGAAGTAATCGGCATTTGATTAATTCCCATATGTTGCTTATGTAAGATGGGTGTCAAAATGCTCGCCAGTCAGCACAAAGAGCAACAAATGAGTACTGTACAACAGTTTTTGGAGTTCTATAGACAAGATGGAGATGGTTTGCTTACCCACATTGTTATAAGCGACATAGGGACTGCCTCCATGGTCAGCAAGCTGACTTCTCATCCAGAGATTCCAGGGTCGATCTCCGGCAGGGGGGGGGGGGATTTTTCTTTAACCACAATTATTCCCTATCCCCCACATAGTCTGGAAGCATGAATGTGAGAATGAATGTACACGTGTTAAGTGATATAAAAATGATTAACCTACAGTAATACAAGCTGTTTACAAGAAAGCCCTCGATATGACCATTGAAGTTAAAGGGGGCTATACAGATTAAACAATTAAAAAAATTAAAAAATAAAGACATGGATAGCATACACCAATGCAGAATCAAAACAACAGTCAATGCAGTGCCACTGTTCCAGTTCACCCAAACCCAAAAAGTGTAAATTGCCATACACGAATCTCAAAATGATGGCTACTGTGTTTTGGAATGAAAAGACATCCTTTTGATTGACTTCATGGACTGTGGATCAACAATTACAGCTGACGTGTACTGAAATGTGCAATCCAAAATTGATGCCACAGGGAACTATTATCTGGCACCATCATCCTGCATGACAACATACTTCCACACACTGTTGCCAACACCAAAGAGAGGATTCAAGAGTTTTGTTGGGAACTCTTTGACCACTCTGTACAGTCCTGACCTAGCTTGACTGGTACCGTAGAGGCATGTTTATCCCATTTAGTGAACCTTACATAGGGCCTGACTGTTGTGACACCACTCACTCAAGAAATTTATTTTCAAGACAACTCTTCTTTATGCTTACAGATCCCTCTGATCTTTTCATCCTCAACATCACCCTTCTCTTTTCAAGCCACCTTCTCACAGTGTTTCTGTCAACTTTCAGATGTCGCACAATTTCTTTTATTGACACTCTTTGTTTTCTAAGAACTTGAATTTTTGTGTGTAAATATTCCCTTGCTGTGAGTGACATCTGTTGAAAGCAGAAATGATTTAAGACCCTGTAACCAATGATAATTATAACAATAATAAAGACTAAAGAACTCTAAAGGGTGAGAAAATCAACAGTTCTGCAATATTTCTTAATTGAACGCAGATCAAAGACACTTTAAGATGAATTTCCACTTGAAATTTTATTCATTAACCCACCTTTAAGTTTTCATAGCTTCTTTGCTGGCAGGTATTGGGAGTTTCTGGTCACAATCTTCCTCAGCTACTACTTCTTGAAGGTGGCTGGAAACTGTATCTTCTAGTGGGCACCACTGATGTTATTACATCACCATCAATATTGACATATTTTTCAAATAAAGCAGACTCATTTATTACTGCCCATCAGTCAGATGGTCTTTTTCTTCCAGAAACTTGAACCCTCCCTTCTGGGAACAGAATTGGGTACAAGATGAATACTTTACCACACTTTAGCCACATAATGCATTACATCATGTAATGGTCGTTTGCTTTGGGTGCATACCTTCATCATGCATAAGATCATCTTCCTGTACTTACCATATTTATCCAAATACAAAACAATCTTTTTGTCTTGCATTCATGATATATGTTTTTCAAATACAATACGGGGAAAAAATAAATTTCAAATTTCTTAAGTATGGCAGCAATGAAGCCTGAGGGAAAGGGTAAATATTATTGCCAAGGCCATTGAAGTAATGAATATTCAGATTTTTTAGATATTGAATTTGATTCCTATATAATTCCCCAAAATGAATTAGATCCTTGTAATATTCGATTACTCAAAGTTGATAATTGAACAACTTTACCAATAAAGGCATTAACACAAATTCTAATTACATCTGAAGATGTCCAGCAGCAAATTTTATGCATTTCATTTTGGACCATAAAGTATGCAGTTAACAGACCTAGAGAGATTTTAAGCATTCACACTGACAAAATGATTTCTCTCCGAGACTAAAGTAAAGACTGAAGATTTCCTTTCACATTGGCAGTTATACCTAATTTTGTATTGGTCAAACACAAAGAGAGGACTATAGCTGCACTTTTCCCTCTTCTCACCACACACACATGTCAGTACATTTCCATTCATTTCCCTTTCTCTTCTGCCCATCACATGAATTCTGCGCAAATTCAAAATAGGTAAAACGTTTTACAATGATGTGTTACATTAGGTATGTTGTCTAAATAGAAAATCTTATCCATCATTGTCATTGCAGCTGGCCCTGCCAACCCCCCCTCCCCCTCACTATCATCTTCTCTCACTGTACACATACCAGTACACTTCCGCTCCTCACACTTCCTCTCTCTCTCTCTCCTGCCCATTATGCAAATTTCCACACAAATTCAAATTAGGTAAAACTTGTTATGCGTTATATTAGGTGTGTTGTTTAAATAGAAAAACTTATCAATCACATGTCATTGCAGCAGAGCTGGTGTCATTTTCTCCCACATACATGCCAATAGATTTCCATTCCCTCTCTCCTTCCCATTATGTGAATTTTTGCACAGACTTTAATTAGGTTTAAAAACAAAAAAATGAGTTTAAATGGCTCCCTAGTTGCTCAAAATACATGTGCAACACTTTAAATGTTGTTTTTATTTAGGTAATATGCAAATTACAAAATTAAATTCTCAAAAAAGAGAATTGTCTCACATTTGAGGTTGTCTTTCATTTGGATAATTACAGTAAATATATCATTTCAATATATATATCACACTTCAGCAATAGAAAGCAAAAATAGAGAAAATTGAATCTCCTTGTAACTCTACGATATGATACTAGTTATATGATATTTTAATAACCCTCAAATAAGAATTTTGCCTATTTCCTTTGGACCAATTAAGTTCACTAGCTCAATATGTTAAATAATTCTGTAAAAGGAAAGAATTGTGTCCAGTCAACATTATAATTGACTAAATCTATAAAATATGTATATAATTAAGAATTCATATTTTTCTTAATGATCACAAACTGTGTGTCCTTTCTAAAACTGTTAACTAGGCCTGTGAATGAGGAGTCTACATGTTCACTAACCTCATCTCAATATATGGTAAGAGTTTAGGTCATAAGGCTTTCTCTTCCAGGCAGGCCATAAAACAGAATAAAAACAAAAACTTACAAAGGTCAACAAACATATTAAAACTGAAGAAAATAAAAAGCTGTATGAGTAATAAAAACAAGTAAACAAAGGTCCAACAAATATATAGGTCACTAAGTATAAGGTAATCCCTCTCTCCACTGCACAAGAAATCCTAGAGTCACCAGGAAAGTGGTGCCAGTAAAGGTGCACAGGAGTCCTTACTTTAAATAAATGCTGAAAATATTGACCAGATGCTCCCAAACAATGGTATAACAAGTTACAGATGTTCTCGCTCATATGTGAGTAGAAGGTCAACATTTCGTAATTTATCTTAAGATACCTATAAAAAATGTAATGGGGCACTCTTTAACTACTGTGGTTCTCAGTGTCCCATTCAAATTGGGTGTGAAAGACCACTTAATTTTGCTCAGAGGCCTCCCTATCAGGCTTGAGGTTGTTTTACGTGCAGTAAATCTACGACACAGGACCAACGACTTTACTTCTCTTCCGAAGGAAGCTATGCTAAGGATTTTTACACCCGAAAAAATCCATTGTCCTCTGCTGGGTTTGAACCCATGACCTTGGGTATATGAAGTTAGCATTATGGAGGGTGACAAGATACCTATATATTTTAGTGCACCTCTGCCAGCACCACTTTCCCAGCAACTCTCGAGTCTGTCATGTAGTGGAAAGAGGCCACAACAGGGGTTACCTTATAATTTAACGACCCTATATTAAAATGAAGGAAAGAAGAAATCATAACCAAAACGTTTTATGTGAAAATGTAGGTGCAAATAATTTCTCTAAAGGTTTAACATTCAAATTTTAAGTATTAGTTCTAGCACATAAAATAATAGCAATAATGAATGAAATTTGTAAAGTATTTGTCATAATACACTAGCAGATTAGATTGGATAATAAATTTATCCCCTAATTTTTCTCTTGAAATATATAACATTTTGACAGTTCCTTATGCCTTCTAGCAGGGAATTCCAAAGATGAGTTACTGCACCAGTGAGCCTTTTTTCACATTGGTGCATTACTATTACTATTACTTCACAGTATATAACTTCTAATTCATTATTATTGTTAATGCTGTGGTGAATGATGATGGCAAGCCTGTGTGATGAGCGGATATAGCAAGAATAAAAGAATTTTGTGAGTTTCTCATTCATGACAATCAGTAAGGTATTTAAAGCAAACATTTAGATACGAAGGTGGATTGAAAAGTAAAGCACAATAATTTTTTTATAAAAACAAACAAAAATGACAAATGAACCTTTTACCTACTTTTCGACATAGTCACCAACTTTCTCAGCACATTTGTCCCTCGTGTTACCAATTTCAATATGCCCTGTTTGTAGAAGTCCATTTTCATAGAGTATAGCCATCTGCAGAATGCTGATTTCACTTCTGCATTGGCCGGCCAGGAATTTCTTCATGGGACCAAACAGATGAAAGTCTGACGGTGCAAGGTGTTGACTGTATGGTGAATGCTGGAGCACCTCCCAACCAAATTTGGTGATTTTCTTCTGAACAGCAGCAACATGGGGGTGAGCATTGTCTTGAAGAAGTTTGATATCGTCAGCATTAATGTTGTGGCATTTGTCACAAAGGGCACGATGCAACTTCACCAAAAGTTTATTGTCCCCTACAGCATTCACAGTGGTCCTGTGTTCAGTAAAGTCCACCAATAAAACACCATGCATATCCCAGAACACTGACACAAGCACTTTCCTAGCAGATTGATTTCTTTACTGCGAAACCTCCATGTTTCCACTCTATACTTGCCTGCTTTGTGTAGTGACGATTCCTTTCTGAAAGTGTGTACTGCATTAAGTGATCCAAGCTTGACATCATTCACTGGCTCTTGTCTGTCAGGTTCTTAGGCACCCAGTGAGCACTAACTTTACAAAATTTCAACATGTCATGAACAATACCATACACTACACCATAAGAAATGATGAACTCTTGTGATAATGCCTCTGGCAGCTGTTACCAGCCTCCAGAATGTGGCAAATCACTAAGGTTCACACAGCACTCTTGGAAGAATGCACACCACCTGGAGACACTCCTATGGTCTATACAATCATCCCCATACACACCACGCATGTCCCCGTGAATTTCACTTGGTTTATGCCCTTTGTCCCACAAATATCAAACCCACTTTGCTCTTCACATGTGGACGACAGTAGCATGCACGTCATCTTTGTTGCATAGTTCGTGCTTCTCTTGCTAGAGCTGCACATAAAACAAATAATTCATTTTGTAGTGAAAACTTCAAACTATATCTGTGTGAAATTGCAATATTACAGCTGCAATACCAAGGCAGAAAAAAATTATTATGCGTTATTTTGCAATCCAGCCTTGTAATTTGAAATGCAAGAATGAAGTTGTTAAACTTCAGAGTATTATGTGAAAACTATGCAGCTTTTATGTTACTAAATAATCATGGAACCAAAGAGAAGGTACAAAGATTTAAAATCTAAATGATTATCTTAAAAGTTATCCAATCATTCCAACCAATTACCATTTTACCACAAAAGGGTAATTAATTACATTCTATGCAACATTTTCAGAACTTGGAAGATTGATGGGGGGGTTAAGAAAGTCAGATGCTATGCCAGTGTTTCACATCCTTTTGTGTAAATATCGTGATTTTTCATCCATTTTTAGTATGAAAACCTGTATGAAATTGCATTATATTGAGTAAATGGGAGGATTCCCCATAAAAACCTTCTAGATCATTATACATAAATAAAAGACTTCAAATGAAATTAATTAAATTATCGTTCAAGTTTAAAAGCTAACCATGCAACATTGGTTAACTAGCTGGTAAGGTAATAAATAAGGAATGCTAGCTTTGTTTGCTTGATGAAAATTTCCATGACAGTAATAATGCGTGCAGACATTAGTGGCGTAAATGCCTATTGTTAGTGTATAAATTTTAGTTACCTCATCCTTGTTCAATTAATTTTCTTGTTATTTTCTGCATGTTTCAAAAACCATTCACACTAGTTTGATAATTAAAGGCAAGTATGCAATGTTGTACTCATAGGCATTCTCTATAGTTCTATCTTCACTGTTTTCAGCCAGGAGATTTGGTAGAGAGGCATTTAAGGGATGGAGATATTGTTTTGTTTAACAGACAACCTAGTTTGCACAAACTCAGTATTATGGCACATCGAGCTAAAGTTCTGGAGCACAGAACATTCAGGTAATTATATTCAGTTTTCCAAACAAATATTGGCCAAACGTGAAATCCTGTGACTTTAACAAGTTCAAAGTGAAGTGAATTCTTGTCATTTTCTCAGATCCTCTACTTTTATCTTTGAACTGCATACCTCATGTTATATTCTAGAATGCTAAGTCATTTGTGAGGCTTTTAGTTACCCACTCATCATACTTCATTCAGTACTTTTACTTTCTTAATTTCTTATATGTAGTAAGTAGAGAATACACTAAATCCCATACAAAAACTTGATGTGGAGATTTCACTAAAAATATATATGATGTCCCCGAACAAAAAAGAGGTAAAAAAAGGTATGTGTGAGCATGTGCTTGTTGGTTAAATGCCAAACTAATTAGATTAGATTTATTGTCAACCGTAGGAATTACAAGAATTCATGGTGTCGTCAAGAAAAAAACAGTAAATGAACAAGATAATAAATATATACACTTAATTACAATATGTTAAATTACACACTCTAAAAGTGTCATAGTTATTTAAAAGTATTTGCAAATTCTTCAATTGAATAAAAACAGTGCTGCAATAACAATTCTTTTACTTTGTATTTAAATGTAGCTTCTGAGGTGGTAAGTTTTATATTATCTGGTAACTTGTTATATAGTGTAACCCCAGATTGTCTTATGCTTTTGCCAAATAATGACCTGTTATGTGTAATTATGCTCAATTTACTCCTATTTCTTGTGTGATAGCTATGCTTTTCACAGTTTGGCCGAAAGTATACCAGATTTTTCCTAACAAGAGTGACAACTTCTAGTATAGGGAGAGGTGAATTGGATCAGTAAGGGAGAGGTGAATTGAGTAAAAATAAACAAAGGCCTTCCCTCCCTAAAAAAGAATTTTTGCCCAAAATTCGAATACAGGCAAGAAAGTGTCAATATGTGGAGAGTTCAAAATAAATTGTTGCAGGAATCCCTTTGTTTCTTTCCCATTATTATTCTAATTGCTCGTTTTTGAATTTTGAAGATTATATTTTCTTTATTATAGTTACCCCAAAATATCACGCCAAATTTTAATAAACTGTACAAAGTATAGATTCCTCAAGAGTTTTTAAGTTTGCAATATTTTTTATGGATCTAAACATAAAACAAAGCTGACTCAACTTAGATGCTAGTTTCTCAACGTGCATGCTTCATTTCAAATACTCATCAATCCATACACCCAGAAATTTGGTAGTGGATCTATAATGCACTAATTCATTTTCTAGTTTTATTTGTGGCTTATGGACAGTGGTATTTTGAAAGTGACTGAATGAAATGGCTACAGATTTATTCTTATTTATTATCAACTTATTTTTATCCTGCATTTTTTGTACTAAAATCGATACATCTGATTCAACATTTTTATTAGTACCCATTATGTCTATGGATGTGTCATCAGCAAACAAAACAATGTTACTTGGATGTAGATAGTTTACTAAGTCATTGATGCATAATAAAAATAAAAAAGGCCCTAAAACTGAACCTTGGGGAACTACACAAGTTACCTATTTTTTATTAGATCTATACACTTCAGATGTATTATTATGGGAATTTGCTTGTACTATTTCAACTAGTTGCTCACGTTGATTTAGATACGACTTAAAACAGTCGTTTGCTAGACCTCTTACCTCAAAGAATTCCAATTTTTTCAGCAAAATATTATGATTGACTAGGTCAAAGGTTTTGGAAAGGTCTAGAAATATTCCAATATTGTTTTCTTTTTTATCTAATATTTAAGGTCAGCATCTTTCAAGAGTACAACATGAAGATTTTCAAGAAAATCTCCCCCTATATCAAACTTCCCTTCACATGAAAAAATGTTCATTAATTTTTATTTTCTCAAATATGGCTCTTAACAATTTTGATTAAATTACCTCATGTTTAAGATATTTGCATGACAAATCGACTGTGTATCTTGAATTCTTTGCAAATAAGGTCTTATGATTTTCAGGTTTAATGAGTGCGTCTGTACACCTTATAATGCAGATTTTGATGGTGATGAGATGAATCTTCATTTACCACAGACAGAAGAAGCGCGCGCAGAAGCTTTGGTGTTGATGGGGGTAATATTTGTTCTTTATTCATTAAATGATTGGTCATCTTGGTACACTTTATTGAATTTTCATTAATATTTTATAATATACTGTAATCAAGTTTTTAAACTTGAGAGTCTGAATAAGTGTTAGGTATTAGAGTGATAGCTCACAAGGATTATCTCCCCAAAAAGAAATCAATCAATATTTATGATGCCATTAATAAGTGTCACTGAATACAAGAGGATGTTTTTTTCCAAAATATTAATGTTCAGAACTGGGGGGTTGGATTGCATTTATGATATATTTTTTCTGAATACTATGCAAGGAAAAAGCAAGTTTCAATCTTCACGAGTACAGCAGTGGCGAAGCCTGGGGGAAATGGTATAAATTATCGCCAAGGCTGCAACATATGTGGCAGATTTTATGTATTTCATTTCACTCCAAAAATTAGCTGTTAATGGCTTATAAGCATTTTCATTGGAGAAAAGATTATTCTCCGAGACTAAAATAAAATTAGAGTACTTCTACGTATACCTTAATAGAAAATAGCATCCATAATCAATGTTACAGCTCTAACTGCCACTGCCACCACTATGTTTTATCTTCGCATACATTCTGTACATCACTATACTCCCCTCTGACCCTATAAAACATAAATTTATGTGCAAATTGAAATTACAAGGGTGTATCAATAAATAACCAGACTGCTTTTGAAATTAACACAAAATTGCTTTATTCCACTCCTTTACTTACAAACTTTCAAAGTGTTCTCCCTCTGATGAAATACAACTATTCCAACAATTTATCCATTGTTCAAAATACTCACTGTATACCCATGACGTCAACTCCTTATCACTTTGAAAATGGCGACCACGAACCTCTTTTTTCACTTTAGGTAAGAGGTGAAAATCGCAAGGTGCTAGATCCAGAGAATACAGAGGATGAAGGGTGATCTCAATGCCCAATTCTTCAATGATATCTTGAGTTGCACGTGCGCAATGAGCCGGTGCATTGTCTTGGTGCAAGATCCATCCTGTCCTGGCAATCTCTGGTCACTTCTATGCGATTTTTCTCTTCATTGGCCCCTTCAGCACATTACAATAGTAAGCAGCTATTATTGTACATTGACTAGTCACAACATGGTCATACAGAATGCCCTCTTTGTTGAAAAATATGAGGTGCATGACCTTTCCTACACTTTTCTGAACTTTTGCTTTCTAGCCCTAGAGCTCGATGGAGGTTTCCAATGCAAACTCTTCCTGTTTTGTCAAAGGGTCGTAGTGATGGAACCAACTCTCATAGTCATCACAAATGATGACCCTATTCAGAAAATCTGGCTCCTGTCATAACCTTCTGCGCCATGATGCAATGAACCTTCTCTTCGTCCTTCAGCACATGAGGTATCCATTTTGCTGGAACTCTTTGATAGCCAAGCAAATTATGTCTACTATGGTTCCAAAATGCAAAATCATTATCTGTGCATCCTTTACAATTGATTTGCAATGATCTTCTTGCATCAATTGTGTTGAAGCTGACTTCTGTTTTTGCTGTTATGGGTCTTCCAGGGCGTGGAGAATCTTGAAGGTCTTCATTTGAAATGTTTATGCCATTCAAAGACTTGTGTTTTGCCTAAAGCATGGTCTTTATATGCTTGCTGCACCATTTCTAAGATTTCTGTAGGAGTTTTGTCTAAAAGTACACAAAACTTTATCGATACATGTAGCTGATATTTCAGTTCCATGTTGGGTACAATAAACACCACCTGCTGTCTTGGTCTAAGTCCCAACTTAATCATTCTGCTTGACTGGCATTCACAGCACCTTTTTGCCGCTAATAGACGTTGTGCTCCAGGGTGGTTTATTTAAATACAAAAGTATGTTGTCTTAACTGAAAATTGTATCCAGATCATCGTTACAGCTAAGCTCCGCCATCACTATGAATACAAACCTATCAGAACATTTCTGTTCTCCCTTCTCCATCTTTCTCCCCCTCTCTAATTTCAATTTCCGTGGTAATTGAAATAGGAAAAAAAAAATGGTGTGTATATTAGTATGTTTTCTAAAAAGAAAATCATCCATCATTGTCAGTACAGCTACGCTAAAACCACCACTGTCACATGTTATCATCGCACACATACCGTACATGTCCATCCTCCCTTCTGTTGTCTAAATGCAAAATCATATCCGTCATCATCCTTACAGTGACACTGCTGTCACTGCCGCCGTCACGTTGCACCATCTCACCCATACCGTACATTGCCGTACTCCCTCTCCATCAATCGCTCAAAACATTTCTGCATAAATTCAAAGTAAATGAAAAAAAAAATTGAACTAAATTGCTTAAGTGTCCATTAATTTGCTTAAAATATATGGTACACCATTAAATTTAATTTAAAAGCTAAGTTATTATGTTTCATATAGATGATATGCTAAATTCCAAAATTAAATTTTGAAAAATGGGGGTCATCTTGCATTCGAGCTCATCTTGTATTCAGATAAATCAAACTGTAATGTAATTCTTATTATTCTTGTGTCTCCTGACTGTATTTTGTTTACAGCTCCTCTTAATTTCAGCCAATGCAAATACTTTTCAGTTTTTGTATTTTATTTTGCAGAGATTTTTATCTTGCTACATTCAGAAAGAAATATGAAGTTCTTAATTCCTAACTATATAATAAATAAAATGAATGCAGTGAATGACTCAATTCTAGACACCAAGGGAGGTCCTTATAAAATTATAAGGACAACGTACACCATGTTGGAGTAAATTACTTCTCTAATAAATTTAAAGAAGGCTCTTTTACTTGAAATAATTTAATTTTAAATTTTTAGAAAAGTTCCAATAAAACTTCTTAATTATCTTTATAAAATTACAATATATTAATAAAATAAATAGTATAAAAATACAGAAGTACTGTTTACAAAATAAGTTGAGATTGTGGAAGTAGGTTACTTCCAGAATAATTTACTCCAGGGCTAATGCAGGACACTTATAATTCCCATATTTATCTGAATACAAGACGACCTCAAGTGCAAGCTGA
This sequence comes from Hymenopus coronatus, assembly GCA_030762935.1. Lineage (NCBI taxonomy): Eukaryota > Metazoa > Arthropoda > Insecta > Mantodea > Hymenopodidae > Hymenopus > Hymenopus coronatus. The sequence goes on along the minus strand of CM060894.1, from coordinate 127,134,627 downwards.
CTCCCATTCTTCAGTGCTTAATTTTTGAATTTAACTTATCAGCTGTATAAATTAAAGACATGATAACTTAATTATTAAATGAAATTTAAAGTTTTGGCTTATATTTTGAACAAACTAAGGCATACTTAAGCTGTATGTGTCCCCCCCCTATTTTATTTTATTTGAATCTCTCAGAAATTCATTTGGTGGATAAGAGAGTGGGGGAAAGGAGAACAGAAATGATGTACCAATATGTGAGAGATCAAAGAAGGTGATAGTGACAACAGCAGCGCAACTGAAACAATGATAATTGATAAGATTTTCTATTTAAACATACCTAATAAAACACTCTATTATAAAAATTTACCAAAATTAATAGTTCAAATTTGCGCAGAAATTCGGGTTTTGAGCGGCAGAGAGATGGAGAGGGGAGTGCGATGGTAGAACATGACAGAAGCAGCAGCATAGATGTAACGACGATGATGGATATGACTTTCTATTACTACTTATATAACACATTGTAAAAAGTTTAATCTAATTTGAATTTGCACAGAAATTCATCCAGTATGCTTGTACTCAGTGGTGACGGCACCAACAGCGTAACAATTATGGATGTGATTTTCTATTAAGACAACATTCCTATTTAATATAATATATCTTGAAACATTTTACCGAATTTTGAATTTGCACGTAAATTCATATTTTGGGTGGGAGAGAGATGGAGATTACGGAATGTGTGTGATGATAAAAGCATGACTGCAGCAGTGATGGCAGCATAACTGAAACAATTATGGTTGCAGTTTTCTATTAAGACAACAGACCTAATATTATACATGGAGAAACATTTTACCTAATTCGAGTTTGCCTATAAATTCATGTTTTGATCTTAGAGGGGAGTACAGAGATGTATGGAACATGTGCAATTAAATACGTGATGGTGGCATAGTTGTAACAACATTTGTGGACTGCCAAGGCTACATTATGTGCAACCAACCAACAATGTGAAAGGAGGCCCTCTAATTTTATTTTAGTCTTGGAAAGAAATTTTTTGCCAGTGAAATGTTCATATTCACAGCTAATTTTTTGCATGAAATGAAACGCATAAAATCTGCCATATATGTCCACGACCTTAGCAGTAATCTCTACACTTTCCCCCAGGTTTTGCCACAGCTGTATCTGCATAATTTGAAACTTATTTTTCCCTGCATGCTATTTGGAAAACATATATCGCAATTGCAAGATGACCCCAATTCTGAACATTAATATTTTGGAAAAAGCCATTGTCTTGTATTCGGATAAATACGGTACCTCTATGAAAGTGAGAGCTCATGCTATCTTAGTATTGTTTTGTTGGCACAGTTAACCTGAAACGATCATGGATAAAAGTTTTTATGTTACAGATAAGTTTTTGCTGGAAGATATAATGGAAATCCATTTAAACATTATAGAGTGCAAAAACCACAACATTTTAGATACCTAACAATACAGTTTCCACAAACTAAATGTTTGATTTTTATGTATCCTAAATGGATTCATTCTGAAATCATAATAGTTTGTAAAAAGATGCTTTTAATTAGTATGCATTAACAATTAATACAGCAACAAAAACAATAAATGTTTTAGATTAATATTGGTAGAAACACTTTCATTATGTCTTAGAATATAAATTTGTGATTGATAATATGTAATATAAGCACCATATGCAAAGGTGTCATTGCAACTTAAACGCTCTAGAGCTGATAACGATCCACACTCCAAAATAATGTTTGGAAAATACAATATACAAAGTGAATCACCTAAAAAACTTGCATTTGATATATAATAAGCAAAAGTAGAAATTGAAAAGTTACTTTTGCAGACATTAAGTCAAGGGAGTTATTAAAGTATATGATGAAATAGGCATTTCAAAATGCAAGCAGATATGATTTTAAACATAAACCTTATGTTCTTTTAAATAGAAAGCTTGTGTTTTCTGCACTTGATAACATGGAAAATAACATAAGAGTGGAAAATGCAATAGGTCAATTATTACATCCCAAGAAATTTTAATATGTAGTTGAAATACAACTTCAAATGCCATTATGAGATGCAATGAAATGCTCTTTTTGTAAAATTTCCAAGATATTCTTTGTTATTGATTTGATTGTTACTGAACAATATGATTGGCAAACTCATGTAACAAAAGCTGTTCTAAAGCTATATTTTTTAATATCAATTGCTTTGGAAACAGTGCAAAGTTTTCGGTCATAAAATATGCATAAAATCATTTTTACAATAGATTAAAGAAATTGTCTGATTTTTAGAAAATATATCACTTTGTGAATTCCAAATGCAATGCTCCCGTCATAGTCACGAGAAACAATGAATAAACCTTCCCGGGTAGTATGGTGGTAGCGTGTCTACCTCACATTCAATAGGTAGCGAGTTTCAACCTCATTTAGGATGAGTTACCAGATTTTTTTTTTTTTTTTTTCTCCCCAGGGTTTTATCTTATCCTGAGAAGACAAATGTCATGTAACTTTAAGCTCCATGTACCGTGAGATCTATTGATCATGATTTCACCACTTTCGTTCATCATCCAATGTGACCAACCAGGTTAAAGGACATTAAGCTAAAAAAAAGTCTGATGTGTTCCATTTACAGACTTTCTCTACATATCTGTAACAAATTATTGTTTATAAGCTTATTTGTTTATCTACCTCATGCTAATCAAGATAATCATTAACAGAAATTATCTTACTACTTGATAGAAGAGAAATAAGAGAATACACTAGGCTAAACCAGTAGTCAAATGTATTAAAATATAGTTGCTATCGGATTGAAATCCATTTCTTTGCGTGACCAGGAGTTGACAAGTTCCCGTAAGAGAAAAGTTCCAAGTATTTTAAAGCGGAAACCAATAACAAGGAATATCTCGAAAATGATTAACTGCACGAAAAAAATGTATATGACATAAATTGTTTTATCGTGATCTACATTTTGTCTATTTTTATGGTCTATCAGTTAGGAAACATTCGGCAAAATTTATCCAGAATAATGAGGTTATTCCCAAAAAAATATCAAGATAAACATTTTATTTGGGATGTAAATAGCTTTAATATACAGGATTTTAATCAAAATCGTTGAGAGCCATTTTTGGGAAAACAAATTTTCGAAATTTTTTCCATGTAGAAGGTAGTTTGTGGTGGGGGGATTTTTCTCAAAATCTTTGTGTTGCATCCCTGGAAGATGCTAAACCTAAATACCAAGTTTTATATTTTACCAACTTATCTTTTTGATTAATTAGAAAATTAGAACCAGTTGAAAAATTCAATGCCACAGCTGGGAATTGAACATGGTTCTCCTCCTCTCTGTGCGGTTGCTCTGACCATTGAGCTACTGTAGCAATCTGCCGGTACGGCAGTCAATCTTCCAAATGATTATATGTGTTTTACCCGGTTCAACCTACCAGTATTTCTCACTTCAGAGAGCCACCAGAATGGCGACTTACCGTTGTAAGTACTTAGTATCCAGGTAATATTTACTATGTTCCTGCCAACATATAAGCTATTCTATTATTATTGTAATACTCCTCTCTCCTACATATTATTGAAAGGTACACTGATATACAATTAATTAATTAGAACCAGTTGAAAAATTCAATGCCATAGCCAGGAATTATCTTTTTGAGTTATTGTGTTCTCTCTCTCTCTCTCTCTCTCTCTCTCTCTCTCTCTCTCTCTTTCTTTCTCTCACTCACATGCACACACACACACACTCAAACTCCCTCTCTTAAAAACGTTTTTTTTTTTTATACAGGGGACCCTAAAATGTGTACTTTCAGTGAAATCTCGATATCAAATTTTCGGGTGGAATGCAATACCTTCTTTGCACACTATTTACATAGTACATTTAGAGAAAATAAAAAATGGATAGTAACTCACTGCTTGGAAAAGGATAATTATTTAAACATCTTTTATTCTGAATGAAAGAAATTAATTTGATTAATTTAAACAACCATTAGTCAAGCAGGCATTTTAGGCACCACTTCTATTTAAATAAAATGTGGAGATAGTTTATTTTATATTTTAAAAAGTAAGGTCCAGTAAGTGAATAAATAATTTAAGAAGTTTAAAGAGACTGGTATGATGGGAAAAAAAAGAAGGTTTAAACTAGCCAAGTGTTTTCTTTTTTCTTTGCATCTTTTCAATTTTTTTTTTTAATTTATCAAATATACATGTTGATTTTAAACAGCTCAAATTGCATCAAATGTTGCTTTCTTTATCTCCTTTTTTTAAAAACAGAACTTTTGGAATTAATGCAGAAGGAGTATATAGCAAGGAATAAAGGGCTTACATTGTTTTAGTACACAATAGTATTTTAATTCTTCCTTACTTACGTGTTTTTAGAATAAATCAAACTTGGTAACACCTCGAAATGGAGAATTGCTGATTGCCGCTACCCAGGATTTCATCACAGGAGCCTACTTGCTTACGCAAAAAGACAATTTCTTGGATAGAGGACAGGCCTGTCAGTTAGCAGCCTGTCTCTTGGCAGACACTGATGGAAACATGAACATAGATCTTCCTCCTCCAGCTATTCGTAAGGTATTACCTTCATTTGTATACCATATAATATCTCATTGAGTTGCAAAATAACAGTCCCAACAATTGGTGATGATCCGTTGTAACTTTGCTTATGCTATTATTTGATAATAAAATTAAGAATTCTTGAGTGAGAAAATATAGTTGGGCAAGAAAGATAACTCACAAGTAGGTTGTACTTAATGATCTCTGCTTCCAAAATACTGTATTTGTCTGAATACAAGACAATATTTTTCTCCAAAATATTAATTTTCAGAATTGGGAGTGGTTTTGCTATCACGATATATATGTTTTCCAAATACCATGCAGGGAAAAAGTAAGTTGCAAACTTCCCGGGTACAGCAATGGTGAAGCCTGGGGGAAATTGTAAAGATTACTACCAAGATTGCTGACAGATATGGCAGATTTGTGCATTTCATTTTGTGCTAAAAATTAGCTGTAAATATGGGAATTATCATTGGAATATGAATGTCTTTCCAAGACTAAAATTTAGAGGTCTTCCTTTGACATCGGTGATTGCACATAATGTGCATTGGGAGTCCATAATTGTCGTTACAACTATGCTGCTACCGCTGTTACAAAATGTATCTAATCTTACACGTTCTGTACATCTCTATACTCCCCTCTACGTCTCTCTCCCATCAAAACATAAATTTATGCGCAAATTTGAATTAGGTAAAACAGTTTATCATGTATAATATTAAGTTTGTTGTCTTAATAGAAAATTTCATCCATAATTGTCGTTTCAGCATGCTGCTGCCACCGCCACCATCATGCTACTATCATCACCCACATTCCGTGCATCTCCAGCTCTTTCCCGCTCAAAACGTGAATTTACGTGCAAATTCAAATTAGGTAAACTGTTTCACGATATATTAAGTAAGTTGTTGTAATAGAAAATTGCAGCCATATCATAGTTACGCTAAGTTGGTGCCATCACCACTGATGGCACATTTCTATTCTCTCTGCTCACAATATCTGCGCAAATTCAAATTAGGTTAAATTTTTACTTTCTCTGGCCCACATGTATAATGTACATAGTGTTATATTCCACCCAAAAATTTGATGTCAAGATTTCACTAGAAATATATGTTTTGGGATCCCCCGAGTCCAAGAAGCATTTTTAGAAAAAGGTCCAAGTGCGTGTGTAGGTGGGTGTGGGGTTGAGGTGGGGTTGTGGACAGCAAAGCTCAAAAACAAAAAGACTGTTAAATAGCAAACTTGGTATTTAGGTTTAGTATCTTCCAAGAACACGACATGAAGATTTTCAACCCCCTCCCCCCACCACAAACTACCTTTGCATAAAAAGTTTTCTCAAAAATTGCTCCTAACAATTTTGATTAAAATCCTGTATATTAAACATATTTACATCCCAAATAAAATGTTTAACTTGAATTTTCTGGGAACAGCCTCTGAAGACCTCTTTATTCTGGATGAATTTTGCTGAATTTTGCTTAACTGATAAACCGTAAGAGATAGACAAAAACATACTACATAAAAAAAGCAGATCTCATCAAAATACACAATTTATGTTGTTTACTTATTTGTTGTGGAGGTAACCATTTCTGAGATATTCTGTGTTATTGGTTTCAATTGTAAAGCAAATATAGTTTTCTCAGACAGTGTCTGATTTTATTTTTTTGTACTCCAAACTAAGCAAAGAAGTGATTTGTAATGACAAATGCATTAAAACATTTAATTATCACTTTAGCCTAGTGCATTCCCTAAGTTCCCTTCTACTTATAAGGAATAAGTAATAAGAATGTTCGATAAACACTAGTGTTTATCTCGATTAGCATCGTGTAGGAAGAAAAATAATCCTTTGTAAGACGTTTGTAGAGCAGCTAGAGAAAGTCTTGTGAGTGTAACACATCAGATGTTTTTAGTATGTGTTGTATTAAGTATGTTGTCTAAACAGAAAATCATATCTATAACCGTCATTATAGCGCTGCTGCTGCTGCTGCCATCACGTTCTACCATTGTAAACATACTGTAGATTTCTGTACTCCCCTCTCCATTTCAGCTGCTCAAAAGGCAAATTTCCACGCAAATTTGAATTATTAATTTTGGTAAAACTTTTTACAACGGAGTGTTTCATTAGGTATGTTGCTGAGTAGAAAATCACATCAATTATCATTATTTTAGTTGTGCCACTATCACCTTCTTTGATCACACAATATAGATACATCATTTCTGTTCTCCTCTTCCCCACTCTCCTACCCACCACATGAATTTCTGCACAAATTCAAATTAAATTAAAAAAAAGGAGGGGACTTAAACATCTTGAGTCCTTTAGTTCATTCAAAATATAAGGTAAAACTTTAAATTTCATCTTAAAGTTGTATCTTCTTTTTTATATATCTTAAATGCTAAATTCCAAAATTAAGTCTGAAAAATGGGGATGTCTTGTATTCAGATAAATATGGTACTTTTCAATGTCATTTAAGTTTGCCATTTAACTGCATTATGGCAGAAATCACAGAGCATTCTCTTAAAGGCTAGGTAGGTATCTTCATTTCATTATTCAAGAAGTGCTTTACATTCATCTAAAATGAGTTTCGAGTGAACAATATTTTCAAGCTTTTCATGAGTTTAAATTTTCATTTTATTCTGTAACAGAGCAGTTGAGTATTCTTTACTCAGTATAAATAAGATTAAGTCTCAGTACAGCCTTCAGCCGCTTTACTTTGAAGACCAGATAAATTATTTTAGTAGCTTACCAGCAGTAAAGCTTACTAACATTCATTTGAAATGTTGCTTACAATAGGTAATCTTACTTGAGGGGTTGGAAACATTATAAAGAGCAAATAAACTGGTGAAGCTCAAAACTTTATCCCATTTATAAAATCTGTATTTATAGGTGAAGTTCTCCTTTGTAGTTGCCACTCATAGTTTCAGAGGTTGTAAAGCAGTTCCTTTTCTTTCCTTTTTTTAATGCTCTTATGCTTCACAAACCTTGTTTTTCTTTAGGACAGTTGTTTCATCTTCCTTGAAGGCATCTTCAGCTCGGCTGTAGCTGACCTAAAGAAAATCAAGGTTTGTGAAGCATAAGAGTATTTATATTGAATCAATGTTGCTTAATTATGATAATGTGCTATTTCTTTTTCCCACAGCCAGTAACTCTATGGACAGGCAAGCAGATCTTCAGTTTGATTCTTCGCCCAAACAAGAAATGTTCAGTACTGGCCAATCTTAGGACAAAAGGAAGAGCATACACCATTAACGAAGAATTGTGCATCAATGATTCATGTGAGTTTAAACTGCTACTGCTACTTTGCACACAGATATTACAACACTACCCAACATCCTCAAACTTAGCTTCCATCCTCTATATTTGAAAGGTTCTCAAAATGACCCACAGATTGCAGTAGCCTTTCTGAAGCAGATTTTTGCTGTCAAAACAGCTGTCTTTAATGAAAACATGTGTGGAGCAATATAGATTGTTTAAGAAGTATAATATTCACAGCTGTCTGTTAGAGTGCAGATGTTTGTATATGGTATACAGAACATTGTACAGTTAATAATGAAGGATATGAACAGAAATTCATAGAGAGTTGCTGGAGGGGAGCCATTGGAAGTGGACATGAGCTCCACAAAGATGAGTGTGTCATTCAAAGGTCTTCTTACACAAATTGGTTATTTTATTAGGATGAAATGGAGAAAAATGAAAAGAAGAGCAGGGATGTAGTGGGCAGCATTAGTTCTAGCATTCCTGCTAATCATTTGTGGAGTAGAGATGGAATGCATAAGGATGATTTTGAAGAGAATTGCCAAAGACATGGTGCATATGAAACACAAGAAAAGAAGAATAGATAAACAATTGATCAGAAATATGGAAGAAATTAAAATGAGATGGTTAATTTTGAAAGAAAAAATAGAAGAAAAAAATCACTAAATCAGAGCTGCAGTAAAGTGTGACATGCATGGAAAGCATTGAACAAGCTAAAGAAAGAGGAATATAATCATCTTTGAATGCACGGAAGTAAGAGACACAAAGATCTGGCAATAAGTGATAGAGCTCGCGAGGGACAAATTAAATTGATTTCTTTACATTAATGTTAATGGAGCAATTTTTGGTTGATAAAATAATGAAGAATGGTCGGATGAAGTGCATATATATATATATATTTTTTTTTTTTTATGAAAATAATGGAAAGTAATATTAATGGTGTTAGGAAAATGCAGAGAACCCATAATAGCAAAATTAGTGCAGTATATTTCAAATGGAAAATTTAAGTTATATAGCGAAGCTTCAGGGTTCAAAAATTGTCATTGAATGTAACTACAGCAAAAAAGTAAAATAAGTTAGAAGTAACTTCATTATACATGTTTGCCTGGCATATAGGCCACGGTCCATATGTTTTCATTGCCGGCCAGGAAGCCTAAGCATTTATGTAAGTTTGACATACTTTAATGTGGGAAATAAAGAAAGCTAGAGATCGAGATGAAGGGCTTTTGAAAGAGGACTGACACTGTGGATAGATGAAGTCAGACAGGATATTGGTCAGCAAATACAACACAAGCTTTGTCACAAAAAACAACTGAAAGAAACATAAGAAGAAGCAATGGAGAGGGACAGGGGGTCATAGTCGTGAAACGAGAGAGACAAAAGAGCGATGTGGAGAAGGACAAGAAATGATAATGTAATGTTAGAAGCAGAGAGATGGGAGAGACATGAGCAACAGGAACAGTGGTCAATATCGCCATCACAATGGATTTCACTATCACATCAACGGAGGAATGTAAGGCAGTTGTTGCCGATGTATATATGTATTTACCTCTAATCATGCTTGATTTGGAATTCATATATTTACCACAAATTCTAATGCGCATATTTTGTTATTTCCATTCATATTGTGTATTTTGTTTATTTCTGTGATGTATTTGTTTGTGTGTATAATGAGGGTAAGGCATGTGTTTGGAGGTGTATGTCTAGGGTGCAAGCCATATTTCAGATTTAGAATTTACATTCTAAAGGTAGCGGCCATGATAGCTAAGTCACCATGGAGCACCAACCACATGTTGAGATTAGGTCACATGTGTGTGATGTATTGACGTGCTGGCCAATGGAGCCACAACAACCACTCCAGTGAAGGACGTTGAGGGGGTTAGCGTCGCTTGCATTCCAGGCACTGAGGGACGTTTGGAGGACTCTGGAAAATGTTGCCGTAGGGAACAGACGGACATTACGGATGTCTGTTAGGAGATGCACATTGAGTTATATTTGCGATGTATCACACGTGCTGTTAATCAGAGCTTGAATGCAATAATGTGGGGAATTTGAACATTTCAGCCACCCCACGTGTGCTTATAAATAGGTTCGATACACAAAGGTAAAGTGAATCATTCGTGTAAAAGTGTTTTGTGTTTTCTTTACCAACCTGCGTTGCCTCCGGAACTGCTGTCATCTATCCTCACCCTGAGACCCAAAAGAGAAGCCCATACAACCTAAACTCCATTCCATTGAAAGCTAGCCAGGATTGGAAAGACGACGCCAGCCTGCAGCCCACACGTGGGACCATTGAGATGGGGGAATAGTCTCATATTTAGGATGCTAGCTGCAACTGACCATGTGGGACCATTGACACAGGGGAATCGTCTCTTATTTAGGATGTTAGCTGGCAACTGACCATGTGGGACCATTGACACAGGGGAATCTTCTCTTATTTAGGATGCTAGCTGGCAACTGACCATGTGGGACCATCGAGATGGGGGAATCATCTCTTATTTAGGACGTTAGCTGCAACTGACCATTGAGATGGGGGAATCATCTCTTATTTAGGATGTTAGCTGGCAACTGACCATGTGGGACCATTGAGATGGGGGAATCTTCTCTTATTTAGGATGCTAGCTGGCAACTGACCATGTGGGACCATTGAGATGGGGGAATCATCTCTTATTTAGGACGTTAGCTGCAACTGACCATTGAGATGGGGGAATCATCTCTTATTTAGGATGTTAGCTGGCAACTGACCATGTGGGACCATTGAGATAGGGTAATCGTCTCTTATTTAGGACGTTAGTTGGCAACTGACCATGTGAGACCATTGAGATGGGGGAATCATCTCTTATTTAGGACGTTAGCTGGCAACTGACCATGTGGGACCATTGAGATGGGGGAATCGTCTCTTATTTAGAACGTTAGCTGGCAACTGACCATGTGAGACCATTGAGATGGGGGAATCATCTCATATTTAGGACGTTAGCTGGCAACTGACCATGTGGACCATTGAGATAGGGGAATCATCTCTTATTTAGGATGCCAGCTGGCAACTGACCATGTGGGACCATCGAGACAGGGGAATCGTCTCATATTTAGGATGCCAGCTGGCAACTGACCATGTGGGACCATCGAGACAGGGGAATCGTCTCATATTTAGGATGCCAGCTGGCAACTGACCATGTGGGACCATCGAGACAGGGGAATCGTCTCATATTTAGGATGCCAGCTGGCAACTGACCATGTGGGACCATCGAGACAGGGGAATCGTCTCATATTTAGGATGCCAGCTGGCAACTGACCATGTGGGACCATCGAGACAGGGGAATCGTCTCATATTTAGGATGCCAGCTGGCAACTGACCATGTGGGACCATCGAGATGGGGGAACCAACTCAAATTACTCAAGAAGGCTGTTGTAAGGAGCAATGGTGGAGCTAGGTGTTTGAAGTCATGGAAATTTTAGTGCATGGTCAGTGCCAGTCAATACTAGGTGGGAAAAGCTGTATGTAGAGGTACTTCAGTGAGTCAGCGTGGGGAAAACGCTCAGGCAATGACCTTGGAGGCAGCTGCAAGTTATATGGAAAGAGGGAGCATTGAGCTTGGGCAAATTTGATTATTTTGGGAGGATAGGCCTTTGTTGTTTTTAATTTAACATACCCCTGGCAAGGAGCAATGGTGGAGCTAGGTGTTTGAAGTCATGGAAATTTTAGTGCATGGTCAGTGCCAGTCAATACTAGGTGGGAAAAGCTGTATGTAGAGGTACTTCAGTGAGTCAGCGTGGGGAAAACGCTCAGGCAATGACCTTGGAGGCAGCTGCAAGTTATATGGAAAGAGGGAGCATTGAGCTTGGGCAAATTTGATTATTTTGGGAGGATAGGCCTTTGTTGTTTTTAATTTAACATACCCCTGGCATACTGATCCATCATTAGGGAGAGGAGTATCTTAGCAAGTAGATGGAATAGACATAAGTAACAGAATCTGCAAAATTACAGGAGTTCACATTTGAGAGAAATGTTTAATATTATATTAAGAAATGAATTGCAGATTATATGCTGGAACATGAAGTAAGTGAAGAATGAAGAAATAATATACTTGTTACAGGCAGGTGCTGAAATTACTATAATTGACACATGACTGTATGAGGACATTGACATTGAAGTGGCTTAGGAGAGAGTGGTTCATAAGAGAAAGTTTGCAGGGAAAAGTGATGACTGGTCACTTAGTGTTATGGTATAGGGGAGATGGTAAGAGTGTGTATATAACCAGAGTTTTACAACCCAAATTTGTTAAATAAATTAGGGCAAGACATAAAAGAACTGAAAATAAATACATGGAAAAATGTATAATAATGGGAGACTGTAACACAACTGTAGGTGAGGCACCAATTATTATTATTATTATTATTTGTTTTTTTGTTTTTTGTTTTTTTGTAGCTTAACGTCCTTTAACCTGGTTAGTCATATCGGACGATGAATGAATGATTTCGGGGTCCATGGAGCTTAAAGTTACTCAACATTTATCTTCTCAGGATAAGGGAAAACCCTGAAAAAAACCTTATCCGGGCAACTCACCCTAAGCGAAATTTGAACTCACAACCTTTCAAATATGAAGCAGACGTGCTACCACCACACTACCCACATGGACACAAATTAAATTGGTGTACATTCTGACGATGGTGTATATGGCCACTCTCACTTTGGTATGCAGCAGTCGGGCTGAAATATGGTAAACACAGGAAGTGACACGCCAGTAACCAGAAGCTCTAGAGCATGCCAGATTCTTCCAGAAGCTTTTGTGACATCATTTCTAGCTATAAAATGAAGGAAGAATTGCAAGCCAATTGATTGAGTTGTGAGTCAGACTTCCAATTGGAGTGTTAGCATGCAGTGACATACAAAGTCAACAACCATTGAGTGAATTGTTTGCAGCAGTTAATTAAAGACTTTATTTGTTTCCAATTTTTGAGTTAATAAAGACATTAGTTCTTTGGTATCAGGAGTAGGATTTTTACATAAAAATGGAGGTAATGATAAAAAGTTTGTTTGCTAAAATGAAAATGGAATCTGGAATGGAAGAAATGAAATTTGGCATGGAGAACATATGAAATGAATGTGAATTGCACAATGCAGAACCTAAAGCAGACTTTTCTATCAAATTCGATGAGCAACTGGCCAGCATGAACAAAAGCTTAGGGGAACAATGAAGAATCTTGGCAATTGCATTGATGGCCTAGAAGACCTCGGGAAATGTGTTAATGCCTGCACAGCGGCACCAAGCAACTGAACACCATTGTGGAAAAGATGCATGGCAGAAAGTTGAAAGACTTGAAGGTCGAGATGCCAGGATGCAACACAACATCTGCACGTGTCAACTCACCAAATATAACCTTCTGCTGATCATTTGCCACCCACAACCGATTGTCAGCAGAAGAGAAAGCTGCAGAACTGATAGCAAGCCTCTAGGGACGGGTGGCTAAACGTACTGAAGCAATCCCAATGCCAGCAAATTCCAGGGAGTTCTGGGAGGCCCTTAAGAATTGCCTCAGGAACCATAGCTTGGCTGCAGCCAAGCTTAAGGTGAAGCTGTAATAGCCAGCTGAGACAATGTAAGAGTTTGTCCTAGTTAGAGGCAGTCAAATCAGCTTTCAGTCTCACTTGTTTCTCGCTGCCACTAACCATGCCTCTCGCAGCCAGTACAGGAGCTGAACGTATGACTGGCAAGAAGAGAGTTGACTAATGAGCTTACGAGATTCCCGTTTACTTGCAAGACTCACGAGTCTCATTAATAACAAGACTGTGGTGTAATGCGCAGAAACTCACAGAATCTGAATGCAAATGATCTATATTTTTGTTATAAATTTGTATATAAACATTTTTGAAGCAGTAATTCTGTTATCCACTCTAATCTAAGCACATGATTATTTTTTTCGTCCAACCAGCTCATAAAAATCTGTCAAAATCCATCAAAATTAGTGATTTCCGTATTTTCTTTCAAAAATAAAAATTGAAACTCAAGGTCAGCACTTTGGAACAATTTCTTGGTCAGGTCTGAAAGATGATCAAGGGAAGTGATTAACTACAAACAACATGAGAACAGCTTCTGCAGCTGCAGGTTCATACATGTCTTTAATAGGCTGAAATGGTATTTTTGAGTGTGAAGTTAAAAAGGGTTCAGCTGCTTTTAGATGTTTCTTATTTTTTTCCATTAAAAAGTAAATCTGACAAGCGCACATTACATTGCATTGGCAGTATTGGCACATCTAACCATTCCTTTAATTGTTCATTATTTAACCATTCTTTTCTAAAATGTTGTACATACCACAAAGCCTTCCGTTCAATTAGACAGTTAAAAAGAAGCACGCATTAGCACTGCATTCACTATGCTGAACTCAGAATCCACTCTGATAAACACACGTGGCCATACACCACAGTGTCATGTTTGCGGAGTTGTTCAGTCATCCGAGAAGTTTGTTGTTGTTAGATCTATATAAAAGATAGCCGTTACATTGCTTAACAGACACTATCTTATAGGTACAGAAAGATTTACATCCGTGACAGTTTTTCTAAAGAAAATCAACATAATATTACTTAATAATTGCTAATAACATCCGTCAAAAAATCTGTCATCCGTGAAAACTAAAATTTGCCCATCACATAACTTGGCAACCCTGTTGCTCACTAAAACTTTTGTATAGGATGAAGAAGTGCTATTCCGTTTATAAATCGCAACGCTAGACAGTTCCATTTTATTCAAGATCACAGCAGCTGCAGAAATATGCGAAACTGATACGTTACCAACTGTGTTGATGGGTGCAAGCCAATGTAGCATCGAGACATAACATACCAGAAGTGATGACAAAACTGTAGCAATCCTTTGAATGATTAGAAAATTGTCTATAAAATTGTTAAAATGGGCTAAAAGTTGATAAAATTATGAATGTTTATCTAAATGAGAATATATACTAAAGCAATATTTGCCTAAGATCTGTAAGTTCTATTATTTCATCTGTTTAAATGATTTGAGATAAATCGCCTACCAAGACAGGAATGACATGCTAGAGAACGGGTTAAAAACTAAATATGGTATCAATGAATCTGCAGATATAAATGTACGTGGTGTCCACTTTTATTACAAATAAATTTAAATATTTTATTACTCCTAAGAAGTTTACGTTGCATGAAGTAATTCTATTTTTGGTTTTATAGGAAGTTTGAGTATAAGTTATATACATAGCAACACAAATGATAGGTGTGTCATTAACATTAATAACAATGTTTAACAAATTTGGATATACATATGTGCTGTTAAACGATGAGTCATCTTGTGTTATTAATAGGGCCTGGAGTTTTAGCTTCTTATAAATGCAGTTTTAGCCTTTTATTATCTTCTTTAACCTCATTAGGTTTATAAACAATTTTCCTAGCTTTTTCTAGACTTTTAAACAGTACTCTTGCCTTTTTCCTAGCTATTTAAGGAAGTCGACGACAAAAGCCTTTGAAACATAATATAGATAAAAATATGAAAACTATTTTACTTCACAGAAGCATGCTATTAAGATATACAGTAATTTAAAACAATGTATTACTCAGTAAACATGTGCCAGACCATTGTAATTAACATATCAAGCACATGTTTTTAATATATAGCACTCACATAGAATAAAGTTCACTTGGTAGCATTGTTGCTATACACACCAACCACATTTGCCAATTTTCTGTTGTTGTTTTAATATATTCCTATAGGCAAAAAAAGATCTTACAGCATCGCAAGATGTCGCGCAATTTCTATACCAGAGCATTCTATCCCTGGATAACCCCACATGTACACTCAAAACAAAACTAAACCAATTGCTAACAAAAATTGTTAATTCAAAGGAACTGAAGAAGAAAAAACACAAAATTTAAGTTTAGCAAGTTTTAGGTCATAATGTCCCATTTAGCTTTTTTAGGCTGAATAAGATTAGCATCCAAACCTCTTGAAATGTAAAAGTACTTTGAAGCTTTCTAATATACTAGGAGAAAATTAGATTAAAATCTAAAAATCCAGCCCCTAGTTATTACGTAACCAATTTATTCCACAGATCATTTGTCAACTACTCCGCCTGTAGTTACGAGAATTCTCGAGTCGCCTTGCTTGTGAGCACTAGTTCTCGAGCGTGGCGTGGCTTATGAGTAACGAGCAAGAGCTGCATGGGTTTTGACCGGCTCTAGTCCTAGTCATCGAACAGCTTGCGAACAAAGCCCCAGTGAATCTACCTCCTAGTTACATAACCCAGGAAGCTCCCTACTCCTTCATCGATGGGGTGCATGGCACCAAGATATAACAACATCTAATTAATGCTCTGTGACTATAACATGATCCATGGGCCATTGACAGCAGCACTAGAATGAAGGCAGCCAAGGTTATAGCAGTCGAGTTTTTGGTACGTAGTAGGGGCAGAGACTCGGTCCAGGGACATTGACAAAGATCTTTCAGTGGTTTGTGTTGGGATTACGGCCAGCCAGGACACCTGGCACGCTACTGTCCACACCAAGACATGGACCTGGTGGCACCTGCACATAGACAGGAAAGCGCAGGCCTGAGTAGGGAGCAAGAGCTCTCGGAAAGACCCTCTACTCCAACAGTAAGGTTGCAAAGTAGATTGCAGTGCAGAAGGATATAAGGTGTTACTTAACACACATTCTTGCATATTACACGAAAAAGGGGCTACTTACAGAAGCTCAACACAGAGTTAACCTCTGGACAAAGTTTCACAGAAAGAACAGTTGAATATCCATATTCGATTCCTGAATAAGACAAGAAACCTGGTGATTAGTCATTACCTAACCTCTGCTTTTTTTTTTCTAACACAACAGCAAATTAATTAAAAAGAACTCCTAAAAGCAATGTTGGATGACCTTTCTGGTTCTGGCATCACTACATGAAAGGTGTTACAGATTAGTATAAATAGTTTAATAGTTAACTTTAAGGTACTGAAGGATTTGAAGAAAATTACAAAAGACATGATAATCCAGTGATTATGGACATTGGAAGTTATGGACTTCATGTAGTCCATGGACCATTCAAGAATGGCATTAAGAATACTTGTTGGCCATCAGTAGAAAATCTTTTTTACTTAAATGGATGCCAGCTGGATGAGTCAGCTACTCGCATTACAGAAATAACTATTTTTCTCCAAATGTTTCTGATGGCTTGAATATAAAAGTGTGGCTAAATGAGCTATCAAAATGCTTCCACATCCTAAATAATCTGATGTTTTCCATTCACATGACTTTCTTTACATCTCTGCAACAAATTATTGTTAAAAAGCTAATGCTTCTATTAAATTCATGCTAATCGAGAAAAAACTAGCAGAAACAGTCTTATTACTTTCTTCCTTGTAAGTAGAAGCGAAATAAGGGAGTACCATAGGTTAATTACAAATTCCTGTACGAGAAAAGCTTTTTAAAGCTGAAGCCAAAAACAAGGAATACCTCAAAAACAATCAACTCCACGAAAAAAATGTATATAACATAAATTGTGTGTTCTAATGTGCTCTACATATTTTGGTAAGTTTTTGCATATCTCATTCGGTCTAGCAGTTATACAAAATTCTGTAAATTTCATCCAGAATAGAAAAAGGCTTCAGAGGCTATTCCCAGAAGATTTAAGATATACATTTTATTTGTCAGTCTTTAATATATGATATTTTAATCAAAATCATTAGAGCCATTTTTGAGAAAATCAAAATTTTCGAAAAAAGTTCCATGTAAATGGTAGTTGGGGGTGGGGGATTTTCTTTTTGAGAAGTTTGTCAAACCAGGAGTAATTACAAAGCGTGAATGAAAACACTTTAGTTAACATAAATCTGTGAATTGATGCAAATCTTTTTCCAGCAAAACAAATTTACCTGGGATTCAAAACTAGAACAGCAATAAGAAAATTAGAAGATGCCTCAAAGACAAATTTAAATTTATGATTTGACATAAAAACTTATTTAGTGAAGGGGTTCAGAAAATACAAGAATGGACCCCTGTGAAATTCAAATTTTGGAAAGGTGTCTCCAGCCTTAATTCTGCATCTGTATTAACTAATGTCGACTGAGCTCAATCTATCAAGGCACTAGAGCTCTCTAAAAAGAATGGGAGTTGAAGCAATGAAGCAAGGAGAGAATTTAAAACTGTATGCTCTTTGGTTGATATGCAACAACTTGCATTTTCACTGCTTGTAAGAAGGAATTCTGAACTCTCACTCTAGTGTGACTCACAAATTTCTCAAGAAGGTAATTAAAATCTTACTGACCTCGTCACATGGCAGTGCCAACATAATTTTGTATTATCTATAAATGTCAACATTATTGCAGAAAATATGAAAGAAACTTCAATTATTGTTCAGTACAACATTAATGATTTTATTTGCTGAAGGAGATATTAGAAATTGCAACATTTTGCAAGAAATGCACATTACAGTTATAAGGACACACAGTTACAAAAGCAGCAGACCAAACACAAAATGCAAAAAATCTTCCGAGGAGCAGTTAAAAACCTTAGCAAACATGATGGAAAAAGCATGATTGCAAGCTAGTGGATAAATTCATGAATTGAAACTGTTAGGAGCCAATGCCTAATTTGATAGCTGTGTATAATAACACTACCAGATGTTTCTATGTTTACAAAACAGAGGCCTTTCTGCATTGTCTGTCATTAGGATCAGAGCTGAAGAAGGGCACAAACCAAAGTTTGATCTGCTAATACAGTGAAGTTTAATGTTTTATGATTGACTGTTGCAAATTTATGATTTTTGTTATCAACTCTGCATTTACTTTATTGTAATAATTCATACTGTGGTTGCACATGATTATTTTTTGCAAACCTATTATATCCACCCCTAGAGTCATATATTACATGAATTTGCATAGCTTCCAGTATACTCTTTCATGCTGTGAACTCTGTTTATGTGAAATCATATTTTGTCCCTGTGGAATTGGTATGTGAAAAGTGGTTGTTGTTGCAATCTATGTTATATCCATGTTTGCAATCCCTGCAAACCATATTATGTCCACATCCATTTTTCTCAGGATGGTTACCCTGAAAATCATTATTGTTGCATATGTACGAAGGATTTGTGACTGGAGTTGATTCATAAAACATTGAAATCTTTCAGGCTCAAGGTCACACTGCCAAAATGTAAACAAATCATCCCATCAACAAACTATGTACTCCCTCCTTTTTCTCTCAGATCCCCCTCTTCACTCCTGCTACTCAACCATGACCTCAATCTGGTCATCGCGGTGATATATCCTTTTTTTACCCCTTTCATTCCCCACCCCCCATGTTCCATCCATTGCCTCACCTATCACCCTCTCTATAGCTATTATTCCATGCCCTCTTTGCTGTATAATTTCTTCCACATCTCTCATAATGTTCACGTGCATCATCTCACCCCTTTTCCTTATTAACCTGCTGACCGATTAATTGCAGCTGCTTCTCTGTTGATCTGTCCATCCCCTCGTACCCTGCCACAACACTTAACTCTGTCTTCTCCTACCTTAGTTTGCTCCTTCTTTCTGCTGCAAATGACCTCCCCTCTCTCCACTGCAAGTTCTCCTTCCCCTGACTTTGCTGTGCTGTTTTTTGTTCCTTCCCCTTCATTCTCCTCTCTGCCAGTCGCTTCACTGCTCCTAGATGTACCTTTTTGTAGAGTACACTCTTACTGGCCTTTCACCTCATAAACTGACATTAGCTGAACTCTTGCTTTATCTTTGAATTTGCTACTTCCTACCCCTCTTCTTGTACATATATTCCTTCTGCCATATGTCCCTAATCTATAGTTTGCAGTTTCTAATATAATTGAAATTGTAATGTGTTCTTATTGTCAATTAGTGTTTCTTTTTACTTTCTCTAGCGTGTATGTACAATGTACATAGTAGCTAGAGAAGGTACTGTATTCCACCACCAAAAATTTGATACCAAGATTTCACAGGAAGTACATTATTTTAAGGGTCCTCTGAATCCAAAAAAAGCTATTTTTAGATAAAGGTCTTGTGCGGGTACGTGTGTGCACAGCATAACTTAAAAGTGAGAAGTTAAATACCAAACTTGGTATTTAAGTTCATTCATATCTTCCAAGGATGCAACACAGATTTTCAGGAAAATCCTCCCCCTCCTCCAACTACACTTTACTTGGAACATTTTTTGAACATTTTGATTTCCTCAAAAATGGCTAACAATTTTTATTAAAATACCATGTGCCTAATATAACTTTATGACAAACTAAAATCATATTGTGAATTTTCTGGGAATAACCTCTGAAGACCTCTTCATTCTGGAATACTTTTGTATAGCTTTAGTGTAACTGGTAAACCGAAAGAGATAGACAAAAACTTTCTATACAAAAAATGTGGATCTCGTTAAAACACACAATTTATGTCATATATATACAGGGTTACTACAAAAGAAATAAACGACTTCAACTGCCTGTAAAACAAAAACTATTAGAGATAGCAACCTAATTATTTTGGAGGTATGTTGAGAAACTCTCAAAGTTTCATTTGTTACTATTGGTAACGCTGTAGTGTTTTGTTTGTTGTTGCAGAAGCTGAAATGGCGGAAAATCCTGTGGAAAAGGCATATTGCGTGTTGGAATTTGCTAGAACGCAATCAGCAACTGTTGTCCAACGACATTTTAGAACAAGTTACCACATAAATGAAATGATGCGCTCACAAAAACCAGCATCGTCTTCATCATGTAGCAACATGTCGATGCAAAAGTCACGCTGTATGACCGTATCTTCTTCACTCAGAAACTGCAACATCTGTAATCTGTAAGGCATCATGTGCAGTCGCTTCTGCAAGATTTTCCATACAGTTTGCTGTGGAATTTGTAATTGCATGCTTGCCCTAGATGTCGATTTCTGTGGGCTTCTTATGTAGGCAGAACGAACACGTTCAACGTTTTCTTCCGAAACTCTTGGTCTTCCCGAGCTCTTCCCTTTGCACAAACATCCTGTTGTCTCGAATTGTCTATACCAGTCATAGATTGACTGTTTAGTCGGTGGCGTTTTGTGGTAACGTGTTCTAAAATGTCGTTGGACAACAGTTGCTGATTGCGTTCTAGCAAATTCCAACACGCAATATGCCTTTTCCACAGGATTTTCTGCCATTTCAGCTTCTGCAATAACAAACAAAACACTACAGCGTTACCAATAGTAACAAACGAAACTTTGAGAGTTTCTCAACATACCTCCAAAATAATTAGGTTGCTATCTCTAATAGTTTTTGTTTTACAGGCAGTTGAAGTTGTCTATTTCTTTTGTAGTAACCCTGTATATATATATATATATACTAGCTGCTGCCCCGGCTTCGCACGGGTAGTGTATCTAATGAAAAGAATACAAGCAAATTCTTCCGTTTACAGTATGACCATGCAATGAAGTAAAATTACAATTAAATAATTTGACAGTACTTTATTGTAATGCCTTGTAATGTACAATTTTCCTTCCAGAGAGAAAACAAATAGCGCTGATGGTTTGCCGACTCTCAAGCATGCAATGTACAACTACCCATTCAAAAAACATGACAATTCAAGGTATATTCCACACACTTCTAATGATTGACCTTGGTATTTATAGTCATTGCGAAAGCGCGCTGGAAATAACACGCTTAAATTCAAAAGGAAAGTCGGTTGACATTAGTGATATTCTTTTGAATAAGTATATCCTCACCTTTGAGCTTTCCTGTGTTATAGTAGCTTAAATTAAAATTTTCATAATTTTTTTAACAGTAAGTTTTGTTCTGCTGCATAATTTTGGCTGATTGAGATTATGTAACATAATTATCACTGAATCAACCCTGAGCTGTAAATTGTGAGGCGGTATTCCTGGCAAATCCAATGAATTTAGGAATTCAGTAAGATAACTGACGACTTCATTTGGATTGGTAATGGAATCGATCAACTAAAATGAATGCATTTGTCCATCAATTTTAACCTTTATTTTTATATTCAAATAATCTACATTCTTATTAGTTGCTACTAAAATGGCTCGATCGCTCAACCAAGCATAATTTTTGTAATTTGCACAAATATTTGGAAACACTTTCGATATTAATTCTTCCTTTGACGTTGTGAAGTGACAAAAATGTGATGGAAATGAAATGAGGCCAGAAGTGTCAACAGTAATTTACCATTGCAAATGTCTAATAATGCCTTTGAATCTGAAAAGTGCAATGAAGTGCTATGATCTGAGCAATGTAGCATTTATAGTTGGTATTGCGAAAAGGACGAAGTCAGAGCACCCATAAGGTATTGTGGAAAGGATGTCATGCAGTTAACAGCGTGGGTAAGCAAGGATGTCATTGGCATAACAGTAATGGCAGCCCTTTCATAGTGTGGCGGGTAAATGCTGACAGAGGTAATGAATTACATTAAGGAGACAGTCACAAAGTAACATTCATGCATCTTCCGAATCTCTTTCTTTCCTTTACTCCTAATGATTTCCACCTCTTTCTTTATTCTCTCCTATGTCAAAACAGCCATTTTTAAGGCTAACAATGACATAACTAAAGAGCAAGTAGATCTGGTAGGGCAATTGATAAGTTTTTATTTGGTGATAGCTTTGTGTAATTTCTGTATTTTACCCAAAATATTACTTGATCAAATGTATTAAGAGCACCACAATTGCAGTGTGATGGTGACGCAGGTATCTTCATGTTCTTTAGCTAGCTCATGTACCTCATAACCTCAAATAACCAACATCTGCAATAGGAACTTAAATCTAAAACAGGTCCCATCATTTCTTCACCATTTTCAGATTCCAAGAAGGGTTAATAAAAATGGCGTGTTATTTATGGACGCTCTTTAACTGCTGTGGTTCTCTGCGTGAAAGACCGCTTAATTTTGCTCAGAGGCCTTTCTATCAGCTTTAAGGTTCTTTGACGTGCTGTAAATCTATGACACAGGACCAATGGCTTTACTTCGCTTCCGAAGGAAGCCATGCTAAGGATTTTTACACCCGAAAAAAATCCATCATCCTCCGCGTGTTTGAACCCGCGACCTTGGATATATGAAGTTAGCATGGTAACCATTACACCATGGAGGGCGACCAAAGAAGGGTTAATGGTTATAACTTGTTCATTTTAAAGAATTACAACAAAAATATACTTGTTTCTTTATTTAAACAATGTGACCAATGGAAACATAGTTAATACATAAGAAATATATCTGATTGTCAGAGTTACCTTGCGTCACTGTCTCCATAACCAGGTGCATTCCCTTAGCATTGAAGAAGAAAAATAAAGCAATAAGTACTACGGCCATCTGGTGGCAAATAAATAAGTACGTATTTTAGGTGTTCTTCGCCAGGAAAGAAATATATTTGATTTTCAGTTACATAGCTTGCGTCATTATCTCCATAACTGGGTGCATTCCCTTAGCACTGAATGGGGAAGAAAAATAAAGCAGTAGGTAGTACAGCCATCTGGTGGCAAATAAATAAGTATGTATTTTAGGTGTTCGTTGAAAAGCAAGTAGATCTGGTTGGGCAATTGATAAGCTTTTATTTGATGATAGCTTTATGTATTAAATTTCTTCATTTAATCCAAAATATTACTTCATCAAATGTATTAAGAGCACTGCAATTGTAGTGTGACGGTGACACGGGTATCTTCAAGTTCTTAGCTAGCTTATGTACCACATAACGTCAAATAACCAACATCTGCAATAGGAAGTTAAACCTAAAACGGATCCAGTCATTTTTCCGCCATTTTCAGATTCGAAGAAGAGTTAATGGTTATGTGCATTGTTTATAGCTTGATCGTTTTAGAGAATTACATCAAAAATATACTAATTTCTTTATTTAAATGATGTGACCAAGGGAATGATAGTTAATACATAAGAATATATTTGATTTTCACAGTTATCTTGCGTCATTGTCTCCATAACCGGGTGCATTCCCTTAGCATTGTAGAATAAAAATAGAGCAGTAGGTACTACGGAAAATAATAAGTACGTATTTTAGGTGTTCGTCACCAGGAAAGCTTCTTTATTTTAAACGATAAGAGTAAGGAAAGGGCAGTTGATACATAAAAGTGGATTTGAATTTCACTGCTGTGCATTGTGTCATCCCGATAAACATTTGCGTTACCTTAACATTGGATGGGAAGGGAAAATACCATTATTGCCATCTAGTGGCAAATAAATAAGTACTTACTCTAGCTGTTAGTTGCCAGGAAAGCCGTTTGCTGCTTTATTTTATACAATAGAAGTAAAGAGAGGACAGTTAATATATTAAAATGTATTTGATTTTCACTGCTGCGTTGCGTCATTGTGTCGATAAACTGGTGCGTTACCTTAACATTAAATGGGGAGGGTTGAATATAGCAGTACTACGACCATTTAGCAACAAATAACCGTGATACCACTGCCATCTGGTAGCTATTAACCGAAATGCGTTCATTTGGCATGGTTTTTATTCATATTATGAGATTTTAAATACTTTCCTGTACTATTTTTAATCATTTTCTTTTACACAAACCTTATTGTGACAATAACGAACACAATAAAAAAAGAATTGTTCAATTTGATGCAGTTGTTGGGAAGTGATATGCGTACATACATTTCAGTGATTACTTTTATATATATATATATATAGATTATTTATTATTTTTATTTTAGATTTAACTATTTCTGAGATATACCTTGTTATTAGTTTCAGTTTTAAGCTACTTACACTTTTCTCAAATATGAAGCCATCTTTCTTTTCATGTCTCTTTCGTTTACTCCAGTAAACAAATGAACCGAGTTTCAATTGTTTCTCATAGTGACTGGCTTTTAAAAGATTTGACTATTCTTGCCTGATGTATGCCATATTTCCCTTTTACTCACAAAGAAGCAAGTAATAAAACTAATTCTGCTAATGTTTATCTTGATTAGCATAATTCGGATAAAGAATAATTTTTTGTGAGAAAAGTGTGTTCATGGAATAGCTAGAGAAAGTCATGTGAATGGAACAAATATTTTTTTAATTATAAAACCTGAGAAAAACTTGCATGGTGGTACATGGTTTATAACACTTACACAGGTTTATAACACTTACACAGGTTTACAGCAAAGCAGTATCAGTTTCCTTATGTTTAGACTAAGATAAAATAAAGCACAAAGTTATGTTAGCAGTATCATTTTTGATTTCAAGTTCTCCAGTTTTTATTAGAATTGAATGGCAGATTGAGGAACAGAAGTACTTTATGTGTTATTAGAAATTATGAGAAAAAGGAAGTATAGAAAAGTACTTTAAAAAAATAAGTGTTCCTTAGAAACAATATTGTTCATATAAAAGTTACTTCTCTTGTTTTATTCTCATAAAACTTTTTTAACTATGGGTGTAATCATTAGATTTACACATCTCTCAGAAACGCTTAATTTTTCTCAACAAAAAAGGGTGACTTCAAATTCAGAGGAACCTCACATCATAGTGCATTTTCTTTTTTAGCTATGTATATAAAGGAGGAAAAAACAATGATGTTATTGAAGAAAATATACTCTGGAGTTCCTATCTATCAGGGGTGTTCAAAAAGTGATTAGAAAAAAATAGAAAAACAAACTAATTTTGCTACTTTTTTTTTTTTTTTTTTTCAACATAATCTCCTTTTAGCTTGATACATTTTTCATAGCATTTCTCCAACTGTTTTAAGCCTTCTTAAGATTTTGGAAGTTCCTCAAATAGGCATCTGTTTGGGAGATGACCTCTTTGTTAGATGTGAATTGTTTTCAGCCAAGCCACTTTTTCAAGTTTGAAAATAAAAAAAAAAGTCACTG
Source organism: Hymenopus coronatus (assembly GCA_030762935.1). Taxonomy (NCBI): domain Eukaryota; kingdom Metazoa; phylum Arthropoda; class Insecta; order Mantodea; family Hymenopodidae; genus Hymenopus; species Hymenopus coronatus. The sequence goes on along the minus strand of CM060894.1, from coordinate 127,109,053 downwards.
GGGGCTAAATTTGGTGAACATGGTGGATGTTGTAGTAATTCAAACTTTAATTCTACAGTTTTCACATCAAAACTGCGCAAATGTGCACCCTTGCATTGTCTTGATGGAAGAGAATCCTTTTCTTTGCCAGATAAGGGCATTTTTTCTTGATTTCTCTGTGCAGCAGGTGCAATAACGATGCATAATACTCTCCTTCTTTCCTTTTCACCAATGTAGATGATTCCATGTGCATCACAAAAAACAGGCCATTGCTTTGTAGATTTCACCACCTTTGCCTTCTTCGGAGCAGCCTGTAGAAACCCACAGTTTTGACTGTACTTTTGTCTCTAGAGTGTAGTAGTGTATCCATGTTTCATCCACAATTATATATCAATGCAGAAATTTAACAGAATTGCTGTGGAAAAGTGCAAAACCAGCTTCCAAATCGATCATACGATTGCATTTATTCTCCATTGACAGCAAATGTGGCATCCATCTTACCGAGACCTTTGACAGACCTAATTTTTGGTGCAAAATTGGGATATGCCTGTGGCACCTACTATTTCAATCACTCAAAACCATATCCTGGATTTTGCCAATCATTTCAGAAGAAGTCACTTCTGGACGTCTGGACAATGTTATGTCATCATTTGTGGATGTATGGCCACATTTAAATTCATTTATCTAATTATAAATTGTTGCAAACATAGGAGCAGATGTGCAATAAACTTCATCCAACTCAGATTTTATGTCTTTCAGTGTTAAGCTTTTGAAATAGAAGTGTGTAATCACCACACGAAACTTGTATTTTTCCATCTTTCTAAATAAGTACAAGATTGTTAATTCAATCGCCTATGGCAACAAAACCAAGTGATGAATGTAGCTTAAACTTTAACTGCCAATTAGTAAGAGACGACAGTTACTAAATACAAACTTTTTTTTTTTGCTACGAGTGTAATTTCTTGGATTTTCTAAGGACTTATTGAAAGTCCTCAGTAAATTTTAAATCCATGTATATACCATATATCTTAGATTACTTTCATTTGCCATCATTGGCTCTTGCCCAGTATTGTTTGTAGGTTTACTGTCTCCTTGACAAACCTGGAAATTACCTTGAAATTGATTTTCAAATTTTGCTAGGCACAATGAATATATAACATGTGTTTAAAGTTGAGACAAAGAATTTTGTGACTGGAATTGTATGCAAGAAGTGGAATGGTAACATTTTTATGTAATATTTGAGTCAATTTTATTGCAACCTGCTTCAGTTAACTTATTTGCTAACAGGATATGTTTCACAGCATGTTCTGTTAGTAAATAAAGTTAGTGAAGGAAGTTGAAATGAAACTTGAAGGTTACCTAACAAGTTTCAAAGTTTCAATGATTAAAATTTAATTTTGAGTATATAATTTACATTGTAATAACCTTCCTCTATTGGATAATTATGGAGAAATACATTTTATTGCTGCATGTTAAAATTTTATGCATAAAACTGAATTTTCAAAGAGATTTAACATTAAGTAGGTACCTCAACACAGATAAAATTAATAAATAAATTAGAGCATAATACATTGTTGCATTACATTGTTACTTGCAGATGTTGTTATCCGGAATTCAGAACTCTTGGCTGGCTCAATGGATAAATCCACACTTGGTTCAGGATCCAAGAACAACATTTTCTATGTGCTGCTGTGTGACTGGGGAGAAGATTATGCAGCGAAGGCAATGTGGAGACTGGCTAGAATGACTTCATATTTTCTTATGAACCGAGGATTTTCCATTGGAATAGGTGATGTGACACCAGGTCAGGGCCTGCTTCGTGCCAAACAGGAACTATTACATGCGGGGTAAATGCTAAGTTTTTATTTGAAGAAGTAGTAAATTATGTTTTAATCTTGTTTTTATCTATGTGTGTGCATTTGTGCGTGCATGGGAAAGGGAGAAAGAGCTACTGCATTTTTAATATTTCTTCATATTGTTAAGTCCCAGTGCATTTTGAAAATTAAATTCACATTCTTTTCTTTCTAATGAACTCAAAGCAACACAGCTAAAAACTAATTCAGATGGTGTACTATATTACAAAACGTGTTATACCACAGAAGAAGCAGTTCAAACCTCTTTTTTAATATTTATTATGATAAATGGGAAATAGACAAAAAAACTATTTGAAACAAATAAAACATTTGGTGTAGTGGTCCCATGCTGGCCTCTTCTTAGTTCCCATTATCATAGGTCCCAAGAATCCTTGTAATGTTTTCACACATACAAGAATAGCTATCAGCAGTAAAGGGTCCCTGAAAAAAATTGTAGATCATTTTAACTTCCAGCAAGCACCTACTTCTCCTTTGTATCATTTAACAATCCAGGAATTAATCATCCTGCAGCTGTAGAGACAGTATTAGAAGAAATAGGTGCATAAACATAGATTACACTCAAACTTCACTCTTGAAATAAAGTAACTTACTTCGGACATGTTTCAGTGGCTTCAAGAGTGAAGTTTGAGTGTAATCTATGTTTTTACTCCTATTTGATTAGTTACTTCACTGTGCATTCCCATTAATGTTTTAATTAAGTACTAGAAGACTTAAAAAATTTCAAAAAAAGCTAGCCAAAGATCCCTATATTGATGATTTTCATCCATTGTTTGAAGATCATGAAAGAAATATTAGTTGTTTAGAAGCTATTTCATGTTTCAGTTATGCAAAATGTGATGATTACATTCGCTCTCTTGAAGAAGGTCGGTTACAATGTCAGCCAGGCTGTACAGAAGAGGAGACCCTGGAAGCAATGATTCTTAAAGAACTGTCTGTAATTCGTGATCATGCAGGAAAGGCTTGTCTGAAAGAGTTGCATCCAAGTAATAGTCCTCTTATAATGGCTCTCAGTGGCTCTAAAGGTAAGCAAACTTTAGTTTTGTCCTTTCTTTTCTTCTTTTTTAGTATTTGGTGGAAGTCTAAAGTGTTAAATCTTAATGCTGCATTAGTTTTTGGTGGGACAGAAAAAAAAAATCATATAAGTAAATAATTTGTGTTGTAAGAATTAAGTCACACACTATTAAATTGTCATCCAAAAGTGCAGAAGCAGCATGCCAACAAAAGTACAAATCTAGCATTTTCAATGCATATGAGTTTCTTATAAATATTTAACAGAAATAATTCATTAGTCTTTTCAAAATAGCACTTGCGAAAGTTAAATAGGTGATTTAATCCAAAAATATTGACTATAATACCTCTCATCTGGAAGTCATATTCAATCAGAAGTGTTCCTCCAGTGTTCTTACAAATTTGCATAAGTTTGTAACCATAGCATATCTCAGAAATCCTGGTATCAGGGCTATTCAGTGTGTTCTTCTAGAACCTCTTTTATTTGTAACCAATACTCCTTTAACAGTTTCCCATTTGTTTCTTCTCCAAGACTTTCCTGGGACCTTACATGGTGTGCTATTGTAGTCTGATGGCGTTTTCATTGGAACTACCCTCCCAGATTTATCTTCACTAGCAAAAGAAAGTTGCAGAGAGCCAGGTCAGGTGAACAAAATGGAAATGATAATAGTCATTTTTCTTTCTAGAAAGTTGTTCTTGCAGCCTGGTTTGCTGAAGCATTATCATGATACAGCAGTTTAATCTTTATTTTGAGTAGTGCCATGCTGTAAAGTGAATAAAAAGTTGGATACAAAAGATGGCAACATACACAGATGTCTGTAAGTCAGAATATAATAGGTGTTAAGACATACTTTGTTGCATCACTCAGCAATATTGGTAATGTGTATCCAGAATCATTAAGTAAGATGACCCACCTTGTTGAAGAATGCTCTATTATCATTTCTGTTGCACTGCAGCTCCTCTTCAAGATATTACCCTAGTTAATACTATCTACTCATTTCAGGCTCAGAATGATAGATTTCACGTCTCATCAGTAATAATGTTATAAATGCCTTTGGGCATTACATTTCTGCAAAATAAATATATGTTAAATCTGCCTAGAACAACATCATGTAAACCACACTTTCAACAAAATAATATTCTTATACTACCAAGTCTCTAGCTTTTTTAAATGTCTGCTTTATAAGGAACAATACATACTTATTTAGTACCAACAACACTGTTCATACATATAGTACCAGAAACGTAATAAAATATACATACAGACTGCCAGAACAACCAAAAAGTTAAATTCTATGCTGCACAAGGACATACAAATGTACAACCAAATCACAAATAAAATCAACAACAGTAACTATACAAAGTTTAGGAAAGAAGTAAAAAAAAAAAACTAAGACTAGAAACTAAGAAACTAAACTAATTATTTGTAATCTGTATATATATAGATTATAGGTATTATTTATATTCCCAATAATGTTTAAAACTGAATATATTTTTTTTAGCTATTGTACAAAGACTTATGTATTTATTGACTTATATATAGGTGTCGTGTTATTTCTTATGTTAATTTACTTAATGGTTCTCATAATGTATATAGCGACTATTAAGTCTGTTTTCTGTATATAATATTGTATTCCTGATGAAACCATGAAATTGTAAAATTTCCAACGGTGAATAAAGACACACACATGCACACACATACACCTGTTTTTAACATCAGGAATGTGGCATCCAAAGGGAAAAATCTCTTTTTGAAGCATATGTCCAGAAAGTAAGTTCCGTTTGGTAATAAAATTAAATTGTGTACAGATACAGAATAATTATTTATTGCACAAAATTCTACAACTTTAAACTACTTTTCCACATAACTGCCGAAATTTTGCAGGCATTTGTCATAGCGTGGCACAAGTTTTTGTATACCTTCTTCATAGAAGTTTGCCGCCTGTACTCAACGTGAGCAAAGTTTACGAAATTTCAGTTTTTCGGTAACAATTTCATGAATTAGTGATCGTGAGCTTTGGGGAAATTCCATAGTGAGAGCACTAATTGTAAACTTGCGGTTTTCCTGGATCTTGTCATCAGTCGCGTGAACCAGTTCTTTTGTAACCAAAGATGGACGCCCACTTCGTTCTTCATCGTGCACTTCACTACGTCCTTCATTGAACTGTCGGACCCATCTTCTCACCATTGAATCACTCATCGCATTTTGTCCGTAAACTTCTTAAATTTGCCGATAAATTTCAATTAGTTTCACTTTCCTAGCATTCAGAAAACGAATCACAGATCTGATTTCACAAGCGGCGGGATTTTCAATCAACACCGACATTGTAAACAAGCACAATAAAGCGTATGTGGCTGACAGCGATCTCAAAATGGCGCATGTTTCTTCTCCTTGATACAGAGCGTCTACTGTGCATGTGCTGAACTGCGATCGCAGCGCTGCAGCGGAGATAAATTGAAACAAAACTTACTTTCTGGACGTATCTCGTATATAGACAGTGATCAGTGGCACAGTTGATAATATTCACTGCTCCATCTATGCATTTTTATGTTGAATAAGGATCTTCTGGCATTTCCCTCATTGCATCAGTATTTTCTTAGGCAGCTGATTGTAGGTTGGCCAGAATGAGAATCATCTTCCAGAGATTGGTAGTATAATAAAAATCAAAACCAATTTCTGATTCTGGTTGCATAAGTAACAAACTCACTAAGAATGTTGACTCAGGAATGACATTCTTCCATACTGAAATTATTTTTATAACATACTAATACAATAAATTCACAGCATGAAAGATGTGCATCATGCAATGAGTTCTAAGCATTGTGGAAGTGTTTTTTTTTTCACAACTGTGAAAATGAATTGAGAGAGAAGCAATGCAAGGCCAAAAGAATGATTTTTCAAATGAAAGCAATCCCCTTTTCTCCTGACTAATAAATAAGCTGCTGAACATTTTGGTACAGTTCTCATACTAAGTCATGATGTGGTCTGTAAACAGTAATAAACAATTCATTTCTAAGAGAAAAATCCTGTTAATTTCAATGCTGAAATGGTTAAAACTTCCATAACTCAGCGGTCTATTTGCTAGAGTGAAAGATTATGAATTAAATAAAAATATGTAGTTATTTAATACTGCTGCCAGAATATAAAAGTATCAACAGCAAATGCAAGAAGTGAATTATGCACAAGTATTTCTAAAAGAGTTTTAAAAGTTAAATTTGTGTGGCTCTCAGTAGTGTAAGAAAAATTTAATGACCTTAGCACAGATGTTATATTCTGTACTTGGTTAATTTGATTATTCTTCAATTCTTTTTTTATGTTTCAGGATCATTTATCAATATTTCTCAGATGATTGCCTGTGTAGGGCAGCAGGCCATTAGTGGACACAGAGTTCCAAATGGTTTTGAAGATCGAGCATTGCCACACTTTGAAAGACATTGTAAGAAACTTTTACAGTCTGAAAATTATTATTAGGGAGAGCAGATTTCTTGACTTATCACGTCTTTACCCTTACCATTTTGTAATCTATTAAAATGATATAAACACATTGATGTGTTTAGCAGTCTGATGAAAATAAAGTTTTTTTTTTTTTTTTTTTTTTGTTTTTTTTGTTTTTTTTTTGTTTTTTGGTCATATGAATGCTTATTTTGATATTTTATGGTTTTATTGATATTTATGATAAATATTAGTATAAATTCATATTTTGGACATTTTTCATATTAAATCATTTAAAATTAATTTATATTGAAATATATTTTAGAATATGTATTTTTAAAAATGCCTACATTTACTTGGAAATCATTATGAAGTTAATTTATTTTAATATATTTTCAAAATATTTCTGTTGTCTTAGAATGCAGATAGCAGTAGAAAGTATTACCTTCAGTCCTGTGCAAGGAAGTGTAAATAAAACTAGCCAATTGCCTGGGGAGATTTCTCATTAATTATTCCTAATTTTGTTTACCTCAAACTTCTCCCTTCAAAACCTTTGATGAGCAGTCTTTGTTTTTTCATTCTCAGTGTATACTCAACATTTGTAAAGTAAAGGGTCCAGTCAGTGAAAACTTATGGTGTTATGTTCATGAATTTAGTGACAAAATATTTCATTCTGATGGGGTTATCTTATTTAAAATTATGCAAGGTAATGTTACGGTCAAAAAACATTCCTCAGCGCAACAGCATTGCAATACTGCAACTATTTGAATAGACATAATGTAACTAAAAGTAGGCAATATTTACTATTTGAAAACACTCCAGAGATGACTATTTGGACTTAATTTGGATTTTGAACTTATTTGCATTCCGCTGTAATGGTGTTCCACTATATATAAATACTCCTAATTATTTATATATGACTTATTTGTTTATTATATATCCTGATAATTTTGTGGAGTGATTAATTTTTTGTTCTTGTTTTAGGAACCAACCATTATGGGTAATTAAAAACTACTATGCCTCATTTTTTAATATTTGCATGTTCATTCAGAAATTTCATAGATTTTGTCAGCATAGATTTGTTGTATATGCTGTACGTTATTGTTTTTAATTGTCTTCTATATCATATAAGTGCTGCTCAAGAATAAAATGTTTGTTTAGTAAATTCTAATTGGTTTTATTGGTTCTTGCAGACACTTGGAAAATAAATAAATAAATACACACACAGCAATAAAATGTGCTTGTGTTACATATATATTGTGATGTTAAAGTCATTGTGTTTTATTGGTCATATTTTTTATGCATTTTTTTATATAAATCCATTGACATTTTATAATTATTAGGTCCTAGAAATGTGCCCCATAATCATTATAATATAAAAAATAGAGAATTAAATATACTGTATAGAAAAATTCTATGGTGCATCATGCTCACAAATAATATGTGCTTATAGCAGTTATACTTCCAAATATGCAACTGTGCAAACAATGATATCGGGTGCACACAGATACTAAATGCTTTTAGACAAATATGTTAAGATAAATATCTTGCTTCATGCAGGAACAGACATATGCTTTATTTCAAGATTTTTACATTATTTTCGGTGATCCAGTGAAATGGTAATTATTTTGTACTGTAAGCTTTCCAGAAACTTTGGAGACAATCTATTAATCAAGAAGGAAATTTTATAATTTTGTTTATAAACTGCAAGAAGACGACAAGGAACACTTTAATTATATGTGAATGAATGTATGTATGTACAAAGTTTGAACTGTTAATTAGGCTAACTGTAAAAAATCTATTGTGATAACAAAATAAGTTTATCATAAACTTAACTTCACCTGTCTATCCTGTTCAGGCGTGCAACAATAAAGAGGGATAAAATTTTCCTCCTTTAGATTAAATTAAACTCAAGAGCAATACGTTTAATTTCATCTGGATGGAAAATAATTCCGCTTCTTTGTCCTATGTTTTTGTGATCTCTGTACTGTACATAGTATAAACACTGTACTGTCATAAGTTCTGTCAGTATTAAATAAAACTACAAATCCATTGATATACATATAATCTGAAAGAACACAAAAAATACTACAAAACGAACATATTCTCTTCAAAATGATCACCATGTGCAGCAACAGAGTGGTGAAGACGTTGAGGCCACTCATCAATCACTACACAAGTCGTGTCCAATGGAATTTTTTTGACAGCTGATGTGATTGATATTTTTAGCATCTCAATATTTGCCTATTTTGACATACTATTGCCTCAAGCTTCTGCCACAGAGAATAATCCAATGGATTGAGGTTTGAACTTCATCTAGGCCAGTAGCAGCAGTGATGAACCATGGGACATTGGTTTCTAACCACTACTGCGTGGTTTTTCCTTTGTTTTTTGCTCTCCCCATATGTCATTAACAAATCCTGGGATCGAGCCCAGTGCATCTCCTTTGATTTTTGCTTTCTCTACACATACTATGTATATAGTGTACAGAGAAAGTATTGTATTGCACCCAAAAATTTGATACTGAGATTTCACCAGAAATACATGTTTTGGGATAAGCATTTTTAGAAAAAGGTCCGCCTGTGTGTGCATGCATGTGTGTGTTTGTGCACACATGTGCCCATGCACGGGCAGCATAGCTCAATAATAAAAAGTCTGTTAAATATCAAACTTGATATTTAAGTTCAGTATTTCCCGAGGATGCGATGCAAAGATTTTCAAGAAAGTCCCTCCACCCTAACTACCCTTTACTTGGAAAAATTCAAAATTTTGATTTTCTCAAAAATAGTTAATGATTATTAAAATCTCTTATATTTAAGATATTTACGTGACAAATAAAATGTATATCTTGAACTTCCTGGGAATAGCCTCTAAAGAGCTATTTATTCTGGATGAACTTTTTATATAATTTTGCATAACTAGTAAACCGTAAGAGATAGACAAAAAATTACTACACAGAAAATGTAGTGCTGCTTAAAACACACAATTTATCTCGTATACATTTTATTTCCTGGAGTTTACCATTTTCAAGATATTCCTTGTTATTGGTTTCCATTTTAAAATACTTAAACTTTTCTCATACAGGAACTTTTCAACGCCTGCCCTCACAAAGAAACAAATTTCAATCCCATAGGAACCATATTTTAAAACATGTGACTGTCAGTTTAGCCTAGTGTATTTCCTTATTTCCCTTTTACTTATAAGGAACTAAGTAATAAGACTGTTTCTGTTAGTGTTTATCCAGATTAGCATGAAGTGGATAGAAGAATAAGATTTTTAACAATAAATTGCTGCAGAGATGTAGAGAATGGAAAATGTGAATGGAACACATCAAATTTTTCAGTTGGCAAATGCCTTGTATATCTTTTATATCATAACTTGTAAATCATCTTTTAAAATATGTAACATTTGTTCATTTCACAAGAGAAAATTGTTTATTTATGTAAAGGATCACATCGAATCCTTGCATGAGGAGCGTTCACAACTTCTTTTGTATGTACACACCAAGCACAGCCAGATCTGACCGATCAACAACTATGCTTTTATCCAAAACACAAATTGTTCATTGATACCAAGAGGTTTCAGCATTGAAAAAATTTCATTAGCTTGCTTTCCAGATCAACATATGGCTAGTATAGCGTTACAATTTTCATACACTCCCAACCCCATTTTTCTCTCTTGTCTGTTACTGGCACACTGCAAGTCGATTACTCGCAGAATAGTAAAGGTGACCTTGTGGATGACAACATAAGGTGTTGCCTTCTTCATTACAATTTCCATGCTACAGTGCATTTAATGTTTACTGATAGAACTTTAGGCAGTACTGTGTATAAGCGTTTCTTATGTTGAGTCACATAACTATATGTGCTTCATCAATCAGTCTCTGATAAAAATGAATTGCCTCAAGCCTCACTTCTTGTAGTGTGCAAGTTCTGTTGCAAGTTCATGGTGTTATACATTTCAGCTAAGATTCCAGCAGCCAAGGGGTTTGTGGAGAACAGTTTCTATTCAGGACTAACACCAACAGAGTTCTTCTTCCACACAATGGGTGGCAGAGAAGGACTTGTTGATACTGCAGTGAAGACTGCAGAAACTGGCTACATGCAACGTAGGCTTGTAAAGGTAAATTATTATACTTAAAAAGACAAATGGATCTGATACTTAAACTTCACTATTTTTTGAAATTACCTTTCTTCAAAAAATATTGAAATATGCTCTTGCTCTTGAAGTAACCAGTGATAAAAGTAAGTAGTCTTCAGACATAGTTTTAGGTTAAGTGAACTTCCAGTATATTAGTACGTTGTTTACAAGCAAATGGGAGAGAGAGAGAGAGAGAGAGAGAGGTAGATAGGTAGGTAGAAAGTCTAAGAGTTCTGTAGTAAACATGTAAGTTTTATCACAAAAATAAATAATGCAAACAAAATAATAAATCTGCACTTGAATCAGTCAATGTGTGATTTATGTATTGAAATTTGAGATTTAAATCCATTCATAGTTTTATTAGCTGTCATCATATTTCACAGTGCTGTTCTTAACAAATTGTATGTGGGTATCGGCTTTTGTCAATTTATTTTTATAAGAGTTGCACAAGAAGAAACTGTTTGTGTATTACATGTTAATGGGATTTGTTGACATTTACAGTCACTGGAAGATCTTTGTCTACACTATGACTTAACTGTCCGTAATTCAGTTGGAGATATTGTACAAGTCTGCTATGGTGGTGATGGTTTGGATCCTACTTACATGGAAGGTGAGGATTTAGCCAGATGTTAAATAAGCAATCTTGGTCTACCAACCAGGTTAAGGAATTGCAAATAAGCAAATTTTGAACATATCCCCATCATTAGGATACTAGAAGTGCATGCTTTATAGCTTGATGTATGTACCTCTCGTAAGCTGAGCACTTGTTAGCAGATGTTCATCCGATGAAAATCCTTCTCTTAGCAGTATATTATTTAGCTCATGTTGATTTAACCTTCCCTAGAGTAGCTCATAATCTGTCGAGATGTGAATTAGTTGTCTTCTATGAACACTTTATGCCAACGGTGCTTCAGATTTCACACTCTGTAATGTTAGATTATTAGAATAAGGTATGTAGCTGTTTTCTCTTTCCTAGCTTCTTTCTTTTTCTTATTTTTATACCCCTGCAATGAAACTTTGCTTTGCTAGACATCTAGTTGTTGCAGTAAAACAGACAAAAAGCATTATTTGTTAGATTTCTAAACCAATCAGGTATCATTTTTTACTATTAGAAGCAGCTGTGCATTGAGTTTTTCAGCTAACAGCTCAACAAATACATCCAGCTTAACTTTCAAGGAGATCAAGTCACTGTTAGTCAGTCATGATGAGAGTAGCAGCTCTCAAATTGTATTCTAAGGTATGCTAGGAAGTTGAAGTATATACAGGGTATTTCATAAGTAAGGATTTAATGCAAGTAAAACTAAAATTTCTTATTTTTTTAAAAAAAATATTTGGACACACAAATTTAACATTTTAAAAGGAATATTTTATAAAACAAATGTAACACTATTATAAACATTTTAAGAGGCTACATATTACTATCTTAGTTGCATGAATAATTTCATTTATTTCAGAAAAAAATGTGTTGCCACTTAAAATGTTTATTGATGACGTCTCACCTGTTCAGTAATGGTTGATTTTTGTTTCTTTCTTTTTTTAATTTTTGTAAAACTTTCCTTATGTTAAATTTGATATGTTTCTGCATTATTTAAAAAGAATGAGATAATTTTAGTTTCATTTGCTTTATTCCTCACTTAAGAAAGACTGTGAAAGACTTATGAAAAACTTTTTTTACTACATGATATTAAGAGACATTGTCACATTTCCAAACCAAGTTAAATGACATTAACCTCTTAACATAAAATCACGACTATGCTCGTTTTTTTCAAATTTGATGGCATAATAGAATGCCGAGTATATTCGGGCTTATCAATTCTGACCGGTATACATTTTAAAAGGTCTAAGTTACTCGTTCTATCTCATGTTTTGGCACTTATTTGATATTTGCATAGAAATTGCTGTGGTCTGTTGCTTTGAAAAGACCTTTGCTGACCTTCTGTTGTCCAAAAGAACCGATATGTGTAGCACTGTGCATCCAACAAGGAAAGAAATGCCACCTTTTTTCCGAACCAAGAAACTAAAGAAAGGGGAGGTTGCAGCATTTTAGCGAGGTAAACTAACTGCACTGAAATGGAAGGATAAGAGAGACGTCTGTATACTGTCCACTATCGACAATGCAGACACGGAAAGTAAAAAACAAAGAAATTTAAAATAAGAACTATAGCTTTCCTGGCGACGTGTTAATTCAAGATCTTCTCGGGCTTCTAGCCAGGTAAAAACTTGGCTTGACACCAACGTTTCGAAGAAGTGCATCTTCCTCGTCTTCAGGGTGAACTGATGGTTTGAGCTTGCGGAGACTGGTATTTATAAGAGCTGGGATGAAGCTAACATCTGATTGGTTCGCGAGACATTATGGCCTGGTATTTAAGATGACTGAGACATGGGCACGGACTTCGTAGAAAACTATTTATAGCAGTTATTCAGCTAATGTTTTGTGTTTGAGCACGCACCTGCTAGAAAATAAGTCTTGGAAGACTGCAGGTACAGGATTAGGTGTTAAGGCTCTTTATCATCGGTGTCCATGCTGAACTTAATTGTAGGCCAGAATCGCGATTTAGATTATTTGTTTCAGATGAGATGGCTAAAGCTTCTTTTACTCTCCTTTCCCAGTAGTTCGAACACTTTGCCACTATCTTGGTGTTAGTAAAGTTAGCTCTGTGGCTCTGTTCTATACAGTGTTCAGCCAGTCCAGATTTTTCGGGTTGCATAAAAGATCAATAAGGCTTATGCAACCCGAAAAATCTGGACTGGCTGAACACTGTATAGAACAGAGCCACAGAGCTAACTTTACTAACACCAAGATAGTGGCAAAGTGTTCGAACTACTGGGAAAGGAGAGTAAAAGAAGCTTTAGCCATCTCATCTGAAACAAATAATCTAAATCGCGATTCTGGCCTACAATTAAGTTCAGCATGGACACCGATGATAAAGAGCCTTAACACCTAATCCTGTACCTACAGTCTTCCAAGACTTATTTTCTAGCAGGTGTGTGCTCAAACACAAAACATTAGCCGAATAACTGCTATAAATAGTTTTCTACGAAGTCCGTGCCCATGTCTCAGTCATCTTAAATACCAGGCCATAATATCTCGCGAACCAATCAGATGTTAGCTTCATCCCAGCTCTTATAAATACCAGTCTCCGCAAGCTCAAACCATCAGTTCACCCTGAAGACGAGGAAGATGCACTTCTTCGAAACGTTGGTGTCAAGCCAAGTTTTTACCTGGCTAGAAGCCCGAGAAGATCTTGAATTAACAAAGAAATTGTCAAACCAGCAGCTGTATTTGCTTATAATGACACAATGGGAGGTGTGGATAAAATAGACCAGCACATCGCAAATAATCCATTGCCACACGAGAGCGACAAGGAGTACTACAAGAAGATATTTTTTCATCTTTTGGAATTGGCAGAATAAGCACAGTGCCCTTGACTTTCGCGTGGCTGTCGCTGAGCAGCTCTTTGAAAAACATCAGACGGAGCAATTGTCACAAAAGCAGCAAAGGCAACCCCAACTCCACTTGGACATAAGCGATTTCTCTGACCGAGAAGAAGCAGAATCCAACAAGAACATGCAGTAGTGTGCATGATGCCAAAGGAAAGAAGTCACGTAGGGAATCTAGATACATGTGTAAAGATTGTGGAGTAGTTTTATGTATTGATCCTTGCTTCAGGGTATTCCACACAGCCACAAACATATAAATAATGACTCTAAATGTGTTGCTATTCATTTTTTAGTGCTTCAATGCCCGGAATTCACTTTTGCTAATGTAATTTCAAGAAGAAAAAGGGGATAAGCATGTCATGAGTATACTCGTGGTTTTAAACTAGGGGATATTCAGCAATGAAAATTTCCATTGTTGAGCACTTAAAAAAAAATGTCAGGTTACTGTCATTATTGTACTGCACCAAATATTTTATTTTGACAATAGAAAAATAAGCGAAAAAAGAACCATTATATTGTATATCAATACATATGTTAAGAGGTTAAGCTACCCACCAAAAAAAAAAAAAAAAATTATACAAAAAATGCCAATGGTAGTAAATAGATGCAGATGTAGAATAGATTCAGAGTATTTATTGCCTTTAATTAAAACATAGAGCCCTGATATATGAATTATTTATATTTATAGTAGACAATGAAAGAAATATTTTCTCTATGTAGGAGAGCAGTTTGATAAGTCTGGTAAATTTTCATTAAAGAATGGAGCATTTTTGCTGTGCTTCATGGTTGTAAGCTCAGTATTAAAAAAATTGTAAAAAAAATTTCAACGAAGTATGGCATACAGGCCATTGTGGACAGCCATCTGAATTGGTCAATGCGTCAGTGCAATTGTAAATGGAGAAATTCATGTTTTGTGCTGTTATTCAACATTTTCATATGAAGGGTTGGACTGCCACACAAAACAAAACAGAATTGGGTGAAGTTCAAATGGCCTCTGCATCATTGTTGAAGGCCATTTACTTTTGGATTAATGAATATAAATGGTTGGACAGAATCACCAAAGATGAAGTGGGCTTTGGCTGTTCAATTAAGGACACCACACAGGAAACTCTTGATAAAATCCACAATATAGTAATGGAAGACTTAGAAAAAAAATGTGTAAGATTGCTGAGACTGTAAGCTTCTCAACTGAGGGAGTGCATACCATCCTAGAGAATTGGCTATGAAAAAGTTATGTGCAAGGTGGGTGCTGCTATTGATCAAGCCAAAAAATGCAGATCTGGAACAACATTTTAACACAATGTTTGTCAATGTTTAATTGCAATCTGCAAGACATTTTGTGCCAATTTGTGATTGCTGATGAAACCTGAAGCCATCATCGCACCATAGTCAAAACAAGTCAAAACAATGGACAAAGGCTAGTGAAATTATCCCAAGATGGCAAATACCATTTTGTCAGCTGCCCATTGCTTTTTGGGATTCCCAAGGAATAATCCTCGTAGATTACCTGGAAAAAGACAGAACCATAACTGAACCCTGTTATGCTTCATTGCTGAATGTTTAAAACTTGCTTTGGCTGAAAAAAGAGCAAGGTTGTCATGGAATAAAGCGCTCTTTCACCAGAATAAAGCTCTGTTTCACATGGCAGGAATAACAAGAAGTGCAAGAATTGGGTTTTGACATGGTCCCTCATCTACCCTATTCACCAGACTTAGGCACAAGCGACTTCTTCTATTCCCTAACTTGAAACTTTGGCTTGGTGGGAAGAAATTTTCCTCAAATAAGGAAGTGATAGTTGCACTCAACATTATTTTGCTGAGTTTGACCAAACCTATTTTTCCAACTGGATGAAAAAACTGGAGGATCGATGGGCCAAGTATATATCCCTCAAAGGAGACTATGTTGAGAAGTACGGTAAGTTGTTTGCAAAACAAGCATTTTTTCTTGCTTTTTACCAGTCTTATCAAACCACCATCATGCATGTACTCCATGTAGTAATTTCCCAGAATTTAATTCAATCTCAACAACACAGTCATCAACTTCCAAAATATTAAGAAAAAAAAAAATTGTCAGCTTATCTCTAGAATCTTGAAAGTTCAATTTTGGTCATTTTTGATATGCTGATGCCAGTACAGGCAAATGGAAACTTTCCTTAAAGCTAATAATCTTGTATATCAATTATGTTTTATATGTTAACTAAGAACAATTAAGCTCATATATTTTTTGGGATCCAAATATTACCTTAGAAGTCTGTAAGCTATCATTGTTTTGTATAAGATATACATTGCACCTATTTTTAATAATAGAATATCAAAATATACTGAAACAAAAACATAAAAGCATTCATTCTTGTAATGATCTCACCTTCTACTGTAAAATTTCATGAAACCGATATATCAATTAAACCAACAAAAATTTACATCTAGGCACTCAATAAAATTATGAAAGTAACATAAATGTTATTTTAAACCTATAATAAGCTAAACCTTTGTCTACCAGGTAAAGACTGTCCTGTCGATTTCCGCCGAGTGTTAGATCATGTACGTGCTAAATGCCCTGCCCGTGACGAAGAACCTCTTGATGGACCCAGTATTAAGAAGGCTGCTGAAGAAATTTTAAAGACTGATGAGTTTGATAGCTGTAGTGAGGAATTCAAGAATGAACTTAGGTAAAGTATTCTAGTTTATGTTTTTCTCTGATATAGCACTTAACATACGTACATATTTATTTGCAGTTTGATGATATACATGTATCTATAATCTACAAACTATATTACAAAAACATCACTTTTCTGAGCATCATTCACATTAAGTTATAAGGTGGGAGTTGGTAATTATTTCTGGGGTGCTGCTGGGTTCGTTGTTGGCTCTTTCATGGGGCATAGACCTCACAAAGTTGTTGGTCAGGTTTCTCCCCTCGAAACTCTGCCTCAAATCTGTTCATCTTCCCCTGGGTGTTGTCTTGTGAACTAAAACAGGTGTTGGTTGAAACACTTGCACATTTTATGCCGCCAGAATTCCAAGATAACACGGCTGTAAAGCTTTCTACTATCCTCCATTATTGTTGATAGGTTAACAGAATTCATCGTTATGTACGAATGATTTAAATTTGTTTTAATTATGCCCTGTGCAATAAACAGCTGCTGCTAGTCAGTGAGTATTTTTTCTTAATCTCAGCATAGGGTGTTGTAGGACAGAAATATTTTATGAGTGCAAATAAGCCCAAAATTTTCAATTAAATGAATTGTATTGAAATTATGAGTTGGTGTCTTTTGCTTTATGATGCTAAATATTTTTTTTCTTACATTTTTGTTGTATTTCTCTTTCAAAATGAATTCTTATAGCAGTACCTGTAATAATTAATCTGCTACTGCTTTTCCAGTAATAATTATCACATATCATATCATTTCGTATTCAAGAGAGATTACTCTCTGCTAATTATTTGCATCTTCTTGTGATGCTCTCTTTTCCGGAAGCTGTGTCAAAGAATAATGATTGTACTATAAGAAGATCATTGTTTATATCATATCTATTGTTTGTTGCCAGGACAATAGTCTAGTTGCATACAAAATATACAAAAGATATCACACAAAATCACACTTCTTGTGATGCTCTCTTTTCCGGAAGCTGTGTCAAAGAATAATGATTGTACTATAAGAAGATCATTGTTTATATCATATCTATTGTTTGTTGCCAGGACAATAATCTAGTTGCATACAAAAGATATCACACAAAATCACACGCTACCTTTTGAGTACATTACAAAATGTTTTGCAAGCTCTCTCTGTGCATAATAACAATAATTTTATAGTAAAGTTACTGAAATATCATCATTCGCCACAAGTTGTTGCTGATAAAGTCTAGCAAATATCTGGTTGCGAAGTGTTGCTTTCTTGTTTTCTTACGAGAGCATCTGCACCATGCTGACTTCTTTGTTTTCATGATTATGTGACACTTTATTTTTACGTTTTTGGTTACATTTCTGTTTTGTGGCAGTGTTCATTTTGCTATGTGTTCTTGTTATTCTCTTTTGTTTCTGGTGTGCGCAACAGTGTCTCAGGTGCTTCTGTCTCTCTCAGCTTTGGTTTGTAATTTCTTCCTCCTCTGCCTGGGAGAGCTAGTTACCATGTTGTTTTGTTCTGTGGTTTCTTTCCTCTTTAGACGGTGTGCTCATGCATTTCTGTTGGTAGTTTGGACACCCTCATAGTTCTGCTGGTTGTGGCAGATGACTCCTGCATTGCTATCTTTTTGGCTTCTGGTGGTTCCTCTCTGTCCACCCTAGATATCGCTAGTTGTCAAGAAGTTTATCTTTCTGGCTGCTTGGTTCTGCTCTCAGGTTTCTCTCAGCTTTAGTGCACCCAATATTTCTGTTAGTAGTTTGCATGCTCTTTAGTAGTTCAGCTGGTTGAAGCAGATGGCTCCAGTGTTACTGTCTTTTGGCTTCTTCTGTGGGGTTCCTTTCTATCCTCCCTAGATGTCCCTAATTGTCATGCAGTTTTTCTCTCTGGCTTCTTGTTTTTTCTTACTTGGCACTTCTTTGTTCTTCTAACTTTATTACTTACTCTGTTTGCTTTTTACTTTCTCTATATGTGCTATATACATAGTGTATAGAGAAGGTATTGTATTGCACCCAAAAATTTGATACCAAAATTTCACCAAAAATACATGTTTTGGGATCCCCTGAATAAAAAAAGAGCATTTTTAGAAAAGTGTCCGAGTGTGTATGTGTGCGCGTGCGCGCGTATGTGTGTACGCATGTGTGGGCGTGGGCTAAAAGAAAACAAATAGACCATTACATGGAAAAAACTTCGAAAATTTTGATTTTCTTAAAAATGGGTCTAACGATTTTGATTAAAATATTGTATATTAAAGATATGTACCTGACAAATAAAATGTATATCTTGAATTTTCTGGGAATAGCCTCTGAAGACTACTTTATTCTGGATGAATTTGACGGAACTGCTAAACCATAAGAGATGGACAAAAACTTACCACACAAAAACTGTTGAGCACGTTAAAACACACCATTTATGTTATACATGTTTTTTTCATGGAGTTGATCATTTTTGAGATACTTCTTATTTTTTGTTTCAACTTTGAAAAAATTATTCTTTTCTCATACAGGAATTAGTCATCTCGTGTCCATACAAACAAAGGAACTTCAGTCACATAGCAACCAGCTTTTGACTATCAATTTAACATATGGTACTCCCTTATTTCACTTCTACTTAAAAGGAAGCAAGCATTAAGACTATTTCTGCTAATTTTTTCTCGATTAGCATGAAGTAAATAGAAGCATAAGCTTTTTAACAATAATTTGTCACAGAGATGTAGAGAAAGTCACGTGAAGGGAACACATCAGATTTTTTTGTTTATTTTTCTTGTATTTGAGGTTTGGGTTTTAGCTTACTGTGATATGTCTTGGTATTACATTTTAGTTCCATGCACTTTTTAGTTAATTTTTACCTTTTACTTACAGCTTTTTATGTTTTTCTTTCTGTATCCTGCAGGTACATTTGCACTCCTTTTACACTAGAACAACCTCAGTTGAATTATTAGATGTAATTAGTTATGACAAAGCCTTTGTGTTCCTGTATTTCTTTGGTGAATAAAAATCTTAAATTATCTAATGAGTTTTCCACTTGGGATACTGGTACATGTAACAAATGATAATTAAGTATGAGAAAATGGTGGTAGCATATAAACAGATTATACTGTAATCTTTACACCAGATTTAAGTGGATAGAATTTTTCCATTTTTATGATAAAACTCATTGCTATATTTAATCAGTAGAGCTACATCACAGTTTGGTTAAATAAAACTGTTTTGAAACCTTTAAATATAAATACATGTTGAGTTAATAGAAGCACTTATTATTTTCTCTGCCATGAACTGGCATGTAGAAAAGATATTTCTTTCACCCAAAAATTTCATCTAAATAAATACAATACAATAAATATGATTACAAAGAAAAACAAATTTAGAAATAGTTTCATCTTTGTGTCTGTGAACAGCATGACTCAAAAACAAAAATTCAGATAAGTACCAAACTTTGTATTTATGTTCAATATTCAACATAAAAATTTTCAAAAAAATCTTCCAACTCCAAACTACTCATTATGTAAAACATTTTTGAAATTCTTGATTTTCTGAAAATTGATTTTGATTAATATTCCATATATCAAAAGTATTTGCACAAATATGAGAGACATTCAGAAATAATTTACAATAATAGTTTTTTGTATTTCATTTATTAATGAACATGAATCAAGGTAAATGGGTTCTCTCACTATACTCTCAATTGACGTCAATGCACTGCTGCCACCTTCTTGGCATTATTGTATCATGAAGCCATTTGGGGGTACTACACACCTACTTGTGCTGCCTGCAATACCTCATTGTTATCGAACCTTTACCCTCACTGTGCATCCTTCATGCAGAGCAAGATCTACTGAATATGGTGGGTGTGCCACAACAATGAACTCCAGTGATGTTGCATTGTTGCTTTGTGTGACCGTTCATGGTCGAGCTGGAGGAATACTCCTTTTGACTACTTTCCCTTTTGCCGTTGCTGAATACTGCATCTAAGTTGTGTAAGTATAAGGGTGTCGTAGTCCACAATGCTGTTGACAGTTGTTCCTTGTGGAAGCCAGTCCATGAGCAGTATGCCACAAGTGTCCCAAAAAACAGAGATCTACTTGCCTGCAGATGGAGCAGCACGAAATTTCTTGGGCCATGGACTCCCTGGATGTTTCCATTGCATTGATTGAATTTTCTTCTCAGGTATATGGTAGTGTCACCAGTTTCTCCAAAATATCTGGATCATCATTGTTCATTTCCAATAGTTGGTGACAGACTTCAGCTGTTCTTCTTCTTTTGTCAAGTTCCATGTAACTCAATGTGCACACATCTTTTTCATTTGCAAATCATCATGGATAATGGTGTGGAGGGTTGTGTGGCCAAACCTGTCTGTAATTTGAATTCATCAAAGATTATACCTTTCAGCCATAACTCAGACACAAGCTCAATGTTCCTCTCAATATTGACAGACAACCAAATCTGCATGCAGATTTCCTTCCACTGGCAAACCCAGCGATCCAGGTGTAAATAGGCTTCTGTGCAGGAGCTTCTAGGCCACAACCACAGTTACCCATTTACGAATATCTGCTGTTTTGACTCCTTCCTTCCACAATGACCGCGCAGTCCATCTTTGTCCATGAGAGTTGTCTTCCAACTTGTCCATGACTTTCTCTACTTGTCAACAAACAAGTGCTGTCCTTTCACTATAGACATTGTTCACAACAGCCATCTAGCATGTGCAGGTAGTATCAGGTTGTCAACCTATGAGAGGACGTGCTCATAGCACACTATGTGGTTTTAAAACAGCTTAATTGTAAATAATTTCTGAACAACCCTCATAAAACGTATAACTTGAAGTTTCTGGGAATAGCCTAGAAGTTCTTTTCTTTATTAAAATTCATAGGCTTTCACGGCCGGTGTTAGAATCACTTATAGAAAACAAAACAAAACCGGGCTTGTAGGCCATGGTCCACTGGGCTTTTCTTTAGTAAGGAATTCTATGTAATCTTGTAGAACTAGTAAACAGTAAGCAATAGACAAAAGATTTGTTATGCTCCATTCATATGATTTTCTCTAGTGTTCCACAAACAAACCTATTTTTGACAAAAGTTTGCTTTTTTTATCTATATCTTGATAATTCAGATAAATATTAGCAAAATTAGTCTTATTACTTGCTTCTTTGTAAGCAGAAAAAAAGAATTGAGTTTTATTTAACTGTTGAGGTTTTCAGCGTTCCATTCAAATTGGGCATGAAAGACTGCTTAATTTTGCTCAGAGGCCTCTTTATCTGGCTTGAGGTTCTTTTACATACCATAAATCTACAACATGGGACCAATGGCTTTACTTCCCTTCTGAAGGAAACCATGCCAAGAATTTTTACACGCGAAAAAATTCCTTGCCCTCCGCCAGGTTTGAACCTTGGTAAGTGGAAGGGAAATAAGGGAGTGCAGTAGGTAAGGTGACATTCAAATCTTTTAAATGCGATATCTATGGAAAACAATTGAAATTCAGCTCTCTTTACTTGCCAAGAGTAAAACAAATGAGAGACGAAAAACAAGATGACTTTCTGTTTGAGATAAGTGAAACCAATAACCTGGAATATCTTAAAACAGTTAGCTCTACAAAAAATTTATACAATTATAAATTGTGTGTTTTAACAAGATTTATATTTTTTTGTGTAGTAGCTTTTTATCTATTTCTCACAGTTTACCAGTTAAACAAAGTCATACAAAAGTCATCCAGAGTGCAGAGGTCTTCAGAGGCTATTGCCAGAAAATTCAGGATATACATTTCGTTTGCCATAAAAATATTTTTAACATATAATATTTTTATCAAAATCGTTAGAACCTTTTTTAAGAAAATCAAAATTTTCAAAAAATGTTCCATGTAATGGGTGGTTGGGAGTGGGGTTCTTTTTCTGAAAATCTTCATGTCGCATTCTTTGAAGTTACTGGACATAAATATCAAGTTTGGTATTTAACCAACCAACCAACTTTTTGTTTTTTAGTCATGCACGCACACACATGCATACACCCACACATGCCTGCATGCACACACACAGAGAAAACTAAAACTATTCTTACAAAGTTTATTATTCTATCTTCATCATGCTACTTAAGAAAAATATTAACCGAAATAGTCTTATTACTTAGTTCCTTATAAGGAAACACACTAGGGTAAAACAATAGTCAAATCTTTTAAAAACAGGTTACTATGTGATTGAAATATTGTTCTCTTGGCATGGCTATAAGTAAATCAAAAGAAAAACCAATGGCGAATTCCGGTTTGAAAAAGTTTATGTGCTTTAAAATTGAAACCAGCAACAAGGAACATCTCGTATATGGTTAACTCCAGAAGAAAAAAAAAAAAAAAAAAAGAAGAAGAAGAAGAAGAAGAAAAACAAAACAAAAATGTATATTGAATAACTTTTGTGTTTTAAAGGATCTATGTACAATTTTAGTGTTGTAATTTTGCAATTTATAGCTATGCAAAATTCATCCAGAAAGAATGAAAAGGTCTTCAAAGGCTAGTCCCAGAAAATTCAAGATGTAATTTCATTTTGCACATAAATATCTGTAACATAAGGTATTTTAATCAAAATCATTAGAACCAGTTTTGAGAAAATCAAAATTTTCAAAAAATGTTTCCATGTAAAGGGTAGTTTGAGTTAGGGAGATTTTCTTTAGAATCTTTGTGTCACGTCCTTGAATTAATTATCACGTGGGATGTTTAATCAACTTTTAGTTATACTGGTTACATGCGCCCACACACACAGACGTGTTTATAAAAATGCTTTTTGTGAATACAAGGGAGTCTAAAATGTATGTTTCCAGTGTAATTCCAATATCAAAATTTTAGGTGGAATGCAATACCTTCTCTATACACTCTGTATTATTATCATAATAAATTATATTGGGCTGAGAAAGTATTGAATTTAACAAATTATTTGTTTATTTTTTCACAAGAAATTAAATTAATAAATCCTCTAAAATGACAGAAAGGAATAATGTTACCCATTAACTTTTAGTAAATAAGTGTGCATGTGTATATATTAGCAGAAAGTCCCTTTACACTGCCTTAACCCAGTTCTATGAAGTAAAGAAGGAAGGAAATGTGTAATACGAATACAGAATGCCAAATGAGGCTGGTAGATCTGACAACACCAATAGTGATACCAGAAGAAATGCGCAACAATACTTGCTCAAAATGGCTGCTAAAGATTTGGCCATTACAAATCCTTTAAGTGTGGAAGAGCCTTGGTGCCTTCTGTTTGGGTCTACAAATGCTGAAACACCGGACAAACAATGCAGGATATCCAGAACATCTTCGTAATGTGTTTTGTACATCACATCACGTTTAATGGTATTGCAGTGGAGAAAAAGACTTTTGCCATGGGAAGTGTTCTCAATGGGCAATGTAGTGGGCAACCAAAAACTCGAGTGGAAACTTGTGCTGCTGTGGAAGCATCAATTGAACATTCCCTGGTGAAATCATTTTACAGAGTTGGGCATTCCAACATCAACAATGCAAGACCACATAAAGAAAGATTTAAAACTGAGCTGTTTTCCTTCAACTACTGTTAATGAGTTGTGAGATGGTGATCTGGATTCATGTGTGCACGCATGTCAGTTATTGCTCAAAACTTTTCTGAGTACAAATGACAAAAAAATTTAATATTTTCTGACAAGTGTGCAATTTATCACAGCTGTTGTAACCGAATGTGTTTTTCTGGGCAAAAGACAATCCTTACTTTTTTGAAGACATTCAGAATAATTTGCCTCATGTTATGGTTTAGACAGGGATGACAGCAGATCATCTGCTGGGTTCCTATTTCTTCAATGACCCTGTCATCCAACACTATTATTTGGAAATGATGGAAGAGAGGTTACTTCCAGAATTGAATACACTTAATTGCAGACACCATCTTCTCTTAACATAATGGTGCACCAGGACATTTTGCCATTCACATCTGCCAACATCTGGACAAAATTGTTCCAAAAAGCTGGATTGAATATGGCTCAGAACAATCTCCAGCTCCATTACCTTGACCTGCAAGAAGTTCTGACCTCATCACATCATATAAATGCACTGTGAGGTATTGTGAAAGACAATGTGAGAAACTGCTGATACGTAAATGAACAACTGAAAAACTCAGTGTGTGCAGTGTTCCAAACCATCAGCCCTAATAATGCTGTTGTAGATTGTGCCATGTTGGCACAATTTACATATCATCTGGTTATCTTTGCTCTGTTCATCAAATTCTACATGCGATGCCAGGAGGCACCACTGCCTGGACACGTTTTTGCATGTTAATACGGTCACCATGAGAGTGTGTAGTTGATGCAAGAGGTGTTGTGTAACAGGTGTTTCTGGTGAGGGGTCTAGCTTGCGCTCAGCAAAGAGTCACTGTCGACAGTTGACAGGTAGTCAGGAGAGAATCACAGTCTCGGACCAGTCTGGCACCAGTTGTAATGTAATTCCAGTAGTATGACTTGGAATGTAAGAAAGAGTCAGCCATTAGTATCAGTGAAAACTGGAATGCAGTAACAGCTGAAACAGATCCACAGCTACAAGGTTGGCTGACAGTTTTTACCTTGAAAGGCTTTAACAAAGAAAGCTCGGGGCACCTGCCTGATAAATAGTGCAATATAGCTTGCTTGTTGAAATGCTGTAACACTTTCTTCACATTCAAGTTCTAGTGGCAGTTAAGCTACTGTAATATTCCTTTACAACATTAGAAGAAGTTGTCCAAGCAGGCATCTCATAAGATTTAATTAACTGCTTTGGTGTTCCTGTTGGGATATGGAAAGTCCCCATTTTCCTAGTCATGCTGCTGTTGGAAGAAACCTCTTATGTTCACAGAGAAGGATATTTCTTCTCTTCAGCTCCTAGCTAATGATCTCCAGTAATACACCTGCTGAGTTTCTGCAGGGATTGCCAGGATTACGATGCCACATGGAAGAATGTATTTTTCAGTGAGAGCTGTCCATGTTTGTCTTGTATCACATTAGTTTTCTTTGAATATTATTTCCAAATTAATAACTGCTTTTTGGACTATTCTAAACTACTTTATACCAAACACACTTTCTTAGAAGGCAGTATTCATGATTAATGTACACATGGGGAAAATTTTTCTAAGTGTTTAAGTGAAGTTTCTCACAAGTTTAAAACATTGCGCCTTGGGTTTTATTTTTATTTATTTATTTTTTGTTCCGATTAGACAGTAAAACACCAAGACTGCAGTATTGTGTTTGTGGTGAATATTTGACGTGTAACATATTTCTTGTATTTATTTTCTCCTTATGAAAATACTGTGGGACAATTTACAGTGTAATGGTTTGTTATTAAATGCATGAGAGTATGTATTAATGTTGAGTGAAGCCACCATTTATTTATGTAACTTCTAAGAATTTTAAAACTTCATTACTGGCATAATCCAAGTAATTTATTTAGAGCCATATTGCTCAGTTTATGTAATAAATATGTGTATACAGAATAATTAAATTTATCAGAAATTATAGTGAGGCAATAATTTGAACATTATTAAATTATTTATTCTAATTGCTCATATTGGGGTTTACACAGCCAGTTAACTATTTAAATGTATTGTTTATTGAAGAATATATTTATCATTGTTAAACTTAATTGCTTGTTTAATTTGCTTTACTGTTGCTGCTTCCTGATCTAAATTGAAAAGTTGTACTCGTGCAAGATCACATTTAGCAATCACATAGCATTAGTTGCAATCCACGGGTATAGGTTACTCTGGGGATAAAGGGGGCGCAAGATGAACAATCAGAATTGGAGATACGTTAAATTATGCTACAAAATGGAGGAACCAACACAGATTTCTTGGAGGTTAGCTGAACATAACTATATAGTTTCAAAGGTAGTGTAAACAGACATTCCACTCATCCTATATACAAGGGCTGTAAAGAAAGTAGTGGCAACATGGTCCCCACATTCACAGGAGAGTGGGTATGAGCCAATAGGATATGGGAGCGATCAGGTGACTAGTGTCGATGTGTGGTGTGCATTGGTTGGGCTGCCAGTTGAGAGTGTATTGTTGCTGTGTATCGTTGAAGTGAACAGTGTCAAGTTCACCGCTCTAAAGCATGTTCACCAAAGGCGATCAGTGTTCGTGGATTAAAATCGAGGTTGCCCATGGAAAAAATGCACCAGCATGTTATCGAGGATTACGGGAAGCCTGTGGCGGGAATGCATTGCTGTACAGGACGGTTGCACAATGGGTCAAGGCATTTCGTGTAGGTCAGACTGAGACTGCAGATTTGCACCATACCGGCCAGCCGTCCATTCCACAAGATCAGATTGATATCGTCAGTGTTCTCGTTGCCATGGACCATCAATGGACTGTCTGGGAGTTGTCTATAGAGGTTGGTCTCAGTCATCAAACTGTGTGCATATCTGATGAAATGTCTTCACCTGAGGAAAATTGCATCCCATTGGGTTCCACATCGACTCTCTGAGGTACAGAAATGGCACCGATATGCACTGGCTGGCATCCACCTGGACAGATACCGTAACAAAGGAGACGCATTTTTGCAGCGTATTGTCACCATTCATGAGACGTGGACAAGAGTCTATGAGCCGGAATTGAAGTGTCAGTCGAATGAATGACCTCACTCAGGTTCTTCATGTCCACAGAAAGTTTGACAGGAACCCAGTCGGGTGAAGCTGATGCTAATTGTGGCATATGACTACGAAGGGGTTATTCTTACGCATGCTATGCCTGAGGGACAAACCGTCAACAGTGACTACAATTGCCGATTTCTGGAGCGACATCTTCATCCGGCTATGCGGCACAAACGTCCACATTTATTGCGAGACGATCACCCCATAGTGTTGCATGACAACGCATGTTGTCTTGTCGCAAACAATGTCCAGCTCTTATTGCAACGGTGGCATTGGGGGGCTTTGGAACATCCTCCATACTCACCAAAAATGAGTCCTTGTTATTTCGACCTGTTTCCAAAGTTGAAGGAACCCCTCCCAGGCCGCTGATTTCCTGACGTGGCATCTGTAGTCCGCGCAGTAGGGCGCTCCGTCGCAGTCAACAACAGAGATCGCCTTACCAACGGTCCCCAACGGCTGCCCTACATTTGGCAAAAGAACAGGGATTTTGCAGGTGACTACATTGAAGGAATGTAATGCAATTGTACTTGTGAGTTCAATAAATATTGTGTTATATCAATGTTGTCACTACTTTATTTACAGCCCTCGTGTGTGTGTGTGTGTGTGTGTGTGTGTATATATATATATATAAAGAAACTGAAACAGTGATCTGATTAACATTTAATGGAAAGAGCCGAGTTGTTTTTGTAATGTGTTATATATATATACAACACATTACAAAAACATCTCACATTACACTGTTTCAGTTTCTTTATAAAATACAAACTAACTAAAAAATATATTATGTATTTATTTGTATCCTTCACACTGTTGGAGTGGAGTAGTAAGTAAATGTATGTTTTCTGTAAATAACAATGCAATAATAAATCAGTATGTTTTTGGTTTTTAGAACATTTATGGAAGGTTTTGCCAGACGTGTTGCACGTCTGCGTCACCGACTCGGTGTGGATGATAAGCCCATTCTACCTCCAGTGGTTTTACAGCTAGAGAGATTAACAGTAAGCCAGCTTGTAGAATTCTTCCATACCTGCAAGGAAAAGTATATGCGATCCAAGATTGAGCCAGGTACTCATTTTTCCAGTGAATTATGGAAATAATTAAGTGAGAATGTGCAGTGATTTCATCTGTTCTGTTTTTAACATAGATTATGCAATAGCAGTGGAGTTCTACTAGCAAGGGTAAAATTTTGTGAAACAAAATAAGCAACAATGTTGTAATATGATCTTTGTATCCAAAAAAGAGTTGATTTCCCAATTTTTAAGTTTAAAAAATGCAAAGCCAGGGTTATCAAGGAAATACATTTTTAGTATTGTAAAGCAAAACTGGAAATCCCTACCCTCCAGAAAAAAAAGAGAAAGTTTTGCATATTTAACATAAATTTATGTTGGTTTCAGTTTAAGTGAAACTTACATCAGAAGTATAAATATTTGCTAGTGGTGAACCAAAGGTATTCATATATTTAAAATGACATTTTTGGGTGCATTATCATTTTTTTGTGTTTAACACCATAAGAAAGCACTGTGTTTTCTAGTTTCAAAAATTCTTACTTTTTATATCCTATGACTAAGTATACCCACATTTCTTGAATAAATTGCTGCTAAATTCTTGAGTAATAAGAGTAAAAATTCTTAAGTGATAAGGTAAAATTCTTTCTTGGATACAGAAGATCATATAGAAATAAAATTGCAGGGAATATTTTTAGATATTTTTAATATTATATGATGATTACCTATAAAAATATGAATTGACACCTAATTAATTTATCCAATAATTGAATATAAAAAAAAAGTTAATCCAAACATAGTGGATTTTGCAGTCCAGATGGGCTAAATTGGAATTATTACTAAATGGGAAGGAATGTATTAAAATCCCAGCAGACCATATCCAAAAGTACATTAAATCAACAAATAAATGTCACTATATTAATGCCCACCAATAAACAACACACAATCAAAATGGATAACCCCAAATTAGCATCAATATACAGACTACCAAAAATACACAAACCTGGCAATAGCATGAGACCCATCATCAGCAACATCAACACCCCCACATACAATCTAGTGAATTGGCTCTTAAAATAATTTGCAATCATTACCAGGTTTTGAAACATGCTGCCTGAGAAACTCATTTGACATTTTTGAGAAACATAAAATTACTTAAAACTCATACCGACACTCTAGTATCTTTTGACACAAAAGCTCCTTTTCTTAGTATTCCAAAGACAAACTACTCACATAGTTAAAATGTGATTGGAATTCACAATCATCACCGCTAAAGATGTACAAGAACTCATTCATTTTAAGCAAATTTGCATAGTCAATCCTTTTTCACATTCAATGGGGAATTCTACCAGCATTCTTTGGCCATGTGGGGTCCCTTATCCCCTTTCCTTGCCAATTTATATGAGACTTCTTTTGAAATTCATTTACAAGAGCTTTCCCTTCATTTCAAGTTCTGGGTCCGATAAGTAGATGGTGTTTTTGCCATAATACACAAAAAGCACACAGAAGGAACTCTGAAACTACTCAGTTTACAGGAGCCATTCATTCAGTTCACTATTGAAACCGTAAAAGACAACACACTTTCTTTTTTAGACCTGAAAATCGTACAAAATAATGGCAGCATTAGAATTCAGCATTACCACAAATCCACACACAATGACTACATAAAACATATAGTAAAAATCCCAAATCATATAAGCAAGTAACCTAATTAATCAAAATTCCAATGACAAAAATGAATGCATGTTATAAAATCAGCACATAATAATAGATTCAACAAAGAAATGGTGGGCAGTGGACAGTAAGACAGTGAAAATCTCATAAAATCAAACAAAATAGGCCACATCTCAATAGAACAAAAGTCAGGGATTTACAAAATTAAATGTTCAGATTGTGAAAAAATCTACATAAATAAAACAAAGAGAAGTCTCACTACCAGGTTCAAAGAGCATTGGAGAAATGTAAGGCACAAGCAAACAGAAAAATCAGCAGTGGTGGCACACTTCTGGAATATCAACCATGAAATGGAACAAAAAATTAGGCTCATAAAACCAGTACAGATGTTGGGATGTTTGGGAAAACATATATTAAGAAATTTGAGGAAGACTTAATGAACTTTGATTTGATGGACAAAGAAAACCTGCTCTTCAGTTTCATCCAGTGGTCACCATGGTGCAACTCCTCTCAAAGGACTCTTAATTCTTTACTCAGAAAGTGCAGCCAAAGATAACAGATTGGCTAAAGCATGTTCCTGAATAAAAACCAGGTTAGTGGAGTAAAAACGAGTGTTTAGCTGTCTCCACTCCTCTTGAAATTGATAATGGACCTTAATTTACTCCTCCAGGCTTTATGGCTTACATTCATAATAGCCTCCAGAAATGTACAAGCAGAGTCCCCCAACATAAGGCTGTCCAGCTTAGTGTGCATATGACCTGCCACAATTTTATTTCCTCCATTGAAATTCTCCTAAGATTGCCTTTCAAGGCATTAAGCTCTTCCTGAACTCTTTACTGAAAGTTCCCCCAGCAACCACTTGCAAACGTTTCTTCAAATTCTACAGCTTCAGATATACTTCTGCAGCCACAGGTTTTGAATTTGTTTCCAGCCTCATCACTGAAGCAACAGATTTAACAAATGGAACTTGCACGTAAATTTGCTGTATTTGAAGGTGGGAGGATGCAGCAGTAAATGATTCTTTGCCATCAGGGGAGCAAAAAAATTAAAAAAGAATGGCCCAGTTATCTGCCAGTCACTCAACTGCTTCTACCCAGGAATTCCATCTTGTGGCCACAGGAAATGTAAACATCCCTGCCGTAAATCCTTTCTCCTGCAGGAATTGCTGAAAGGCATGTCGCTTCTTTCTGACATGCAGGAAAGTCTTCTTACTGACGCCACTAATTTATTTAGGGATGACAAGCAGTCCTTCATGACCACACCAATGAGGTTGATCTTGTGTGCCCAGCACTGAACGTGAATGAGCTCATCTGGCAGGAGAAGCGACAGCCCAGCAAAACATGAAATCAAGTACCTGGCTGAGTCACTTACTAAGGCCACAACTTGGTAAAAAGTTTACCCCATGTTGCGCAGTGCCTCTGTAATAGTTTTAGCACAGGCCCACCCATTCAGTGCAGCCACATACTGCCCTGTGATCTGCAGGGCTCCACTGTAGACAGCAGAACAACAAAAATTTCCCTTCTGCCCATCCTGTTTATTGTTTCATCAGCCATAATAGCAACCTTTTTGTTCTGTAGGGCTGCAATAACTTTTTCCTTCCTATAGTTTGCCAAGAAAGGTAACTACTCTCTATGGAGGACATTGCTTCCTGGAAGTCTCCACCACTAATAGTCTCTTCTTCATTCATTCCTTGAAAGCTGGATGATCTGCCTTCTCCAGTGGAATGTTGGTTGAAATCATCTTATCAGTGGAAGTGACAAAATTGGCAGCCTGGTCAAATTAGAAAAGAAGGTATATAAGCAGAGACCGGAACTTTGTCTTTTTAAATGTGTTAAATCTTCAATTTTAAAGTGAATCTACACAACTTATATTTTTTTGATCGAAAAGTCACAGTTTTATATTTTTTTTTTTTTTTTTTTGTAATAAAAATGCCTTTCATTGCTTTATTGTACATTTGTATAACTCCCTTAACTTCTGCGGTCTTATTAGGGGCTTTTAAATTGTGAAACTACTCATTGACTGTAGATAATAAACATTGAGTTAATCATTTCTATTCCATGCACATGCACACTTCCAGACTGAGGAATACAAAATTATTCTGGTTAAAGAAAAATTCAGCTCCCCAGTTGTAAATCGAGCCTGGGACCTTAGGGTGAGTTTGTTGCCTTTTTGAATATTCATTCCTTTATTATTAAAAACAGTGATTGTCACCATAAGGACAGCAGCTCTTTCGTGCTGTGCTAGGGATCCCGGGTTTGATTCTTGGCTGGGAGATGAATTTTTCTCCAGCACAGATTATGCCATATCTTCCCCAGAGTCTGGAAGTATGAATGTGAGTGTCAATGTCTTTGAGATCTAACGAAAAAAATTAAAAGTAAATATATGTTCCACAGGAAATGGCACTGATCCGATAAGATCATGCAGTTAAAGGTGGGTTATAAATGGAAAGAAGAAAAAAAAAACTAAAAACAATTATTAATATTTGCATGTGCTTTGTATCTGCAAGAGTGTGCTCACTAGTCCATAAATGCAATCTGTACAGTCTGCTAGAATGCCACCAGGTTTGAAATGTTATGCACTGTAGCTTGCGAAATAAGGCAGCAATACTGTGTTACACATCCATTTCCCCGATACCCATTATAAACCACAATAAACCTAAAATATGACAAGGTTATAAAATGATGTAAAATACATCATAACTGAACAAAATAAGTGGGTTTATGCACATAAGAGAAAAATGAGTGTAACAGAACATAAGATATTACACTATACTCCCAATATTGCAAAGGAAGTTCTGATGTTTGAAAACATGTGCTTTAAAAAGGAAGTTAACTGGCATTTATATTAAATAGTTACAATATCCCTTTACCTCTTTATAGACATGTTTCAAACTCAAAGCAATAAAATAAAAATACCTGTTACAGGAATGAAGTAGATAAATACAGAAAAACTGGAAGTTATGTGCCTTTGCTCCTTTTGAACATTCAGCTGCCTCGAACATTGTTCTGTGGCTCTTATGCATTTTTGTAGCATGCAGTGTTTCTGGCTGGCAATGTGCCTTTTTACTCCATCAGAAGTTTCCTGTGAAATTCTTTTATTGCAAAAACTACAAAACATTATTTCTTCTGATATCTTTATTCCATCCTGCAAGAATTGTTTTATTCGCTCATCTAAGCTTATTTTGGTGGCATGCTGAACGTTATTCTTACAAACTTACATGCCTATGCTACTACTTCTTAAAAGGAACTGAACCCGTGGTCAACAGGAACCGGGAAGGCATACAAGAGATGCTTACAGAAGTAAAAGAATGTGTAGATAGCTTCCTGATCTCACTGGTTCAGCAGCTTCACTAGTCTGCCAGTACTACAGTTTGCTGCTGTTATCAACCAAATGTGGACAACATAGCTAACACATGTTCTAAGAGACTCATACAGTACACATTAAAGCTGGGAGCGAAAAATGCTAACCAAAATTTGATAATGGCTGAATGTATGATCTTTTCACTATATGTGATAAATTTTGTGAGTAAACATATTAATTTATGAGTAGATGTAACCTGATGTGTTACAGTGGGCCAGGTAGTGATCCCTTCAGCAGTCGTTTGGTGCCACATGCTGCCATTACAATATACTCTTAACTGCTGGTCAGTTTAGTGAAAAAATGTTTAAGATACATTTACGTTTTGCTAGGATTTTTAAAAATGTGCATTCTTTGACTATAATGTATTATTTTGGTAAAAACACACCTACCTAATTTTCATAGTGTTAATAGTAATTCAGGCAGGGAAAAAATTTCAAAAAGTTTAGTTGAAAACATATAACATACCTACATACCTAATATCATTGGTGCAAGTGCGCTAAATCTGTTTCAAATTAGTTGAGTCAATCTAAGATAAAGGCACATGTGAATCTGTCACTGTAGAAAAAAAAATTTGCAACTTAGCAACCAGCTTTTAAAAGATTTGACTATTGCTTAGGCGTATGGTACTCCCTTATGTCCTTTCTACTTGCAAGGAAGCAAGTAATATGACAATTTCTGCTAATTTTATCTCAATTAGCATGAAGTAAATAGAAGAATAACAATAATTTGTTACAGAGGTGTAGAGAAAGTCATGTGAATAGAACAATCAGATTTTTTTCTTGATATTTTGCAGGCACTGCAGTTGGAGCACTCGCAGCTCAGAGTATTGGTGAACCAGGTACTCAGATGACACTCAAAACTTTCCATTTTGCTGGTGTGGCATCCATGAACATTACACAGGGTGTTCCCAGGTATATCCTTGTGTAACACATTGTTTTCC
Source organism: Hymenopus coronatus (assembly GCA_030762935.1). NCBI lineage: Eukaryota > Metazoa > Arthropoda > Insecta > Mantodea > Hymenopodidae > Hymenopus > Hymenopus coronatus. Next base: position 127,074,967 of record CM060894.1, on the reverse strand, counting down.
TTAGCAATTTGAATCAGCACTCTGAAACAGAAAGCAGAGCATGTTCTAAGTAAACTACTCATATGCATGTTGTTATAAGTATCAACTTATTGTACATTGTCAATCCAATGCTGTCATTGATTGATGTTTGGAGGAATTTAGTAACAGTGACGGTCAAATTAATACACACCAAAGCTGTGAGTTTAAACTACAAATGTAAATTTTGTCATTAGCCACAAATTCTATCGCCAGATGTGAAATACAAATTCATAGGATGCATGCATAGAAAAAGGTCCTTGCATGTATGAAATACATAACTCAAAAACAAAAAATCTGTAAAACTCTTGATATTTAATATTGTCATCACCAATGATGCACACAAAGATTTTCAACAAAAACTCCCTTCCATAAACTACCCTTTACATGGAACATTTTTCAAGGATGTTGATTTTTTCAAAATTGGCTGTAATGATTTTGATTAAAATAGCATATGTTTAAGATATTTCCATCACAAATGAAATGTACAGTCCGATGCACAGAAACATGCCAATATGAGGAACAGCTGTTTAGATTGAGGTGAATGCACCACTCCTCTGCCATGCCCCCAGTTCAAACCCTGTCAGATAGAGCAAGGCATGATTGGTAACATGCACTTGCCCTTTGTTTTGCGATGGCAAAGGTGAACCAGAGGCTCAGATAGTTTTAGATGCATTGAAATATATAATTCTGAATGCAACTTACCTTAATGTAATTTATTGTCAGCAGTTGTTGAGGAAATGATCAAAAGTCAGTTTGCCAATCTTTTTCAAATAATGAAAAATGCTAACTTTTGCATATTTTTTTTGAGAAAGGAGGTGAGGAATGAGGCAAATTTATGTTTTATTATTATATGTGAATTAACTTAACTACACATTACAGATATTTATTTAGAATCATTCCATTTCATTACAAAATAATTTATTGTAAATTATTCACAAAATATACTCAGCATATAAAAGCATTCCTAAAGTGTGTTTTCATTAAGTAGGAAAACATAAGGGGGAAAACACAAAGACAATCATGGAATTAAAATAAGATAACAGTTCTGATAATTAATCCACAACAGCATCCATTCTGCGAGGTACTGAACTAATTAGGTTCTGCTCGTATTAATGTGAATTCGTACATTCGTCCCAGGCAGTTTCTACCATCTCCCATAGCTGGTCATTTGAGTGAGGTTTGTTGTGCTCATTAGCTCTGTTCATTTGTTTGTTCATATATATGCTTCTTTCTTCATATGCCCACATATTTTCTATGGGATTTAATCCGGTCTCTTAAGCACTCAGAGAGCAAGCTGAACATCATGAAACTGAACTTTTGCAAACCATTGTTGCACCCAACATGATGTGTGGATGCCACTAAGTACCTTTTCGTCTGAATAATCTGTATTCTTCCAGGAATAATAATCAGCATATTTGTGCCAAAAAGCTACATGATCCACCTTCTGCACTACATCAGTTAGTCTTTGTCTTATTGGTGCCTTTTTGCTCAATAAATCATTTGCTTTAAGTTGCCAGCAAGAATTCCAAGTGATCCAGCGAAATGTAAATCTGCTACAATCATTCTTAAATTATTAAAAGACAATTATCTTGCAGCTTAAATTAATATTTTGTCCTTGCGCTGATGTGGATACCAGATGCCCTCTGCTACGTGTAAAATTAGACACTTATTATAATATTTGTTGAATTTATTGTCAATTGAGTACATTATATGTTTATAATAAATGGTCCTACATTGTTTGTGTGTCCAGTATCCCCGTTCATGGTATTTTCCACCAGTTTGAAGGTAAGGTCTGAAGCTTTCTTGATGACGTATTAACTCTAAATTTTCTCAGGCTTCTAGCCAGGTAAATATATGAATTGACTCAATGTTTCAAAGATGTGCATGATCTTCATCCTCAGGATAAACCAATGAAATGGAAGTTTGAAATTGCATATTTATAGTGCTGGAATGAAGTTAGCATCTGATTGGTTCGGTGATATTTTTGGCTGTGAAGCAACTAGTATTAAATATGACTGAGTCATGATCATGGATCTGGTAGAAAGTATATACAGTAGTTATATCTTATTGTTTTTAACTTGAGCACAGATTTGTTTAAACCTGGTGTATTTATAGCTCACACCATTTTAAGCACAATCTGTTGTATTAAGGAGCCGTGAAGTTTTCTAAAGTCTTGGAGATACTCCATACAGTTCTGCAACCCTTGCAGAACTATATCCTTGTTCAATAAGTGCAATTATTTTCAGCTTGTTAGCCATGGCATTTGTTCACTTCAAGTATCATGTATAGTATAACCAAACTTTGGTTACTGTTTTTGTTATCTACCTCTTCTTCCCCGAAACCATATCCAAGAGTTGTGCAAATCTATTGTGACAGCCAGGAGGTGGTGTTGACAATTGTTCCACTCCAGTTAAATTGTTCCCTTATCCCTACCCTTGCTTTACTCACCTTGATCATGCCCTTGGTTCATCGGTCATTGCTTGTGTGTCATACTTGAATACAAACCAATAGAAGATTGGCACATTTAGGGCTGATGTGGAACACAAATGGTGAAAAAAAAAACACACATCTAAAGACACTAACAGCATTGGTACATTTTTTTTTTTTTTGCACCAGACTGTACATCTTGAGTTTTCTGGGTATAACCTCCGAAGTTCTGTTCACTGTGGATGACTTTTGCGCAACTGATAAACTATAAGAGATAGACAAAATTTTACCTCACATAAATTAAGTATATCTCATTAAAGCACACAATTTATGCCAGATTATTTTTTTTTTATTCAATTATGTGGAGCTATACCTTTCTGAGATATTTGTTGTCATTGATTTAATTTTTGCAATACTTATACTTTTCTCAAATGGGAAGCTATTCATATCTTTTTTGTTCTCATTCTGGTTATGCAAATAGAACAGTATTTCAAGGGCATCACATAGCGATCATCTATGAAAAGATTTGACTACCGTTTTAGTCTAATGTATTCCTTCATTTCCCTTGAACCTATAAGAAAATACATTGTAAAACCATATCTGCAAATGTTTATTTGGTTAACATGAAGTACATAGAAGAATAAGCTTAGGTAGGACTAAATTGTGGCAGAATAAATGGAGAAAATCACAAAAATGTAACACATCATCTTTTTTATAAGAAAGAAACTACGCATGGCAGAGATCATTGAGTGTATGCCTATATATCATTTTTTTTCTGGAGTTACATAAATGGTTTGTTTCTTCATATATTACATTGTGATTAACAATACTGTATAATTATCTTATGGTGCTTGAATCTGCTTGATATCTAAAGCAAAAAGTTCAGTTTATGTAAACTGACTTGGTAAAAGAGCCCCTTTTATTTTAATAATTGAAAGTAGTAGGGATTCTATACTATAAAATTAATGCATTAAAAGGTTCTAGGATTTGTATTATCTGATACTTAATTTTTAACGTTGAACTTTTTTAAAAGTGACCAGACAGGTCACTTTTCTGTACTTATCATGTCAATTGTGCAAAACCAAACATCCTGACCACACCCTGCACACCGTAAATGTCAAATGAGTGTGTATGGCTTACTTCATAAGTTATAGCTGATTGTTGGCATCCATTGTTATATTGCATTAGTGGACATGGACATGTGTGACAGTGACAAGTTCTTTTAACATGTGATTATTGCACAGGGTAAGTGGATGCATGTTCTGTCAGAAGGCTCTTTGACGTCGTAGCCCAGAATTATTAGTTCTGAGTGAGTTTGTGACACCTGTGGTGGTTTAGACAGGCGACTTTCTGGAATGTAAAAAGAAGCTAGTAACAGTGAAGAATAACACAAATATTAATATAAAAATAATAATTGCAACCAATCTTCACTTATCTTTTGGAATCCTTGCCTGGACTAGTTTCGCAACGATTTCATTGCATTATCAACATATCCTTTTGGTTGCAATTATTATTTTTATATTAATATTTGACTTTCTGGAAATTTCCAGGCATAAAAAGTGCAACAAAGCCTGTTCAACTTTTTACTGGGAGTGCATCACATGCAACAGCTGACTGAGTTTCAAAGGGAAATTCATAGCAACCTACAATAGTAGTTGCCACAGCGACTGTCAAAAGCAAGTTAGACAGCAGAATTGTTATGAAAACATGGAAGAAAGACACTTATTTGTGAGTAGATTCTAATCATAATCAGTATGTGGAAGAAATAAAGTGAGCTGGTGTCAGGAGCAGGAATTAATGCCGCAATGGAGGAGACGATGAAAGTTTTACTCAAAGAAATGAAGAGCATGAAAACCAGAATGGACAAAATGAAAATGGAAATGAAATCTGGAATGGCCAAAGATGCAATGGAATGGATGAAACAAAATTATGAATGGACAAGATGGAAAAGAGAATGAAATTGGGAATGGAGAAGATGCAGGTAGAAATAAAGACAAAGATAAAATGTGGACTGGAGATATCGAACAAAATCATCAAACATTTGGTTAGCACAAAAGAAAACATAAAAGAACTGGCATAAGGATGAAGAACCTTGGCCTATGTGTTAACATCCTGGTGTGCTTCAAAGAACATGCTGATGCCCTGGAAGACCTTGGGAAACGACTTAAACCTCTGGAAGACCTTGGGAAACGACTTAAACCTCTGGAAGACCTTGGTAAATGACTTAATGCCCTGGAAGTTCTTGGGAAACGACTTAATGCCCTGGAGGGAATGGTCAATGCAAGAGCAAAAGAACTGATCACGATGATAGAAAAGATGTTAGCTAGAAAGCTGGAAGACTTGAGGGTTGAGATGACAGCAAGCAAAGCAGAATCTTCAGATTCCAAATTCCAAGTTTGACAGAACATCCACCTTCGAAGTCTTCTGCCAACATCTGCTACTGTTGCCACCCACAATCAATGGTCATCAGAAGAGGAAGCGGCATAACTGATAGCAAGCCTCCAGGGATGGGCAGCAGCAGTATTAAATGTGATTCCAGAGCTGGTAATGTCCAGAGAGATCTGAGAGGCCCTCAACACTTCAGGAACATTTTCTGGCTACATCCTACCACAGTCAGCCGGTCAAATCAGCTTTCAATCTTGCTCGTGTCTCACTGCCACTAAGTATGCCTCTCGCCGCTAGTAGATGGAGCTGAGCACACAGCTGTCAAGAGAGACCTTGACCAATGAGCCTACAAGATTCTTGGTTACTCACAAGACTCATAAGTCTCGTTAATAGGAAGACTGCGGTGTAATGCGTGGAAGCTAGCATAATCCATCCTGAAAGCTATATTAGTACATCTGTTTAAATGATTTAAGGTTAAAATACCTGCCAGGTTAGGTTGATATTTAAATAACCCATACTAGGAAAAGGGTTAAAAACGAAATGTATCACAGAATCTGCAGATGTGTATACATGGTCTCCACTTTTATTACAAATAAGTGTGTATATATTTTATTACTCCTTAGATGTTTATGTTGCAAGAAGTAACTCTATTTTTGGTTGTAATCTGAATATGTTTTAGTATAAGTAAAGTTATATACATATCACACAAATTATAGGCATGTCATTAACAATTAATATCATTGGTTCAAACTATTTACTGTGAACACCTTTGGGATATAGCACTGTAAAACAATATTTCAATGAGAAGTAAAAATGTTGGCAAATTACGTCATTTGGGACTCCCTTACAAATTTTTATTATACATTTTTTTACATATTTTGCATACTTCTACATATTTTAATGATGTTACATACATATTTTCTGGGTTTTGTTACAATGTTATTATTTTTTAAAAAATATTGTCACATTATAAACTACTGTTTTCACAAGTTTTGCTGAAAGCAGCAAAAATCAAATTGCGAAATAGGATGCAAATTAAATTAAGAATGCTATGATAACTGCCTAGCCTCGTTCTGATTGTTGTCCGTTTATATCGAAGCAGGTGCTGCTCGACAATGTTGACCTCCAGTTCACCTCACATTTCTCATAGCGCTTTGGGCATTTACAAGGACTGGAGAAATTTATTGTTACCATTGTTGCGGTAGTCGGCATCTCGTAATATAATAGCAGCGAGGAAACAAAGTGAGCTGCTGGACAACCATCAAAATATAGCGAGGCGATAATACTACAGTTAGTTTCTTGCAAGTCTTAGTAAAGTGGCACCAATTGCATCCTCGCTATCCTGCAAGTTGAATTCAAGGAGTGAAATTAGATAGCGCCTTTACATCCGACGGAAAAATAATAGTCTGTCAAGCATGCGGTAAAAAAATTGGCTGTTCTATGAAATCTCAATTGGAGCAACATATCAAGAGTGCTCTTCACAAATGTAACAAGCAGTCTTCTACAGTCTTCTAGAAAGCAAGTTCTGTTGACAAAAATGCAACAGGAACCGTACAGAAATGATTTTTTTTAAAGACCTGTGCAGTACAATAGTTGCAGCTAATATTCCATGGCATAAACTTCAAATTCCTCAATTTCGCTCCTTTCTAGAAAAATAGTGCAAGAAGGTTATTCCTGAATGAATCTACTCTGAGGAAAAAGTATCTTCCTGTGTGTTATGAAGAAGCAGTTGCTCATATACAGAATGAAATTGGAGACTCCCGTATTTGGTTTGCTGTCAATGAATCTACAGATGAACTGTATCATCAAACATGATTGTTTGGCTTTGACGATTTCTTTAAGGACAGTAGCACATATCTCCACTTTTGAACATCTGACAAATTATTCAGTTTTTTTGTATTCTTTTTTAAGTTATCTCGAGTCTGCTTTATATAGTCCAATTTAGAGTTCCAAAAACATTTATATCTATTTTGATTTCCAAGGGGTATGTATTTTTTTGCATTTTTAATGATAATGTCAGTCACTTCTTTACAAATCTTTTCTGAATATTGTTCAAAATTTGTGTGTTTGACATTCTAGTTTAGACTCCAGTGAAATTTTGTAGCTGCTCCACTTTTTTGAAGTTCCTGGTGGGTCTTGATTCAGAGGTCCTCTTATTCTGTTTTGTGAGCTGGATTTTGATAAGTGTCCACTTCCTGAATCTTCGATAACTGTGCATTATTTCATCTTGAATATCAGCAGAGACAAACAAGAGGTCCGGATTTGTTCCAGTGCCAGAGTAGTGGATATATGTCGGTGGATCATTGTTGTTATAAACTACTTCCATATTGCTAGTATTGATAAAATCTTCAAATATTTTTCCAACAGCATTTGTTTGCCTATAACCCCAAATCTTTGACGGAGCATTGAAATCTTCTAAAAAAATGGTTTTATGATCCAGATTAATTATATCTAGATTGGGTTTGTTAGTAGGGGTATTATATGCTGCATACACTTTGAAATATACTCCAGATTTCCAAACAATAATTTTGACTAGTTCTAGTGTGTCCATTATGTCACCCATTTCTTTGATTATGTTGAAGGTTAGTGAGTGAGTTTTTAACACCAACAAGGATTCCACTGATTACTCGTCAGTGTTTATCAAGTGTGTAACCTGGAAATTTATATTTTGGGAGATCATCTTTAGTTCTGTTGGCTTCTGTTATATTAAAAATGTCAATATTATGGTTGTGTATGACCTTATTCAACTTAATCTTCTTGTGTTGAGAGAGACCGCCAGCATTCTACTGTAAAAGTTGTAGTGAATCATCCTTAAAAGGATGGTTAGTATTAGCACGTGTCAATGTCATTTTCAGGTAACTGCTAATTGGTAAACTACTTTGCCATTATAAGTGTAATGCAGTATATAATTATATGATTGCCCAGGGTGCACCACATGGAGGTGAGTTTACCATGCACCCCTTGAAACATAAAAGTACTTTGAAACATTCTATGGATCATACGTCAATCTACTTCACCTGTAATTACAAGAATACTCAAGTCGCCTTGCTCATGAGCACTAGTTCTCGATACATGAAATTCTTGTTGCCACACTCTCGAGAGTGGCATGGGGGTTTTGACTGCCTCTAGCTTAAATCAAGGCTGGTGATTGAACAGCTGGTGAACCTTCCACCTAGTTACGTGTCCCAGAAGCTGCCTACCCCTTTGTTGACAGGGTGTGTGATGCTGAGATATGACCGCCTTATGCCCAGTAACAAGAAGACCATCATGAGCACTAAGGATGGAGGCAGCAAGACAGCAACTGTGCTAACTTAAGATGAGTATTCACTATGAACCATCCAGAGATGACAATGACCTTCGAGTGGTGTGTGCTGCAGATTTTATTCAGTTTGTGGGAGAAATAAAGAGTTGTTGGAGAAAAGAGATATTTTTACTTTCTCTAGCCTGCATGTACTATGTACATAGTGGATAGAGAAGGTATTGTATTCTACCCAAAGATTCAATGTCAAGATTTCACTGGAAATATATGTTTTGGGGTCCCTTGAGTCCAAAAAAAAGCATTTTTAGAAAAAGGTCCATGTGTGTCTGTCTGTCTGTGTGACTGTGGACACAATAGCCCAAAAACGAAAAGACCATTAAATACATATTCTAGAAAATCCTCCCACCACAAACTACCCTTTACATGGAAAAATGTTTTTACATTTTGCTTTTCTTAAAAATACCTCTAACAATTTTGATTAAAATCCTGTATATTAAAACTTTTTACATCCCAAATAAAATGCATATCTTGAATTTTCTGGGAATAGCCTCTGAAGACCTCTTAATTTTGGATGAACTTAGCTTAACTGCTAAATAGTAAGAGATAGACAAAAACTTACTACACAAAAACTGTAGATCTCGTCAAAACACACAGTTTATGTCCTGTACGTTTTTGTTGTGGAGGTAACCATTTCTGAGATATTCTGTGTTATTGGTTTCCATTGTGAAAAACTTATACTTTTCTCAGACAGGAAGTGTCTGTTTTTTTTTTGCTCTACTCCTGGCCAAGCAAAGAAGCGATTTGCGATGACAAGCACATAACGATTGCTTTTAAAACGTTTGATTTTCAGTTTAGCCTAGTGCATTCCCTTAGTTTCCTTCTACTTATAAGGAACTAAGTAATAAGAACATTCTACTAATGTTTATCTCGATTAACATTGTGCAGAAAGAAGAATAATCTTTTGTAAGAAGTTTTTAGACCAGCTAGAGAAAGTCATGTGAGTGTAACAGCAGATTTTTTGTACATTATACTGTAGAATATGTTAATAAATCCTGCCTATATCATTCCTTGAAGTACAAGGGCAGTTCAATAAATACTCATGTTAGAAATAAAGATGCCATTTTTTTTAAAACACAAATTATTAATTTATACATTTATTCATTCAATATTAATTTTGTTACAGAATATGACTGTATAGCAACGTCAATTACTTAAAACTATATACAGTATTCAAATATTAATTTACATTGTATATGCTATGGTTAGAACTTAGACTAATGAGTGCTTTGATTTGAGCTCGCCTAATTCTTTGGTGGCTTTAGGGACATGGAGTTCAGATTATTTTGTCATTGCAAAATTATGAAAATTATTTCTAGTATCACAATTTATTAATAAGAATTAAATTGAAAATTATTAATTTTCTTTTTTACATGCTCTTAACACTGTAGAATGTATATGTAAGGCAGAGTTTCTGCAGGTTTACAGTGTTCAGTACATTTGACCTTGTCTATAATTCTGACAAGTCTCCTCTCAGGTGTATACACTTCTACCAACATTGCTGCCATCTTTTAACCCCTCCAAAAAATAAGAATTGTCAAGCTCTGCAAAGAAAGCCTATGTCTCAATTGGATCTAAATTTTGTTCCTGCAAGGCATTTTTTAATTTTTGGATACAAGAAGAAATAGCATATTGGAGGTATGGTGGCAATTCATGCAGCTTGGCAGCAGCTCAGATGAATGAGCTAGTCTTGTTACAATGATACAGCACTTTCTTCTTTGCCAAATGGAGCCATAATTCCTCCAACTTCCTGTTAAATCAGGCCAGCAATTCACTGTAGTATTGTCCAGTAATGGTGTTTCCTTTTTCTGAGAAGCCAATGAATCTGACACACTTCACATCCCAAAAAATCATCTTCATTCGGGCTTATGGGACTTTCTTTGTCTTCTTTGGAGCAGATTCACCAAAAGCAAACAATCTTTTTAATTGTTGCTTGATTTCTGGAGTATAAATATATAACAACTCAACACTAAAGGTCCTTTGGATTTTCGAAACACAGTTTCGAAGTTGAAAGCTGGGAGTTTAATTCTGATTTTATTTTTGATCTTTGGATCAGGATATCAACTAGAACGTTTGCAAGCTAGTTAAGAGGATTTAATCAGTGATTCCAAATTAATATTTTAAAATCTTATTTAATTGATCCTTGATTTCATTCATGGTAAAGTCCAATTGTTAAGATTAATAAAAATACTATACTTGTAATTATTATTGTCCACTGTGAGCAATCACAGCAGTCAATAGGCTGACAACTTTTTCATCTCCAACCTATCATGAAAAAGATGAATTGTCACTCCCATTGACACACCTATAGCCTCTGTCACTTCACAAACTTTTGTTCTACAATCAGCAAGCGCCATATCCTGGACTTTTTTCAGGATTTCCTAATAATCACATCTGCCAAGCATTCTGAGTGCTCCTCATCAAAAATGTATGTTTGACCATGTTTGACCACATTTAAAGTCATTGAACCAATATCTATGATAGATGGTGAAAGGTCCTTATAACAACATTCAATTTTGCTTTTATCTTCTCACAAGTTTTCCGATCCAAAATTAAAAAGCAAATCACTGAACGATACTGCACTTTTTGGATTTTAGCAAAAACATGTTTAAGGACTAACTGAAATGCCTACCAAATCCAAACTAACCTTTGAATCAGTACCAAATTTGTTTGGACAGTGCATAACAAATGACATTACAATGGTAACTCTTTAAATTGCTTTACCAATTTATTTTCAAACTGCCCTCATATGCTTTCCCACATCATTCATAAGTTTCATTCCCATTAGATCTGTGTCAATAATTGTTTTCAAAATGGAATAATTATGGAACATGGCTGACACATTTTTTGTCTTGTTCACACCAAAGTTCACATATATTGAGTATAAAAAAAAAAATCTGATGTGTTCCATTCACATGATGTTCTCTACATCTCTGCAACTAATTGTAGTTAAAAATCTTATGCTTCTATTTACTTCATGCTAATCTAGAAAAATTAGCAGAAATAGTCTTATTACTTTCTTCCTTGTAAGCAGAAACGAAACAAGGGAGTAGCATAGGTTAAAGCGATAGTCAAAAGCTGGTTACTATGTAACTGAAGTTCCTTTGCTTGTATGGACATAAGTTGACCAATTCCTGTATGAGAAAAGTTAAAATTTTCGAACCTGAAAACAAAAACAAGGAATATCTAAAAAACGATCAACTCCAAGAAAAAAATGTATACAACATAAATTGTGTGTTTTAATGTGCTCTACATTTTTTGTGTTGTAAGTTTTTGTCTACCTCTTACGGTTTAGCAGTTATACAAAATTCCGGAAAATTCACTCAGAATAAAGTAGTCTTCAGAGCCTATTCCCAGGAAATTCAAAATATACATTTTATTTATCAGGTAAATATCTTCAATATATGTTATTTTAATCAAAATCGTTAGAGCCATTTTTTAGAAAATTAAAATTTTCAAAAAAAGTTCCATGTAAAGGGTAGTTTGGGGTGGGGGGATTTTTCTCAAAATCTTTGTGTTGCATCCCTGGAAGATACTAAACTTAAATACTAAGGTTGGTATTTGATCAACTTTTCGATTTTGAGTTATCATGTTCACAGACACACGGACACACACACACACACACACACACACACACACACACAGACCTTTTTCTGAAAATACTTTTTTTTAGATAAAGGGGACCCTAAAACATATATTTCCGGTGAAATCTGGTTATCAAATTTTTTGGTGGAGTGCAATACCTTCTCTATGCACTATGTACATAGTTCGTATACAGAAAGTAATGTGGGAATATGCTGAAAGGAATTACAATGATTTCTTGTAGCATCATTAATTTTACTTTCTTTGTTTGATATGATTTGCACCATCTGCTATGGCAGCTATAGCACAAAAACGGATGATGACAATGACTGCAGTCCATTTGAAGATGGGCCAAAATAGATGTCATCAGTTTAATTTTCACATATCAAAACTGGCAAAGTACTAAAAAAGTAAAAAGGATATTTGGCAAAACATTAAACTTGTAAAAACAGCATTTATTAACAATATAATGGCAATAATAATATGCAGCAGAACATTAAACATTTGTAAAGCTGTTGTTTGTATGAAAGAGAAATGCAACTAAGAAGTTAGCATCAGTTACAGATTTTCCCCAAAGAGTAGTGATGGAGGTATTCGTTAAAATTAAGTTCATTGTTTTCCCTCATTTTTATTTTCAACTTTGAAGAACCAACCAAACTTTAGCCATATATATTAAGTACTGTACATGGCCTGAAAGGAAACTTTCAGAACTCAAGTGTAACAGGATATGTATATGTTTATATTTGAGTTACATTTAACCGTGCATAAATAGTAATGTTTTTTATAATATTCCTCTAAATGGTTATTAATTCATATTAATGTTATTAAATGAGTATATTGTGGATTATTTTTGTGTTTTGACATGTTTTAGAAATTGTGTTTTGATTTAAATAATGTTTTATTCAAAATTAAGCAAATAACATTGTCATAATACTTGCAAATTACCACAAAACATGTTAGATTTTTCTTATATCCTTTGAGAATAAATGGGTTATTGGTTTGATTACTTTATGTCATAGCATCAAACAGAAAGTTAGGAAACTAGAAAATGCTATACACTTGTCTCAAGTCTTCCATCTAAGACAGATATGATGGTGGAGTTTGCTTAATACTTTGACATAATATGTCATGGGATTACAAGCCAACACTTAAGTGAGGATAACATAAATAATTTTTCATACTTATTTTGTTTTGTAATCCAATTTATAAACTTTTAATTGAAAGTCAAATAATACATATTAAAATTAAATATTATTAGACTCATTTTTACTTTCTCTGCATGTGCCCTGTATATAGTATATAGAGAAGGTATTGCATTCCACCCAAAAATTCAATACCGAGATTTCACCGAAAATACATTAATCCCCCCTGAATCCAAAAAAAATATTTTTAAAAAGGTCTGCATGTATGTGCATTTGGGGCGCACGCGCGCTGTAGACAGCATAGCTCAAAAACAAACAAAAAGATTATTGAGTACCAAACTTGGTATTTAAGTTTGTATCTTCCAAGGATGCGACACGAAGATTTTCAACCCTTTACATGGAACTTTTTTCAAAATTTTGTTTTTCTCAAAAATGGCTCTAACGATTTTGATTAAAATATTGTATATTACAGATATTTACCTGATAAATAAAATGTATATCTTGAATTTTCTGGGGATAGCTCCTAAAGACTACTTTATTCTGCATGAATTTTATGGAATTTTGGATAACTGCTAAACCGTAAGAGATGGACAAAAATTTACCACACAAAAAATGCAGACCACATTAAAACACACAATTTATGTTAAATACATTTTTTTGTTTTTTTTGTTTTTTGTTTTTTGTTTTTTTTTTTTTTTTGTGGAGTTGATGATTTTTGAGATATTCCTTGTTTTTGGTTTCAGCTTTGAAAAGTTTATACTTTCCTCATACAGGAATTTTCCAACTCCTGTCCATACAAACAAAGGAACTTCAGTCACATAGAGACCAGCTTTTGACTATCACTTTAACCTATGGTACTCCCTTATTTCGCTTCTACTTACGAGGAAGCAAGTAATAAGACTATTTCTGCTAATTTTTTTGATTAGCATGAAGTAAATAGAAGCATAGCTTTTTAACAATAATTTGTTGCAGAGATTCAATTCAATTCAATTTTTATTAATCCTTTAAAATCAATTCTGTACATACTCTGATATGGGATACGTCAATGATTATATTTATATTACAACAGTTAACAGCAAGTTAGATATGTACATATTTACAATATACAATCAGTTTAGAAATATATGATACAAGATATTTAATACTATCTAGTTGGCCGCGCCATGGCCGAGTGGTTAGACCGCTCGCCTCTCACCTAGACAGCTGGGGTTCGATCCCAAGCGACCGCATGTGAGATTTGTGGTGGACAAAGAGGCGCTGGGGCGGGTTTCCTCCGGGTACTTTGGTTTCCCCCGCCATCGCATTCCACCGGTGCTCCATCATCATTCATGTATCATCAGTGTCACCGCCTGCGGTGCCATAAGTAGTTAAAGCGGGCGTTAAACACTACCAAAAAAAAAACTATCTAGTATTATATAATACTAATATGGTATGTGGATATTTATTAAATTGTAGGTATTCCTTTACAGTATAGAAGCAGTGCTCTTGCAAGAAAGCCTTTGCTCTGGTTTTAAATGCATTATAATTTCCAGTATTTTTTATTTCACTGGGAAGAGAATTATATAATGATGTACTGGAGTGCATCACTCCATTTTTACACATCCTGGTTCTTGCAGAGGTTAAGTGAATATCCTTTTGATTTCTAGTATAATGTGCATGTACATTTTCATTATTTTGGAAAGTAAATCTATTTTTTTTTACAAATAATGTTGCCTCTAATATATAATTACATGCCAAAGTAAGTATCCCAAGTTTTTTGAGTAGTGGTTTACATGAACATAACTTCTTTTCACCACATGTAATGCGAACAGCTTGTTTTTGCTTAATAAATACATCTTATTAGTAAATTGGTATCATCTGCAAATATACTATGTTCTGAGCTTGTATGCTGTTTGTTAAGTCATTTATGTATAACATAAATAGAAATGGACCTAAAATTGAGCCTTGCGGTACTCCTTAAGCTACATCAAGTATGTTAGAATGAACTGCAGAAAGAGTATTATTGTTAGTTTTGTATATATATATATATATATAGCCTCTGTTATTTGTTTCTGATTTGTGAGACAAGATTGAAAAACCAAGTGTAAGCTGGCCCTCTTATGCCAAGATCAAATAGTTTCATTAGCAACATTTGGTGGTTAACAGTATCGAAAGCTTTACTTAAATCTAAGAATATGCCAATGGCTTTGTCTTTATTATCTAAGGCAGTTATAACACTGTTTATGAATATATTGCAGTCTCAGTTGATTCTTTGTGTGAGTTATTAATTATATTATTTTTTTCAATAAATGAAAGAAGTCTCCTATACATTACTTTTTCCAGTATCTTTGAAAATATGGAAGGAATAGAAATTGGACAATAATTTGAAGCCTTAGTTTTTTCCCCTTTTTTGTGCAGTGGTATGACCTTAGATGTTTTTAATATGTCAGGAAAGGTTCCACTAGTAATGGATGCATAACACAGATGAATAAGAGGTTCAATTAAATGCTCACTACATTTTTTAATGATATCTGGTATGTCATCAATACCTGATGAATATGTGCTATTTAATCTGTTTATTATGCTAAGCATTTCTTCAGTTGTGACCTCATCAAGGTAAATAGAGTGTACATTGTTGGTAGTACTGGTCATCATTGGGGTATCAAAGTGTCCATTGTTATTTTGAACCAATTTTTAATTATTTCCATAAAATAAGAGTTAAAATACAGGCAACTTGACCTGCATTTGTAACCTTTCTAACATTATGGTCAAGTTCTATATTGTTTTTTGTATAACTCTTTCTGTTAGTTGTCTGATTTACTATTTGCCATATGGTTTTAGTTGTAATATTAGAATTTTTAATATGATTATCATTACTACTTATTTTTGCTTATCTTATTACTTTATTTAGTATGCGTTTGTAATTCTTAAAATAATTATCAAATTCTAATGTTTTAATAACCTTATTTAATTCATATAATAATTTTTTTCGTTCACATGATTTCCTTATATCCTGAGTTATCCAACTTTTACTTGTTTTCCCATTGCATGTTCTTACCATTTTGTGAGGAAAAGCAGTGTTAAAGTAGTACATAAAATTACTTACAAGCAATCTAAATTTCTCATTAGTATCTAACGCATCATACACCTCATGCCAGCCTTCTTTGCTCAAAAGATAATTCATATACAGAATATTGTATGCACTAAATATTCGTTTTTTAATCTGTATTGATTTAAATGCTACAGCTTTGTTAGTTTCGATTTGAATTATTTGTGCCTCATGATCACTAAATCCTGTGTTTAGTACCTGCACTTTGTACTTACAGTTTTCATTAATTATAATTTGATCTAGTGCTGTTTCTGAGTGGTTAGTTATTCTTGTTAGGGATTTTACAACATGGATTAAATTATAGCTTTTTAGAAGGTGTAGAAGATCTTGTTTCTCTTTACGGTCGTAAAGAAAGTCAATATTGAAATCACTGCATAGTATAACTTTTTTATTAGTTTTTACGAGCATGTTCAATATTTTCTCTAGGTTATTTAGAAAATTTGTATTATTACTATTTGGAGTACGGTATAAAGCGACCACAGTAATGCCTAGTTCTATCAAATCCACTGCTGCAATTTCGAAGTCACCTTCTCTACATAATGTTTGGCATGTACTTATATTTATGAAGTGATTACCCATTTTAACAAATATGTATACTCCCCTTCCAATTTTATTAGTTCTGCAATAAGCACTAGCTAATGTATAATTTGGTAACTGTATGCAATCAATTTCATAATTTTTTAACCAGTGTTCCGAGATACACATTATAGTAACCTCTTTCAGATCTGTATCTAGCAAAGTCTCAATATAGTTTAATTTATTTTGAATAGACTGTACATTTTGATGAAAAATTGTTAGATAGGGTGATCCTTTAGGCTTCCTTGCAGTAACACTTACCTCTAACAGAGAAAGATGCATCAGATTTTTGCACTTGAAACAGACTTGAGACAAGACTCCTGACTCAGTAATTATGCCAAAGCACAATTTTAAGACATTTTATGAATTATCATCCTTATTTGAATTCCATTGTTTCTTTAGGCCTTTTATTAATTCCTGCTTCACAAATTACATCCAAAATCAGAATTTTAGGTTTCTGCTGTATTAGAATGCTCAGTCTCTCCCTCTTCCTCATTCACAGGATAAAAGAAATTATCAATGCAAGCAAGACAATTAGTACACCAATCATAACAGCTCATCTTGAAGATGATACTGATGCCGAGTTTGCTAGAAGGGTAAAGGGCCGCATAGAAAAAACAACTTTGGGAGAGGTAAGTGCAGTTGTTTTTTGATGTCAGATTCACACTTCTTTGGCTTAAGTAATATTGAAATTATTTTTACTTTAGTTTATAAGTTAAACAAGAAGGCAAAACATAAATCTGATTTGACTCAGACTATTAAAGCTGGTTCACAATAGCCTGGAACTTAACCATAGCTAGAACAATGTTAAAATATACATATTGCAGTGCAAGTATTCATAATTAAAGGGAAGCTTTTCCAGATTCCAGAAATGGCACATAAGATTCATATTATCATTAATAAACTTTTCACTTGATGGCTGAGACATGAAAAACTCAAATAGAGTTGTGTCTTGTTGTAATTAAAAAAAAGAACATAACAAAATACCACAAAGAAAGCAAAAACCAGCAGAAATCGTGAGAGAACAATAAAAAAGAAAATATTCAAGTAGCTCATTACCAGAGTTCTATCGGTCAGGTTAGGTTGTATATAAAACAGAATGTTGTTGAGTAGGCAAGAATAGAAAAGTGAGCCATAATTGGAAAACTCTTTAACAAAATTAACATAATCACAACCATGCACATCTGCATTTCCATATCAGTGCTCTTTTATTTTCACGTCCATAGGAACTTTTTCTGTCCCTCCCAGTTCCTGTAAAATGCAAGTATGAAGTTTTGAAACTTTGCTGATGACTAGTGTTGCTAACAAGCAACCTCACAATATCACTAACAACTAAGAAGCTTTGATAATGAAGCCAATGCTTGTCTCAGCATATACTTATTTTCTTTCATGCATTACACTCTTTCAACATTTTATAATGACATTGTTTAGGTATCCGAGTACTTAGAGGAGATGTATCTTCCAGATGATTGTTTTCTACTAATTAAACTGGATATTGATAGAATTCGTCTGCTCAAGCTTGAAGTAAATGCAGAATCTATTCGTTACAGGTAAGCTTAGGTATATGTTATTTAGCAAGAACTGAATTTTAAGCAAAATGCATGCTGCATGATATTGTTTCTGAAGAGATTAATGATTCCATTTTTATGAAACTATAACTTAACATATACATTTCGCTCAGAGGTACAAGCCATTGAAATAAGATATACCTTAGGAATTTAAGGTCACATTGGGGTTCAAGCAATAAGTTGCACTGACGAATTCGCAATGATAATATACTAAAAAAGCTGTGAAGGATGAAACAGTTACAATACTTTATGATGAGGTGACAGACAAAAGAGAAAAATGTATGTTGACTTAATTAAAATACATGTGTATAGAGAGCTAGTGGAAGAAAGAAAACAATGAAGTTGAATAAATGAAATGATGCCCAAATAAGCTAAGAGTCCATAGAGCTTTCACCTTCTAAGAAAAGCATATCTCTCCAAAAAAATACCTTAGCCATTAATTCATCCCTTCTGCATAATTAGTGTAAAATAAATCACATTTCTTTTAAAGAAAACCACCAGTTTTTCCTGGTGGTTTTATGGCTTATGAAGGAGATTAACATTTAAAATTTGTTCACGAATATTAATAAAAATGTGTGTTACACTTCTACACCATTGCACCATTTTGACAAAATTCAGAAGACACAGTTTAAGATAAGAGTTAAAATAATATACAGGTGACATAAAAAAACCTACACCTGAGTGGGTAGAAAAATTTTTGGACAGGAAATTTGGAGATTTTTAAGAACATATGAGGCTACTTTATCAATACTTTTCCTATATAACAATTAATACTTTTTATTCTTTATAATCCTACAGTAATGAGGGAGAAGGCATAAATGGGCTTGGTTTATATATGTATAAATGAATAAAAATAGGTTGTTCTCTTCATTATTTAAGGACTAAAAAAACACTTCAATAGAACAGGGCACAAAAATATTTGTTTCTGGGCAATTTCAACTTTTTTCAACATTTTTTCAACATACTTTCCAAATTAATTTGCTAATAATAAGACAATGTTGATATGAACCATCAAAGTAGGTACAATGAATGCCTCTTTATTCAAGGCTATCTTCGTACTCTATTTTTCTAATTAAGTTCTGAAATTCCCGATGTTGAAACCTTCTCTTAAATTTAAATTTCACGTTGCTATTATTAGCATATCCATATATTATATAAATTAAGTTTGGTCTTTAACAGACTTCGTTTTCAAGTTATGCCCCCCCTGCCTCTCTCTCTCTCTCTCTCTCTCTCTCTCTCTCTCTCTCTCTCTCTCTCTCTCTCTCTCTCTCTCTCTCTCTCTCTCTCTGTCTCTCTCTCTGTCTCTCTCTCTGTCTCTCTCTCTCTGTTTCTCTCTCTCTGTCTCTCTCTCTCTCTGTCTCTCTCTCTCTGTCTCTCTCTCTGTCTCTGTCTCTCTCTCTGTCTCTGTCTCTCTCTCTCTCTCTCTGTCTCTCTCTCTCTCTCTCTCTCTCTGTCTCTCTCTCTGTCTCTCTCTCTCTCTCTCATATTTTATGCTAATTATTTTTGAAATTTATTTAATTACCTATCTATATATTTTTTACATAAGAATTGAAGTGTGACAATGTTTAAAACACAACCCCAATCACCGAGTGTTGATTTGCGAAGTGAATATCATTTGCATAAAGGTGCTTCACTTAATAGTCAGGCATTGAGAAGGACCTGAGAATGAGCAGTTGTAAAGGTTAATGTATCTCTTAATACAGCTCAGCAAACTGCAGCAGGCTCTTGGACTAAGGACCAGAACTGTTATTAGCAACTTGCCAATAGCAAGAGAGTGAAACATGATGGCGACAATGACAATGATTTTTCTGAAAATAATGACGACAGACCTTTGGCTGAAATTGAGCCTTTATAATTTTAAAGCTTGTATCTGTTTCATTTCTCTTGTTGTAACAAGCTTGTTCATATTAATGTGTTCTAATTTGTTGAAAGTTTTAATCTATTCTACATGCATTGCACTATATTATGCATGTTGTTTTAAATTAACAGTAATAATAATGAATTAGTTATTTTTCATCAACATTCATTACTATGTATTTTGTTTATATGCAACTTTAGACTCAGTAGAAAGTTTCATAATCAGATTTTTACTAGTTACTCTGGCATTGTCCCAACCACAATATAGTCAACATTATGCGAAGCCTCCCAAACTATCAAGTGCAAAGATTCAGCGACAAGGGTATATATTTGCTGAGATTGGTAATATTTTACCAAGCTGAAAGTGACAAAGTGGATTCCAAGAGAATCAATAAAGTTTAATGGCATCTCATGAAAAAAATATTTTTAAAGAGGTTTTCACTAGGCTAAAACTGGTTTATATTCTACAGTATAAAACATATAATAATGCCTTATATATAGCAAAGAAGAATTACATTATGAAAGAATTGGAACTACAAGATTATACAGCCCGCCTGGGTAGTGTGGTGGTAGCATGTCTGCTTCACATGCAACAGGTTGTGAGTTCATTTCTCGCTTAAGGTGAGTTACCCGGATAAGGTTTTTTTTTCGGGGTTTCCCTTATCCTGAGAAGATGAATGTCGAGTATCTTTAAGCTCCATGGACCCCGAGATCATTTGAGGATCATTTCACCAATTTCATTCATCCGATATGACCTACCAGGTTAAAGGGCATTAAAAAAAAAAAAAAAAAAAAACGATTATACACAAGTCACATGTACACAGGTATACCAAAGTTCAGACTACCTTATTTCTTTATAATAAATGTGAATCATTATGTTTAACAGCATTTGCACTTCAAGACTGAAACTGAAACCTCAGCAAGTAACTGTTGTGAGTGATTCTATCATCACAGTAACACCTGGAAAAGGAAAGTCCTCATTAAGCTTCCAGTTACAGTATCTTAAGGAGGTTGTTCCCAAAGTGGTCATAAAGGTGAGAGCAAATTCTGGCTTTATCCTATAACCATTTTTTGCCAAATTGCATGAAGCAAACTATCCACAACAACATAAATCAACAAAAACCAAATAAGAAATTACACATTTTGTTGTGAAAAATATTCTTTTTTTTTAATTACCAATAATAACATTCTGAATAGAAATTAATATACATTTTATATTTGTACATTATTGGGATCAAAACAGGTTAAAAACAATTAGCATGTAAATGGTTATAGAGTACATTTATAATCATTGTTCTATTCAAGTATTGCAACTATTTATTTATTCCTTGATGTATAATATTAAGCATATTTATCAGGGATTGCCATCTGTGAATCGAGCAGTAATTCATAATGACGACTCTGCTGGTGATACTCGTTATAAGCTGTTTGTTGAAGGAGACAATCTCAGAGAAGTAATGGCGACACCAGGAGTGAAAGGCACACAGACATCTTCCAACAACACATATGAAGTGTTTACCACCTTGGGAATAGAAGCAGCCAGGTGAGCCTTGAAATAAGTTATTCATATTTTTGTTTTGTTCTAAATGATATTATACTGGGTGCCTGCATGGAAGGTATTGAGAATAAAAATATTTTATAAATTAATTTACATAATGGTAGCCATATAACATCATTACAAAGAGAATCTCTGGAATTGGATAGGTAGAGTCAGACTGAAAAAAAAACTTAATGCCTTAGCCAGGATTTGAACCACGAACCTCCCGATCTCTAGCCGGTTGCTCTGCCACTGAGCTACCATG
The DNA here is from genome assembly GCA_030762935.1 of Hymenopus coronatus. Taxonomy (NCBI): domain Eukaryota; kingdom Metazoa; phylum Arthropoda; class Insecta; order Mantodea; family Hymenopodidae; genus Hymenopus; species Hymenopus coronatus. Next base: position 127,053,206 of record CM060894.1, on the reverse strand, counting down.
GCATCATGCTGGCATAGCATTGAATCCTTCAACTGACTCGCATGTTTCCCGATAAACCACAAGGTATTCTCAAATTATTTTGAGATGACAACTTCAATGGCGACTTACAATGTTGCAGGATTCATAGTATAGCCAACTATTATGGTCAATTGGTATTGGATTAATTGTTTTTTCACACAAGCCGTGTGTAGGACAGGAGTTGGATAGGTAGAGTCAGAGTGATAAATTCAATGCCATAACCGGGATTTGAACCACAGATCTCCTGATCTCTAGCCAGTTGCTCTGCCACTGAGCTACCATGGCAACATGCCAGTATAGCATTAAATCCTCATTGTTTATTTCATAGTGCAGGTTATGTGTAAGTGCATACTATGAGTGTGAATTGTGACTGGCTGAGTTGCGGTCTGTATAGCATATTTTAGAACCAGTAGGATGTCAACTCCTACAAGAAGAAGTATTCGATTCTTCAGAAGAATCTTAAACTACAGATAGTTCCTGGACAGCCACACATTACCAAAGAAAAAATGAATTGTGATAAATAAGCATTTGAACAAAGTTGACAAAATTCAGTTTATACTTATAATATGTAAAAAAGAAACTAGTAACAGAGAAGTAACACAACTATTAATATAATATAATTAATCCACTGTGGATTTAAAAAACTAAGTGAAAAATTGTTATATTAATATCAGTTTACTGCTAGTTTGCAATTACAGTTCCACATTCAACACTGCATGATGATTCCACCTCCATCACAAAGGGCTCCATCTCAAAGTATAAAGATTCAAATGATTCATACATTAAAATGACAAAGTTGAAAGTATGTACTTCACTTAAAATAATAGAAGGATTGATGATACACTTGACTACCTTCAAGAAGTGTGTATCTTCATGTTAGTGAAGTTATAAACAATCAGAACTGTAGGATTTGGGTCATTGAAAATTTATGTTCTAGATGTGAATTGAAGTAGGACACCCCAAAGTCGATGTTTGGGCTGCTTTAATTCATAAATAGTGATCGGACCAATCTTCAACTTAATGTGACGGGAATTTTGTCCCTAGATATGCCTTTTCTCAATTGCCACATCAAACAACCTTCTAAAAGGAAGGAATTCCACCACATTTCAACTTCATCATCAGGGCACAACTGGAAAGAGAAATGCCCACGCAGAGGTGGAACAATGTTGGCCCCAGACTTAATTCCATTATTACTTTCTTTAGCACATATGTACAATGTACATAGTAGGTCCAAAAATTATTTAGATTTCACCGGAAATATATGCTTTGAGACTTCTGAATCCAAAAATGTATTTTATAAAAATGTTTTTAAATGTGTGCATTCATGGGGGGAGGCAGCATAACTCAAAAAATGAAAAGTCTGTTAAATGCCAAACTTAGTATTTAAGTCAGTATCTATTAAGGATATGACATGGAGATTTTCAGAAAAATCCCTCCAACCCAACTACCTTTTACATGAAACATTTTTTGAACATTTTGACTTTCTCAAAATGGCTGTTAATGATTTTGACCAAAATACCATATCTTTAAGATATTTTCATGACAAACGAAATGTATATCTTGAATTTTATGGGAATGTTCTCAGAAGAGCTCTTCATTCTGGATGAGTTTTGTATAACTGGTAAATCATAAGAAATAGACAAAAAATATATGTCTTTAAAATACACAATTTGTAATTTTTTAAATTTTTTTTGTAAGGTTAATCATTTCCGAGATATTCTTTGTTGTTGGTTTCGTTTTTAAAATAATTAAAATGTTCTCTTTTGTTTCTTATCTCTCTTGTTTTAGCCATGCAAAGAAACCAAATTTCAGTTATTTCATACAGCAACCAGCTTTTAAAAGATTTAATTATCTCTTTAGCCTAGTGTATTCTGTTTTCCCTTCTCTTTACAAGGAAGCAAATAATAAGACAATTTCTGCTGATGTTCATCTTGATTAGCATGATGTAGATAAAGGAATAATATTTTGTAAAAAATAGTTTGTAGGGAAAGTCATATGAATGGAACACTTCTGGTCAAGATCAAGTATCTAAAAGCCTGCATAAGGGATGCGATGGCAACAATTTCACCAGGCTACTCCAGGCTACATGGAACGAGGTGGGATTTTGTCATACTACCAAGGCATTGAGAAAGTGAACTCTGGTATAAAACTTTGTTTCTGTTTGCAAAAGTGTAATCATAAATGTGTGTAATAATTGGTTTGTGAAGTATAATTTTTTTGTTTTGGACACCTTGCATCCAGACTCCTAGTACATACGCATTTGTTTGTGAAGAAAGCAGATATTCAATTTTTCAGAAAATATGAAATTTATTATCATTAATAAACATACATTACTTATAGCTGAGTTCATTAATTGCAGTAAATAATAAGCATTTACAATACAACAGTTAAACTATTACTGTGGTACTGTTGACTAAATTATGTTGCAGTCCTCTGTATTTGCTACTGATTTAAATAGGTGCACCGTATTCCCATCAGTTCTAAGTCCAATTCCTCTCTGCAGATATTTTCTACTAACACGTCTAGTATTTCTCTTTACTGTTCTTCTACCCCAAGAATAGCTAAATTATGCTTTCTCAGTTCCTCTTGCTATCTTTGTAGTTGACTCTTGCATTCATTCAACTCCTTTCTGACTTCACAGTCTTACCTCCTTGAGTGATTTTCTCTCTTCCATTCTTTTGTCCATTTTCCTCTCCTTTTTCTTTTGTACAGTTGCTCATCATCCCATATTTCTTCCATTGTCAGTCCAGAATTGACTTCTATACCACCAATAATTAGCAATACCACTAATACAAATATTGAATTTTGTAGCTTTACTACTATCTCCAGTTCCACATGAATGTACTTTCACATAACTGAATAAACCAATTCTCGCTTAATAGATTACAACCTCAAGCCTCATTGTGCATACCCAAGAGTTCATTGCTTACTCATCTGTCTCATGCGCTCTTGCCAGCAACCTACAGGAAAAGTAAATAATGCTGAACAATATCATCTAATTTTATTTTTACATACATATATTGAGCTTGTAAGCCATTTAGATTTATTTGATCTTTCACAAGCCAGTTTGAATGGATAAAAAAAAATTGTTAGTAGGAGTGACTTTGCCTGAAAAGGGTTGAATGAGTTAAACAATATCTTCAAGGGTGCAACTTTGTATTTGACCAATGTTGATGGCTGTTCATACAGCCCAACAAACCTGCAAAATTTAACAAATACTCTTAAAAATTTGTAAATGTTATTAGAATCATCTGCCACCACCGAGTCGATATATTATTCTTAGCTTAAAGAAAACCATTAACTTGAGTGGATTTCCTCACACTGTTTGTTACATACTGAGAACTGATTCATCTAAAAAATTATCGGCAACTCTTTCTTACATAGACACATTAATTTATCATATACAATTTACTACTGGGCATTCTTTTATTTAGTACCATTTATTACTAGGTCATTCTTTTGTTTAGTCAGTGTCACCAGGTTGTTTTTACTTTCTCTAGCCCCATATGTACAATGTACATAGGGATAGAGAAGGTATTGTAATGCACCCAAAAATTCAATGTCAAGATTTCACCAAAAATATATGTTTTGGGGTCCCCTGTGTCCGAAAAAAGCATTTTTATAAAAAGGTCTATGTGTGTGTGTCTGTGGACAGCATAGGCCCAAAATGAAAGGACCATTAAATACCAAACTTGGTATTTAGGTTTAGTATCTTCCAAGGATGTGACATAAAGATTTTTAAAAACATCCTCCCACCACAAACTACCCTTCGCATGGAAAAAATTTCGAAAATTTTGATTTTTTTAAAAATGGCTCTAACGATTTTGATTAAAATACCGTATATTAAAGCTATTTATATCCGAAATAAAATGTATATCTCAAGGGAATAGCCTCTGAAGATCTCTTTATTCTGGATGAAAAAAGCATTTTTATGAAAAGGTCTATGTGTGTGTGTCTGTGGACAGCATAGGCCCAAAATGAAAGGACCATTAAATACCAAACTTGGTATTTAGGTTTAGTATCTTCCAAGGATGAGACACAAAGATTTTCAAAAACATCCTCCCACCACAAACTATCCTTTGCATGGAAAAAATTTCGAAAATTTTGATTTTTTTAAAATGGCTCTAACGATTTTGATTAAAATACCATATATTAAAGCTATTTATATCCAAAATAAAATGTATATCTCAAATTTTCTGGGAATAGCCTCTGAAGATCTCTTTATTCTGGATGAATTTTGCCGAATTTTGCCTGACTGCTAAACCATAAAAGATAGACAAAAACTCACTACACAAAAATATACATCACGTCACAAACGATTTATGTCTTTTAAGTTTTTGTTGAGGTAACCGCTTCTGAGATATTCCTTGTTATTGGTTTCAATTGTGAAGTATTTCAACTTTTCTCAGACAGGAAGTGGCCGTTTTCTTTTGTTCTACTCCTGGCCATGCAAAGAAGCGATACTTAATGACAATCGCATAACTATAGCTTTTAAAACATTTGACTATCACTTTAGCCTAATACATTACCTTAGTTTCCTTTTACTTATAAGAACTAAGTAATAAGAGCATTCTGCTAGTGTTTATTTCGATTAGCATTGTGTAGAAAGAAAAATAATCTTTTGTGGGAAGTTTGTAGAGCAGCTAAAGAAAGTCATGTGAGTGTAACACATCAGATTTTTTAATAGGTTTTTAGCATTTTCTGGTCAAATCTTTGCAATATAGTATTTAAATTCATATTTTATTTTGGAAAGCACAGATAAAATTCATTCAATATTTGACCTTCCAAGATAAAGTCTCTCATTCTGTTCGAAAATGTATTGGTTAGGTTAGGCTTCTTTTTATATAACTTGTGATAAATATTATTCAATCGAGAAGATGCTTTATGGACAAAACCCAAACCAGATTTTGTAAAAATAGAAGTGGCGTGTTATTTATGGACGCTCTTTAACTGCTATGATTCTCAGCGTCCCATTCTATACTGGGCATGAAAGACCGTTTAATTTTGCTCAGAGGCCTCTCTATCAGGCTTGAGGTTCTTTTACGTGCTGTAAATCTATGACACGGGACCCACGGCTTTACTTCCCTTCCGAAGGAAGCCATGCTAAGGATTTTTACACCCGAAAAAATCAATCGCCCTCCACCAGGTTTGAACCCGCGACCTTGGGTATATGGCGTTAACATGGTAACCATTACACCATGGAGGGCGACCCAGATTTTGTAACTGATACTACTCTGTAATCTTAGCGAAAATAAAGAAAGCATTCCATTCTTTTAAACTGAAGACAAGTCATGTTTGCCTAGTATGGTATAGGGGTTTCCAGTGGTTCATTGCAATAACAATGAGAAGAAGAAAAGAAAAAAGAAAGCATGTACATCACAAGAGATAATTCAGGGATACTATCAGGATTAGGGCAGCTTTTTTTCAAGTGATATGCACTTATGGTTTAAAATAAATTGTATCCCAATAAGTAAAATATTATTTTCTTTCAGAGCAACAATTATGACTGAAATCAAGCTGGTGATGGAAAATCATGGCATGAGTATAGACAGGCGACATCCAATGTTAGTGGCAGATCTCATGACAAGCCGAGGTGAAGTTCTGGGAATCACTCGTCATGGTCTTTCCAAGATGAAGGAATCTGTCTTAAACCTAGCCTCAGTAAGTTTATGAGCTAAAAGTTTGGTTCAGAAATTAAAACACTAAAACTTTAGCTATATTCATATTTTCTAATCCCATGTTTCATGCTGCCATCCTCAATGGTCTCTTTTTTGTCATTCTCAAATAGGTAGTATAATATCCACCTGTACAGTCTGAAATTTGTGTGGGAACATAAAACTTCCACATTGTTTTCACTCTTGAAATTTCAAAGATATTTTGGATAAAAGTTTCTTGTAGAGTCTTCTCTCAACTATCTAAATATTATGAATTTCTGCTGTAACCCTTTTTGGTGCCTTGTGCCAATTCAATCAGCTTATGGTAATCTTATATTTGCCAGGCCTATATCAGCTCAGCTAACAGTCATGCCTATTTTTAACAAAAATGTGTATCAAGAAACACTTTAAAATAATTTTGTTAAAATGAGATTTCTTGTTTTTTTTTATAGATGAGAGCTGAGCTTTTTGTTTTACACATATTTATGTAATCTGTATTACATCTATATTCATAAGATACTTCTGAATTGAATGTCAGTTATAATATTGAATATTTACAATTTTTGGAGATTTTGACATAAATGTGCATATAATTAAGTGTTAATCACAGATCTATTCAACCTTTACCGCCAGTTTAAATGAATGACATCATTATTAGTTTAGCAAGCCTTTTAAAGTGGAGGTGCAGAATTGAACCTTGAACAGGACATTTCTGACTTTCTGAACAGGTTGATGTACTGTGGTAATGCAGAACTGTTTTTCATTAGGACATATGCATTTTTTGCGCGCAAAAGTGACCACCAATCACAGCATGGTTAGGTGCTATTTCCAAACTGGAAAGATTCAAGGGAGAGTCTGTCATTACAATTTTGGATGCTGTGTGATGACTTTCTTCCCTCTTGCCCAAATTTTACATCCAGAGACAAAATATGATCAAAAGAGGAAAAAGTTGGGCATGTGCTGAGGTTACCAGTCAAACTTTGTTAGATTTGTATGTATTCCCACAATGATTCAACTGTTGTGTAGTTTTCATTGCAATACATGGTTGGTTTGATAAACACTCATGTTGCAAAATAGATGGTGTTGCTAAGGCAAATAAGTGTTACCATTTTGTACTGTCAATGGTTTCACATCACCAAAACAAATTTGGTACTGATTCATAGGTTAGTTTGGATTTGGTAGGCATTTCAGTTAGTCTCGCTAAATTTGGTGAAAACTAATCAAGTGTGATAACAACAGTAAAGAAGAAAAAGCAATCATGAAAAAAAAACTGAAAAAAAGGCATCACAACAAAATCAGGATTGAGATAAAGCTATAACTATATGAATTACATTTTAAAACTAACAAAAGAATTAGAAGCATCATCTGGGAAAATCTAGAAAGCAAGCTTTTAGCTATGCTAAGTACGGGGGGCAAACTGAAAGTTACGAGCAACCCATTATAAAAATTTAAATTTCAACAATGTAACGAAAAGAATTGCAGGATCGTAATCTACAGACTTGAAGCCAGATGTTGACACATTGTGACGTCATTAGCTTCTATCATGTGACCACAGACGGTGTTTGAAAAATGGCTGACATTGATGTTTCATTTCGAAAGCATGCTGTCATTGAATTCCGTGTGAAAGAAGGAAAATCTGCTCCTGAAATTCATCTCAGACTTCAACGTGCGTATGGAGGTGTCTGCATGGGTGCCAGCAGTGCTAGAAGATGGGTGAAACATTTCAAAGATGGAAACACGAGTCTACAAAATGCGCAACTTGGAATAGGACATAGTGCAGTGCAAGAAATGATCCACAGCTTGGGTTATGGAAAGGTCTGTGCCCATTGGGTCCCCCGTTTATTGACTGAAGACCACAAACTTCAGAGAAGAACCATTGCACAAAACCTTCTTCAGAGATTTCATAATGAAGGTGATGAATTTTTGACGTGTATTGTGACTGGAGATGAGAGCTGGTTCCATCACTATGAGCCAGAAACGAAACGTCAGAATATGGAATGGCACCACTTGAACTCACCATCGAAGAAGAAAGCGAAGACAGTGCAGTGTGTAGGAAAAGTTATGGGAAGTGTCTTTTGGGATGCACAAGGTTGCATTCTGGTTGACTTTCTTGAACCTGGACAAACCATAAATTCTGCCCGCTACATCAAGACACTTCTGAAGCTCCATCAGGCTTTGCGTGACAAACGCCCTGGAAAGAGGACCATCCTTCAACAGGATAATGTGCGTCCACATACTGCCCGTGCCACTATGGAGAAGATCAGGGCATTAGGGTGGGAAACTCTTCCACATCCTCCCTACAGTCCCGACTTGGCACCCTCCGACTACCGACTACCATCTTTTTGGTTCTGTGAAGGAGCAGATGCGTGGCCAACGCTACGAGACGCTGGAGGATATTCGGAAAGCAGTGCGTCAGGGTCTGCGGGCAGCTGGAACGGAGTTCTATCACAAGGGCATTTTCAAACTTGTAGAACGATGTGAAAAATGGTGCAAAACAATGGAGACAATGTCGAAAAGTGAAAGAAAGTCTGTAGATTATGATGATGTATTTGGTTTGGCTTAAAAATAAATATTAAGATTGTAAAACAGTGTTGCTCATGACTTTCAGTATGCCCCTCGTATTAAAATGTAAAACAAAACATTACTAGTAAAATAAAAACTGGAGAATTTATCCAAAAGCAGGAGGAAAAAAGCACCAACCAAACAATCACCAGCACGAATAAATTTCAAAAATCTCTCAAACCAAAGCTTCACCAAATGATGATTTGATTTCCTAAACAATGGTATGTAAACCTATAGAGATTTTTCCAAAAAGGTCAAAGATAATGTGCAAAATTATTGAAATAAAAGCAAAACAAAACTAAGAGCACAATGCAATAAGAACACTAAAAAAGCAAACCGGTGATTTATACAAAAGCAAACAAAGGGAACACAATATTAGTTACGGAAAAAACCAAATATGTTGACAGGAAACACTCTTAGGAAAAGAAGGATACTCTACAATAAAAAAGAACACCCTAAACCAATTTTAAACAAGGTAAATGCAACAATTCAGGACTTTAAATTAATAGAGAAAAATTAACAACAAAATTAAAGTGAACCCATAATTTATGGTCTTCCAAAAATACATAAACTAGGAAAATCAATGAGACACGTTATAAATATATCAATGCATCCTCATACAACCTAGTGAAACACACAGATTTTCTTCTTTCCCCAAATTTGATACTTTAGGCATAAAAATTATCTGGATCTAAACATATGGAAATACAATATTAACACATTGGAGCTCAAGCCCGGGTATAGCCCAAGCCATCGAAATGTTCATGAGACCCATGTCTGAGCATAGCTCGGGCAGGTATTTCTAATGCTTTTAATACAATTCCACGACCTTAAGTTGGTCTTGGGCTATGTGGCAAAGAACATACATCAGTTATCGTTTAGTTGTCTGATTTGTGCTGCCATCTGTCCTTGCTTTAGTCAACTATTAGGTATTTTAGGAGATATTGGCTGCTCTGGGTAGTGGTGCCATTTTCTTTGAAGGTGGTTTCTGTTTGTTATATTTGTGCTCTTAAATGTTAAAATGCTGCATTTTCCTCGATTTATGTGAACTGAAGCTGAAATTCAAGATACAAATGAAGTTGAGGAAAATTCTGCTTCCAAGGGAGAATTTGTCGAACTTTGAATAAATGGAGTATAAGCAGCTTTACGCAGTTAACTCATATTTTATACTTGTAAATTTAAAATAAAATATTAATACGGAAGTTATGACTATTTTCTTACCTGTTGAGAAATCCTTGAATACCATACTTTTAGATTGTCCCAATATTTTTCAGCAGATTTAATTGATGTACTGTAAATAATAACTCAAAATAGGCATAAAAACCCTGGGTTTCTTGGCACTTCACTACCGAAATGCCCAGGCTTCAATGTGTTAATATTATAGCCCTTTTTCCAAGCAAACCAACAGAAAGCATACAGTCTCTCTTCACTTTCAATGAAAAATATAAATAAAACTCGGTTTTACATAGAGCAGCTCACCAAAACCACTATTAACAGATTTTTCTGAGCAATTTAGAAACTAAGTCAAAAAGGCATTTCCCTGGATATTCAAAATGTGCTACTGCTTTGTAGACAGTGTTTTAACAGTAGTCACAGAAAAACACTTAAGATGCTTTAAAACTGCTTAATCTGCAAGAAAAATCTATAAAATTCAAAATGGAGAAAGAATATAATGGACAGCTACCTTTCCTTGCCTGAAAATCATCAGAAATAAAAAACACCTAAGATTTGGCATCTGCAGGAAACCTATGCATACCAACAGTTACATAAAACAAAATGGTTACAATTCCATTCCCAACCAATATGCAGTACTCAACAGTCTTATGCACAGATTGGCCAATGTCTCCATACACAAAGAAAAATATGACCTAAGCAACATAATAGCTACAGAAAATAGATTCTGAGCAAAAATAGTACACAAGAAAATGTTTGTTTGTTAGTAGCTTATCTCCCCTTATGTAGGACTGACACCCCCCTAGGACTTACAGGCAGGTGCCTATTGTCGGGGAGCTAGCACATCTAACCACAGAATGCAGAACCCTGGAATGGGCCCATAGCCAGGCATGAGGAAGTGGATGATTTGAAATGCGAGATGAATGATAGGAAAGGTGATAATGCAGCATTTGGTGGAATGAGTGGCAGAGGAACCAGATGCCTTGGAGAAAACCCACTCAGACACCATTTCATCCACCACAAAAATCACTTGTGGTCACATGGGTGGTCTAACTGTTCGGCTGCAAAAGAAAGGGAGCCAACAATAGAAAAAGGTTAAAAGAGCTCAACAAACTCATTCCAAATGAAAAAGAAAACAAAAATTTCATGAACTTACCATTCAACAGCCTTCCTACAAAATCCATACATCATTTTGGCTCTAAAAACAGTTACTCCATAAAAAACATTAGATTAAAAATTTAAAGTTGCCATCCCATACAAAAACAAAGCAGAAATATACCTGTTCAGCTGCAATGATGTGAAAAAATTTACATTGGAAAAACTAAAAGAAACAAAAACAAGCACAAAAAAACACCTTAGAAACTAAAATAAAAGCAAGAAAATATATCAGTAACTTTACATTCTTGGAAAGACCAACATACTATAAATAGAAATCCAAAAGAACCAAAAAAAAAAAATTGCAAGGAAGCCAGTTTGGGAGAAAATCTAACTTTGGAAGAATAGGAATCACATTTTTAATTTTGAAATTTTGCCAGGCAGCTTACTGATGCAGAAGTTCATCCAAGTACCACCAGGGATAAGGCCAACCATCATGACGAATGACAATGGCAGTCAAATGGGAACTGACAATAGATGCAAATAGTCGACTCTAATAAATCTCAGGCCACACCGTGGCTAAATGGTTAGACCACTCGCCTCTCGCCTAGGCAGCCCAGGTTCGATCCCAAGCGACAGCATGTGAGATTTGAAGTAGACAAAGTGGTGCAGGGGTTGGTTTTCTCTGGTTTCTCCTGCATTGCATTCCACCAATGCTCCATCTTCATTCATGTATCACCAGTGTCATCGCCTGTGGTGCCACAAGTAGTAAAAGCAAGTGTTAAACACTACCAAAAAAAAAAAAAAAAAAAAAAAACTAATAAATTTCAATGACTTCAGTTAGTCCAATGACTTTAAACATGGTCAAATACCATTTTGATGAGTACCCAGGACATATGGCAGATGTGGTTACTGAGGAAATCATTGAAAAAGTCTGCAGTACAATTCATGCTGTCAAACGAAAGTTCACAAAACAGCCGAGGTGGGTGTGTTGATGGGAACCACAATTCATGTTTTACATGACATGTTGGAGATGTAAAAGTTGTCAGACTGATGGGTGCCATGATTGCTCACAGTAGATAACAAATGGATGCAGCTTTCAACTTAGAAACTGTGTTTGTGCTGGCTGTTTAGGTGAAATCTAAAAGATTTTTTGTGTTGAGTTGTCAATGAGACCTGGATTCCTTATTATACTCTGAGAACCAAGCAACAATCAGAACAATAGGTTGCTTCCAGTGAATCTGCTCCAAAGAAGGCAAAAACAGTCCCATGAGTCGAAAAAATTATGTGGCATTTATTGGGATGCAAGAGTGCTCTTTGACTTCTTAGAAAAAGTTAAAATAATTACTAGACAATACTGCAGTGAGCTATTAGCTATATACAACAAGAAGTTGAAGACAAGGCCCCATTTGACAAAGAAAAAAGGCTTCAAGGTTTATTTCTCTTTTACAAGCATTCCTGAGAATGTTCCTGGCGCAATTGAGTTCTGATAATTTCCCTCGAACAAGAGCTTAACGCACATAAAGGTAACTAAACTTTACGCGGCGACGAGTACAACGGTTATGTGCAGAATAATTGTAAACACTTTTTCACCGTGGCTTCCTTATGCGTGACATTTATTTCAACTGTGTGAATCACTGTAATAACTTTACTATATTTACGAGGATTCTTGTTTTGGGCATCACAGAGTCTACGTGTAGTTACATTCCAACTGCATCACTCACGCGCATACTCTGGCTTTGTGCATCGCAGGTTTCCCCTTGAAGTTACATCTCAACTGCCTGAAAATTGCGGCGAATACTTTATATTTATAACAAATTCTACCCACAAGCAAAACCCTCAACTCGTAATCTCATTGGCCCATTTTTGGCGCCAAAAGTGGCTTGGGGTGCGCTTCTGCCATGACGTGATTAATTGTAATTGGTCAATGCGTCTTTCACGTGGTTCTTGGCCTAAATTTCCTTGTGGTTTCCCGGTTTATGTGTCACCTTCTTTCTCTTGCGGAGACGTGACCACACAATAGCGTCTTTCCCCTCTTGCAATAGATAAAGAAATAGCGTAAACAACTGAATTCGTAGCTTGAGAACTCTGGGGTTGAAGTTAGAAACGCTTTCCAGGAACAGTGTCTCTGAACATCTAATATACAATAAATACATTATATCTTACTTATTAATTAACCTAAACAATTTAATCAATTACAACTATTGGTTATGCGCCTATTCACCTGGGCGATAATCCTTCTCACAACGCACGCCTGGCAGCACATTTATCCTGAGTTGTCACCACCAAACTGCATGAATTGTATTATAATTTTTGCTGCATCTCCCATATTCGCATGACCTGCCTCCCTGTCATTTCTTCTTGTTCCCAAACATGAATAACTGCTCGCAGGAACAAAATTTATATCAAATGAGGATATCATCATGATGAAGGTATATTTTGCAGAGCTTTACAATTTATAATTTTGGAGGGGTTAAAAAAAATTGCAGGAACATTGGGAGAAGGGAACTATGTTGAGAAATAAATAATTTGTTTTGAAAAAAAATGGTATCTTCATCCCTAACTTGGGTACTTATTGAATTGCCTTTACATGTTACTTTGCTTTTGACAAATGCATCACTCTTTTTTATAATACTGGATCAGTTACCAGAAAAAATAGGGAAAAGGCGTTTTATGAACTTACACAAGAAACTTTGGACAGGATGAGGGATTTTTGACTGAATGGCCATGAATATCAGTACTCAACTCAATACAGAAATTTCACTATTCTTAAGGTCCTGTCATATGGATAAAGAAATTAATCCACCTCTCCCTACAAAACATCACATTGATTTGCCATCTTGTGTCAACTTTTATATTTCGTTTTGGAGAGTATTTTGGAGCTGAAGAAGATTATGATTCATGCCAGATGCGAACTAGTTTAAATTAACTAGTCATGTAAACATTCAACTGCCAAATATGGGGGTAAAAGCCACCCTGCAAGTTTATGGAAGTCACTTCACAGCCTCAAAAGTTTGGAATCTGGGCTGTGCATCTTGCCAAATTTCTTCAGTGGGAAATTAAACAGCAAACATCAACAAGAAATTCTGACTCCTTTCATTGAACAACTGGATGATTGCTAATAATTGGTTCCACCAGGATGATGCTACCACTCATAGAGCTTATTCTACCATTGAGTTTCTTGAGAGGTAGTTCCAGGGAAGGTGAGAGTAATTAGTTACAGAAATAAATTTAACTAAAGAAAATCATAATTAGTATTTTATGGAATGACACTGCAGTGGATTGTTTGGGTTGGCAATGGTAAATATCTGCTGTAAAGCCATGTTAAGTTGGCTTACCTGACTGGGCGGTAATCTCTTGGTTCACCCCAAACAATCCCAACACAAATGTTGTGTTCATTCAGTAGCTTGGAGTTATGTCCAACATTGGGTTGTTCCGGCTTGCATTTAAATGATTGTGAGAATTTATGTATATTTATTCAAGCAGGGTTCTTCTGAGGGTCATTTAGTGCAAGGAGATTTAGCTACTGAATGATATTTGGTAAGTTTCTGCTGAGATATTTTAATTGTATTCACTTTAAAACAAACAAATACAAACAAAACAATAAAATTTTAACAATATTTGCTTTTAGTAGATTTCTTACTTAACCCCAATTAACATAGAAATCTACTAACACTTTATAAATATTAAAGTACTCTTCCTCTTAAACACAATTTTATAATATTGCACACTTGATTGTTACGTTAAATCAAGTATGTTAAGTGTGTTTGTTACAATGATGCGTGTTGTACAAGATTCGTCTATTTAGATTTATTTACTTGCATTTTTAGCTTTTATTATATTTTGATATTACATTCGATTTCAATGATCACTTATTACTTCAATGGTATACAATATAGTTAGAAATAATGAGGCTTATAACACTCGTCTATCCAAAATGCATTAATGCCAACTTTGTATCCTTTTAAGAGTGTAAATTTTCAAACAATGTTTGTTTGCTAATCATAGTTAGAATAAAATCTCATCTACATTCCTAGATTACCATTCTTTTGTTATTTCCATAGATATTCCTGATGCATTAATACCAATGCAATTACATCAGAATGCATGGTCACATATAATCTATTGCCACAACACACTCCTTTAATGCAATGATTTTCTTTTAGGCTGGTCAGCAATCCCATGTGGCTTCCAAGATAAAGCTGATTCACTGTAATCTGAGAATGGTAACTAAAACTGAAATGAGAACAGGAAGCCATAAATGAAACATTTTGGTTCAGAACACCCTGGTAATGAGAATAGGAATGCATGTTTTCTTATTCTTTTTTACTTTCTAAACATGTACTATGTACACAGTGTATAGAGGAAGTATAATATTCCACCCAAAAATTTGATACTGAGATTTCGCCAGAAATACATGTTTTAGGATCCCCTGAATCCAAAAAAAGCATTTTTAGAGAAAGGTCTGTGTGGGTGGGGGTGGGTGGACACATAGCTCAAAAACGCAAAGACTGTTAAATACCAAATTTGGTATTTAGGTATAGTATCTTCCAAGGATGTGACACAAGGCTATCAAGAAAATCCACCCACTACAAACTACCCTTTACATGGAAAAATTTTCGGACATTTTGATTATCTTAAAAATGGCTGTAATGATTTTGATTAAAATCATGTGTATTAAAGCTATTTGCACCCTGAATAAAGTGTATATCTTGAATTTTCTGGGAATAGCTTCTGAAGACCTCTTTATTCTGGAAGAATTTTGCCGAATTTTGCATTACTGCTAAACCGTAAGAGATGAACAAAAACTTACCCTACAGAAAATGTAGAGCACATTAAAACTCACAATATACTTTATATATATTTTTTCATGGAGTTGATCATTTTTAAGACATTCCTTGTTATTAGTTTCTGTTTTGAAAAAAATACTTTTCTCATACAGGAATTTGCCAACTCGTGTCCATACAAACAAAGGAACTTCAGTCACATAGCAACCAGCTTTTGGCTTTCACTTTAACCTATGGTACTCCCTTATTTCACTTCTACTTACAATAAAGCAAAAAATAAGACTATTTCTGCTAATTTTTCTCGATTAGCATAAAATAAATAAAAGAATAAGCTTATTACCAACAATTTGTTACAAAGATATACAGAAAGTCATGTGAATGGATCACATCAGACTTTTTGGTCAATTTTGCACATTAAACCTTCATTTATTTTTAACTAATCAATTATATTTTTTTGTCTGCCTTCAATTCAACCAACATAATGTGGGTTAGCCAGCAACATAATTCAAAAGAAATGAGAGACTGAATGGAGTTCTAGTGGCTGTTTCATTTAGAATACGCTCTTCAGCAAAGAGTCCAATATACAAAATATTCAACTAATAATTTGCTGTGCCTGGGAAACGAGAGAGAAAGTTAAAATTTGGCTAAAACTTGCTTCCCATTCACGGGGCTTCCTGTGAATTGTGAATGCTCCCATGGAAATACCTGTATTTTAACTTTGTCATTCTTATTTTGGTAACAATTCTTGGTTGTTGTGAACCAGCCTATATTCAGTTTTTTCTATGGGGTTTTCTGAAGGATCAGGTATTTACTAGTGCCCTGAAAGCCTGGAATGATTAAAGGAGGTTTTCCTAAACAAAACAATATGTTGTTGGCCATATTTAACAATGTGTGAAGCGTGTGCTAAAAAGTTTGGAAATGATTAGTGGATGTGTGGAATCATCTGTTTGGCAGATCAATGGTCATTAGTGGAGTAGTATTCCCAGATTTGAACATTATTTATTGACTTATTTGTGTATTGATTTATTGAAATATTTATTTACTAGTAATATTTTCTTTGTTTTTCTTAATTTATTCTGTGCAAGTTAGTATTCATTTACTGCTGTAGACTATGAACAAGCTTTTTTTTTTTTTTGTAATGTAAAAGTTGTGTCATTAAAGCCAGACATTATACGTTACAAAAACTTTCCAGTTGTTTGAGTTACCTCTATCACCATACATGCTGAGATTGCAAGTTGTGAGATGCAAGTGAAAGAAATTTCAAATGAAAATACTGGAAAGGTAAGAGTCAATTTGCATTTCAATAAGGTGACCAAAACACTGTTGTCATTTATCCCTTCCACTAATTTTTCACTAATCCTCTGGTAGAAGCACTGGTGATGAACTCGTTTCAAAGTATTGATGTCTTATGCAGAAACTGAGTGGTGGCAATGGCTGAATAGCGCCATATAAATGCACCACTGAGGTTTATCTTACAATTAGATCCTGATATGTGAACAGCAGAACTCATCAGCAACTGAAGAAAGATCTCAACCAGTTTTTGTTAACAATTACAATATCTGTAATTATCACGATTCAGCTTGCTTAAAAATATAGTATTTTCCATATTTAATAAATTAGTACATGTTATTAGTTGTGCTCTAAATAAAAAACAGGAAGCATAAATAAGCAGTATATCACCATCAGATTCAACATATATTGCTCAAAATATTCTAATAGCTTCTGATTGTCTTGTTCACTAACAAGATTTCTTTAGCCAATAGTTCAACAACCTATACCCCCGCTGCTATATCCTTGCACTTGACAGTTCGGGTGGTTTCATGTAAGGTTGGCTATGCTGACTTTGCAGCGTTGCCAGAGTAACTAGTAAACAACAACAGCTGATTACAAATGTCTCTATCGTGTGTAGCGACGAATATAAACAGTGCATAAATAAATGAATGTCGATGAATAATGAAACTAATTCATTATTGATTGATGTTTGGAGGAATTTAGCAACAGTGACAGTCAAATTATATGTTTTATTAATTTGTTGAGTTGGTTTTTTAACACTACCAATGTAAGTGACGTAGTGTTAAAAAACCAACTCAACAAATTAATAAAACATATAATTCCTTATTATTGATGTTAATTAAAAATAACAGTGATAGTATAAGGCATGTACCATACATACCTATTTACGACAATATTGAACGAAAATGCAAAATAGCTTATTACAATGAGAGAAAGGTATAACAAAGTGATTTTCACTGGTTTAGGATTTTAATGGCTCAATTGCATTCAAGTGTCCATTGTCATCATTCTCGGAAGTATCATCGTCATTATCATCATCATCGTCACCAAGACATATCATTAGTGGTTCACATTCACTGATGATTCCATCTAATTCCTGTACTTTTCGTATTATTTTGTGCACATGATTCACTTTCTTCTTCCATGTAGCCGTGTCCACTCTTGCCACACCTTCCCGCAAAATTCTATCCACCTCTACAATTGTGAAAGTCTTGTTGCGTTCCCTCATGTACAAACACCAACATCACTATCAACAATAAATATAAATAACAACAATACGTATTTTGTACAGAACACACGTGTTAGGAGTTCACAAACTGAGCATGCAGTTGGAAATAGCTAGATATTGCAACGGTGTGGCTTCTAGATCTGTTTCTGTTGTCTGATCGACCACCCGGAATGCTGCTTTGTGATTAGTTCAAAAAGTCAAACGGGTAAAGCTTTTCATCTGTTTACTGTGGGTGTACCAACTTAACTCCTGTCAAATGCAAGGATTCAGGGGTGAGGGTATACATATAAGTTGTTTACAAAATAAGTATGTAGTGTTCCAAAGAGTGCCCCAAAAGAGTCAACTCTAATTGCCTGAGATGCCAAATGATTCAGCAATAGGCAATGAGAGTGGAGAATACTCCTGTGGACTATAACAGCAAGAGAATAAGTCAGTAGTCAGTATCAATCATGTGAAATGAATTTACTATTTGTTGTAACGTACATTTCTGCTTTCTTTATAGTTTGAGAAAACAGCTGACCATCTATTTGATGCAGCTTACCATGGACAGAAAGATGCTATCACAGGTGTGAGTGAATCAATTATCATGGGAATTCCTATGGCGATTGGTACAGGACTCTTCAAGTTACTACATAAATATCCTTTTATAAGCTAGCCTTCAAATAGAAAAGAACCTTAGTCCATATTTACCTTAATCATATTCTTAAGTAGCTTGTAAAGGCCGATCTGAAATGTTATTTTACCAGCAGGGAGAAGATTGCTACTAACTGTAAAAACTGAAGGGAAAATATATGGAGCAACAATGTTTAGTCCTGGATCTTGTAGCATCAACCATTTCACTACCATGAGTACTTCAACTGAATCTCAATGAACCATTTGAGAAATGAGCAAAGTTGGAGGTGCCATCAGTTACAATTCCATGTGAATTACGTGGTGTTCAGAGTTGCAGAAGCACCAAATTGAACAAGCATTTGTCAATGCATGCATTAGTAATCAGAAGCTGAACATTTTTTATGTGGAAAGTTCTATTTCTTTTACTTTTGTATCCTTTGTATAGCCCTCTTTAATCTCTACTGCCAAACCGAGGGTTTTGGTTTGAGAAATAACTCATCAAATTAAAATCTTGTAATATTGGGGCTTTAATCATTTTTAAGGGACCATGGGACTGAAAAATGACCGAAAATTGTGAAATTTATGATTTTTAGATTTATACACATAATTGTTCCCCAAACTTTCACTCATTGGTTGGCGGTGAAATTATTTAATTTTTAAAGGACTTGCGCAGGATTTAAATGGCACGTGCGCTGCCATTAACATGCGCCCTTTTCTGTTTAGCCACTCTGATGTTTCATGTTTACCTAATTTGATTGTTTTTCGACATTTTTTTGCACATTCTGGCCATATATGTTCAAATCTTTGTGCTGCTATCTTGTGACATGTCAGTGAACTATTACTACGTATTCAGTATAAAATCCCTAAATGTGTAAAGAAATTCAAACACATGCCCAGTTATATGTATTTCAGCATTCTATTATTCTTCTCAGATGTAATATGGTACAAAATATTTCATTGTGAATGTAACTATTGTATTAATATGCAACAAATTTATATATATTTGCAAGTATATCATTATTTTGACTTACCTTACTGTGTTTATAAATCACTGTGATGATGGCTTCCTTAGCAGTACATGTGCATTTGTTTATAGTATAGTTTTGCTTGGAAGTATAATTTTTGTGCAAGTAACATATAATATTAAGTGTATAGTAATATTAAGCTGTAAAATGCATGCTACTTCTTCCCACTGGAGAAAGCCTTTAGGCAGAAATGCTAAAAAGAAAGAGGCTGCTAGGAAGCATAGTCTGCTAGGTGGAAGGAATCCAATGAACAGGAGTCGTCACATACAGCAATGGATTGTCCTGATGCAGGTTGTAAATATTAGTAAAACTGAAGACAAGCTTGCAAGATTTACTGAGCTGAGAGTAAATAATGTAAATAGTAGTGCAGATGCCAGCATAAATATTGCAAATGAAACTGTAGATTATGTATCTAGTAGTGTAGGTGTAAATAGTGAATATATTTTGGTACATTCAAATTCTTTGAACCAGCTCATGAGCAAAGTGCAGTGTGGAGAATGTGGCAAAGCTTCACTTACAGTGCAACTGAGACAAAAGCATGGTTTTGCTGTTAAATTAGTCCAGGGAAAGCTTATTCCAGCGCTAGAGTAGAACAACACAGATCTAAAAGATCTCCATTTGAGGCGAATAGAAATGTTGTTGACGCCTTTCTGGGTTTGGTTGTGGGCCTAGTGTTATGTAGTAGACATATCTGGCATGGATTCTAAGATGTTTACTAGACACATGAAAACACTGGCTGAATATGGCAAAAAACTAAAGGAAAATGTTTTACATCAGTCAAGGGAAATTGTCAGAAGAGCATATAAATCTGTAAATAGTAATTCAGGTTTAGATGAAAATGATGTTGCTGTAACTTTTGATGGATCCCATCAAATTTGATGGCACAAATATGGATTTACAATATTGGAATTGGTTGGATTGGTGCTAGACTATACTGTAGTTTCCAAGTATTGTCTAATGTGTAAGGTCACATCTTCAGAATTAGGAGATAATATACCTGAATTCCATGGTTGGCTAGAGGAGCACAAACCCAGTGGTGAGTGTAATAAAAATTATTAAGGCTCATCCACAGCAATGGAGGTTTTTGCAGCAGACATACTGTGGAAGAGTGCATGATGCGCTATACAACTGTGCTGCAAGATGGTGATTCCAAAACATTTAACCATTTAGTAAATGAAAATGTATATGGCAGCACAGTTGAACTAAAGAAAGAAGAATGTGTCAACCATATTGAAAAAAGAATGGGCACTGGACTGCGACAAATGGTAGAAACCTGGAAGAAGAAGGGAGTAAAGGTAGAAGGGCAAGGAGCTGGGACACTTAACACTGCCACAATTACAAAGTTGACAAATTACTACAGACAAGCAACATTCCCAGTATTCCCAAAACGAAGCAAACCATATATGCAACCCTCAGTCACTATGTGTCAACAGATACAAAACCTCAGCATGGTAAGTGTCCTCAAGGTCTCACATCGTGGTGTTTTTATAATAGAAGCATCACTAAAGGGAAACCACCTCAAAGTCACAACAAAATGCCAGTGAAACTAACAGAACAGATAGTCTGCAAAATAATGCCAGTGTACCAGCGATTAGCATGTGATGAACTCTTATCCTGATGTGTGCATGGGGCTACACAAAATCAAAATGAGTTATTGCATTTATTGATCTGGAGAAAATGCCCCAAAATTACTTTTGTATTGCACTTTCGGATAGAAATTGCAGCCGTTAATGCAATTGCAGAATTTAATATGGGATGTTCCTCAACAGAAGAATTGAAATCTGCTATGAACACCAGCAGAGTTTCTACAGTGCAGGAAAAACTTTTGAAGATTCGCGACAACCATCGAGTTTATGACAGTGCACGAGTATCATCACAGAGGAAGAAAGCAGCTTGCCACAAGGGAAAAGTTGTGAAATTGAGGAGAGAGACTACCAAACTAAAGAGGGAGGGTGTGACATATGCAGCAGGGCAATTTTAGGACAATAAGGTAACCTGAATCTAAAATTTGATGTATGTTTGTAGAAAAATTGATTTTTCTCAACTTTACATTTTTTGATACACTATCTGCTACAGGTGCATTAGTTTTCGTGATATGGCTCTAGAACTTTTCTAGTATGTCCTGCATATATATGCGACTTCAACTTCAGTCTTTGTTTTCTAAATTAATAAATAAGTTCAGCTTTAAAAAAAAAAAAAAAAAAAAAAAAAAAAAAAAGTTAAAAATGTGGTTTTTAATGTTTATCAATACAAAAAAAAATGATTTTCTTAAAAGTAATTGTGTTTTCTTTTTACCAGAGACTGGAAGTGTTTGCACAGTGACTATAGTTTGGAAAATAATAAAAGTATTGTTATATCTTAATGTTTGAGGCGCATAAGTAATTTGAATGTTAAGTTATTTTTGCATACTGAATAAATTAAATAATTAATTCCTGCTACACTATACAAAGTATAAATTTAATAGCTATAGAAGTGTAGAAAATTCAAATTTGAGTCCCCATCACATCATACTTATTTACCGTTTAGATCTTGTACAGAGATATGGGCTTCGTAAAGCTTTTAAAACTAAAAACTTAAAAATAAACTACATACATAAAAGGCATTGCATTAATTATTTGCATAAGACTTTTTTTTTTTTCTTTTTTTTTTCTTTTTTTTTCTTTTTTTTTTTGTAGCTCGCCTGGGTAGCGTGGTGGTAGCATGTCTGCCTCACGTTCAAAAGGTCGTGAGTTCGAATCTCGCTTAGGGTGAGTTACCCGGGTAAGGTTTTTTTCGGGGTTTTCCCTTATCCTGAGAAGACGAATTTCGAGTAACTTTAAGCTCCATGGACCCCGAGATCATTTGAGCATCATATCATCAATTACATTCATCGTCCGATATGACCAAACCAGGTTAAAGGACGTTAAATTACAAAAAAAAAAAAAAAAAAAAAGACAAATTTTTAGGAAACATAGTCAAGAGAAATTGTAATTTAAATAATCTTTCACTGAATAAATGCAGTTTTCCATTAAAAATGTTGTTAGGGCCAATTTGTACCTCTTTTCCAAAGTTATACTTTTAATGTTAACTGGCAATTTGTTGCATAATAATACAGTGTTATGTTTAAAACTATGTGTAAATAAGGTTATATTGCGGTTTATAATATGTAGATCTGCTGTACCTATTGTATTATAAAAAAAAAAAAAGACAAATTTTTAGGAAACATAGTCAAGAGAAATTGTAATTTAAATAATCTTTCACTGAATAAATGCAGTTTTCCATTAAAAATGTCGTTAGGGCCAATTTGTACCTCTTTTCCAAAGTTATACTTTTAATGTTAACTGGCAATTTGTTGCATAATAATACAGTGTTATGTTTAAAACTATGTGTAAATAAGGTTATATTGCGGTTTATAATATGTAGATCTGCTGTACCTATTGTATTATATGTACTTGTGAATTTGTTTTGAATTGAGAGATCCAAGATATTGTGAAGACTAAGACTTCATAGATGTAATCACAGGGGAATGGAAATATTTTTAAAATTTTTAATATAATTTACAATTGGTGGAAGCAGAGATATTTACAATATAGCATATTGCTGTTTTCTGTAGTGTACATATTTTTATTATATCTTTTGTATTACCCCAGCATAGTACTCTATATATTTTGAAACTCTCACATTTACTCACACATGCATACTTGCAGACTGCAGAGAATAGCAAAGTATTCTAATTAAAGAAAAATGTACCTCCCCAGTCAGGAATCGAAACATGTACCTCTGGGTTCAGAAGCCAAAATGCTGACCACTTGACTACAGAGCAGTCTAAAAGGGGAATGCTGTCTCAGTAAAAAAAAAAAAACAAAAGAAGCAAGACAACACTTAGAGTTTTACTAAAGAGCATATTATAGATATTTCACCTTAAAATATTGTTATTCCTATTAAATTATTTTATCTTATCAATCCTAAGAATTGCTCCATTAATATTAATCTCTTGTGATTACACCTTCTAACTTATTGGAAATATGTATAATTTTTTTTTTATTTAGGATTAAACCTTTTCTTTTAAAGGTTTAGTTAAGTAATAATAAGCAAAATAAGTTCATAAGCATATTTAACCTTTTCGGTTGATAATATTCATTAAAATAAGCCTTTAAATTAAGATTTTCCTGTGTTCATACTCCCGCTTTATATACTTTTTTTTTCCCAAGATATGTACCACTATTATTCAATATATCTCTGCTTTGTCTGTTGATCTGAAATTTGAAACATTTAAGGACAGGATTCATCATTCCGTAGCAGTTTAAAAACTTTATAAGGACAATGACTAACCTAGCTTTAAAATAGCTTTCAGCCACATTCTGTTTCCTTCTAAATGGGATGTAAATTCATAACACACTTTCATTTAAGGCTGACATACACTGAAATGCAACTACTTCAGCATAGAACAGAGCAAGTTTCATGGCTCTTAGCCAGTCAGCGGTGAAACATAGGGCTTCAGTGTGAGTTAAACTCTTGCAAATGTACACGCTTGTTACTTGATGCAATACATTAAGTAAAATAGCATCTATTCAGATACCTGTATTCTGTTCTATAAAAGTATTCATTTATGATTCAAATATAATTATGTTCAAAATCTGTGAAAGGCATCCACATTCCCCTGATTTAACCCCCTGTGATTTTTATCTCCAGAGAGGAGGGGGTTCAAAGAGAATGTTTACAAAACCTATCCACACACACTTTAGAGGAATTTAAAAATAATAGATATCAAGAAATTGCTGACATTTCTAAGTGTATTGCAGCACATAATGACTAACTTTCTAAGCAGGTGCAAGAAAAGCTTGAATAACAAAGAGAGGTACTTCTGGCATCTGCTGGCTTGATATATGCGAGTACTTTTATTTTTTAAGTGTTTACTGTTTGTTTCTTTGTTAGAAATAACTTATTCAATAACATATTTACTGTAAACATGCTGTCACTCTCTCAGCCCACATAACAAGCAGCTCCGCCAGCTGGTTAAGAGTTGCACACCTGTTCTGCTCTCTGCTGATCATCCAAGTATATGGTAATTCTTGGTCAGTATAACAGTTTCACAGTGGGCATATTGTGAACAAAATCAACAGGTGTTTCTTAGGCTGATAGGTATAGGATGTAATTTAATCATTTTATTATTTTCTTTCATGTGCATTTCCTTAGCAATGTTTACAGCAGATAGTGATCCTAAACCACCACAGAGGAAGCTGATCTTCGATGATCCAGCATTTCACAAGCCACTTTCTGTTTAAAGTTCCACCATATTGTAATAAAACAAGCTAAAAATGTATATAAATAAATTATCAAACATTTTCAAATTTTTATTAGCATTTTGAATGTGTGAATGTTATTTACCTTCATGTACAGTGTGGCACACAATAAACCTGTCCCAATTACAGACTGCTTGCCCATCCAAATTATTGCCTGCCACAAGCAGATACAACAACAAACAGATAAACGTGTAATACTTAGACAATAAAGAAATAACAAATACACTAATGCAAAGGTCCATATTTATGGACAATACAAAACGTAGTCACAATAGCTCTGCAACAATAGATGACAATTGGCAAGTGACAATGAGCAGTCTGTACTCAGGGCCAATTTTTATGTGCCATCCTGTATAACATACTATAGAACTGTAATATAAATTGCATCAGATTGTTATTTCCTTATCTCATTTTCTTAGCAAAAGTAATCCATTAATACTTTAATTTTTCAAATGTTTCCATGCCATTGATGCAGACTCTTATACTATTATGGGGCAGCTGTACTCTGATTTCTTTTACATTCACTAGGTAAGATTGTCACAATGTTTTCCCTCTACAAGTTCCTAGCCCCTGATAATAAAGATGTAGTATGCATATGGACTATGATTAGAGAAACTAAGCTTTATCCTCTCTTACTATAGTCTTTACCATAAATCTGAATCCCTGATATTATATGGGATATTAAATTGAATATCTCTCATTGAAATGTTGAGTGTTGTTAGAGCCTTTCATACATTACTTGAGGCACTATGAGGCTAGGTAATGGTAAGCCATACATTGAACATTGAGACTTATACTATTTTCATATTTGCCAGAGGATGACAAACATGATATTGTTTGAAGAAATTGCACCAAGACATAACACATAATTTTTGTGCTTTAGTTTGGTAAGCCACAGGCGAAATGGCATTTGGCAGAAGAAACATTGTAAGTTTTTCAAAGGAAATCATGGATTGTGGAACTGATACAGAAGCCAATTGTTTTGAGAGTGAGTCCTTGTGCAATGATAATGTTGCAAAGGTACATTATCAGCCAAATCCACGTGATCTCTCTTCATCAGTGGTAAGCATTAACACAATATTATGTTGCATGCCATTTATTTATTCCTATATAATCCTAATATTTAATGTAACCATGAGCCAGATGCCCATTTCTAGGATATTTATCTGGAGATGATTAACCATGAACTATTGTTATACTATGTGCCTGCTATAGTACTTATTGTAGCTTGTCATTATATAGTTGTATTATTTTGTGAAGTTTTATAGGTTCATGCTTTTAGTAATTTGCACTATTTTCTTTGATAAGGAAGAATAACTCCTGTTGCTGGAGAGGTAGGCATCTCTTGCTAAGGATGGACAGCATCTTTGACAGTAGCAGATAGGTACCAGATTCAAGTAAAAGGGCTAAACATAAATGCTGTTGTAATCTGGTATGTACTCGAAGTACCTAAATTAACCAAAATAAATGAATATAAGAAAAATTTATTATTATTATTATTATTGAACCGATCTACAAATTTTCAAAACTTGGCTGTTATCAGAAAATGTTTGCTCTATGTTTTAGGGTTACTGAATATGATAAGATGTTTAAATTTATTGATTAGCTCTCATTTTTAGATAAGTATATTTGATGTATGTATTAAACTTGCAAAAAAAAATATGAAAACAAAAAGAAACCACATAAAATTACTCTTGGGCTTCCAGCCAGGTCATAGAGGATTCAAACTCCATTTCAGAGAAACAGAAAAAAACATTGCTATAGTGTGCATACCATTCATGAAGAACTCCTTTAATAGAATAAGCAGAATCCTATATGAATGTGGCATAAAAACAGTACATAAGCCTCCACTAAAACTCAGGAGGTTAATCAAGCCAGTAAAAGACAATCTAGAACACGGTATACCTGGAGTATAATACATTCTCTGAAGGTGATGGGAGTTATATAGGACAAACAGTTAACTCCTGCATTTCTAAACCACAAAGAAGCTTCAGACTAATGCAAGCAGAAAAATCTGGACTGATAGTATGCAGCATTGAATGTGGTCCAGAGCAAACTTCAAAGATACTGCATTAATAGCTAACTTCTGCTGTTGGGATAGGAGAGTAAAGGACTATCTTAAGAGAAAATAAAAACTTAAAATCTGGCTTAGCTCTATCTGGACACCATTTATAAAGTCCCTTCATCAAATATCTGCTAAAAACTCCACTAAAACCTATTAGTTTTCTAACAGGACCATGCCCAAGATAGACTAACCTGCACACAATTGTAACAAGATTTCTTGGTTAGCACCGCCGCCTATAAATAGTAGTAGAATCTTCCCCCAAAATACAGTTTCCCCGAAGACATATAATGGACACTGAAATACCCTGATGGAACTGCTCACCATTTTCATTGTTCTCATCACGGCAATTTGGTGGTAAAACATCAAGTGTGATTTCAAAAGCTGTATTTTTAGTATATTTTCAGTTGTAAGCTTCAGTTGAGCCTATGAGCATATCATATCATCCACAAGTTGTTTTTTTTTTTTTAAATCGATGAAATTTCCTGAAGAACTATACAAAAAATTCTAAATTATTGCCATTCTATTTTTCCCTTATTATTTAGCACTAATTTAAACTGAATGTCTTAAAAGTTATCTAATCTGAGAATCTCACTTGCTTTCAGTTTTCAAAACTGAGCCTGCAGAACTTTTGACAGGTAAGTGAATGCAGAACCATTTGAAAATAAAGCATTTGCAAAATGTGTCATAACCCCCATGAGTTAATGACTGTCTCTTGGACCAACTTGTCTCAAGCTCAGCTGTCCACTCACAAAGGAAACAATATTTAGTGTAGCAGGACTGTAGGAATGGAAGAAAACTCATTTCCATCATGAAAAAGTACTGTTTTAAGATTGATTTTCGAAGCTTCATTTAACAAGTTGCCATTGAAGAGGACTGTGTTTCATATTCAATGTCTCTGCCTGACCAAGCACAGCTTTGCAGAATTTGAAGTTCCCCTCAGTTATAAAAACCTGCTCAAATTTTTATTTCCAGTATGAAATGTCACTTTCTACCTTATTACTTTCTCTACACGCACTATGTATAGTGTATAGAGAAAGTATTGTATTGCACCCAAAAATTTGATACCGAGATTTCACAGGAAATACATGTTTTAGGACCCCTTGAATACAAAATAAAATCATTTGTAGAAAAATGTCTGTGTGTCTGTGTGTGTGTGTCTGGCTGTCTTTGGGTAGCATAGCTCAAAAATGAAAAGTCTGTTAAATACCAAACATGGTATTTAGATTTAGTATCTTCTAAGGATGTGAAATGAGGATTTTCAAGAAAATCCCCCCACCACAAACTACCCTTTACATGGAAAAATTTCCGAAAATTTTGATTTTCTCAAAAATGGCTCTATCAATTTTGATTAAAATCCTGTATGTTAAAGATATTTACATGACAAATAAAATGTATATCTTGAATTTGCTGGGAATAGCTTCTAAAGACCTCTTTATTCTGGATGATTTTTATTGAACTTTGCATAACTGGTAAGCCATAAGAGAGAGACAAAGACTTACTACACAAAACACGAAGATCACGATAAAACACACAATTTATGTCATATAGCTTTTTTTCGTTGAGTTAATTATTGAGATATTCCTGTTATTGGTTTCAGCTTTAAAAATCTATACTTTTCTCATACAGGAATTAGTCAACTCCCGTCCATATAAACAAAGGAACTTCAGCCACATAACTACCAGTTTTTGACTATCACTTTAACCTATAACTCCTTTATTTCATTTCTACTTACAAGGAAGCAAGTAATAAGACTATTTCTGCTAATTTTTTCTCGATTAGCATAAAGTAAATAGAAGCATAAGCTTTTTAACAATAATTTATTGCAGAGATGTAGAGAAAGTCATGTGAATGGAACATGTTAGATATTTTTAGGAATTTCTAGATCCCTATTGAGCTCCCCCTGTGTTATCTTGTGATTCAAAGATGATGTGCTTGGAGTGAAGTCTGCGTCTGTGTCTGTTAAAGTTGAAGGCTGTTTTCCTCAGTTGCAGAAGCATTGCTATCTTCATCATAGTTCACAGAAACATTTTCTGGGGGTTTAAGAACAGGAAGCTTATTGCTATGAGTAGAGCCCGGGTGTTTAGGCATTTATAATAGTTAAAATAGGCAAAAAAAAAAAACAACAACAACAACACATTCTGTTAATGTAATTGGTGCATATTTGAAACAACTTATTGCTGATGGATCTGTGTTTGATTCAACTGTATCAACTTTTATTATTTCACATATCTACCAAGTCAATATTAGTAGACATGTCACATTTAAACTTTTCGCTAATGGCACTTCCCACCTTACCTGGTACAGATTCAACTTTCTTCCACTAGATGCATTGATGTAACAAGTTTTTCTCCCCTTTTTTCAAGCCATGTTATATTTTCAGACAAGTTAGTATAATGAACTGCTATGTAAGACAAGTTATTATGAACATTTAAATTATTTAGTAATGTTATCGCTTCCTGAATGGATGCAGCTTCATCTTTGGAGAATGCAGCAACAATCTCACTTAACTTTCCGAAGTTGTGGTGTAGTACAAGGCAGCAGAAACCCACTTCCCCCATCTTGTTAAAACTGTCTCTAGAGACAAAGTGAGTCCACAGGCAACAGTGTTGAAGAGTTGGATTCCAGATGGTACTTTTAGAAATATTTTCTTGATGTTGGATATCAATTTACGAGGGCCGTTCAGAAAGTAGCCTCCAGTTGATTGCAAGAAAATCACCAAGTTAAATAAAAATATTTTAATATATACATCTTACAACTACATCTTTGCACTATTTTTCTACATAGTTTCCATAACGATTGAGGCACTTATCGTATCTGTTCACAAGCTTTGAAATTCCTTCTGCATAAAAATCACCCGCTTGTGCCTGGAGCCAGCCTGTGACCGCATCTTTGAGCTCTTCGTCGTCATCAAACCGCTGGGACCCGAGTCATTTCTTCATATGCATGAAGAGGTGATAATCGCTTGGCGCCAGATCTGGGCTGTAAGGTGGATGGTTGACAACGTCCCACTTGAAGGACTCAAGAAGGGCTGTTGTTCTGCGAGCAGAGTGAGGACGGGCGTTATCGTGCAAAAAAACGATACCGGAAGTCAGCATACCACGGCGTTTGTTCTGTATAGCCCGTCGTAATTGTTTTAGTGTTTCACAGTACACGTCTTGATTAATGGTCGTCCCACGTTCCATGAATTCAACCAACAACACCCCTTTTGCATCCCAAAACACCGTTGCCATCAATTTTTGGGCAGAAAAATCTTGCCGGGCTTTTATTGGTTTGGTAGGCGAATTTGAATGTGCCCACATCTTTGATTGTTCTTTTGCCTCAGGGTTCACGTACTTAATCCAGGTTTCGTCCCCGGTCATGATTCTGTTTAACAATGGTTCACCTTCGGCCTCATAACGTGACAGAAAGTCTAATGCAGAGGCCATTCTTTGAGTTTTGTGGTGGTCGGTAAGAATTTTGGGCACCCATCGTGCACAGAACTTACGGTAACCCAATCTTGCTGTCACTATCTTGTACAAGGGAGTCTTAGAAATCTGTGGAAAATCAGTAGACAACTCCGACATTGTGAAACATCGGTTTTCACGAACTTTTGCATCAACTGTCTGAATGAGTTCGTCCGTGACCAATGATGGTCTACCACTCCTCTCTTCATCATGAACGTTTTCTCGTCCACTTTTAAATAAACGTACCCATTCACGGACCACTCCTTCACTCATAACTCTTGGTCCGTACAAGGCACAAAGCTCACGATGAATAGCTGCTGCAGAATATCCTTTGGCTGTAAAAAACCTTATAACAGCACGCACTTCACATTTGGCAGGGTTTTCTATTGCAGTACACATTTCAAACGGCCACAAACACTAAACTAGCGCAGGTACGACTTTCACTCGACCATGGCTTGATGCCGACTGACCTGCTGAGTGCGTGAATGCACAGATGGCGTCGCTACTCCCCCCACTACCCGCACTGTGACCGATCTGAGGTTACTTTCTGAACGGCCCTCGTATCTATATCAGGAAATTAACTGCGAATCTCTTCTAATATTATGTGAAAGCCATGTGCCAGACACGTTAGATGAATCATTTGAGAGAATAGAAGCTTCAAAGTATCACCAGCCTTCTTCATGTATGGAGCTGCATCATATAAGAGTAGGAGGACATCATTGTGTTTTACACTGCCAAGCCAAAATAAGTTCAACAAATATGTGAATGAGCAATGGTTCTACTGTTAACTTTTTCCAATTCTTCTGGTGTTGCAAGAATACATTAAGTGCTGTAGCCTCCACAGGTTCCAATACTCCAATAATTACATTGGCAATATGTTTTTCCTACTTACCATTATTTCATCTTTGGAGATCCATATTTTTTTGCCATTTACTTCCTTGTAAATACATTGAATTGTATTTTCGAAGTATATAGACCAGTAGTTTTTCCTCAGAGTTAATTCGCTTAGAACAGATTCTTCTGTATATTTTTGTAAAAAGTTTTTTAGGGACTGATTTTCCAATTTCCAGAAAGGAATGCCAGCGTCAATTGTTGTATGCAAATCTAATGAACTTTGTGATTGCTAGATGTGAAAGCTGCAGAAAGTAGCATTATTTTCTTTATACCACTCTTTGAGGCAAGTGCAGATATATGCTTTGTTCTTGACACGTGTTGGTCTATGAAATATTTTTGTTCATGATTTTCTGTTTTCTCACAAATCTTACACAGTAAAATTGTTCTATTGGTTGAAAACATGTGAGAACTCAATTTACTAGCATAGCTGTAAAGTTTAATTTGCAAAGGTTTACTGAATTTAGGTATTATAGCTTAGTCTTCTACTTTCACCTGTCAATAACTGAGTACTGACTGCTCCGAGCAAAAATGTCTTCCTCCTACAAGAATAAATGCATGCAGCACACAATTGTAACAAGATTTGAAAATACAATTTTTCATTGGTTAGCAAATTTGCCAGAATGCTATGTGACGATTTCTGTGAGAATGGTGAGACATTTTGTTGGGAGAATAATTGAATTATTTTATTAGCTACTTCCTGTATTTTTACAAAATTTTAACATGAATAGAAAGCCACAATAAAGATCCCCAAAACTATAACATCTGTGAGAATGGGCAAAGATTTAACTTGTTGCTGATTAAGGATTAAGCTGCCGCTTGTGTACAACAAGACCGGCATAAAAGTGCCATATGTCTGTATTTTCAATCACACTCACCCCTCCTCCTTTCTCACTCAGATGATTCTATCTGAAGACCATCCCTGTAGGAACAAATATTTTCTTATCTAAAACATATTGCATGGAAAGTATCTCGAGGGGAGGAAAAAAACTTAAAATGCAAAATTGCAAATAAACAAAAAATATTTCTTAAAATGGCAAAAAAAAGACCTTTATTATTGAATGAGACTAAAATACCATAAAAAGGCACAATAGAATTTGACCTTATAGATTCTATTTACTCTGAATCACATATCAATGGAACTGTTGATTTACTTTCACCCATTAAAAAAGGCATTTTGCCTAATATCCAAGCTCTAGTCATGTTTCCCTATTGTGGAAGCAAAATACAGGAAATGTGATTTTTTTTTTTATAGGTGTAAAATGAGCACTTTCTAGAAGCAAATTTCATTATCTGAATTATTTATTTGTTTATGCTTGCTTGCCTTAAAAATAGTAAATTGCCAACTGGAAGTATATCACAACACAAATATCATGAAAGCACTTCAAAATACAACTGCTTTCTTATTTCTAATACTCGCCACAATGCTCTTACAGGTAATAGCTGCAATTCAGAAAGTAAAATTAGCATTCAAATTTTAACATCACTCTTGTCTTCAAAGGTACCAAATTAACAAAGTTTAGCTCACTTCATTTCTATAACATTTATGGTAGAACAGTGTTGGTATTGTATTATTATTATTACTATTATTATTAAAATTTGTAATATGATTCCTGCTATAAACTTGTTAAAACATGGACATTTTTTATTTCTAAGGATCAAGAGTACACAAGTGATACAGCCAAAAGAAAATTGCTGCTAGAAAAATGGGACCTCCATGCACTTACTATTGGAAATGCATGTAGATGATAGGAAAAGCTGCCTCCACAATATTCCAAGAGTTCTAAGACGTAGGAAATTTTGATGCACAAAACGACTACGTCATTTCATGTATCTCACCGGCACCTCCAAAATGCTCCTACCCAAAGGAAAGGGAAAAGGAGCAGTATTTCAGTAGATCACTACTATGTACTCTGTTAAGGTGCAAGGCAAAAACACCCAAATGTGTAAGGCAGGATTTCTCTCTGTACTTAGGATACAAAAATCAGGAGAAGAGTGGAAAACATTATACAGCAAATACTAGAGGTGAAGAGTTTGTAAAAAAGACCAAAGGGGTTACCACAAAAATCATTGGAAATATCCACATCATGTGGTGAGAGGACAACCATACACAAAGTATACCCACTTACCAAACTTGCACATAATGAAAACATAATTGTTTTTGGATAAAAATGTTTTGATTGAATTAAAATGGCTCAAATAATTTCTGATTTTCTAGTTATTAATGTTGTGTATATTATTCTTATGAAGTTGCTATATGAGGCACAAGAATCCCCAAAAGGTTTACTTTGCCTGAGATAACATCAGGATCATCATCTCTTGTACTGTAAGGAGTAAATATTGTCAGTTTTACAGAGGATAAGTACAAATGGATTTTCTGCACAAAATATAATACAGGCTTTCCGTTATCTGTAAATATGTGACAAAATTGCTATTGAAATTAATTCCTGCAAGGTAATCTGATGTGCAACAAACAGTTGACGAGCTGAAGAAGAGAAAGCACATCAGAAAGCAAAAGCAATGCAGCCTACTTTGACACTCCAGAGCCAAGAATAATTCCAGTATCATGGTCATCCCAGCTCCAAAACTTACTGTTGATTGAGCTTTTTAAAAGTGGAAAAAAATGTGGATGTACAATGTGGATATATATGATTGTGAAAGAAGCATCAGACACATGTCCATGTGAATGAGTAAAACATGGTAGGGATGAAATATGTAGCTGTATATTTCAAGTTTCTCCAGCCAAAACAATACTTCCAAATTAATATGCTACTCAGATGACTGTGCGGGACAAAATAAAAAATGGATGAATAGGTGCAGATTGTTGCCATTTGTATGAGATGGCAAATTCAAAGAAATTGAACACAGATTTTTGATTACTGGTCACACATGACTCCTAATCTGATAAGAGTTTTGCATCTATTGATAAATACCAAAGGCTCCATACAAGTGAAGCTTCCCTACCTATAGACTGGGTTGTTATCAACAAAAACAAAGTAAGAAAGGTAATTTGTTGTAATAGTAATGAAATAAAATTATTTACGAGAGTTCAGCAAAGTGCCAGCACAACACACAACAGAAACTAACACAGCAACAGATAGGCATTCTATTAACTTTTCAAATTTTAGATCCCAAATCCTGATCTAATTTTATTTCTCTAGCCCTTATGTACAATATACATAGTAGCTAGAGAAGATATTGTATTCCACTCAAAAGTTCAATGTCAAGATTTCACCAGAAATATTATGTTTTGAGGTCCCCTGAGTCCAAAAAACACATTTTTAGAAAAAGTTCCATGTATGTGTCTGTGAACAAGAGAACTCAAAAATGAATTAAATACCAAATTATATCTACATTTGATGTGACGCGAAGATTTTCAAAAAAAAACCCGCCCACCACAAACTACCTTTTGCATTGATAATTTTTGAAAATTTTGTTTTTCTCAAAAATAGATGTAATGATTTTGATTAAAATACTGTATGTTAAAGGTATTTACATCACAAATAAAATTTATATTTTGAATTTTCTGGGAATAGCCTCTGAAGACCTTTTTATTCTGGATTCTCAGGCTTCCAGCCAGGTGGTGAAGGATTCAAACTCTGATGTTTCAAAGTCATTTGTCTTTGTGTTCAGGGAAACTGAACTATAAGGGAACAATTTCACTCCTATGTATCGGTAATTGGCCGTTGGGACAGTCCAATCAAAAGATAAAATATGATTGCTCAGCTATTTTAAAGATCTTCACATAAAACTACACTGTATATAGTTGAACTTGAAATCGGATCCCTTGGAAAACAGTGTTTTTTTTTTTTTAAATTATTTACTTATTTCTAATACAGGAGCCAAATGGCATTGAACAAGAAAAATATGTGGCTTACTTTTCTATGGAAGAGAGAGGATGATGATGTTGAGAGGAAGTATTAGTAATGTTAGGATAGGGAAGTCAGGAAGGTGGAATTTGAGGAGACCTGCTGATGCACCTCTTATTGCAGGTGAAGGATGATGTGTTGCAACAGGTGGACATATTGTGGCCATGTCATGCCCTGATCATTGCCAAAGGGACCGGAAGGGGTGTGAAAGAAAGTGAGGATGAAACAACATGTGATGCAATGAGGCGAGCAAGTTTTCATGTCCAAAAGTTTGCCAATGCACATGAGCAAGTATAAAGAAACTGCAGGTGACTTTACAATTGCTATTATTGCATAGCAGCCAACAGTGCTTCTTTTTTACTTTCTCTATATGTACAGTGTATAGAGAAGGTATTGCACTCCACCCAAAAATTTCACCGGAAATATATGTTTTAGGGTCCCCTGTATCCAGAAAAAGCATTTTCAGAAAAAGGTCTGCGTGTGTGTCTGTGAACATGATAGCTCGGAAACAAAAAGTGGGTAAAATACCAAAGTTGGTATTCAAGTTTAGTATCTTCCAGTTATGCAACACAAAGATTTTGAGAAAAATCCCCCCACTCCAAACTATCCTTTACATGGAAATTTTTTGAAACATTTTGATTTTCTCCAAAATGGCTCTTAACGATTTTGATTATAATGTTGTACATTAAAGATATTTACTTGACAAATAAAATGTAAATCTTGAATTTTCTGGCAATAGCCGCTGAAGACTACTTTATTCTGGATGAATTTTATGGAATTTTACATAACTGCTAAACCGTAAGTGATAGACAAAAACTTACAACACAAAAAATGTAGAGCACCTTAAAACACATAATTTATCTATACATTTTTTCGTACAGTTGATCGTTTTTGAGATACTATTTGTTTTTTGTTTCGGCTTTAAAAAACATACTTTTCTCATACAGGAATTGAACAATTCCTGTCCATAGAAACAAAGAAACTTCAGCCACGTAGCAACCAACTTTTGACTATCGGTTTAACCAATAGTACTCCATTACTTTGGTCCTACTTACAAGGAAGCGAGTAATAAAGACTATTTCTGCTGATTTTTTCTTGATTAGTATGAAGTAAATGGAAGCATAAGCTTTTTAACAATAATTTGTTACAGAGATATAGAGAAAGTAATGTGAATGGAACACATCAGATTTTTCACAATTGTAGCCAACCTCCAAATAATCCCCAGACATCTACACAGCAAATAGTATGAAAGCGATTAGCAGCTGGTCATTTTTAAAAGGTCACGACTGTGCATTCTCTTGGGTTTAATTGCTTTACAGACATGCAGATGCAATCAAACAGAATTTATTGTAGTATGAGATGGGATAATCTTACAGATTAACTATCATTTGATGCAGGTATGCTGAGAACAGGACGTTATGTTCTGAAAGTAATGTCATCCAGCACCCCTTAATAGATGCGACCACACATTTCCAAGTTTCTCTGCACGTAGCACAATGTTACAGTAGATATATATTCTTATGAGTTTTGGAATAAATAATTATCTATAATCAAGTGTATTTATTATTGTTTTTAGAACTGAACATAAAAAATCTGATGTGTACCATTCACATGACTTTCTCTATATCCCTGCAACAAATTATTCTTAAAAAGGTTATACTTCTATTTACTTTATGCTAATCAAAAAAAATAAGCAGAAATAGTCTTATTACTTGCTTCCTTGTAAGTAGAAGCGAAATAAGGGACTACTATAGGTTAAAATGATAGTCAAAAGCTGGTTGCTATGTCAATGAAGTTCCTTTGTTTATATGGATAGGAGTTGACAAGTTCCTGTATGAGAAAAGTATAAGTTTTTCATAGCAGAAACCAAAAATAAGGAATGTCTCAAAAACGACGAATTTACAAAAAAAATGTGTATAACATAAATTGTGTGTTTTAACATGCTCTACATTTTTTGTGTAGTAAGTTTTCGTCCATCTCTTACGGTTTAGCAGTTATTCAAAATTCAGTAAAATTCATCCAGAATAACTGCTCTTCAGAGGCTATTCTCAGAAAATTCAAGATATACATTTTATTTGTCAAGTAAATATCTTTAATATACGAAATTTTAATCAAAATCGTTAGAGCCATTTTTGAGAAAATCAAAATTTTCGAAAAAAGTTCCATGTAAAGGGTAGTTGGGGGTGTGGGGATTTTTGTCAAAATCTTCGTGTCGCATCCCTGGAAGATACTAAATTTAAATACCAAGTTTGGTATTTTACCGACATTTCGTTCTTGAGTTATCGTGTTCACAGACACACGACACACACGGACCTTTTTGTGAAAACTTTTTTTTGAACTTTTTCTGGAAATGCTTTTTTTTTGGATTCAGGGGGTCCTAAAACATGTATTTCCGGTGAAATCTCGACATCGAATTTTTGGGTGCAATGCAATACTTCTCTATCCCGATGTACATTGTACATACGGGGTAAGAGAAAGTAAAAACTGAAGGCAAAGGTTCTAGCAGGCAAGACTATTGCTCAGACATTTTCTTTTTCTCATCCATTGTTTTACAAGCAGTTCATATGAGGTAATGGAGACCAATATGTGAGATGGTATTTTACTGTTTCAGTTAATGCCGCAAATAAATAATAATAGGCCATCTCCATAATATGGGGTAGCATGTCTGCCTCAATTTCAAGAGGTTCCGAGTTTGAATCTCAGTGAGGGTGAATTACATGGTTATTTTTTCTGGGTTATCTGCAATCCTGAGAGGACTAATGTGTTACTTTAAGATCCATGAACCACAAGTTTATTTAAGCATCATTTTACCCATTTCATTGATTGTCCAGTATGACCTTCCAGGTTAAAGGACATTACACTTCCTAATAAATAATAATAATAATAATAATAATGCTGATTTTATCAGAATAAGAAAAAGAGATAATGTTTTATAAGTATTTATTGACCAAACTCTTTAACATGCCACACTGTTACATTTCAAGACAATTGTTTGTTCCTTACACAAGTCCATATTAGCAGCTATGCAGGGGCAGCATTTGATGGGAATATTTTATGCTCACTTGTGGCATAGTGAAACCAAAAATCGTTCAGCAGATCCTTTCCAGGAACTTGTGGAAGACATAGTGATTAGGTTTAGGCTAGGCTTAGTTAACGTAGTGTACAAGCTATGAAGCCATCATAATTAAGAGACAATGAATATATACAGTTAGTGTAATCTATTGACAAAAACATGCAGTTCGCAGCATTGGTTAAATGATGCAAGATGGATACTTTAGCTGCACTACATTCTTCAGTATGGCTAAATGAGTAGAAAGTAAATAAATAAAGGTCTTTAAACCTAAATTTTTGTTAAAAAAAACATTCTCTGGCATGAAATCATAGTCACATTGGACTTGGAAACACTAAGATAACTAAGTTATCTGAAAAAATGTTATATATATACATATATTGTAACTTTTATGTGTTGCTTTTTGGGGGGGGGGGGGGGGAATAAATATGAAGTTTGGATATATGCCCCGGTATAGTAACCAAGGTGGCGGTGTATAATATTCAGATTTTATTTATTTATTTATGTACAATGTACATAAGAGGGGTAGAGAAGTATTGTATTCGACCCAAAAAAATCAATGTCGAGATTTCACCGGAAATACATGTTTTAGGACCATCTCAGTCCAAAAAAGAAAAGCATTTTCAGAAATAGGTCAGTGTGTGTATGTCTGTGGGCAGCATGGCTCAAAAACGAAAAGACGTTAAATACCAAACTTGGTGTTTAAGTTTGGTATCTTCCAAGGATGCGATACGAAGATGTTCAAGAAAATTCCCCCACCCTTAACTACCCTTTACATGAAAACTTTTTCGAAAATTTTGTTTTTCTTAAAAACGGCTCTAACGATTTTTATTAAAATTCCACATATTAAAGCCATTTCTATCACAAATAAAATGTATATTTTGAATTTTCTGGGAATAGCTTCCAAAGACCTGTCTATTCTGGATGAATTTTGCTTAATTTGGCATAGTCAAGTGTAAGAGATAGAGAAACACTTACTATACAAAACATGTAGATCTTGTTAAAATACACCAGTTACATCAAATAGGTTTTTTTCGTAGAGCCTGCCGTTTTCGAGGTATTCCTTGTTATTAGTTTTAGTTGTGAAGTACTTATACTTTTATATGGGAGTGTCCGTTTGCAGCGATTTGCAATGACAATCGCATAACGACAGCTTTTAAAACATTTGACTACCACTTTAGTGCATTCTCTTAATTCCATTCTGCTTATAAGGAACTAAGTAATAACATTTTGCTATTGTTTATCGACTAGTGTGGTGTTGAAAAAAGAATTATCTTGTGTAAGAAGTAGAGTAGCTAGAGAAAGTCATGTGAGTGTAACAGATTTTTTAAAAGATGAGTTTGAGGCACTTAAAATTGGGCATCTTACAATATCTGTTGAAGGTGGACGAACTGCTGCCACAACGGGAGTATCTCGTGCAAGTGTTTATGGAATGTTAAATGAAAAGGTTAATGTAGACAATTCAGGGACCAAAATTACACCGAGTTTTGAGGGAGGCTAAGTTAGTTGAAGGCAGTATATGGGTATTGCGACAAATACTAAAATCTCTGAAATTCAGATACGCTAAAAACACTGTAGAACAAAAATTCTTATTGGAAATACCTGACACCATTGCAAAGCGGTTTCATTACTTAAAGCGATTGCAGGAAACGAGAGCAAGTGGTACAACAATCATTTATCTCGATGAAACTTGGCTAAATGTGAACCATACTACAGGGAAAATATGGTTATGTGTTACATCCGATAGTGAAATAGATATGCATACGATTGTACCCCTAGGCAAAGGACAGACATTCATTATAGTATATGCCGGGTGTCCTGAAGGATTTGTTCAAAGTGCTCTTCTATTTTCGGCCTAAGTCAACTAAAGACTATCGTGAAGAAACGAGTGGTATTGTTTTTAAGAACTGGTTCGTAGACAAGCTCCTTCCACAAAATAGCGTAATTTTTATGGACAATGCATCTTATCACTCGGTAGAACTAAATAAGGCTCCTGAGGCATCCATTCATAGAGCGAAATGCAAGTCTGGTTACGTGAAAAGAATATCGAATCCGATCCCAGATGCACGAAAATTGTGTTCTATGACATTATTAAACTTATGAAAGATGGATTTAGAAAATATGAAATTGATACAATCGCCGAGTTAGCAGGGCATAAAGAAGTGCGTCTTCCTCCATATCGTTGTAATAGAATTAATTTGGTTCCAGATAAATAAACACGTAGCGAATCACAATATAACATTCAAGCCTAGCGACGTAACAGCTCTATTTGAAAATGCGCTATCAAAGGTGACACCCGACAATTGGAAAAAGGCGTGTGAACGTGTGGAAAATGAGGAAAAGTTTTATTGGGAGAAACATGGATTAATTGATGTGGTCATCGTAAGATTTGTAATCAATCTTGAAGAGACAGATAGTGAGGATGAAGGAGAGGAACCGGTCGCCACTGGTAGTTCTATGCACGTGATGGAAGGCGTGACACCATTATCAACACCCTAATGGCAGATTGAGAGAGAGAGAGACAGAGGGTAAGTGTATATGCTGCCTCTGTCTAAAATTATCTCACCTTGTTCCTACTAGACTATAGGGAGTTAAAGGTTTGTGAAACACCTGTTTGCCATTATAAAAATAATACCTATTTTGGTAGAACTGTTAGAGTTATGATTACGGAGAATTATATTTAAATATAGCTGCAGGGCTGCGGGGTTAGTAAAGAAAGATTAGGTGTTAGCTTGCCAGATCCCTCAATAAGCACTTTGCTGATTGGTGTGGATTTATTCATGCGGCAGGGGATCATACTCTCTGTATGAGTGATTCCTGAGTGGCAAGATGGCTGAAGCCCTGAGTGCCTGAAGGGGGTGTGAGGTGATGATGTTACCGTGTGAAACAGGTTCTCTTGTTGTTACGGAGGTTAGAATTGGTACTGGATGGTGAGTTGCGCTCTTGAGTAGTTGTTGCGCGCAGTAGTTGGAAGACCATGCATTAAGTCTAGTTGAGTAGGTACTTCATTGCAAGCTAGAGTTGAGAGTAGTTGGGTTAATTTTGGATTTAGCTAAGACTAAGAGTGAGTGAGAATGATGCTTGAGGTGAATGCAAGAAGTACATACTGCCAAATTATTAGGGTAGGAGTGTTGGTTTTGGAAAATTGGAAACTAGTATTATTAAGAGATTAGAAATATATTGATAACAGGCAGATAGGTACGCTTGGAATGATGAGGTAGGTGATGATGAGTGTTGAAGGGGGAAGGTAGCCGATGTGAGAGCTAGGTTCTGTAGGTGGTTGATAATATCTTCATCGGAAATGTCATTGCCAGTTTGTCTATAAAATATATGTAGGGGACGCTTATGATTGCCAGTTAGTGGATCCTGGTTGCCTAGGTTGGAAGTAAATTGATTCAAGCGGCTGTTAGCCTTTTTGTAGAGATAAAAGGCTAATTTGCAGTTAAATTGATTTATTGTGTGCATGTGGAGTTCGCTGTGCAACGCGTGTTGACCTGGGAAGCTGGCAGGTTAATCGCAGGATTTTATTTTGGAAGATTTGAAATGAGTGCGTGTGAGTTATAATAGAATATCCCCATACCGCTCGTGGGTGATGAGTGGTCGGAGGAGGGTTTTGTAGATGACTAGTGCTGGTTCAATTGAAAGGAGGTTTGAGTAGGGAATATATATCTCTGAGGCGTGCGTACGCCTTGCCTTCGGTATGCCTACTGTGGTGCCACGTGAGACCAACGTCCATTGTGATACCGAGGTATTTTACGATGATGTTCCAGGGTTTGATTCTCCAATGTGCGACCTATTTCTCTAGTTGTGTAATAGTATTTTGAAGGCGTTGGTGGATCACATCAGGTTGCCAAGCCTGTCGGCATGGTGTATGAAGACAGCTGGGTTCAATATGGGGATGCCATTTATGTAGATGTTGAAAATATAGGGGGGCCTAAGATGCTACTCTGTGTAACACCAGAGAAAGCTAGTAAAGATCTTAGGCTAGATACTGTACCGTTGGCAATGGATCTGCAGGATCGTGATGAAAAGTAGTTGGCAATGAGTTTAATGACCATACTTTATCATGCCATACTTTATCAAAGGCGTGCTCCAGATCCTGCAGGAGCTCCCAGTTGATCTGTCGCTATTGAAGTCGTTGCTGATTTGTTCGGAGGCTCTAAGAAGTTGGATAGTCGATTAGTGATGCAAGCAAAAATGTAATCCTTTGTATAGGTATGCTTTTGCGTCTGATGAGTGGATTAAGGCGTTTAACAGTTATTTGTGTAATACATTGATCCGAGTATTTAGTAAGCTGAGGGGTCTGAAGTTGTTCAGGTTGTTGAGGGGTTTGTGCTGCTTGGGGCAGTGGAGGACGTTGGCTTTTTTCATGGAAAGGGAAAGACACATCTTCATATGGTAACGACGTATTGCAGTAATTTAGTCGGACGATGTTTAAGCACTATGTTAGGAATTTTATTCTGCCCTGG
The DNA here is from genome assembly GCA_030762935.1 of Hymenopus coronatus. Classification (NCBI taxonomy): domain Eukaryota; kingdom Metazoa; phylum Arthropoda; class Insecta; order Mantodea; family Hymenopodidae; genus Hymenopus; species Hymenopus coronatus. The sequence goes on along the minus strand of CM060894.1, from coordinate 127,010,670 downwards.
AGCTTTTATAGTTGAAAGGTGTTGGATTATCCAGGTTATTTCGCATCCTTTTGTGGGTGGTGCGGTCGATAATCTTAGTGTTTCCTCGGAAAATATAGGGTGACCCATGTTTTCCTCGGATGTTTGTTAGGTGTTAGTGTAGGTTCAGGGGCAAGCATCAGAAAATGTTTCTGCCTTTTGTAAGTCAGTCTCAGCTATAGTGTTGTGATGGAGTGGGGGATTGTCAGTTCGCTTTTATTTATTTTTGTTGTTAGGTTGCGAGTTATTCGCCTGAGATTGCTCTTATCTGTGTTTAAGTCTACTAGTTTATTGCAGCACCAGTTAGCTGTGAGATAATGTTTTTTCGAGTGGAGGTTAAAATTCCACCTTAAAAACTAACCTGAGCAGGCTAGCCCAGAGTGTCGGGGTCTCCCAGCATGGGCATACCGACTAAAACAAATCTTCCACCTGTAGTGAATGGTGAGGAAGGCTGCGGTTCCATAAGTTGCACCATGCAGTCTAACAGAGGGTAAACTGGCCCACTGTGCGCCACTAGTGGATAAAGGTAGTGCTAGCAGACCGGCTTGGCCGGACTACTTTGAAGTGTAGGTGAGGATGCTGAAAGGAATGTAGGTGAAGTTGGTTGGAAGTTAGTGGTGATGGTTGGATTAAGAGTGCAGAAGTTCTATATGATCGTGTAGCCTTGCTGTAGTTCCTGTAGATGCTGGACGATGGAGTTGTCGCTCGAATTCCCGCGATCAAAGCCTCGAGACCCCAACCGCGGAGGTCGGTTATCTCTGCAGTCTAGGGCAGTTGTAGCCCCGAGACTTCTCAGTGCGTGCCTGCTTGCGCTGGAGAGACGCAAGAGCCTTATATTTTTGGTGTCATAGTTCTTTAAAATTGACAACTTATAAATTATGCGCATTAACCAATGGAATTGTTGTACTCTTAATTCATTTGATCAAGTAACATTTTTATTAAATGGAGAAGCTTAACACACAAAGCTTCTATCAAATAAAACCTTCCAATTTCAGTGTCCCTTTTTAACGAAAACATAGTAGCATTACTAGTAAGTAAAACATTATTACTGTTGTTATTATTTATTATTATTACTACTACTTTCAAGAATAACTGTCAGCCCAACCAGATCTACTTGCGTCGCCCTCCGTGGTGTAATGGTTACCATGCTAACTTCATATACCCAAAGTCGCGGGTTCAAACCCGGCGGAGGTTGGGCGTAAAAATCCTTAGCATGCCTTCCACGTAAAAGAACCTCAAGCCTTATATAGAGGCCTCTGCGCAAAATTAAGCGGTCTTTCACACCCAGTGTAGAATGGGACGCTGAGAACCACAACAGATAAAGAGCGTCCATAAATAACACGTCATTTCTTTCTTAGATCTACTTGCTCTTTAGTTATGTCATTGTTAGCCTTAAAAATGTTTAATATAGAAGAAAATAATGAAAGATGTGGAAAACAGTAGGACGAAAGGAAAGAATGAGATTCGGAAGAAGCATGAATGTTACTTTGTGAGGGAAGAAGGATGCAGGTACATTTTGGAGGAAAATAGGATAGTTTAAGTTGGAGGACAGTTTTCGGAGAGTATCACAAGAAGCCTGTAGAACACTCCTTATGTAAGCGCTGTTATTGCTGTTACCTTGCCAACAGCATCCTTGCATTCCCACACTGCCTATGAGCGCACCATTACGCAGATCATTGCGCTTTTCAGCTGCAAAGGTTGGCTGCCTGACGTTTTGCAGCCTACAGAACCTTAGTTGGCAACAATACCGGTACTCCTTGGTTTCCCGCCGAAACTCCTCGATGCGAAAGCCTAGTTTCTGTGTTGTCGCCTGGATGGAGGCAATGCTGGTGTGTAGTCCTTGCAGCAAGAAGTTGCCCGGTGGTGAGGAAGTAGATGGTAGAGTCTGCGGTGCTGGTTGATGCATTGTTGGATAGTACTGTTGTTATGGTTGCTTACTCCGGGTGTACTGTGAGGTGTGTTCCCAGAGCAGGTGGCGCTGAAGCGGCGTCAGCGGCGAAGATCGTGATGGAGGCAAGCTGCTGTGAGCGAACTTGCCCCGCACCTAGAGTGGCACCTAGGTGTGGTGTTGCATTCCTCCACTCTGTGTCCATAGGCGCAGCAATGGCGGCAGGGGACTGGGCTTCACTTCTGCAGGCTTCGACACGGAGCTGTTGCCCTAACAAGGGCAGTCGTGATGTCAAGGCAGCTTCCGCTTCCGACGCGATCCCCAGGTAGAGATGGGCCTGCGGTGTGGATCCCAGGGTGATGAGATGCGGTTGATCCTTATTGTAGTGAACCAGATGCGGCGTGTAGCAACCAGCACAAAGCGAGCTGGAAAGTCCCAAGGAACCCCGCAGATAACCATTGTATGATGACCATCCATTTATGTCGGCAGTGTCGATTCACCCGCTCCAGTGGAGCAGCAGGCTCGAGGGATAGTGGTGGTGCAGGCCGTACCAGTTCTCAAGTGGGTTCCGGCGCGGACGGAGTGAAGTTGTCTGCTCCAGGAGGACAGGTGGTCTTGCAGTGGGTGGTGCGGTCGAGGCCGAAGGAGCTTCCGCGCTGTGCGGCGAGACAGAGCCGAAGCCCGCTGCTACAGCTGTGCGCGGATTCAGCTGGTCATTCCGTCCATCCTTGCTTCCAGTATAGCTCTGCTGCCGGCGTGGTGCTTGGCGAATCCTGCATTGAGCCTAGTTTCTAAAACTTGTTGCAGCGTGAGTTCATGCTGCGGAGTATGAGATAAATATAACTGCGGCTTAGTCTCTCTTGGGCACGGTCCCCATAAGAAAAAAAAAAAAAATAACGGTCTGCGGTTTTAACTGAATTCTTCAGGTGAAGGCTGTTTATAATTGATGTGTAGGTAGAAGTAAGGTGAGGTCCAGACTCACGATTTAAGGTGTTGTTTTCTCGTTTACTCTTCTGTCCCACTAGCGGGAGCTTTTGCTATTAAGGGGACCTAGGACAGCTTATATTGATTTTCTACAATTTTTATTCAATCTTTTTGAAATTTTGTATGTTGATTCCCATCATTATGAATAGTATTATGTGTAAGTTTCAATAAACTTTATTGAGTTGTTTTTCATATAACAATATTTGAAAAAATATATAATACTCCTTGCGGTACAAATTTTCTTTTTGATCAGTACCATTTGGTCACATTAATCTTTGAACTACTAAGAAGTAATCCTAGTATGTTTTTTTCATTCTGAGCATTGAATAAAAAATTATTAATTATAATCATTAATACAGATATTTCAGCAAAAACTCAAAATTTTTGGGATTAATTGCACCACAGTGCCCAAGTTTTACATGATAGTCCAAAAAGGATACTACAACTTCTTTAGATAGTACTGTAGAACAATTGTACCAAGTTTCATGCAAAAGTAAAGAAAACTATCCCGCATGGTATATTTTACACATTGAAAAATGTCATTCTGAGAAAACATATTTTATACTGGAAACATTTATTCCAGCCAATTTACCTGGTGTAAACAGTTAAAATTGTCCTGCACCATAGCTCTTTCCCTCCACCTTCTTCTTAGTCTCCTCTGCAGACACTGTCAACATCTTCTTCTTTCTGGTGGACTTCAGCTGTTCTAATGTGGAGCAACAACTTTCATACTTTCTACGTGAATCTCTTTTGTGAGCAATTTTTCTTCCTAATTCTATAATTTCTTCTCCAGTTAAACTGGCTTTTGTTTCTTGTGAAGCAATGTATCCCATATTGTATTCAGAAATGGCATCAATAACTGTTATATCTAACCTTTGTTTCCAGAAAACAAAGTTTTCTCCAGTTATAGTTTTATGTCCTCTAAGTCATATGTTATAATTTGGAGTATCTTCTCCCAATTCATTTGGATAAATTTCAAAATCAAGAACTAATCCAGTTAAAATATCAATCACAATGCCAATTCCATATAGAGATGTGTACCCTCTCTTGTGCCATGTATCGTTGAAAGAAACAGCTATATCAATTACTTTCTGATCTATATTTTCTGCATTCAGATCCTCATGGACCTTACGTACTGCTTCTCTTGATTTGGAAAGAACATTTTTTCTTATGCTCTCTGATTCAGCTGCTAAGACATGCATATGCTTAGTGAATGCTTTGGAATCTATTGCATCTAAATTCATACACATGCAAAATTTTTCCATTGTTCTGTGACCACTACCAATTTTTATAAATGACTCCACACATCTTGTATTTACATCAAATGCAACATTTTTACTTTTAGAATCACTGTTTACTTTGGGCTGGAGTACATATCTGAAAATATTTTGTCACAATTGTTACATTTTACAGTAAGCTTACATGCTAGGCCCTTGTTTTCTCCTGTTTCTATAATCAAAGACTTCTCCCCATATTCATCACTATTATATTACTAGATATGTCATTAAGAATTTATGAATGTAGTAAAATGTATTTGTTTTCACATAGATTAGGCTGTGTAACTGATTTTGTTTGAAAAAATTTGAGCTTTTTGTCACTAGTAGAAATTATTTCATGTGTACTGGCATGTTTGGATAATGTATTATGTAGGACTGCAGTAGATAATGAGTTTTCTATGCTAGCATTTGCACCTATGTGAACACATGGCAATGTTGATGGACCAGGCTGTGGTTCTATAGTTTCTTTGGGAATGCCCTTCCATCCTTTTTCAATATTATTCAGAGCTTTGAGTTTCTTTTTACTCGTGGGTTTCCTCCAGCTTGCACTGATTGTATGCACTTCAAATACCAATAAATAAAATTCTAATGCACTGAAACCAATAACCTCACAAAACAAATGTGTATGTAAACATAACTCATAATTAAAACCTAATTAAAAAGTAAAATGTTGTAAATAAATTGTAAACAAATTAAATATTATTATAAGCAGCTTTACTGGTATGAAATTAAATGTATAGTTTTGATACTAAAATATTACGGTTTTATTGTGAACTCTTCATCAAGTTTTGTTGTAGCAGTTGCAGTAAAGGACACCAGATGGAAGCAAAAACCAATACTCACCGATTATGGCGAAAATTTGGGCAAATTTTGGACAGGAAGTACTTATTTTTGAGGTAGGAACAAAAAAATGGGCGTGGCAAGTATTAAAACTGCCTTGCAGGTTTTTTAAAAATGGCTGCTAAACCCTTTAAAAAGATTTTGATCACCATACAACTCAGTTAAAGGTTTGAATAACATTATAAACAAATAATTTTTGCAGAAATCAAAAAGTCAAAATTTTTGTCCATTTTGGCTAAAACATCTGTCCTAGGTCTCCTTAATGCGGTTTCTTTAAAGTTTGATCCGTGACCACATTCAATGTAGTGTTCTACCAGCTCAGATTTTTTTTCCGGCTTGCATTAGTCTAATGCTCATTTGCGTTTCTAAACTCGCCAAACAAAACAAATATTTTCTCGTTTAGGGACCCAAAAGTATACTTCCGGTGAAACCTTGGTATCGATTTTTGAGTCAAATGGCTTGTAAAGGAACTCCTGTGAAACGAAATTATGCACACCGTAGGTGCTGGTATGATCTTGATAATCGACAACGTCGTTAGCAAATAAATAAAGCTTATTATTATTATTATTATTATTATTATTATTATTATTATTATTATTATTATTATTATTATTATTATTATTATTATTATTATTATTCCACTGGTGAACAAAAAAACTTTTTTCAGGTGCCGTGGAAATTATAACGAATATAGAATATTTTGATTTTGCTGAATCCAAATCTGCCATTGGTTTTCCCAAATTAGCTCTGGTTTTTAAGCTACAGGGTGTTTTAGAAAACTATTATTCTGATGAAACTTGCCTTCTCTGACGAAGGAAAAAGTAACCAGAGTCTCAAATTTAACCTCAAATGTTCTCTCTTTTCTTGCAGTGATATATGAAAAATGAGTTCCTCAACACGAGAATGTCTGACTGTGTAGTCAGACATTGATGAGTTTTGTTGTGTGTGCTGAATACACTACACCGAAAAATAGAAAGAACATAACTGACATTTTGAAGAAAACATATTTGGTATATTTCAAAATTCTATTTCGGAACCAAGACAAGTCTTGGGCTCTCCATAAGGTGTGCAAAACGTGTGCGAAGTGAAGAAAAGTAACAAAGAAAATCATTGTGTTCTGAAAATGCGGCTCCCAATGAACCCGATCAAGAACGGCTAATGGAAGACGCACAAGAGGATACTGAAAATCTAGACGTTACACCTGATGCACTTGCCCAAGCAACCGAATATGAGATTTGCGGTTGACAAAGCGGTGCAATGGTGGGATTTCTGCGGGTTCTCCGGTTTCCCCCATCTCATTCCACCGGTGCTCCATCGTCATTGTCGTCCTTCGTGGTGTAATGGTTACCATGCTAACTTCAAACCCGGCGGAGGACGATGGATTTTTTCGGGTGTAAAAATCCTTAGCATGACTTCCTTCGTAAGGGAAATAAAGCCGTTGGTCCCGTGTCGTGGATTTACGGCACGTAAAAGAACCTCAAGCCTGATAGAGAGGCCTCTGAGCAAAATTAAGCGGTCTTTCACGCCTAATTTAGAATGGGACGCTGAGAACCACAGTAGTTAAAAAGCGTCCATAAATAACACGCCATTTCCATTTTTTCCATCGTCATTCCATGTATCACCACTGTCTTCACCTGCGGTGCCAGGGTAATAAAAGCGTGCGCTAAACACTATAAACATGATGCACTTAAATATCTTGCAGGGTATATTACTTTCAAGTGCAAAGTAATTGACAAAATGCTTGGTGTTCGTGAGCACAGTGACTTTGATCAAGAAGCTCACAAAGATTGGATATCCATTATATCTTTCTCCTTCTCAAAATTGGTTGTGCAAAATAAGGCAATTCGAAGTACACTTCTGAGCTTTCATGTAGCTGAAAAAATCTCAACATGAGATTAATACGTTGGTTTTATGTGTTCTTTCCAAGTTTCCAGAAGTCAAGGAGCAAGTTGTTCGTCTTTATGTGAGAACCAGAACTTTTATTCGAATTAGATACCTGAATAGAAGGCAATGCAGAAATACAAGATTATGGGTAGCTTCAATTTCAATAAAACTGTTATAAATGCAGTGCTCAAGCGAAAAGAACTTCTAGTTTTTCTAAAAAAATAAGATCTTTTACTTCACCTCGCCTATTGAAAATAATATCGAATGGTCTAGGTATAGCATAGTAATCCTACGAACATCGCTTTTCAGGGAAAAGGAAATGTTCAGTACACTTTGAATTAATCTTCTGTAAAATTGACGCAGTCTGCACTTCTCAGATGAAAGGAGCGTCTAGAATTTCTATTTTTGTGAGTTTTTGACAAGTTATTTTGCTGAATGTAATATTACAACCATTAAGCCATTATTTGCCAAGGAAAGCATTTCTTTGAATTACTCTTATTAATTTTAATGTTATATAGTCTAATTATTTTATTAGCGAATTTGACATACTTCTTTTTCATTAAAAATATTTTGATATTGTACAGGCTTAGTTAACGTGTGGTAGTAATTTGTCATGTTATAATAAGGCAAACGCTGTAGGTACCTTTGTTGTAATTTTTATTTGTTAGTTTGAATGTCATTTTATTTGAATAACATGTTTACATGAGAGCATATGTAAACGTGCATTTATACAGTCTAACATACATGTATCTCCCGGCAATTCAGCTCCGTCCGCGCGGTGATGTCTTAAGCCTCGCTGCCAATGGCTACTTTTTTCCAAACTACTGAATGCTTTCTAGTAGGGATACTTTGAGAATACAGATAATCTGCTATTTAGATGCGCGTATTTTCTCCAGCTGATACTATTAAGCAATTTACATTTTGGTCTGTCTGCAGTCGTATGTGTCTTTTGTGTTATTTCTCGTGTTGGAATACAATAGCAATTTTCATAGGTTGTCAATCTCATTCCCTAATTGAAAATGTCGTACAACAACTACAGCACAGACGATACGCAAGATATTTTCGTTTATAATGTTGGATATAATGACGTGAGCGCCCTGCAGTTGTTTATTTTTCAATGGAACTGAACTACTGTTTGCGGTGTGAAATGACTATGTAGAGAGATATAATGCCTGTTTCTGCATTGATTATAGTGCGGCTGGTCTCATTTCGTGAAGTGTTTGGCAGCTAGCATAATGTGCTTCGGTCCTCTTAAACGAATATGCCACTGGGGCCCATTGTCAGCCTTGGGTGAGCATTTTATGTCATGCTGCTACTTGTGGAATAACATCTTAAGATAACCTATTACTATCTTTTTCAATTTTTTTTTTTTTTTTTTTTTTGGTAGTGTTTAACGCCCGCTTTAACTACTTATGGCACCGCAGGCGGTACAATTTGTTTTACTGATGTTCTGTTGAAATGTTAGCTAAAACTGGTAATATCCTCAAATTCACTGTGCATTTTAACTACTCCCAGAAGCTTAATACTTTGGCTTAGGGTAGATATTTTACTGCGTATACTTTTTCTGAGGTTAACCAACTCTAGCAGCAGCTTTCCACTATACAGCAAGATGTCAGCAGCCAAATATTTTAAATATCAGAAAGGAAGACTAATGACTCATAGAAGCTGAAGTTTCCAGATTGTGGTTATTTTAGTGCCAATGGTAGTATGCTTTAATTCTTACAAAACTCATGTGTTGCAAGTGATCACTGTTAATGTTATCCACTCATGTAGGGTTACTAACATATGGTTAATAAATACTACCAGGCAGTGGCATGCCAACATGCAAGGCACAAGGCATAACCCAATGCTGCAAAGTGTAGCCAAGGGATGCTTTTAGGAGGAGAGCAGTGGAGCAATTACATGCATAGCTGAGGGGTCTTGTGATTTTAAAACCTGCATTGAACAATGGTTGAGGGAAAACACTGAAAAACTAGTCTCACAATTAATTGAGTTTTATTATCACTAATTCACATAACCTATTATTAATCTTGTTTGATGTACTTTTGAAAACATCAAATCTAACAGAGTTGAATCGCTCATTTAAGTTGGCAACTAATTGATGCATATGCATCAACAACAACATAACATGTTTTCCTTGATGGGTATTGTCATTTTTGCTCTAAAAGATGATGATCTACTTGGGGCTGGTGGGTGCATGGGATTAAGGCTTTCAAATTGTCAAGATCTAATTCTACAATACGGGTTGGAAATGTCTTATTATGATTCTCTGGTAAAGTTTCAAATGTGCTCTTTATGTAGAACATTTACCTCGAGTGAAACCTCTTGTGGGTGTACAAAATTATGCATTAATGAAATAAGTTAACAGTATGTGCTAATCCATGCACTAATGCCAAACAGTTTTTCTTGAATTCCTTTGAAGAAAACTGGAAACATAATAAATCTTTAGTCAAGACAATTTTATTGGAAAACAAAAATTATGAGCTAAGTTTCAAAAATGTATTCAGTTTATGAGTTAATACTATCATATAATTTATACAAAGTTGTAAAATATGGCTTTAAATATTCTTTGATTGGTCATTCTTCTCAGTAAAATTGACTTCAAATTTCTGACTTGGTAGAAAAAATGACATATTTTTGTATTTTATGCAAACATTATTTGTTTGTTAATTTAATGCATTATAATTTTTATATTTTTTAATAACAGTATACAGCTAGGTGAGTCAGTTCATTAGTTCTGTGATATCTCATCTTTTACACATGTTCATGGTCTGTTGAGTATATCTCATTTTAAGAAGCAGTGCCAACTTATTTAGCAAGAATAACAGTAATGAAAATTGACAGAAATTTAAAATGTTTTCTATTTTGTTTTCTTCTTTTCCAGCAATAATCAAAAGTATCTCATTTATGACAGTTCACTGCAGCAATATGTGGTGGCCCCCAGCTAACTCCATAGGTGGCTTATTGAACTGTCTAGTATTCCTTTCCTTTAGTGCTCTCACTTTATACAACTTGATGAGTGCCATATATGAGGGACCAGGCCATTTACCACCACATTGGAAGCCAGTACGGTACTTTACACTTATAATTTGAATTTTTATGCCAAGTATTTATGTTGCCCAATTAGTGAATCTGTGTGACTGTCTTGATACTTAGGAGAAAGAAGATGATACAGTGTATCTACAGTTCTGCAATACCTGCCAGGGATACAAAGCTCCAAGGGCACACCACTGTCGTAAATGTAAGTCTTTGTTTTACATGTTTTAGAATTAGAATAGAGCACTATGAAGCTTGCTGCTTTTCCACTTTATTTTACTCTGAATGTTAGTTGCAGCTACTTATGTCATAATTAATTACAACCATGTCAGTTAAGATAAATGCAGAACCCCATGGTCTCAGTGCGGCTTGCCATAGCCTTATGGCCTAGGCTGCAACATCCAAGACTTTATCTTGTGTTTTACAATTGGTGGCTTATAGGATATAACAGTAACAAGGGTAGGTGCTAGTATTGACGATTCAGTTATAACCCTGTTAGTAAGCAAGTTTGATATCATCAAACATACATAGTTGTCTTTGTCTCCTGGATGTTCCATGGCAACAATGTAAGGGGGAAGAACATACCCATAGGACCAGCTTTATGTTTAACCATAGCTGAAGATAAGGCAGGATACCTAGAGGAGAACATTGAGCATATTTTTGTTGGAAGATGATAATGGAATGAAGGAGAGTAAATTAATTTCTAGACCTATTCATGAATTGGCACAAATAATTCACAGTGACAGCTGAATATTAGTAGCCCTGATTGCTGATGAATGTTCAACTTGTAAACTAGCTCTAACTTTTTTTTTGAATTTATCATCTATTTCTTTGTTAATTTAGGGCACATTATATTTGTTAACACTTTGTAATAACTATAGTTTAATTCATTTATTTTGAATTTATATGTATGCTACTAAGGCATCCATATTTGTACTCAGATTCAACTGTCAAAATACGTGCACTTTAAGTATACCAAGTGGTAATGTTAATTAAGAAGTAAAGGTTTAAGTGCCAGCAAACATATAAGTGGTACCAGTGAGGTGTGTTCAGTGAATTTCTTAAAGTAATTTAATTTCGTAAAATCTGCATTTACACTAGGTAGCCATATTTGTTTTCAAAATTAGCTTACCATAATGGACGTTATTTAACTTTTATAATTTTCCTTCTGTGTAACTGGCTTACTTTGTTTTGTGATAGTGTAATACAGTGAAATGAGTGCTAAATCAATTGATGAGATTGGAAACAGTGGTGCCTGTAGGCATTAGGTAGGTCAGGGTCTTTTGTGTGATTGGTGTTTGTGTTGGTTTCATTGGTTGTGTGGAAATACAAGTAGTGATAAGGTAAGCAGTGTGAACAATGGTTTTGTGAATTGTGTACATTTAAGTATATTGTTGTGAAATAGGAAGAGAGCATCCTCCAATTACACAAGGACCTGTCGCCCTCTGTGGTGTAATGGTTACCATGCTGACTTCATATACCCAAGGTCGCGGGTTCAAACCCGGCAGAGGACGATGGATTTTTTCGGGTGTAAAAATCCTTAGCTTGGTTTTCTTTGAAAGGGAAGTAAAGCCATTGGTCCGTGTCATAGTTTATGGCATGTAAAAGAACCTCAAGCCTAATAGAGAGGCCTCTGAGCAAAATTAAGCGGTCTTTCACGCCCAATTTAGAATGGGACGCTGAGAACCACAGAAGTTAAAGAGCGACCATAAAAATTACACGCCATTTACATTTCACAAGGACCTAGAACTTGCTAATGAAATTTCCAGGAGCCGTGCTCCCTCTGCTAATTTGGTATAAAATCGCCTGAATTTAAGGTGGTGGAGGAGAAGATGGTGCTCTACTGGGGATGAAGTTTCTCTACAGCTGAGCAACAGGTTTGGTGCATTAGACTCTACTGCTGTTCAGCCTCCATCCTTCCAAGCAAATTGCATCGTTCGGGAATAAAAGTAAGGTGCTGTTGCTTGTAAGTAGTCATGGGAGCGGTATGGCATCCTGCTCAAGGAGGATTTGGGCCAGAGATATGATGTTATGAGCATTTTTAAGACTAGTGCTGGCCTTGCTGATGTAGCAAAGGATCTGGTAAAACTTAATTCTGGCTTTACCAAGGGGGATCATGTTGTTGTAGTTGGGGGGGGGGGTCAGGTAACAGCCTGGATAAAGATAGTAGGTATAGCATTGAAAATCAGTGAAAATAGCAGCCATACAAATGTGAAGTTTCTGGATCTCTTTGAGAGGGATGACAGACTGCAGCTTCACAAGAAGGTGAGGATTGCAAACTGGTGGCTTGAACGTGCACATTGATATGATAGATGTTGCTAGTATAGGAAGGGAAGACATGGTCTACACCTTAATTCTGCTGGCAAAAAGAAATTATTTTGTCTTATTTGCAATAGAATTAAAGGTGTTGTGATGAAGAGATAGACATCCTTTTTTAGATTAGTAGCAAATCAAAATTCCAGAGTGTTAAAAGAAATTTGAAATAACAGTAATACTTTTACAAATAATACACATTCAGTTAAAAATTATACAAATCTTACTTCTATCATCAGAATATTAGAGGACTCAAAAGTAAATATGTAGAATTACAAATTTTTCTAGCTAACATCAACCCCCAAATTAAATGTTTGTCAGAACATCAGGTAAAACAACAGGAATTTTCTTTATTGTTACTGCATGGATATTATTTGGGAGCAGAGTATTCTTGAAGACATGTTTATTGTTACTGCATGGATATTATTTGGGAGCAGAGTATTCTTGAAGACATGTAGAGGATGACAGAGTGTGTATATACGTATAACAGGGTATAGCAAGTAAAGCTGAGGATGCTTTCAAGTTTTGTTTTGAAAGGACATCGCGGTATGTGCTATCCAACTTCAAAAGACTAATATAATGCTATAAGTTTATACCGGTCCCCAGTTCTAACTTTGAAAAATATATGGCTCAAACTTGATAAATTGTTACATTTACTATATGGACCAAACAAAGAAATAATATGTGGTGATATAAATGTAGATTTCCTTTTATCTAGCTCATGGAAAAATCAGCTTATTGATACCCTGGGCACATTTAATATGTATGCTGTAGACTTCCCCACAAGAATTACGAATACCTCACAAATGGCAATTGACAACATATTCGCGAATGAAAGCATACCTGAAATGCTCAACAGTATCTCCCCTAATTAATGGGATATCCAATCATGATGCTCAGTTGATCCATATAAACAAAATAGTGATTAAACCAGAGGTGAAAAATGATTATATGAGTTTCAGATGGTGGAGTGATGTATACTCCACTATTGATGTAAATAATGCATTCAATAACTTTTTGCGAAAACCATCTGTCCATTTTGAATCAAGCTTCCACTGCAAATATTGTCATACACAGAATCGGCCATCAAAGTGGATCGTAGTAGGCTAACCTCATTTATCATTACAAAACCTACTGCAAAATCCTCAAAAGGGTTTAAATAAGCTAAAGCAATGCATTACCAAAAGGTTATGGATAAATCGGAAAATAAAGCAAAAACTACTTGGGATATCATAAAGAGGGAAACAAGTAAAAATCTCCATGCTCACAACAACATCACTCTGAAAATGGTGTCATATTATGTTGACTAAAGGTTGGGCAGCGGAGTAGATGGTTTCCATCCATATCTTCTTTAAGTCTACAGAAAGGACACAGAAGAGATCTCGCTATACCAATCCTGAATAAATGTTTATTGAGACAGTCATGGCCTGTTAGGAGTCTAAAAGTTGCTACAGAGGATTTTCTTGGTAGTGTAGTGATTCTGGTCATGTTATTACATAAATTTCCCCATGGTTTTCTTTTTATTTGTAATACATTATCTTCTTTAATTTTGTTATTATATGTTGATATAATGATTCTTTTGACAGAGTGATAACTTATTGGGTCAGATGAATTTGATGTAATTTTACTGCCTTTCTTGGCTAGAAAATCAGCCGTTTCATTACTATGTATTCTGCAATGTGCTGGTATCCATTGAAGTATTAATCTTTTATTTAAATTCATTAGTTGTTTTATGATTTTGGGCGTTCTGCAACATCTAGATTATTAGGTATTACATCAGATGCTATCTCTGACAACACATGTGCCTCCTGAGTACTAAAATCAAAATTTATTCCTGTTATATTTTTCACAGACCACTCGTACAACTCACATGGGGTTACGATGTGGTTTTCTAAAGGTTGTTGCAAGCTAGCCTTTGTGGCTAATCTCTCTACTGTACTGCCGACTCCATCACACCATCCTTTACCATGGGCAGTAGCAAAAAATTTCATTCAGCTGCAATGCCAAAGTCTTGTTTATGACGAAATAGATTGATAAGCATTTTCTATTTTTATATTGGGCAGAAAAATAAATGATTTTTCTAGGAACTTCTCCAAACTTTGCCACCAAATATGAATTAGTTTCTTTTGGAAAGTATGCACAGCCACTGTGTTGTGTTCAAGACAATCTGAAATAACTACATAATTCAAGTGTTTGACATTTTCTTCCTCTTTGTAATAAATTACAAAGCTCGATCTGTAGCTCAATCACTAACCTAGTGATAACTTTGGGCTTCATCTTGTACAGCCATGCTGTAGTTTTCTGCAAAGTCAAGTGTTACAGCATATTCAGATTCAGTCAATGTTTTTCCTTTATCTGATTCATGTGTGCAGTTTGTTGCTTTGCGATAAAATCATGGCAGATTAAGACTGCAGATCAGATCAATAAACTCTGTTGATGGTTTTTTTAATGTTTCCAAAGTACATCGATCAACTGATATATCCTGCCTAAATGTAATTTTTTCAGTGAGCTTTTCCTTTCTAAGGTTATTCTAATGTCTTTATCATGATTTCTTTATCGTGATTTACATTCACTCGTTAGTCAATTGGTTACATAACATATTTGCCATGAAATGTCTGCTGTACGAGGGCTGATCAACAAAGACTAAGACTGATTTTTTCCTGTAGCTTCCGTGATAGTTTCTTATTTGTAACATAAATATTTGATAGGAGCAGGTTTTTATGTATAATGTCGGTAGGCGACAGCACTCTCATATTGGTAGGTTGGTAGTAATACTCTGTTTTGTAGACCCTACATGTATTTCGCATATCAGACAGTGGAGGTGATGCAAGAGGAGCAGTACAGCGCAATCAAATTCTGTTTTCGTTTAAACCATACAGCCACCGAAACTTATGAAAAGCTGAAGCAAGTGTACAGTGAAGATGCACTACCTCGTGTAACAGTGTTTAGATGGTTCAAGGACTTCAAAGAAGGCCGACATGTCAGTGTTAAGCAAGGTGAGCCTGGTGTTTCGGTTTCTGCTGTGACTGAAGTTAACATCAGCACAGTTGCTGTGCTTGTCCGAGAGGATCGGCCTATAAGATTACATAACCTGAGTTAAGTGTTGAGAATTTCATATGGCAGTGTGTATACAATTATGCACAACCATCTCCTTATGACCCGAGTTTGTGCTCGTTGGGTGCCAGGTATGTTGACTCCCGAACAAAAGGCTGCGCAAATGGAGGCAAGCCGTGAGGTGCTGCATCTCTTTGCTGATGGAGGGGATGCATTTTTTAAATTGATTATCACCGGTGATGAGTCATGGCTGCATCATTATGATCCTGAAGGAAAAGAAGCCAGCACAGTGTGGAAATCGCCAGGTTCTCCAACACCAAAAAAGGCAAAAGTTGTTCCATCTGCATGGAAAGTGATGGTGATCACATTTTTTGACTGTAATGGAATGATTTACCAGCATGCAGTTCCCTCTCACACTACTGTTACAGCAGCATACTGCACATCAGTATTGGCTACACTGAGGAAGCACATTGCAAAGAAACGACCAGAGCTTTCTTGGACTGGGTGGCGACTTCATCATGACAATGCACGGCCTCACGTCGCAAATCAAGTCTTGCAGTTTCTGGCTCGATTCAACATTACCTGTGTACCACATCCCCCTTATAGCCCTGATCTTGCACCATGTGACTTTTTTTATTCCCATCACTAAAGGCAAAGCTTAGGGGTATTCAATTTGAGAACTCTGAAGCAGTGCTCAAGAAAAGTAGGCAATTCTCAAGGACCTGACAAAGAATGGTTTGCAGCATGTGTTCAAGGACTGGCAGAGATGCTATAAAAAGTGCATTGAAGTAGGAGAGGACTACTTTGAAAAAGATCATGTAAACATTGAATTGGAGTAATAAACATCTGTGAAAAAAAATCAGTCTGTCTTTGTTGATCAGACCTCGTAATTGTTCCAATTTTGCATTTTCTATCATTAATTTCACATTTTGTGTTTTGTACAAACACAAACTGTGTGGGTTCCAATTGAACCTACCAAAACGCAGTGCTTAGGCCGAAGCTCAGCAAATTTAGAAAAACCTATTTGCACACACGGAAAAATATGCTTAAATAGAGCATAAGCCTCTTTAAAGTTGCATAAAATTAACCTTTTTATTTCCACTTTTATCAACTATGGACAAATACAGTCCTTCATTCCAGGCATGGCTCTGCTAACCTCATCATTTTCATAAAAGTCCTGGACTCTTTGAACAACTTCTTTTGGTAAACTTTTACACGGTTTTGGATTGGGACTCTCCAAAATTCCTTTTTCTTCAAGTAACCTTCTAGACTAGCGGACCATATAATCAGGTGCATTAAACTCGTGCATGATTTTTCTGATGCTCCAAGTTAATGGAGTGCAAGTTAAAATCATCAACTTTTTGTTCCTACTTTCAGAATTGAAAAATTGTGTCAATCAAATCTTTCTGATCATCTTCTGAATCTGAATCTTGTACAATTGATACAAAAAGTTTTCTTTTCATTGCTGAGTCTATATTTTTGACTTCCCTGCCAGCATAATTTTTTGATTTGGTTTTTTTATAATCAAAAGATGCCTCACTTAGCTCTTGTAGAGGTGTGTTTATTGTTTCAACCATGTGTGTTTCTGCTTGGAAACTGGGATCTTCATCAGAGTCTGGTGCTTTTTCTTCATTTTGACATGTAATGGAAGAAGCATTTCCATGATTTAAAGGTGATATTTCTTTCCTTCAGCTATCGCGAATCTTTTCATTCTTTGAAATTTCGGTATACAATTTGCAAATCCAGTCTGTGATATTTCTTAACTTCTTTTAATTCCTGACATTATGATTAGTTTTTTTTTTTTTTTTTTTTTTTTTGGTTTCAGAGGATTACAACACTGCACATGCTCAAATTTGCATTGGTTTGACATCTTCAGTTTAACAGTTAAAAACTTATTTAATTGTATTACCAATAAAGACTTGAAATAAGAATTTGAACTAAACTTATTAAAATATTCTCAGTATAAAAAGATTCTGAATTTACAAAACACTTGTATTAACACTAGTCACCACTGACTCCAACTGTAGACTGAACAGTATTTGAAACAGTAGCTGGAAATGAGCATGTCCCAACTTGGAAAAAAACATGCACAGACATGAACAGTCGACACAAAAATTAGGGATTGTACATAGTAGTTGGGAGTGGAGGGAGGGAGGGATGAGCCTGTCTGAACTTGTATGTAAAGAATACTGCATAGACGTGAACAATAAGTAGTAATGTAAGCATATGACATCATTGCCAATGCTATTAATTTTACTGTCTATATTATTTATTACATATGATTTTTACTAAAGGATTTAAGCTAAATTGTTTTTAATTCATTTTATGCTTTATAAATTTTCATTAAAACAATTCTAGGTATAATGTTAAAAATTTTATGTGAGTAATAATATCAGTTTTAAATTCTTTAAATTCAATTTACAATGTTAAATTGGTTCCAGTGTATATTTTGTAAAATCCAGTTAAAACTATATTTCATAGAAATTATTTTTGTAATGGACCTATCATAGTCCCACCATCAAACTTGGTACATGATTTAATAATAGCATAACCTGTTTCCTAAATTTGTTTGAACATTTTTCAGAATGCATTTTTTTTTCTTCAAAATTTGGATTTAAGTTTTTATTTTTGAATTTTTAAAAACAATTTTCTTAACTTGTAGTGTATCGTATATCATACTGAAGGGCTTTTAAAATGCTAGAAAATGACACATCTCTCATGATTCTAGCTCAATTAGTAGAGAATCTATGATCATTTAAAGTGCGTTGATTTGACACTGAATTAACCTATATACACTAGGCAAATCTATTAAAAGCTGGACGTTAAGTGCATACTTTGAAATTCTGTTCTCTTTGCAAGGTCATAAGTAAAAGAATAAACGAATGACAACTTCCCATTTGATAAAAGTATTATTGCAAAATGTATACCAATAATGAGGAATTACTCCAAAATAGTTAACTTTACAAAAATGTTCTTGTCATAAATTGTTTTTAATGAGATTACATTTCTGTGTAGCATAACATTTTATCTATATCTTACAGTGTGTTGGTTTTGCTAAAGTCCTCTAGAATGAAAAAGGCTCAGAGGCTGTTCCAGAAAATTCAAGATATTGGTGCATTTTATTTTCCTCTAAATATTTTTAATATATGACATTTAATCCAAATCATTAGAGACATTTTTGAGAAAATAAATTTCAAAAATATTCCATAAAAATGGTAGTTTGGGATGGATGGGGACCTTTGCGTCTCATGTTTGAAAGATGCCAAACTCAAATATCAAGTTTGGTACTTGACTGACTTTTGTTTATAGTTATTCTGTTCACAGACACACACACACACACACACACACACACACACACACACACACACACACACACACACACACACACACACCCACACACACACGCATGCACACACAGTTCTTATTCACAGACTAAAAATACAAGCTAAACATAAAATATGAAGGTTGAATAATTAATCAAATTTTAAACAAAAATATGCTGTATTATCTACAGGTACATGCTCGACTAAATCACAAATTGAGTCTACAAACAAAGTTCTTTCATTCCTTTAATATGCTCTGGGGTAGTCCACAATATCATTTAAAATTAAATAAAAAGTCCAAAAATAAAAATAAGTGAGTTTTATTTATGGAGCTTTATAATTCCACAGTTCTCAGCATCCCATTTAGACATGAAAGACCTTAATTTTGCTGAGAGACCTCTTTTTCTATTTTGAAGTTCTTTTACGTGCTGTAATCAACACGTCCAAAAAAAAATCCATGGCCTCCACCAGGTTTGAACCTGTGATTTTGCAAACTGTTACCCCCAAACCAGGGAGGACTATTGACTGCAGTTTTTTTTATATAATGTTGGCATGATGAGGAGGCAGAGTTATTCCAAACTCCTAGACACTTCAACTATAAAAAATATTCTTGATCCGGCCCCCCAAAATCCAAATTCTAGATACATCACTGGAGATATGATGCCTAATTTTGCTTATTTTGGGTGATGTTTCTGTATTACTTATATATTTCAGATTTTTTCTTTTGCATAGTTTTAAGAGTAATTGCAAACACAATGCCAGTAGTTTCAATATAATGTGTTTTATTAATAAGAACTTGTTTTAATGTATATGTAGCTTTATATCCACCACATAATCCAGTATATAGTATGTTTGCCATATACATACACATTATTTCAGTCTGTTCTTTCACCAACATATTCCGTGGAACACTAATTAAATGGAATTGAATTTCTGTCTCTGTCCTTGCATTAATACACACATCATAATACTAAACTAGGAATCGTAACATTATGCACATTTCTGAGTCTCTTTCCCTTTCACTCTTTATTTTTACATGGAGTTCCATAAGTCTCTCAGCTTAATATCCTTTGTGTTGCACTCACTAGGAATCTTCTCTAAGCATTCTTTCACCATATACATTTTCAGTTGTAATTACTTGTACAATCTCTCCTTAGGCATGTGTGTTGTGTCTCAAAATAAAATATTTACAGCTTTCATGAAAGCATAGTATATCCCCCAAAAAATTTTAAAATAGCATATTTTTTATTTTATTTATTTACAGTAACAGTCAAAAGTATTCAGACATTAAGCTATTTTTGAGGAAATTAAGGAATAATTAAGAAGAATGAATCAAATTGGATGACAAAATTATTTTTATACCAGATATATTATTTTAGATGATTGAGCATATATTGCATAGCAATAAATATTGAATTACATTAATTTTACCATGAAACTTATTAAATGTACTAAATTTTTTTTCGTCAAAAATTCCAACCTTTATAGCATTCATTTTCTTTACAATTCTGGGCTTTCTGCTAACTAGTTTTTCACACAAAGTTTTCCCACAACTTGTTTATAAAGTTCTCTAACTTTTTAACTTCTCAGTTAAGTTCCTCTACAGAAGTTCTATTCCTTGCTGTTGTTTCTTCTGTAAGTAGTTCTTACACAATTTAGAAATGTGTTTTGGATTGTTGTCCTACTGCATGACAAATTCTGGACCACTAGATACATTCTTGATGGAAGAGTACATCTGCTCAAAATGGAATGGTATGCATGTATATCCGTGTTTCCTTCTATTTTATAGTGCTGGTCTACATCAACTCAATGAAACATATCCCCAAACCATTACAGAGTCTCCAACATGTTTCACTGTTGGTGTTAGGAAGTCAGGATGCATCTTTTCAGTAGGAGAACGACAAACATACTTATACCATTTTTTGCCTAAAAGCTCAAAATTGGATTTGTTTGTCCAAGAAACCTGTTTCCAGTCTTGAGTTTTTGTGCTCTTTTGCCCAAGCCAACCCCTGTTGTTTACAAATGTAGGAAGTGGTTTCCCTACCCGATAAATTAGTTGTTAACTGTTGCTTCACAATGCTGAGAGAGATTTCATGGCTATGACTGACGTTAAAATCAGATTGAATTTGTGTTTTCTATTTCTTTTGCTTTTCAAGGCTATTGGCTGGTCTTCTGCTGTAGAAGTGCACCTTGGTCTGCCACACTAGCACCAGCATTTTTGTCTGAAAATTGTATAGCTATCAGTAGACTGTGATATTGTTTATTTTTCTGAAATTTGTCAAACACTATACACCTCACCATGGAGGTTATTGATGGCAGAATGTTGTTCCAGACTGAGGGATGATCCTTATCCCATTTCCTGAAATAATTTGTAAAAAAAGGCCTAATTTAAAAATATTTTCTTTCATCATTTTGATTCAGAATTCAAAGAATAAGCAATAATACAATAATCCAAATTAATATAGCAAATACATATCAAATACTAGTGTAATTAGATGATTATGCTACAGTAAAGTTGCTACCACTATTCCGGTAACAATAAATTACTTGTATTAAGTAAGACTACAATATTGAATTGAATAAGAAATAATAGTGTAAGCTATTACATTAAATTTTGAGTAAATGAGCATTCTCTATCAATCTAACACCTAATATTTATTTTGCCTGGTTATAGAGTCATAAACACTCATGGATAGATACACAGGATCTTTATATATACGAAACCTCGCCCACTTTAATAATTCCTCATGATAGCGCCCTTAATCATACACTTTAAAGATGTAACTCATTATGCCTACCTATCTCAAGTGTCCAAAAACTTTTGACTGGCAGTGTATTCAAGGTCCCAAATAGCATATTGGTCTAGGTAAGGACTGGCCCTTAGTGAGGCAATAATCAAAATACAAAGTATAAAATAAACACACATAAAAAGGAGTACATAAGCGTAGAACACATATATTTTTAAACCTATTTTCTGGGGGTGTGTGGTTAATATTTATGCAATATTTCAATAAGTACCAAAGGATTTTCTATTGTATTGTTGAGAGGAATTACAATGTCGTTGAAGTAATTATTTGAAGAATTTGTTTTTGAACTTGGATAAATTTAGTGATTTTTGGATGTCAAGTAGGAAATTGTTGTGTGTTTAGTGCAGAATTTACTTTTTATTCCATATTTGGTAGAGTTAACTGATTCTATGAAGGTGTGTTTGGCTGGTCATGTTTTGTAGGAGTGAATATCTTTTTGTTTGATTACTGAGTTGGTACATAGATTATTTTTAGTTATGTGCTGGAACCAGAATTGACTTTATTTGCAGGACAATGGCAGGATGTTTGTTTCCTTAAATACTTCTGTGGAGGGCTTGAAAATATTAAAGCTTTAAATTCTTTTAATAACTGTCGTTTGCAGGATTAGTTGTTCATTATTATTATTATTATTATTGGACCATACTGCATTTAAATACAAATATTGAGATGCAACACTGCAAAATAAATTCTTCTTTTATGGCTATTATTTAACTCAAAAGCTTTTAGTCTTACAATATGTGAATAAGTATGGCAGACTTTCCCTTTCCATATTGAGCAGTTACATATTATCCAAGAAAAATTTAGTCTTAAAAGTATAGGATTAGCACCAGAACTGAAACTTTATCCCGAAAAAGTCAGGAATTTGGCTTATTCATTGTCTGATTTGGGCCGATTTCACTGTATGTAAAACTGAACTTAAAAAAAAATAAAATAAATAAATAAATAATAAAATAAAAATAATTATAAAATTCACAACTGCCAGGTTCCCTTCAGGAGCTGCATATTTACCAGTGGGTAGGAAGTTTGGATTTTGTAATCTTCTTCTCTGAGGCACTAGATGTCTGACACATGAATTTCTTTACCATGGCACCTTATCATTGCTTACCTCCAACTATGTATTTCATTGACCTAAAATTGTGATAGATGAATTATTTGTATGTTAACCATTTTTTTTACCAAAGTGAGTCATTGAACCATAAATTCATAAATGCATAAATGCTTTATGAAGAGATCAACAACAAAATGATGCTATCTTAAAAAGTATGAAATAATATACAGTTCAGAAATTTTAAGAGCAAGTTTGCTGTGCTGGAAGCATGATGGGGGAAAGCAATGCCTAGGTGAGATTTGGTGAAACTTAATGCTTTCACTTGACAACCAGCAACTTTGTACTGCCTAAAAATCAACTACATAGATGAGGAATATGGCTTTCTCTAGTGATAAATAATTAAAATGTCTATCTCTTGTTTTTTCATTCAGTGATATTCTATAAATACATTCTTGTAATGGAATCCCACCAAAATAAGTTTACAGCCCATCTTTAGTAGACAGATGATGTAAGACTGGTTTCCAAGAGCAGCAACCAAAACTGAAACAAGGACAGGAAGCAATGCAGCATACAAGATATTGATTTACAATACCTAGTAAATGCAAAAAAAAACCATGCTGCATAGCTCAAAAACGGAAAGTCTGTTTAAAAGCAGACTTGGTATTTAGTTTAGCATCTTCCAAGGTTGCAATATGAAGATTTTCAAGAAAATCCCCACCCCAATTGAAACAACTTCAAAACATTTTGAGTTTCTCAAAAATAGCTAACAATTTTTTGATTAAAATATTGTATATTAAAATATTTACATGACATATAAAATGTACATCTTGAATTTTCTGGGAATAGCCTCTGAAGAACTCTTTATTCTGGATGAATTTTGCATAGATAGCTAGTAAACCATAAAATATAGACAAAAACTTACAACACACAAAATGTAGATTTGTTAAGCAATAATTAATGTCATATGCTTTTTTTTTTTTTGAACTGACTGTTTCTGAGATATTCTTTATTATTGGTTTCATCTTTAAATACTTATACATTTTTCACACATGAAGTTTTCAACTTTTGACCTACAAAGAAATGAATTTCAATCATGCAACCAGCTTTTAAAAGTTTTGATGGCTCTTCTTTCCAACATGTGTTGCAGGATTTTTACTAAGTCCAACATGAGCAGAATATTTTTTCGGAATCTTTGGGATCTGTGATGCTAAAACCCCAATGATCCCAAGAAGAAGTCAAAACTTCCGTCCATTGGTGTGTGTGCGCTGCAACCATTGTATAACTTTAACAAAAAATTTCTCGCTGTCTTGCGTCACACTAAAGAATCCCCGCTTTGACTATCACTTTAGTCTAGTGTTTTCCCTTATTTCCCTCCCTTCTACTTACAAGGAAGCAAGTAATAAGACCATTTCTACTAAGAACAATTTTAATGAAAGGGTGTTTTGGGATAGTGATACATATGAATAGAATATTTTTGAGTTGAGTTTGTAATACTTAAGTATCACTTACTAATAACTTCAGTTGGAAATCATTGACAGTGATGCTCACATGGCTTCGAAACCGATATGGAAAAGTTATATGTAAGTTATACTTAAGTGTTACAAATCCAACTCAAAAATATTCCATTTCCACTAATTTTATCTTGATTACCGTGAAGTAGATAGAAGAATAAGCTTTTAATAATAATTTGTTACAGAAAGTCATGTGAATGAAACACATCAAGTTTTAAATTGTGTAATTACAGTGTAAGAAAAAATGATTTATTAGGCAGTTATGGGTCTTATGTTAGCCTAAGGTTAACTCCACTATCCAAGTACTTTGTTGCAAATGTATTATGTTAATGTGTTTGTTATCTGTTGTTTTAAATGAAAGATGTATCATTTTGCATTTCAGGTGGTAAGTGTGTGCTGAAAATGGATCATCACTGTCCCTGGATAAACAACTGTGTTGGACACTACAATCATGCACATTTTACTGCATTTCTGTTCTTTGCAGTTTGTGGTTGCGTACAAGCAACAGTTGTACTTGCTTGTTCACTTTATAGAGCTTTAAACAGGGTGAGTTTGTTAAAACTATAAAGATGGCAAGGATGAGTCTTAAGAAAAGTGGAATACTTAATATAAATACTCTTTTGTTTGTAGCCTTGGTATATTTATTATGGAGTTGGAACAGAGCCATTGGTAACCCTGTCAATCTACTCATTAGCATTCTGTGTCTTCTGTTTGGGATTGGCAATTGGTGTTGTTTTAGCAGTTGGGATGCTACTTTACTTTCAGGTTAGTGGTACAATGTTATGAGCTACAAGAAACCTTGTTATTGCATATTATATGAGTAATTTCCAACACAGCATTTTTGTTTGCGACACATAATAACCAGATCCATAACATGTACAAGACTAACATTTTTAGGAAATAACATAATGATTTTAGAAACAAAAATACAAAACTTGAGTTTTGTATGATTTATTCAAATCAGCACATGGAAAGTTAATTAATTTATACATGGGTGTTACTTCTTCACAAACAATAAAGAGAAGGCCTAAGAATAATAATGAGAAAACTTGGGCATTAATTAAAAATGCATGTTCTTGAAGTATCTGAAAAGAAAATTGAGTTTTTATGGCAGGTCTTACAAAACTGTTATTAACTCTTAGGAGTTCTCAAGTTATGCAAAATTCAAAGCAAATGAAGAGGATTTCACAGGTTATCACATACGGATGACAATAACTATTTACTATATCCACTCATTAACAAGAATAGGGATAAACTTACCTGCCTCCTCCGTAGTTTGGGACATGAATTTATAATATAATTATATCTATGCCCCTTCCCTCCACCCACAAGCAACATTTCCAGATTAATTTTTAATTAGGAATGTGATTTTTCCCCCCAAGAATGTGAATAAAGGATGTGTAATTACTCTTATTTCTCAGTTGAATAGTGAAATGTAGTGAAGTTTCCGATGTATGAAAAGTTATCTTTATATGAAATATGAATAATATGACATTCCTTAAATACACAATCTAAATTAAGAAAATGAATTTAAAGACCCAAAAATCAAGAAAATGCATTTAAAGATATTAAATTTAAAGCAAACAAAAATCCTGTAACCTGCCTCAGTTGTGTGGGGGTAGGTCAGGAGTTTGAATCTTGCTGAGGGAGAGTTACACAGATAATGTTTTTTGGGGGGTTTCTCTTATTCTAAGAATTTGAATGTCAGGCATTTTTAAATTCCATGGACCCAGAGTTTATTTGAGCATAATTTCACTGATTACATTCATCATGACATATCTAACCATGTTAACATACATTAAGCTGCAAATTAATTAAAAATGCATAAAATGACATAAGAAATGTGCATTTTTATAATTTAGGACCCATTTTAAGGATTTATGTGCATGTTACCAATGCCTATGGTGCAACAGTTAGAAGATGTTAACATTCTGGGCTCTTAGTTTTAATATTGGAGTCGTACACACATGTGCTTCACAAAAACTAACTAGTTTCTCTTGCATGTTGTACTAGTTATGCTGGAGTAAAGTCTTGTGAAGCACATATGTGTATACTCAACTCCAATATTAAAACTAATTGCTAGCTTCACAGTGTACCACTTCAAATAATTAAAATTATATTCTGGGCCCTATTTATAACCATCTTCTGATGATCTTTTTTCTCCCTCCCTGTAAATATATCAAATAGTCTTGAAGCAACCAGCTTTTAAAATCTTTGGCTATTGTTTTAGTCTAGTGTGTCCCTTCTTCTTATAAGAAAGCATTTCTAGTAATGTTTATCTTGATTAGCATGAAGTAGAAAGAACAATAGGCTTTTTAACAATAATTTGTTATAGAAATGTACTGAAAGTCATGTGAATGGAACACATCAGATATTTAGATATGCTTTTCATGCATGCGTGCACGTGCACACACCATATATTTTTCTAACTTTATTATTACTGTATTGCTTCTTGAGTAAATTTGCCATGACAAATTCAACAATAATTGTGAAGGAGATATATTGGAAGAATCTACTTCATGCCAATCAGGAGAATCATTAGCAGAAATGGTCACATTACTTAGTTATAAATTGAAGGCTAAGGGAATACACTAGGGTAAAGCAAAAGTCAAATCTTTTAAAAGCTGTCGCTATGCAATTGACTTTGAAATTTGGTTCTCTTTGCATGGCCAGAAGTAAAACAAATAACATATGGATGACGACGTCCTGTTTGAGAAAAGTAAGTATTTTTAAATTGAAACCAATAACAGGGAATACCTCATAAATCATTAACTCAACAAAAAATATATATTATGTAATTGTATGGGATTGTTTTAACAAAATCTAAATTTTTAGTGCAGTAACTTTTTTTTTATCTCATGGTTTACCAGTTCTGCAAAAGTCATTCAGAATGAAAAATATTCAATATATTATAGATACAGTTTATTTCTCATGTTTAAGAAAATAAAAATTTTTTCCATTTTTTCTTGAAAATTGCCTTGCCACATACTTGGAAGGCACTGAACTTTACCCTCTTACTGCCGCATGTCGATGAGATCGACGGTGGTTGCATGGCGTTTAAATGTGGCAGTATGGGTGAAAAATGCCTTGAAGCACCGGCTTTTAGAAAACCATTCATAACAAAATTAATTTTAAAGCTAGAATGCTAATCTAAAAAATGATTTTTCCAGACTAATTTCTGTTCTATTATCTATTAACTAGAAGAATTATTGGTTACTGAATTAATATCCAGCGCACATTTAAATATATTAGTAAAGAATACTAATTTTTATTTAGTAGTTTGAGATGAAATATTGCACATTTCTATTGAAATAACATAGGCCATGACATTTGAAAATATAAAAATAGCTTCGATTACAAACAAAATAATATAAACATACCTTTAAAGCTATGTTACATTTTATAAAATTTGTAAAGTATAGCTCACCAGCATCAATGAATTCCATGTGTTTTGCATCAAGAATATCAACGTCTTCATTTATTGTTTTCATGCACTAGTTTTAACACTGCACTGGGGATCTTGCAATCTCAATTTAAATATGTACATAGAAAGTTGGTTATAATTAGTCACTTTTGGTCTTTAGAATATTAAAAATGAAACACTAATTAAAAAAAAATTAAATGCAAATTTAGTTGCACACTTCATGTTGCAAAAAAAGCAATGCACTGCATTTATTGCAAAAATTGAATTAACTATAAAATTAAAATCAATGTTTTCTTCATTTAGAGCACTTGTGTAAAATCCCTTTTCACATTTTATGTACACTGAACGTGATCATTTTCCTTGTCCTGGCATGTAACACACAATGCACTGGCATTCCTACTTCTTTGGTAGCAATTTCACACCACATGGCGGAGAAAGAGAGATATTAATTATATTTTCAGCCATTTTTCTTCTTTTCAGAAACCACTGACAGCTTATAGATTCAATTATTGAGAAATAAAATTGAAATCCAGTCATTGTTTTCCCAGCAGAATTTTTGCAATACAATAAATATGCATTTAATATCATTAATGAATAATATTAAAGGCTACCTTTTTCCAATATTTGAGAATTCTTCGCTTCTCTAAATAAAAGTATAACATCATGTCATTTGAATCAGTTCCCCCCATGAAAATGTTGTAGGCAGAAATCACATTTGATTTGGTCAGCTGATGATTATTATTCCTCAGAGAAGGGTTTACTAAAACCTCTGTTGCAGTTCCGTTAGTAGTAAGTAGATTGACTTGATTTTTTGCAACTTCTATATAGCTGTAACTGTAGCAGTGAACCGTGCCTAAAATTCTATTTGAAATTGTTTTGAATTTTGCTTTGAGTGCTTCAGGTATTCCCTTTCTTTTTTTTCGAATTGCTCCAGTGACATAGGTTCCTAATGAGTATAGTTGTTTCGCGAGGGGAATTGACGTGAAGAAGTTGTCAATATAATGTGATATCCTTTGTTTAAGTAATTTTCAAATTGAAGAAGCTTCATGACAATAGTATAGACTAGACCATTAGATTTAATTGCAGGCTTTGCATCTTGTGATTTTGCCCCTTTATATACAAAAAAGCCTAAACAGTATTTTGAAATTGAATCACAAACCATCCAAAAATGAATTCTCCACTTGTGGTGGTGCTTATTAGGCATATATTGTAGTAGTTGGATATGACATTTTGTTCCTACCAGACTTTCATTTATTAAAAGTTGTCGGTGAGGAATTTAGTGTTGTTAAAAAATTCTATTAGCATGATCTAGTGAGGGTTGAAATCTTGCACAGGGATCATAATCAGGAGAGGCAGGGGGAGATAACTTATTACTGTCAATGAGATGGAAAAACTTTAATAAAAGCTGAAATCTATTCCGAGAAATTATTCTTCCAAATGAAGGGGTGCTCAAGTGATCAGTTTTGCTCCCGTAGAGTTCTCTAGATGGTTTCTAATAATTCCCATATTCACAGTCACTATAATGAATGCCCTAATTTTGTCCATTGTCATCCGCTTCCATGTTTTGCTTCTCGATCCGGGTGATGAGGAATGTGTTGAAACTGATCTGCATATGTTTGTTTCAGCAACAATAAGATTTAACAGTGTAGCAGTAAAAAATAAATTAAAATAAGCAACAGGAGAAGTAGGAAGTGGGGCTTGTTTTGGACCTGGATTAATAGGAAATATTTCTTTGAAGCTCTCATTGTTGCTGCTCTCCAACCTATCACTATTGTTAACACTGTAATCATTATCAACATCATCACCACCATCACTATCATCATCGCTGGCATTGGTGTCAGAACAGGAATTTAAATGACACACCTTCTTTTTGCATGAGGCAACCCTGGAGTTGTCTCACATACACAATAATTAGCACTTTCACTGTCACTAAGAATGTTTGCGTCAATATCACACTTGTCATAATATGCCAACATTTTATCATTATCCTTCCCTAGTAAAAAATATCCTCAGAGCAGCTCTCCTTGCTTACTTTTACACGGTAAAACCTGAACTGAACAAGTCCAACAAAATTGGCGAGGAAATAACAAGAGAGCACTGAATGCCCTTGAAATATACTGTTGAAACCTTCCTCTTTGCAGTGGCATAAAGCCCATTACTATAAGGTGTTTCAAAAATAGGATTACAGTCTCACAAACACTGTGTTGATGTGGGCACTCTTCTCTCAGTGTAGTATCGTTAATTGTATTTATGCACAGCATTTTATGATAGAAACTTTGAAAAGAACGTAGTACTAAGAGGGTTAAATAAAGTGTGTGCTTGGTTTTGGAGTTATTGTGTTCATAGACATGCAGACACACACACACATACATACTTGTGTGCAGATGTTTTTTCTAAAGATGTTTTTTTTATTTGTGTACAGGTAATCCTAAAACATATATTTCCACTGAAAATTTGGTGTGAATTTTTGGGTGGAATGCAATACCTTCTCTACCTGTTTACTATGAAGTAGAGAAAGTAAAAATGGCACTTAACATTTTACCAGTTATTTCCTTCATTTACGGATAAGCGGGAAAACAGTTATATTAAAGAACTTAGGTCAAGCCAAGTAACTACCCTTTCTCTATTTAGAAGATGATTTTTGCATTTAATTTTGTTGAGATAAAGATGATAGTTAAGAGAAGATAAGCATGTGTCTCCAGCTGTGGATGAATTTAGCTTTCAGAAAACTTAGAATAAATATGTTTTCTAAAGTGCAAGTAAATGCAATATTCAGTATGAGTTTTAACATTCAGTACAGAGTTAAAATAATTGATTATATAACTATTTGCATGTGCTCAAATTACAGATCAAAGCCTTTAATTCCTAAATAATCAATTTGCAGTTACGCTCCATAATAAGGAATCAGACAGGTATCGAAGACTGGATTGTAGAAAAAGCACACCATCGCCGAGGCAGAGGAAATCCAAAATTTATATACCCATATAACCTTGGTTGGAAGGAAAATATTAAACAGGTAAGTATGTAAGTTAATAACTTAATGATTTCCTCCTCCTCCTCCTCCTCCTCCTCCTCCTCCTCCTCCTCCTCCTCATTATTATCAGAATTTATTACAATGTACCTTTTGATAGACCTAAAGCATGTCTTAATGTTGTCACTCTGTCTGGTTCCAAAATTGCACAAAATGTATCAAATCAAGACTAGGGAGCCAAGTGCACAAGAAAAGATGTATATATAGTAGTTGAAGTATGGTCGTGATGGTTGTAATGCTTTAATTCTGATAAAAAAACTTCTGTGAACATTTAAAATCAATCTTCATATTTCTTTATGTTCAGTAGGATTGTAGTGACATGATTGCTTGCATTTTGGTATTTGTACATACGTTTTCTTATTTCTTTTCGTCCATGATTCTTGAAACTGATGCAGTTGGAGAGTGTGCAGTAAAATTCAAGTAATATGAGAAAGTAGGAGACCTAACCTGTATTCTTTTAAATTTGTCATCGTTATCATATGTACTCACATCTATGAAAACCAGTTTATGCAGGCTTACAATGTTAGTCAGAGCAAGTGTGGTGCCGCTTTGAGTAATCAATGCAATATTCTGCTGCAAATTTTTCTATGAGGAAAGTTTTGTTTGGTAAAATTTTGCAGAATTCACAATATGACAGCTATTGCAGCAATTTAAGTTTAAGTGAGCAGTGTTGAAAGATTTATGACATGTTTGAAGTGTAATTGTAACACAATGAATATTGATTAGGAGTTAATTTTATCCACATGACACAGTTTTGAAAATTATATTTTGTGGTAATGGCTTTGAAGTTTGTTGAGACATATTTGTGTTGAAACTAATCAAGAAAGTGGGTAAGAATCCAGACTTCCCTGGTATAAAAATAGATTTGATGTTACATTCTCTGCTATCGTTGAGTATTTATAGCCTCTATTAGCTATTCTTACAACATTTATTTTTCTGTCCACTTCACTTAATCTAGATCAGAATTTGCAGAAATAGATTCATTACGCATTTCATTGAAGGTACATGGAAGATAGGGGAAACCAAATCAGTATAACCAGTTACTATATGCTGATCTAGAAATTCTAAATTTCCATTTATTCGGGTTTATTTTCTAAGAATCATAATGGCTGCTAAATGCTGTAACTATAGTTAAGGCTTGAACTTCATAATGAAACATGGTATAGTTAAATCTTTTAATTATTAATTAGCTGTAATGATAAATTTAGAAAATAGGCCTGATTGTGAAAAACTATTGAAAGATAACAGCTTTTTGAAAATATGCAAGTATTGAAAGTTCAAATCAATAATAATGTATATCTCAGAAGTGTCTAATGCAGCAAAAAAGGTTATTTGGAAACTATGAGTTTTAAAGAGACTTACAGTTTTTGCACAGTATGTTCTTGTCTTTTTTTTAAGGTTTACTGGTTATAAATAGAGACTTGTAAAAGTTTGTTTGGTAATTTATGTTTTTTTCCTCAAAATTGGTGTTATTATGTATTATTAATAGACATACACATAACTACTACTAAGACGCAATTGACCACACAGCATTTTTGTGTTGCTCTATAACAAAAGAATATGTTTATACCAATTATGTACATAATATAATGCATAAAAGTTTTATGCATTGTTTTACTTCTTTGTTTTATGATAAAATAAAGAAGTAAAACAATACAAACATGAGAGCAACAATGATTCCACAATTTATATATACTTGCAAATAAATGTAAAATGCTAAATCTGAGCACAGGATTGATCTACACTTCAGTATTGAACACTTTACAAAACATATCAAGCATTTAACACAAGTTTTAGATGTTTTAACTTTCAAATGATAAAACAGGCAAAGTTCCCGCTTTCAACTTTGTTCCCAAACCAAAGCTTATAAATATTTAGGGGTAACATTTGACAACAAGCTAACATGGAAACATCATATATTGACAGAAACAGAGAAAGCCAGCAGATTTTCCATTTTGAAAAGATTAGCTGGAAGTAATTGGGATGTTCCAGATAAGTATTGAATAATACATATAAAGCCCATATCAAACCAATTCTCCAGTATGGTAGTGAAACAATTATTACAGCAAACAAATCAAATTTAGATAAAGTAGAGAAAGTTCAAAATCAAGCATTATGCATTATTACAGGTGCTATTTCATCTACTCCCATATCAGTTCTGCAAGGATTACACACAACATATCATTACAGGCAGACAGAATTTAACGTAGTCTTGTCCTACATGAAAAGTTGAAAACTACACAGATACTTCTAGAAACTTAGAAACCCAACAGGGTTTTATACAAAAAGTTAAAGCTCTACAAAGTCAATACAGTTTATCATTGAACATTTATAATATGGAAAAGTTATCCCCTCTGCCTTATCCTGTCAATAGAATTAAAATTGATTGTGACATAGAATTAATGAAACAAATTAGCAAACAAGATGCAAATCCAGTTCAACTAAAACAAGTTGCCTTAGAAACTATCTACACAAAATTCTTAGAAAATGAGTGGACATATATTTATACAGATGGATCTAAAATTGGACATCATTTTAATGATACAGCAGGTGCTGAAATATACAGCAAATTAATTTGCTCTTACATATCTCTTGGTCCATAGTCAACCCATTTGAGGCAATCAATTCTGCATTGAAACAACTTTTCTACCACATTAAAGCATTCAATAAAGCAGTCGTCTTTAGTGATTCAAAATCTTCATTACAAGCCATTTGTACCAGTGTATGTGCAACTAAAAGAACAGCTGAAATCTACCAAAGTATTAAACACTTACAATCTCTTCACAAATTGACATTTTTCAGTGGTTTCCCTCACACTGTAGAGTTCTTGGTAATGAAAAGGCCTTAGCAAAAAAAGGCATAACAATCCACCAAACTAAAAACTCATCATTATCGTTTCACTCATCAAAAATAATAATACAGAAAACCTCCAACAAAAAACAGATGCCAGTTTAAACCAAGAGAGTATAAATAAACAATGGAAAAACCTTGTTGAACAATGCAAAATAATTCCAGAATGTCCAAGATCTGTTTTGATTACATAAGGACATGATTGCTTGGCTGCCCATCTGCATAAATTAAACATCCTTCCAGCTTCAAATTGTATACTTTTTAGAGAAGAGGATTCTACAATGAATATGGCTCATCTTATGAAATGTCAAAATCTAACAGCTACAGATTGCTCATTGTGTTACTGGGAAGCAAGAAGGCAAATGGAAGAACTCCAATATGCTGAGCATTAGCAACCAACCAACCACCAACCACTTTGTTCCCATCAGTGATAGCATTCTTATAGGAGGAAAGAAACCTTTCAACGTTAGTATTTGAATATGGTCTCCATATTGCTATAAGATGCGTTTCTGTGAAATAGAGGATGTGATAGGTTCATCACTCAAATTTCTATTATATTGGTAATATTCTGTGACATCTGCTTGCAGAGAGATTCTTTCAACTCACAAAATTCTGAAACTAGATCCTGAATGTTCATATCCTGAAGATCAAGATTTTGAAGCCTTTTAGCACATGAGGATTCATGCCTTTTACAGTAACTACTCAGGCATCAAAGAAGCTAAGCCCCTCAAATATCTCCTTGGATCTGCTGCTATTGAAGAGTTCAGTGTGATTTTGTTTTTCATTTCTTTATATTCTTCATTTCAGCTATCAACTCTAATATTTCAATTTTCTTTTTCAGAATATACACTCTGTTATTTCACTCTCCATTTCTCATTCCATATATCACTACCATCTCCGTCTCCAATTTAGTTAATAATTGTTGAAGCATTTTCTCCATCATGACACTTAAATCCCATTGTGGACACTATTTGTGCAGTACTCACTGTTACTTTACTAATATGTTCATTTTCCTGTGTTATTTATTTTTCCTCTCAATGTAGTGCCATAATAAAACATGTGCAAAGCAGCCTCTTCTTCCCTCTACTACACTTGCTGGAACCCAAGAACTTTCTTAATATCTAACCCACAGATATAGAGAGAATAGATAGGAAATGCCCTATCCTTATGCATTGTGAAGCACATTTTTGTCAAACTGCCATATTTTGATTCTACACTTCTAAGACAAGTACAACTTTTGTGGGTTAAATGTGCACCCAAAAATAAAACTTTGTGGTGTTAAATGCCAATTAAGCAGCAGTACCATTGGACTAGTATAATGGTGAATACCTGTATAGTGTTTGATTGTAGTTTCTCGAATAGCAGAAGCAAAAACAAGGAAAGGGAAATGTGTTTTAATACATAGGTTAGGGTACTTATTTAAATGATTTTGAATGTTCAATTAAGCAGTAAGTTTTAAACTGATGTCAATATGATTGTGGTGTTTGGTTGTAGTTCCTCAAATAGCAGATGCATAAACAAAGAAAGGTGATTTTTTGGTTGTATGCTTAATGAAATATTTCAATATAAGGTTAGTGTACTTAAGTAATTTTTGGTGGTATACTTAGTTAAATTTGTTATACATTGCCAATAGAATGATTCTGTATTGTTTGTTAGATTTTAGATTTCCAACTTAGGTCCATTGATAAGAAGCCAAAATTGGCAACCTACTCTGGTTTATAAAAAATCTCTCTAATTCACCAATTTAGCAGCTATTGCAAGAAATAATTAATATCAAATTATATGTAAAAAGAAGCTAGTAACAGTGAAGAAATACACAAATATTAATATAAAAATAATAATTGCAACCAATCTTCACTTATCTTTTGGAATCCTTGCCTGGACTAGTTTCGCAACGATTTCATTGCATTATCAACATATCCTTTTGGTCTCTTTTTTGATGTTGTTTATTTACACTGTTATGGTTACTGCTACTAGGTGGATTGAGTACTAATGCATTGCTAACTACTGGAATCAAAACAAATTTGGTAAGAGTGTCAATTGGAGGTATATCAAAATTCATTGCATGATTTCTATACTTTAATATAAATATCTTCTCCCAAACCATTAAATCTATGGGCCCATTTAAGTGTTTTAATAATTTAACATCTGGATTTATTTCATGATTAAATTTCCAAAAATGTTCTGCTACAGCTGATTTATCAATTTGTTTGTATTTAATATTCCTAAAGTGTTCTTTTACTCTGGTTTCCAAATGACGTTTAGTCTTACCAATATAAACAAGGTCACAATTTAAACAGTTTAATTGATAAATGCCAGATTTTTTATTTTTTGAAATTTCATCCTTTTTAGAAAAGCCTAACAAATTTTTTATACTATATTTATTTTGAGGTACCAATATTATGCC
This sequence comes from Hymenopus coronatus, assembly GCA_030762935.1. Lineage (NCBI taxonomy): Eukaryota > Metazoa > Arthropoda > Insecta > Mantodea > Hymenopodidae > Hymenopus > Hymenopus coronatus. Next base: position 126,974,975 of record CM060894.1, on the reverse strand, counting down.
ATGCTCTTTGAAAATATTTGTGAATTTTTTATTTGCCCAAGGGTGATAAGTAAATTTTTTAAAAATGTAATTATCTTTTATTTTCTTAAGCGTAGAAATATCTTTAATAGCTTTTTGATATTTAAACTTCTCAATTTTTTTATTTATAAAATCAGTATTAAAACCATTAATTAAAGCAGTGTTAATAATGTGTTTATATTCTTTATAGAATTCATCTTTATTAAGGGGTAAATTAATTAACCTATAAATTAAACTATTAAAAACAGCAAATTTATGTGAAAAAGGGTTAAAGCCATTATTTTTTATATAATTATCACTGTGGGTTTGCTTTCTGTATATTCCAAAATTCAATTTATTGTCTTTTTTTTTTTTTTTTTTTTTTTTTTTTTTTTTTTTTCTGAAAGTGATGGTTATCTCCCTTTCCTGGATTTAAAAATAATAAAAAAAGACAATAAATTGAATTTTGGAATATACAGAAAGCAAACCCACAGTGATAATTATATAAAAAATAATGGCTTTAACCCTTTTTCACATAAATTTGCTGTTTTTAATAGTTTAATTTATAGGTTAATTAATTTACCCCTTAATAAAGATGAATTCTATAAAGAATATAAACACATTATTAACACTGCTTTAATTAATGGTTTTAATACTGATTTTATAAATAAAAAAATTGAGAAGTTTAAATATCAAAAAGCTATTAAAGATATTTCTACGCTTAAGAAAATAAAAGATAATTACATTTTTAAAAAATTTACTTATCACCCTTGGGCAAATAAAAAATTCACAAATATTTTCAAAGAGCATGGCATAATATTGGTACCTCAAAATAAATATAGTATAAAAAATTTGTTAGGCTTTTCTAAAAAGGATGAAATTTCAAAAAATAAAAAATCTGGCATTTATCAATTAAACTGTTTAAATTGTGACCTTGTTTATATTGGTAAGACTAAACGTCATTTGGAAACCAGAGTAAAAGAACACTTTAGGAATATTAAATACAAACAAATTGATAAATCAGCTGTAGCAGAACATTTTTGGAAATTTAATCATGAAATAAATCCAGATGTTAAATTATTAAAACACTTAAATGGGCCCATAGATTTAATGGTTTGGGAGAAGATATTTATATTAAAGTATAGAAATCATGCAATGAATTTTGATATACCTCCAATTGACACTCTTACCAAATTTGTTTTGATTCCAGTAGTTAGCAATGCATTAGTACTCAATCCACCTAGTAGCAGTAACCATAACAGTGTAAATAAACAACATCAAAAAAGAGACCAAAAGGATATGTTGATAATGCAATGAAATCGTTGCGAAACTAGTCCAGGCAAGGATTCCAAAAGATAAGTGAAGATTGGTTGCAATTATTATTTTTATATTAATATCAAATTATATGCTTATGATACCAGAATCGTGAGAATAGGGGGCATGTTCCTCTGACTCAGAATGCAATTACATGCATGAAAGTCATTATAATCTTTGGAATAATTCTGACTTGTTACCCTTTTTTGGTGTGCACTTATTTATAAGTTCTCATGTAGTGGACTTAATGGTTATAGGCATAACCATTACCATTAGACATGGGGCGATTCATGAACGAATCGTTCATATGAACGAGTACAAGAAAAGAATCGTATGAATCGTGTCAACCTTGGCATGAATCGTCGTTCAAAAAGAATCGTAAGAATCGTACTAGTCTTAACATGAATCGTTGTTCAAAAAGAATTGTGTGAATCGAAAAGAATCGCATGAATTGAAAAGAATCATATGAGTTGAAAAGAATTGCATGAATCGTGTCAACCATAGTAGGTGTCGTCGTTCAAAAAGAATCGCAGATTTGAAGAATTGTGATCAGCCGATGGGGTTTGTTATTCTTTTGCTTCGACCTTTCGGAGTACCAAACCGAGCTTCGGCGGAAACTGCCGAGTGAGCACGATGTGTTAACCATTTTATTTTAATGTGAAAACCCTACAGCGCTGAGACCACAAGGCTAAAGAAGAAAATGTATCAGAAAACGAACACTACCGATCATTGCCGAAGCCACCACGAGCGTCTTTATTTTATAAAGAAAAACTAATAATAACTTTCCATTTGAGAAAAGTATAAATATGGAAAGACTGAAAAAATAACAGAAAATATGTAGGAAATTGTTAACTCTGCAATATATATAGTGTCGAATCGTAGGTAGATGCAGAACTTAAATATGAACTTCGGCATTTACCTAACGGACTTTTCGTCTTTAAGTTATGTTGTTCATTCACAGCTACATAAACACATACGCACGCACACAAACAGTCCTTTTTCTGAAAATGCCTTTTTGGATTCAGGGGACCTCAAAACACACTTCCGATGAAATATCAACATGCAATTTTTAGCTGGAAAACGATGGTTCACCATGACACATACAGAATAGAGAATGTTAATAATAGAAAACAAGTTCTTGTCAGGTTTCTGAGGTACCATTAAATTGATTATTCAAGGAATATGAAGGAATTGTCTCTAAAAGTTAAGCTTCACGTTCATTTACCAAATTGTGAATTCCTCCGACAGCTTCTCAATATGAGATAATCTACCATCATGCAGTGCAATTAATATTGCCATTAATAATTCTTTTGAAATTAGATGTCCTTACAATCCAACATGCTGTACTTTGAATGCAAACATGAAATGCATACACAAATTTGTTTGTGGCGTAATCAGTAAAATCTATGAAATGAAATTGAAGTCTGGTATGCAATGTAAGGGGGAACTCATGCCTCTCAGTTTTATAACTTGCCTCTTTTATGACAAGTTTTAGTAAGTGATGATTTGCTAGGTGTTTTTCTTGAAATTCATGACACCTCTTTGAAAAATAAGAGAATTTAAATACCAAGTTTGCTATTTAATTGACTTTCCATTTGTCAATTATACTATTTGGAGGCACACACACAACACACACACGTCACACACACGCGCGCGCACGCATTTTAATTCACAGGGCTTCAAAAGTTGTTCCCGGTGTAAGCTCCATTTCCAATTTTTAGGTGGATTGCAATATATCTCATGTAACACAACTGAAGTGGAATTTCACAGAGTGATTTTATTGTAAAATTAGAAAACTCCAGAATAATGGGGAAAGAATACATTTGTTTTACATTGTTTTTCTTTTATGCCAAAAAAAGCTCCTATTCGCCATCGTAACAACAAAGTCGGGATTGCAAAGTTGGCTGCAAAGCAAGAATCGTGAATCGTGCACCCGGGCAGGCTAAAAGACAAGGCGGCGATTCATGAACGAATTGTGAATCGTGCAACTGGGCAGGCTAAAAGACAGGGCGACGATTCATGAACGAATTGTGAATCATGCACCTGGACATGCTAAAAGACAAGGTGACGATTCATGGACGAATTATGAATCGTGCACCTGGGTAGGCTAAAAGACAAGGCGACGATTCATGAACGAATTGTGAATCATGCCCCTGGGCAGGCTAAAAGACAAGATGACGATTCATGAACGAATCCTGAATCGCGCACCAGGGCAGGCAGGCTAAAAGACGGGACGATTCATGAACGAACTGTGCATAAGGTTACTGCGCTTAGCCAAGTGAGATACTTGTGCCAAGCCGAGTGCGGCCGAATACTGCCGAGCACGGTCGACATTCCGTGATTGCCATGCCGAGTGAGTACTGAAAATTACCATGGGTTCTGATGTTCTATCATCTGTCTGGCTCTGGTTAGCGAAAACAGAAAACCACTGCCATTAAATAGAATTTTGTTGAGTTCTGACGATAAGGGGTTAACAATATGATTAATTTTTTAAAACAATAACGTATAATCGAAAGCGCAGTAAATCGAATCTTAAACATTTCCATTGAAACTACAGCACCGCATATAAGGAAAGGATTAATGTTCAGTAACTATTTTACTGAACATTATTAGATATCTAATACATTGCATTATATTGTGTGACTGTATGTGGTAGATATACCAAAATTGTTAATGGAGGGAAAAACAGAAATTTTAGAATTCCTGGATTAAATAAATTAATATCTACGTTTAAATTATAATTTAACGGCATTGATTTGTATACTATAACCTACATTAAATACAGGTATAGGAACATCTTACCTCTAATATTACAATTAGTTCGGAAGAAAATAATAATCATTCTGGGTACTAGTGTTGCCTTATAATGATGTATTTATAAAAATTATACGACTTACTAGCTTGCAACCGCAGCAGTGATGAATAATAATTACTCTGCATATTAACATTATACAAATGCCGCCAGGCGCCATGCGGTCGAAGCTTAGTTGTCAATTTTAGATTTAAACAAACTCTTATGTGGTTTTTCTTTTTTCGTTTAATGGAGGACATTTTACCAAATGTCAGTATAAGAGTACAGCATTTTATATAAATTACAGTTTTTATGATATAGGAGCTGCCATATGACTACCATCCCCATGTAAAAACGAAACAGCTTAACATGAACACACAGAATGCATTGCGATGATTATTGAATTTTGAACGAATCGTATGAAACGATTCATATTGCATGGATGAATCGTATGAATCGGTTACTGAAAATGAATTGCTCAACCCAACTCTAATAACCATTAAGTCAAGGTTTGGTCAAAATCTGATATTTTGTCCTCCAGTTTTGGACCAAGAAGTTAGAACAAAATTAAGTTATGACCTTGCCGCAATGTTTACTGCAATAATGCCAATTTATCAATAACTTCTGACGGCCAAACAATGTGATTGTGATAAATATCCTTTCAACCAGAGATCTCTCCCCTTCCATTGTCCTTTGTTTTTTGCTTCAAAAACTTGGAAAAACGATTAATTTTACAAATGTTGTGTATGGTAGTGTATAGAATCACAAGATGGTGGCTGGTCACAAAACATGTTTCAGCAAAACTCTTGGCATTTCCGCCCTGTGAGTAGCACTTACTCTGCACCACAACTGTTGTCACAACCTCACTCGTTAAACCAGTGTTCTCTCTCTTACACTCTCTCCCTCTCCCCTCCTCTCTGTCTCTCTCACCTTTTTTCTAAAGGTGCTTTTTTATATCAAGGGGACCTCCTCCAAAATGCATTTATTGTTAAATCTCATACTTCTGGATGAAGTAAAATAATTGCTCTTAGCTACTATAGGTAGGTGGCAGATAAAGTAATAAAAGATGTGTAAGACAGATTATTTTAAAGAAAAGTGCCTCATGTTACAAAGTGAAATAACTGGCAAGAATCTCCTCTGTTGTAAAATTAGCTGTCACAATTCATAATTTTACTGATAGGTGCATTAAAAACTAACCATATCCTCTAAACATAGACCTGTCTGGCATTTGTATTATTGATATAGTAATAGGTTTATTGTTGCTTTAAATTGTTTTCTAAAGGGAATTTTGGATTATAGAAGAAAGAGACAGTACAATAACTTTCTTGACATTAAATTAGTTTAGATTTGTGAATGTTAAGAGGTTTGGTAAAGGCTGTGCCAGCATCCACAGTTAGAGAGCAAAATCGAATGAACCATGGCAACATCATAGAATTGTAAACACTCATCTTTCTTCTTGCTTTCATATTGCATCATTGTTATGGCTAAATACAATTACAAAGGAGGAAAGCTGATACTCGACTACAGGGATATTTAAAAAAAAAACAGAATTATTTTTTGCACTACAATGCACCCAAGCTGGAGTTTTGATGTTGGTATTATTGGAAAGGTGTTACCTTGAGTGATGAAATGCCATGCACACCATTCGTCTTGCCACATACACCCACGAGACCTAGGACCGTGATTTCCACCTATTTCCTAAAGTGAAAAAAGAGCTTCTGTGTCATCATTTTCATGGTGATCAGGGGTTAAATTGTACAATTTCGGATATACTCAGCAGGGCATCCAAAAAGGGATAATTCTGATTTTTTTTTTTTTTTTTTTTTTTTTTTTTTTTTTTTTTTTTTTTTTTTTTTTTTTTTTTTTTTGCTCCCTCTTGTATTTAATGATAAATGAATGATTCATTATGAAACTGAATCAGATCACTCACAGATTTAGCAATATTTTGGACTTCAAGCAATTTAACTTACTGTATATTTCAGCAGATAAGACAAAGTATAACTTTTCAAAGTTATATAGCTTACTGTATGTCTGTCCTATAAGATTGTCCCCAAACTATTGACAGTATGTAAATTTAGTTTAGAACAGTAATAATCTGAATAGTAATACATGCACTGATTCGGATAATGACCTTGAATATGTACAAAAGCATTGTATTGGATATTCAATTTTGTGGACATACCAGCTCTATACTACTAAGCAATTGGTATGGCTGTACACATCATAAAACAAAAGTCTTCTTCAGCATTGTTACGGTTTTGCCTGTAAAAGCATGTTCTGAATAACAAATTCATATGTGCTGCTAACAAGTATAGTAGGTTGTCATGTGTTGAAACAGTTTGTACTGTAAGTGTAATCAGTGTAAAAATTTCAATCTATGTTTTATATCTGTCATATAAGACAGCCCCAATTTTGGGTGCTTTTATATATATAGCTTCAAGTCTCATCTTATCAAATATTTGATAGCTCCTGATATATGCTGGACTAAGTGACAGTGATGTGTTTTAACAATTGAAAATTAGTTGAGTCTAATTTTCAATTTTCAACTAATTTTCAATTTAGTAGTTCTTTAATCTAAATCTGGATTTGTAAAATGCATTCATTTTTTATACTTTAATATTTGAGCTCTTTTTTGCAGGTGTTAAGCTGTTCATGTGATCCAGTAGGAGATGGACTAGCATGGCCAGTTGTAGAAGGCTGTGATCAGTATACCCTCACAGTAAGTATTTCATTTTTCATTGTACTAAATACAAATAAAGAAAATGTTTTGTTCACTTTCTGCTTTGCTGTCAAAGATGATTATAATTTCAACTGTTGTGTGAAAAAGCCAGTCCCCTATCACTGAGCTTGCCAAAGTACTTGGCTTGGTGTTTCGTGGCGCAGGGAATTGCAGGTTTGAGTCCCACCTGCAGCATGGATGTCTATGTGCTTGTAAGTGTGTTTCTCATTACCTTTCTGAAGAATGAATGCAGTTGGCCATAAGTGGAAGCTTGCGTAAACACAAACATAAGTGGTATTATATTATTATTCCCATTGAATGTCCTGTACAGTTCGTCAATGCTGGAATGCAACATTGACTCTCCTGCAGTGAACGGGTTTGAATTAAGTCGAAATGCAAGCACCACCATTCAAAGTCATACACTCACAAAGTAGAAAATTAATATTCAATGTGTTACAATTTTGTAAAGAAGAGAAACGAAAAGGTCTTAATTATTTTTTTAATGTTATAAAAACGATAGCAATAGCAGTGTGGGAAAAGTGAACAGACTGTACATAATACAGTGAAAGGGGTTCAAACTTCAAAGCATACAGGAGAAAAGCTTTCAACACCTGGTAAACATCGCCCACATCCAAAAAGGTTCCAACTTGATGAGTTTGAAATGTGTTGTGTGCAGAACTTTTCTCAAGTTTAACAAACAGAGAAGAGAAATTCCTACAGTACATAAACTCATAAGTGCTGTTAAAGAAAAGATCTTATTTGATGAAGGTAAGTATTCTGGAGAATACTTAAAGTTATAGGATATCAATTTCGCAAGTACAAAAACATGCCTGTGTTCTTTTGAAGTGACCCGACATTATTACACGTCATTCAGCATATCTGAGAAATTGAGACGAAATAAAAGGGGGCAAAACAACCTGTTGTATATATCGATAAGTAGGGATCCTAGAAAATGGTGAATAAAATTCTTAAAAATTGCTAAAAATAGTGGTGGATGACTGTGAAAAAAGTTTACATAAAAAGGCTCATACATGTGGAAAGCTGTAAATAAAATTGTTAAATAAATTGAGGCAGTTTTAATATTTGTGGTGTTTAATGTCTTGAAAGATAAACACTAAAGCTAAACTACAATACAATATATACAGTGAAATGCTCTTTTAACATTTGTAATATAATGTGAATTTTTCTTACTTTTCAAAATATTTCCTTAGCATTATTTCCACATTTTGTGGCTTTAAGTTAGTACATAAATCTGGTATATTTCCTTAGTGGGAAAAGGCACGCTCAACATCAACATTGGATGGTGGAATCCATAATGCCTGGATACTTTTCTCAACAAATGTTGGGTATTCATTCCTCATTGTGACAATATTGATTTGGTCACTATTTACTGCCGCTTTCTTAATGCTGACCTTCAAAGCACTATACCCTTCAGCTGTTCATGAAGTGATAAATCTTTCATCACAGGCATCCCAGCAATGACAGAATGCAGATTTGGACCAACTGAATTTGTTAATATATTTTGTTCATCAAATAATTTCCCCATATTGGTGATGAACATTGTAGCAGTGATAGTTTTGTGTGACATTTTGTCCTAAATTCTGGAATGTTTATTTAATGCTGTAATCTTGTGAACTAAAGAAACAAGTTTCTGCGTTTCTTCACCCAATACACCTACCTCCTCAATGTGCCAAGAATATGCTCGATCTTTGACGTTAGTTTCTGCTCATATGGGTATGAATTAGAAGAACCTGGAGCTCTTTTCTGAGCTGCGATCAATACTTGCACATGGACTCCAGCCACCAATCACAACAGAAACAAGGTGTTATTAAAACCTTAGTAGTGCGTACCCAAAATATTTGTGAGCCGCAGTACTTAAATAATGAACTCAAACGACTGGAACAAGTTTTTGCCCATAATGACTACTCTAAAAAACAATTTACACATGCCATTCATCCTAATAAATTTCAAAAGAAAAACAGAAATCCAAATTCAAAGTGAAAACAAATTTACAAATTAGCTAAAGATCCATTGGACCTGCTCTCTACTGCTGGTGTTTATACAAGATACCCTGTACATGTGGCCAATCTTACATACGAACAACAAAACGTATAAAAACCTGCATTGCTGAACACAAAAATTTGTTGCCTCAGCCATACAGAAAAATCAGCCAGTGCTGATTATGCCCTCGTCTTAGATAAACACAATGTATTATTTGAAAAATCAGAAGTCCTCGCAACTTCCAAACATTACTACCCCATAATGGTCAGAGAATCCATAGAAATGTGCAAACATCCCAATAATGTTAATAGAGAAGATGGATTTAAGCTAAGCCTTACAGTGTCTTCACACCAGCAAGTGCAACAGCCAATCAGAACACAGCAGTCCAATTACTCCCCTCCTACAACTCCAATAGCATAAATTGCCATCCACTGCTCCATGAACCTGCAGTCGCTAGCTGTTCCTGCCCAGCTTCATTTCTGAGGATGTCCTTTACAGCTGAGGACGAAACGTCAAATTTTAATAATTTTCAACCACAGCCTACAAGCCCAGATATGTTATATTTTACCAATATTCACATACCCGTACAACATTTTTGATCTCCTCTCTCCTACCCACCACATGAATTTCTGCACAAATTCAAATTAAGTAAAAGGTGGAGGGGGGGGCTTTATAACTTAAGTATCCCTTAGTTTGTTCAAAATATATAGCAAAAGTTTAAATTTAATTTAAAAATTAGGTTATGAAGTCTTATTTTATAATTATGATATGCTAAATTCCCAAAATTAAGCTAAAAAATATAGGGGTTATCTTGTATTTGGATAAATACAGTTATCCTGATATATGGTGGACTTTGAGACAGTGATGTGTTTTAACAATTTGAAATTTAGTTGAGTCGATTTTGTAACACTACATCACTTACTTTTTTATTTCGGAAAACATGTTTCAGAAGCCATGTGCTTCCATTGTCAATTCCTTTGGTCGACTGCCGGCATCGCTTGTTGTGGTGGTTGTCTCTGTCCCTGGTGGTGGTTTGATGAACCTCTGAATGAGTAGATCGCCTGGCGGGATTTCAAAATTGAAAACCCGGTTCTTGTTTTTCCAAATATATATGTTTTCCCAAACTTTTAATTCTGTCTTCCTTGTGACACAATTCGTGCAGCTATTGATTAGTTGTCTGAATATCTTTGCTGCTGTGTTGCCATACATGGCAATCATTTCGAATGAGAGTGTGTTTATTTTTTAGTATTTTTGTGTTCTTTCAGAATATATGTATATTAGTGGATTTGCATAATTTTATTTAGTAGTATATGCATTGAAAGTTCTGGCAGAACTTATGGCAGTACTTTGTTTATAATATGCCAGATACTTGTAGTTTAATAATGAATGTTTAAAGACCAAGTTGTATGGAATTTGTTGTATTTATATCTGTATCCTTTTTACTTGGGGTAAATAAATAAACAATTATCTCTTACAGCGAGAACAGCAACAGCAAAAGTGTGAAAAGCGGCAAAGAACAAGAAAATATTCTGTTGTAGAAAATTTTTCTGGCTCATGGTGCCCAATCACCAAAGGATTGAGAGTTCTGTGTCATCCTCCATTCACAGATGAGCCTCGTATACGCTTAGCAAAGGGTGATACTATCCTAGTCACAAGATGGAGAAGGTAAGACATTGCTAGTATAACTCAAGCTAAAACAGTCTTGTTTGCAGATAATATAAATATGATTATTAGTAATATTAAACAAAGTGAGTTGCAATCTACAATAGATGAAACTTTAGTTTAACAGTGGTTTGAGAGGAATAGATTGAAATTAAATGTTAACAAAATATATATTTACGCTTCAGTCACAAACTTTACAGGATTCAATCACAATAATATTGAATGCATCCCAAAATAAAGCAGCAGAAACTACTAAATTTTTAGGTATTCTGTTGGACTCAAAACTATCTTGGGAAAGCCATATTCAGTCTTTAGTGCAGAAGCTAAGGACTCTGTGCTATGTATTTAGAGTTTTAAATAAAGAGACAATAGAAGTTCTGATATCATTTTATTATGGCTATGTCCACTCTCTCATATGGCATTATAAACATGGGGAATATCAACCAAAATCTCTTATGTGTTCAGGCTTCAAAAGATAATAAATAAATTATCAAACAGTGCCAAATCACACAGAGAGGAAATGCAACTATCAACAACTCGAAATACTGCCAGTACCATGTGTAAAGGTTGAAATGAATAATGGCACACAAAGTTTACTGTTTATAGACAATCAATTTGAAATAGGAAACCTATGGTCAATGCACACAAATGACAGTTTTGCCTTAAAATTGCTGGGTCATATGCATGCCACTGGTCACGCCCATTCCAACTCTAGGTCAAGTTTAGAAAATAAGTGCAAGAATTTGGATCCTGTGTGTTTAGCATAATGGCTATGGTGTAAGAATGCAAAAGTGCACTGCATTAAAGTTTTAGGTTTGATCCCCACAATTACAAATTTTTTTCTTTATTTCTTTCTTTCTTTATTTAGTAGAATGTGATTTACAGGAAACATTGTGATGTGCTGCAATTTTTCGTATAACCAATGCATAAGTTTTTTGTTTCAAATTCTTTTAACAATCATTTTCATGACCTAAAGAGCAGGTGCATATTGGAAACTTAATGCTTGATTGAATTAGTTCAAGCTCGAGTAACAATTTACAAAATGTAAATAATTGATAAGTGCTTGAAAAAGTTAAATGTTACTAAGTTATTACAAAGATAAATTGCATGGATATTAATATTGCAGTACAATAGGTAGATACAGATAGAACAAAAGGAAGCAAACAAATTAGGAATAGACACAAATTTCAAAAGAATTGCCCAAAATGGCGATGCATTGATGCATAGGTGACATCGATGCAGAAATGACTCCTGAACCTTGTTGAGCATTGTTGGTGCATTGCAAATCTCACCACTGGCTGCAATAATGTGGGAACCAACATCTCTTCAGCAGTCGGTGATGAATACCCATTGTTGAAGGTGACTCCAGAAAAAAATGTCCATAGGGTTGAGATCCGGTGAACAAGGTGATCAGGGATGGCAGGACTGCCTCTTTCAATTCAGTGATTTGGGATGACTCGATTTAGATGCTCTCGTACATTCATCACATAATGTGCAGGAGGTCCATCGTGTTGGAAATGCAGGTGAACCAAACATCAAGTGGCACTTGTTCCAAAAGGGCTGGCAGTACATGCTTCAGAAATGTTTTATAAGTACCGTCACGCAGTCGAGGAGGAGAAAGGTAAAGGTATGGCCCAATGATGTCAGAAACAGTGCCAACCCATAAGTTCACCATAAATTGTGGTTGGTGGCTCTTCTCAACATGGCATGGGGGATTTCATATGCCTATATGTGACTATTCTGTAATTAATAGGTCCATCTCTGAACACCAATGGAGTTAAGGCTTGCACCTTTTGCAGATGGAAGGGATAGACTTGCCCTACATTTGTGTGGTTGATGCCATTGCACTGCAATAGCACAGGTGCTAGTTGATGGTTTTCCAGTTTACGGAATACATTTTCTTCAAGTTCCAAAGTGCAATGGGTACGCCTTGCTCTTCAGTCTGCTTTATTCAGCACCACAGAACCACGTTCTTGCAAACCCTGATCTACAAATTTGAAAGTAGTTCGATGGGGCTGCCATCTATTGGTATACCTTTCATTATAAATCTGTACAGCTATTGTCAAATGACATCCTGCTTTGCCATAGACAAGGTGCACATCAGCAAGTTCAGCAAAACTGTAATTTTGCTCCTTGTATCTATTTAACTGTTTCAACATAGTGTTGCTGTGTACTGAAGGCAAATAGGAAATGAAAAGTGGGACACTGGATTACCAAATATTTGAGTAAGACACAATTACCATATGATGGTATTAGTGTCTGCCAATGTCATCTATTGGCACCATTAGGCATTCATCATGCTACCACATAGGCACTCAGTGCCTCTTTTGGGGAGTAATAGTACTTTGTGCAATTGCTTATCGCCAACCGACAACTTCAGGCAATGTGAATACACAACCCTCCAGCCTTAGCCATCAGATATGAGAGGAAGCAACAGTAAGTAAATACCTTGTGCATTGTAAATGATGGTAGTAGTATGTAATTTTAAGGTATAAGCATAATATTGCTCACAAGTTGGAAAAGAAATGAAAAAAACAAACTTGCCCATATCCAGGTTTGAACTTGATTCCTCAGGTTTATTCAGGTTCACAGCCAATTCGTCTAACCATACAAAGTACAATTATCAGAATTTCCCTACATTTCTTTAGCTGTTTACCATAACATGTTATTCATTGCAGTGACATGCAGCCCTGTATTAAGTCTATAATTTAAGCAAAATTGATGTTAAAATTCAGAAATGCTTCTTCAGAGAGGTAAAAAGATAGGCTTTACTAAGTGCACAATAAGCTCTAGTTTTGTAAAAGAACCTCAAGCCTGATAGAGAGGCCTCTGAGCAAAATTAAGCAGTATTTCATGCCCAGTACAGAATGGGACACTGAGAACCACAGCAGTTAAAGAGCGTCAATAAACAAAACGCCATTACATTACTAGTTTTGTTTCAAATGCAAACTATGTACATATTTCTTTATGATTTATTGATCCCAATCTGTACTTCAAATACACACAGCTTGGTAACTTGACCTTGTAGACCATTGTTTTCTTATTCTCAAACTAATCACTAGGAACCATCTACTGCCAGTAAAATTCATATGGTGCTGTTCATTTATACCCTGTATTCATTTTAGAAATTGTATGGTTCATCCACAACAGTATCAGCAGTTTAAAAAAAAAACTCTAATATCATAAATATAATACAAGAAGGGGCAATAATATTCATTTAAACCATCATATGCTTACTAGAGGTCATCACACAAAGGCATTAATTTATATAACAAACTTCCAAAATGTGTAAACAAACTCAGTAGCAAGAACTTTAAAAATGCAATAAAAAACATTTTAGAGAAAGAATTCCTTTATAGTATGAATGATTACATAAATTTGATCCTGTAAGATAGCAATTGAACATAGCTGTATGCAGAACATTTTAACGTTGTTATTGTATGTATGTATATTTTCTTTACCAAATCCAGAGTTTCTTGTGTTTTAGCTTATAAGGTTTTCATGTATTGTAACCACTTATTTATATATTTTTTTATTACCAAAGGCAAGATATTTCCTGTGTTTTAGGCTACAGTGTTTTTCAAGTATTATAATTGTTTTTATATAGATTGTATTTAACGAAGCCATGAAACTGTAAAATTTCTAACGGTGAAAAGCACATACACACCACTCCCCACCCATACCCACATTCATTATGAGCATGTCGACTGCAAAACAGACAATGAGAAAGATATTGCAAGAAACAGTCTGAGTAATTAAGTAGAAAAAAACTGATTTCTTACATTCAACATAATTTTTACTATCTATTCTGCAGTAAAGTATTTTTATAAAAGCTTATTCTTTTGTCTACTTCATGCTAATTAAGATAAATAATAGTAAAAAGCTTTTCTTGCAAGTTTTCTTATTCAGGATGATGCAATATTTGTTGCCCACCATGAGCGGATACAGCAACATATAAACATGTAATAATTAGATAATAAAGAAATAGCACATAACCTAATGCAAAGATGTGTATTTAATGATTTGGTTTTCTTTTACAGTACGTTAGGTGCTGAAAATAACCTTGTGCTTCAATGCACTTTTGCTCACGCCCTAACACGTTAATGTACACTTTGCACAACTCTGCCGCATCAGTTCTCAAAATTTCATTACAAATATTGTTCATCAAGTCTTTAATGGCAGAAAACGTCTTTACCAAAATGTCCCATGTTTCCTTAAATGAACCAGTAGACATGTACGCCCCCACTCTTGGAAAGGATATGTCTCGCTGAGATATTTACTTGACATGTCTTAACTAAGTCGCAAGGCTTTTGTATTGTCAATACAAAATGTAGCCTTTATGGCTTCACAACAACACATGACAATTGGCGAGCAACAATAGGGAGTTCAGTTCTTGAGGCTGTAGTTAGATGGCAAATAAGGGAATTTACTAGGCTAAAGTGATAATCAAACCTCTATAAAAACTGTTCACTCTGTAATGACTTTGAAATTATGTTCTCTTTGCATAACCAGGTTGAAATAAGAAAGAAAGAAAAATCAATGACCTCTCATATAAGAGAAGTATAAGTATTGGGAAATTTAAACCAAAAACAAGGAATATATCAGAAATGGTTAAATCCACAAAAAATGTAAGTCTTCAATGTTCTGGGAATAGCCTCTGGAGCCCTCTTCATTCTGGAGGACTTTTGCATAACTGGCACACCATAAGAGATAGACAAAATCTTACTGCATATAAAATGTAGATCTCATTAAAGCATACAGTATATGACATATTTTTTGTGGAGTCAATCTTTTCTGAGATATTGTTCTTTTTTGGTTTAAATTTACCAATACTTATACTTTCCTCAAATGAGCATTCGTCATTCCTTTTTCTTTCTTTCTCTATTTAGAACATAGGTAGAAAAGGTTTTGCATTCCACCCAAAAAATTGATACCAAGATTTCATTGGAAATTTCAGGGTTCCCTGAATCCAAAAAAAACCTTTTCAGAGAAAGGTCCATCTGGGTGTGTGAGAACACGATAACTTAAAAATGAAAGGCTATATAAATGCCAAATTTGATATTTAAGTTCAGCATCTTCCAAGGATGTAATACAAAGAGTTTCAAGAAAATCTCCTACTCTAAACTAACTTTTATATGGGAAAAAAATTGAAAATTTAGATTTTCACAAAAATTAATGATTTTGATTAAAATGCTGTATATTTAAGATACCTTATGACAACACCTCTTAGTTCTGAATGACTTTTGCATAACTGATAAACCATAAGTGATAGACAAAAAGTTACTATACAAAAAGTGGAGCTCATTAAAACACACAAAATATGCATATATTTAGTATAATTTGTGAGATATTCCTTGTTATTGGCTTCAATATGAAGATACTTAAAAATTGTTCTCAAACTGAAATTTGCCAACCCCTGTCCATGCAAAGATAACGAATTTCAATCGCATAGTAACCAGCTTTTAAAAGATTTGACTATCACTTTAACTAAGTAAAATGACCATTCTGCTAATGTTTATCTTCATTAGCATTATAAATAGTATATCACCATTAGAAGACTGTGCTTTTTAAAAATTATTTGTTACAGAGAGGCAGAAAAAGTAATGTAAATAGAACAAAACAGATTTTTTTTCATCCTGTTTATGCAAGGAGAACAAGATATCAAAGTACATACATATGACCAGCTCTTAATAAATTTGACTATTGCTTTAGCTTAGTATATCCCCATATTTTGCATCTCCTTATTAAATATGTAATAAGCATATCTACTAATGTTTTTCTTAATTAGCATGAAGTAGATTAAAGAATAAGCTTTTGTAAGAATAGTTTGTTACAGAAGAAAAAGTCATGTGAATCTAATTTCTTGAAATATCTTCCCATTATCAATTTTGCAGTTGATTGATGTTCCTGTGTATTTTTTTGTCCTATTGGGCATTGCAGCACCCTCATTCTTCTGGTTAATCAAATGACGTGGGAATCAATGGGGAGTTAGAAGTTCATAACGTTGATTCTTGATGATAAAGATGTTCTCCCAAGAGATTAGTTCTGGTAGCTTTATTCATGTTTCGTAAATTTTATTTCCTGTAGTAATGTTCTACAGTAGATTATTCTGATATATGGTGGACTTTGAGACAGTGATGTGTTTTAACAATTAAAATTTAGTTGAGTTGATTTTGTAACACTACATCACTTACTTTTTTATTTCAGAAAACATGTTTCAGAAGCCATGTGCTTCCATTGTCAATTCCTTTGGTCGACCAAAGGAATTGACAATGGAAGCACATGGCTTCTGAAACATGTTTTCTGAAATAAAAAAGTAAGTGATGTAGTGTTACAAAATTGACTCAACTAAATTTTAATTGTTCTACAGTAGACTTGTCATATACTTGACTTTGACATTCCTCAAATGCTATTTCATTCTGACCTTCAAATTCTTTTGGTTTTTACATTGTAGTATGATGCAGTTATGGGCAGTATGATTTTTACTGTGGAGAAATTGGAGAAACCTAGATTTATTTATAGCAAATAAACCTATTAAACCACTCTCTCAAAAATTGAGTATCTATGATTGCCAAAATTGTGAAAAAAACATACATATCTTTATATTTTAAACCCTTAGTCCTGATGAGCATAATTTACATAAAGTTGCTTTGTTTAAGTTTTTAACATCTTTTAATGACATTGGTTTCAAATTTGCAATTGTAAAACCTTCAACAATAAGATACAAGTAGGCCAGGGCATTATGGGTCATGGGGCACCTTGAGTCATTGACTGTTATGGTAAATCTAGTGTTGTACTGACAACACATGATTTATGATTTTTACAATGTTGCCAATACATATTATTCAGGTGGCAGAGATCTGGTCTCTTTGTTTCAGAGCACATGTGGGATTCTTGTTTCTTTCTGTGTAAAAGTAAAATCTTAAGCTATTGGAAGCTTTTAAATATTTGCTTTTGTAATTCAAATACTTTTAATTTAGCTATTAATCGAGGGTCTCTGTATCTTTGCACATTTTGCTGCACAGAAGGCAATTATTTATCATTATTTTTAGAGTTATGTTTGGACACTTTTATAATTAACTCCTACCGAGGCATCATGGGTCAGTCATGTGTACTGTGGTACCATGGGTCATATGGTAAACACATGTGACAAACCGTGGATAGAGGATATTTAGTTTATATTATTTTTTCAGTTATGGTTCGAACATACATGAGAAAATCTGACAAGGAATTGTATGAAGAGGAGGATCTGAGGACAGCAATTAATTTGATTACTGAAGGGTGGAGCAATTAGACGCACAGCCGATGAATGTGGTATCAAGAAAGAAACCCTGAGATGTAAGATAAAGATACTGAAGTCGCATCCTGGCATAGAAGTTGAACTTAAGCCCAATTACAGCCATACCCAAGTTTTTATAGAAGATCAAGAATATTAATATCTCGTTACCCAACAACTTGCTGCAAAATGTTTTATGGGTTAACTACAAAAGAGTGTTGTAAACTGACTTACCAAACTGCAGTTGTAGATAATGTTAAATGCCCAGAATCATGGAAAGAAAGAGAAATGGCTGGGGAAGACTGATTGGTTAGATTTTTCAAAAGAAATAAAGGTTTATCCCTCAGATTGTCAGAAGGATGTAGCCTTGCCTGTGCCACATTATTTAATCCCCATAATGTGAAGGCATTTTTCGATAACTATGCAACTTTACTAAAGAGAGAGCTGCTACTTGGAAATCCTGCAAGGATTTTTAATTTGGCCAAGACTAATACCCCAACAGTTCAAAACAGTGGTAACATAATTGCTGAGAAAGATTGCAAAAGCTGTTTGCAAAGTCAAAAGTGCAGAAAAAGGAACCCTTGTGTTATTATTCGTGCTGATGGCAACTGTTTACCACCTGTTTTAATATTCCCCGGGTTCATTTCTGTGACCACATGCTATTTGGTGCACCATCTAACACCTTGAGCCTGGCTAGTCCTTCAGGATGGATGACTAATGAACTCTTTGTTTCAGCATTGCAGCATTTCATTAAATTCTCAAATAGCACAAAGGACAACCCATCACTATTAATATTTGATAACCATGAAAGCCACATAAGTATAGAGGTCTTTGAAATGACAAAAGCAAATGGTGTACACATTTTACACTACTGCACATTCTTCACATCGGTTGCAGCCTCTTGATGTAAGTGTTTATGGGCCATTTCAGCCATGGTTACTAAACCACCCAGGCAAAATAGTAACAATTTATGAAGTAGCTGGTTTTGTAGGCATAGCCTTGTCATGTGCTTTTACACTCTGTAATATAGTTAGTGGTTTTCAGAAGATAGGAATATACCGTTTGGATACACATGTATTCAGTGATGAAGCTTTTCTTCCGAGCTCAGTTACTGATCGGCCTTTCCCTCCAAATGTGACAGAGAAAACTGACAACATACCTGGTCCATCACAACCTCCAAAAGCAGCACCAACAGTGACAAATGAAAATCCTGTTTTACCAGCACATCAAGAAAATGCAACTTATAAAGTTCCATGCCAATTTAAAAGTCTTGCTGAAATTAGAGGTTACCCAAAGGCAGAGCATCGAACAGGTTCTAGGAAACACAGGTAGCAGGGTAGTAGCAAAATACTCATAGACACTCCAGAGAAAGAACATTTATTGCAGAAGCAGAGGAAACAAGAAAATAAGACACTTGCAAAAAAGCCGTCAGTTAAAAGAAATATTTTCCCTAATGATACTGATTCCTCGGAGGCTGACACAGGAGCAGATTTTGTAGAGAATAATAGTGATATTGAAGCTGTTTCTCATACTATACCATGTATAGATTCAACATTGTTCAGTGATAGAGAACCAGAGGAAGATAGTTTTGTTTTGGTTGAATTCAGAAATAAGAAAAGTAAAATGCACTACATTGGAAAGGTTTTGACTTAGAAGAAGAAAGAGAATATGAAATAAAATTAATGAGATGTTCAAAGGAATCATGTCAAAAGTTTATTTTTCCCTCCAGAGGATGACATTCCTGTAGTAAGGTGACCTGATATTTTATTTGTCTTACTCAGTGCTGAATAGTATGATAATAAAACTGATCGTCAACTGACTGCCATTCATCCAATTTCCAGTCATATTTAGCTCATTCAATATGTGTTAGAAGGGTAGTTTACAGATTTAAGCAATAAACTTCTTTATAAGATACATTGTATTCTAAGTAATATAATTTTCAAAGCTTTCATGTAACACTACAATATTTAGGTTTTTTTCTTTTGATAAATACGTATTGAGCCAGCATGTTTACTTTGTTGCAATGTACCTAATTCATATAATCATATGTATGTAAAATAAAATTCAGTTCAGTTCATTTAACTGTTACTTTTTGAATGGTTATGTGAGTGTTATGTGAGTGACCCATAGTGCCCCTGAGACCCCATAGTACCCCATATAAGGGGTACCTTGGGTCATTTATCAAAAAATGTATTTTAATTTTTTCTGAAAAGACATTGATAATTTTAAAAACTCTGAACATTAATATTACATTACCCTTTAAAAATGTGCAATGTATGGTTAAAATCATGTTGTATCTGAGTACCTTTGAGAGTTTGAATTTTTTAGGCTCATGGTGCCCCGGCTTCCCCTATTATATTCCCCTATAACTGTTTTATATTGCAAATATACATATAAATGTAAAGGGTTATCGAGAAGTCGCTCCGCACCTCCCATGTAACCAAGATTCCCCTAGACGGGAATTCTGGTGGCAGCACTGGCTGGCGCGAGCATATGGTAAAAATGGGTCGCTGGTTAAGAAAACTGCTAGGTTCACTATGTTCATGCATGAAAGATAATGTAGAAAAATAATATGCAGCTAACCTGTTTAAAGAAGACGTTGAAAATGTCTACCATTTTCTTGAAGACACAAATTCACTCATTTTAATTTATTTTCGAACACTGTAATTAATGTCTCCTTTGTTACAGATGTTATGTAATCTTCTATTGCCGTTTTCAGCTCATTGATTGTTTTTGGGTTGTCCTTATAGACCGAGGCTTTAGCGGCTCCCCAAAGAAAATAATCTGGAGGGGTAAGATCAGGAGACTGCAGAGGACACAAACCTTTATAAATTAGTCTTTCCCCAAAAAATTCCACTAACAGTCCCATGGATTTATGTGATGTATAAGCAGTGGCATTATCTTGTGAAAAAATGCACCGTTCACTTCATCTTAATTTAGCTGTGAAATAAATGGAAAAAGAATATCCAAGCAATAAACATCTGAATTAATTGAGTTATGGCCAAAAAATTGGCCCAATAATTCAAGAGCGCGAGATCGCACACCATAGACCAATTTTCTCTGAAAGTAAAGGGGTTTCCTGAATTGCATTAGGATTTTTAATAGACCATCCCACCGTATTTTGTAAATTTATGCATCTTGATAAGTAGAACCAAGCTTCATCAGCAAAAAATTTCCTATCTAACAAGTCAATTCCATGGTGCAAAATAAACCTGTGATATCATTTAAAGTACTGAACTCTCTTCCCGTGATCTGTGGTTTTAATTCATGGATGACTGATACCTTATATGGATACACACCTAGTTCTTTTTTAACTGTTTTGTATGCAGAACCGTAAGAAATATCACATTGTTGGGCCAATTTGTTTATTGATTTCTGTGGACTTTTAAGCATTCTATCCGATATATCGGATAGTTTTTCTTCTGTTAGCACACTGGGTCTTTCACTTCTGACAGCATCATGCATGGAACCTGACTCCCGAAATTTATTAATTAAATCACGCACAGTATCTCGATGCGGTTGTTTTGAGTTAGGGAACATAACAACGAAATTTTGTTTCACTTTCTCAGTATAATTTCCATGTTTATTAAAAACATTTTCCACTAGAAACACATGCTCCTTTGTAGAATGCATTGTCGCCCTCTGTGGTGTAATGGTTACCATGCTAACTTCATATACCCAAGGTCGCAGGTTCAAACCTGGCGGAGGACGATGGATTTTTTCGGGTGTAAAAATCCCTTCCTTTGGAAGGGAAGTAAATCCGTTGGTCCTGTGTCATAGATTTATGGCACGTAAACGAACCTCAAGCTGATAGAAAGGCCTCTGAGCAAAATTAAGCGGTTTTTCACGCCCAATTTAGAATGGGACGCTGAGAACCACAGCAGTTAAAGAGCATCCATAAATACTACACCATTTACATTTTTATTGATTTTGCTTCATGCACATGTCAGAACTCGCAGCATAGTAGACATTCTAACCAGTACAATAAACAACTCATGCATTCGCAGCCGCTGATAAGGCTGATAGTCATAACATCCTGTCAGAATCGAATGCAATAAACCTAGGGATGCCAACCTTTTACCGAGCAGTGGCCAGTAGCAAGGTGCGAAGGAAGTTCTTGATGACCTTATATTTGGACACATTTGACTGCACTTGCTGGATTTTTAACTCACAACAAGCTTTAAATGGATGGCAAGTGCATTGCCTCCTGCATTAATTCTCGCAGCCATTCAAATCATTAAGATTTTGTTATCTATGAAAGTGATATGAAGACTGATTTAGAAATTAGAGGAAGAGTGGCCTATGTGCCAAAATAATTCCATCCTTAGAGCTATATTTGAGAAAATTACTAACATGAAAAATCTTAAATCTTTACATTTAAAGGTTAATTTGTGATAGGGGAAAATTCTTTTGAAAATTTTGATTTTGGAAGTTTCTAAATAGGTACTATATAGACAATTTAAGTTAGACTGGGGAAGGGAAAAGTATGTGGATGTAGTTAATAGGTTAGTGAGAGAAGGGTGGGCTAGACTAGATTGTGCACACATATGCTAAGGGGAAATAGAAAGGGAGGGTATTTGAATTAATGTCTTCTATGTGGGGAGGCTGATAATGACTTCATTATACAATTGAATGTGAAGAAACAAAGTTGTGGACAGATCAATTTATATCTAAAAATGGGAGAGTGTTAACAAAGAAGTACTAAAGGAGGAGGATATAATAAGAATAGGAGAATATATGGGGAGAGTAAGAAAAAAAAATGGTGTAGAAAAATAAAGAAATATAAATCAATTATGGTCCACCATGCATAAATAACCATGTGTTAAAATACATAGTGGACTAAAGAATAAAATAGCAACTCAAAATAATGTAAGACTTTTGTATATCTTTATGAATAAGTAAAAAAATTATAAATAGTTCATGTAGAGAAACTAAAAGGGAACATCCTAGCTTTAATAATAATAATAATGATTATGGTTATTATTATTATTTACTATTTATTATTTATTTATTATTATTATTATTATTATTAGATACATTTTATAAACTTTTCTTTCATAATTGACCCTGGATAGTGTGTACATTTTCTCGGTCAGTGTTTTGAAATAAATGTAATAAAATAAGAACTAAAGCTTTCCTGGCGACGTGTTAATTCAAAATCTTCTCGGGCTTCTAGCCAGGTAAAAACTTGGCTTGACACCAACGTTTCGAAGAAGTGCATCTTCCTCGTCTTCAGTTCACCCTGAAGACGAGGAAGATGCACTTCTTCGAAACGTTGGTGTCAAGCCAAGTTTTTACCTGGCTAGAAGCCCGAGAAGATTTTGAATAAATGTAATAGTTTATCATTTCTCCAAAAAAAAAAAAAAAAAAAAAAAGAAAAGAAAAGTTGCTGAAATTAAATATCAATTTTGGTACTTATCCAGTATTTCATTTTTAGTTATAATGAATATACACATATGCACTCTCTCTCTCTCTCTCTCTCTCTCTCTCTCTCTCTCTCTCTCTCTCTCTCTCTCTCACCATCCACGCACACACACACACCCACCCACCCACTCCCACGCGCACATACTAAGTAGGCAGTAGAGATAGTAGTAAGTGTAAAATTATTGTAATCCGTTAACCTATAGTTATTTTTAAACGAAAATCTAGTGTAATGCCTGTAGTATCGAGATATGCAAGTGCATATTATAAAAAGTAAAGTCCATTGCTTTTCATATTAATTCAGTTTGAAGTATAGTTGCAAGTATGAAAACTCTTAATAGAATAGCCATTATTCTAAAGCAGTTTCTGGTTTCTTTGCCAAGTAGCTTCTTTAAATGTTTTCAGATATTGGCTGTTTGGCGAAAAAGTTCAGGCTGAGGTTGCTCCAAAAAGAATCAGAGGGTGGTTCCCTCGTCGTTGTGCAATAGAAGTGGTAGAAGGAGGACCTCCCATCGAAAATGAGGAGGAAAAGAAGAGTAAATGACTGTGCTTAGGTTTAAAGAAGAAGTCTAGACCTGTTGAAATGGTGTGAAGTTAGAAACATAATCATCAAACAACATCCATTTGATTTCACACATTCCTATTTAACATAAGTTATCACTGTAACTTGCACAAGTACACAAAGCATAATTAATCAACTCTCTTAGTGCTAAGAGAAGAAATGAAAGATGAAGCAACAAATGATAAGAACGAATATCAACAGACTTTGAATAAGTACATAGAAAATAATTAGGCATGCCTTCTATTTGTATGTACTTAACAAAATTCAACACACATAAGATATTATCCTTGCAAAAATATTATTTATATTGGTTTATATTTTGGCTATCACATTCAAATTAATATAAACAAATATGGCATATTATATGTTTAGCCATATTAGAAGAAAAACTGGGTGTATCTAATATCGCTTCCTTACCATGTGCAGCTAAACGCAATGGTTGAACATAACTGACCTGTCATTCAGAAACGTTTTGCTGTTTTTCTGTTCTAAGTGATGCAAAATTTCTGGCCATTACTGATAACTGTGTTTCTTTGTTGTTACCAGCTGGTTATATCATAGGTTAAGAAACATTCATTGGCAGCAATTTTCTTCTGTGGCTCCAGTTCTGAGCGTGAACGTCACATTCAATTTAAATTATACAGTTTAAGTTGTCAGTTAGTTGCAGTTGGTACTTGTATTGGCAGTACTTTTGTCATGATTGAATAGTCACCTAGCAACAGAATCACTAATACTGTATTTATCCCAATTTTCTGAACTTAATTTTGGAATTTAGCATATCATCTTCATATATAAAAGGTAGACATAATTTAATTTTTAAATGAAATTTAAAGGTTTGCCATATATTTTAAACAAACTAAGGGACTCTTAAGCTAATTAACTCCCTTATCTTTTTTCTTTCTTACTTTAAATGTGCACGAAAATTCATATTTTGAGCAGACAGAGAAGGGAGTACAGAAATGTATGGTATAGATATGATGGTGCAACGTGACAGTGACAATGGCAGCAGCATAGCTGTAACGATGATGTATACGATTTTGTATATAGACAACAGAAGGGAGAAGTGATATGTATGGTATGTGTGCAATAATAGAATGTGAAGGCTGCATAGCTGTAACAACGATGATGGATATGATTTTGTATTTAGACAACATACTTATTATAACACATTGTACATTTTTTACCTAATTTGAACTTGTGCAGAAATTCACATTGTGAGTGGGAGAGAGACGGAGAAGGGAGAACGAAAATGTTCTGTCTGTGTTTGGTGGTGATGGTGGCAGCGTAGCTGTAACAACGATTATGGATATGATTTTCAATTAAGACAACATACTTAATCGTTTTACCTAAATTGAATTTGCGCATAAATTCATGTTTTCAGCAGAAGAGACGGAGAGAGGAGTACAGAGTTTTGCAGAATGTGTGTGATGATAGAATGTGACGACTTCATATAGTAAGTCGTAAAGCATTTTACCTAATTCAAATTTGTGCAGAAATTCACATTGCGGATGTCGCAGAGAGACAGAGGGAAATCAAAAATGTACCAGTATATGTATGGCTCTTTTTCTGCTTTACCATGGCTTCCAATACAACATTACATGCAGGCACCATTAAGAAAACTTGGAGAGTAATCTTTTTTTTCCAATGAGAATGCTCATAGATTCGTTAACAGCTAATTTTTAGCGCAAAGAATCTGGTGCATACGTCGCAACCTTGGTGATAATCTATACCATTTCCCCCAGGCTTTGACAATGTTGCATCTGCGAAGTTTGAAAGTCACTTTTTACCTGCATGGTATTCAGAAAACCTATATCATGAATGCAAGATGATCCCTCCCCAGTTCTGAACATTAATATTTTGTAAAGAAAATATTCAGATAAATATGGCAATTCTATGGTAGTAAACTATAAGTTGATATGTGAAAAATATATACATTCGAGGGGCATACTGAAAGTCATGAGCAACACTGTTTTACAATCTTAATATTTATTTTTAAGCCAAACCAAATACATCATCATAATCTACAGACTTTCTTTCACTTTTCGACATAGTCTCCATTTTTCCCATCGTTCTACAAGTTTGAAAATGCCCTTGTGATAGAACTCCGTTCCAGCTGCCCGCAGACCCTGACGCACTGCTTTCCGAATATCCTCCAGCGTCTCGTAGCGGACGCGCATTATCCTGTTGAAGGATGATCCTCTTTCCAGGGCGTTTATCACGCAAAGCCCGACGGAGCTTCAGAAGTGTCTTGATGTAGCGGGCAGAATTTATGGTTTGTCCAGGTTCAAGAAAGTCAAACAGAATGCAACCTTGTGCATCCCAAAAGACACTTCCCATAACTTTTCCTACAGACTGCACTGTCTTCGCTTTCTTCTTCGATGGTGAGTTCAAGTGGTGCCATTCCATACTCTGATGTTCGTTTCTGGCTCATAGTGATGGAACCAGCTCTCATCTCCAGTCACAATACACGTCAAAAATTCATCACCTTCATTATGAAATCTCTGAAGAAGGTTTTGTGCAATGGTTCTTCTCTGAAGTTTGTGGTCTTCAGTCAATAAACGGGGGACCCAATGGGCACAGACCTTTCGATAACCCAAGCTGTGGATCATTTCTTGCACTGCACTATGTCCTATTCCAAGTTGCACAGAAATTTCATTCACAGTGAAACACCTATCTCCTGTAATGAGCTCATCAACTCTTTCCTTGTTGCGTTCTGTAGAGGCAGTTCGAGGACGCCCGCTACGAGGCGCATTTTGCAGACTCGTGTTTCCATCTTTGAAATGTTTGACCCATCTTCTAACACTGCTGGCACCCATGCAGACACCTCCATACGCACGTTGAAGTCTGAGATGAATTTCAGGAGCAGATTTTCCTTCTTTCACAAGGAATTCAAACACCGTCTGTGGTCACGTGATAGAAGCTAATGACATCACAATATGTCAACATGTGGCTTAAAGTCTGTAGATTACGATCCTGCAATTCGTTTTGTTACATTGTTGAAATTTAAATTTTTACAATGGGTTGCTCGTGACTTTCAGTATGCCCCTCGTATATATATCATCTTTTGTCTGTTACTATTCTGTTCAAAAGTCAGATATCTCAGATGTGAATGTGTATTGAGAAACCTTTGTGGCTCTATTTCAAAACATATCCTTTACGAATTTTGACAGCTTTAACATTACCATTAAAGTAAATCTTATCAATGAAATACCAAAACTTACAAAAATGCGCTTGCCAACTTACTCCACCAAGGAATTTTCAAACAAGCCATTCATAAAAGGCACAAAAATAGGGCATTAGTATGAAAATATGATACAAAAGATTTAAAACTAAACTTAATCAATAGTTATACATTTAAACATAAAATTAAAAGACAAGTTTCTGCTAAATTTTAGTTTATTATACCCTCATCTAAGAATAATTTACCTGCTAAATATATTTTTGTGCAGTATTTGATTCAGAACAAAGGTAGGAAGAAAGCAAATTCTTACTTTCATCTGAATGCAAATTACATATATGATTAAATATCACAATACTGCTCTGAGTATAATTTACCGTGAATGTTGCCCCATGTTATAAATTAAGCACCAATCAGCAAAAGAATCTGTACTAGAAGTGACACACAATGAAGCAGAGTGATAACCTTAATAAGTAACATTCAAGTTCAATTTAACACTTGCTACAATAATTTGAATTCTTCTTTTTGACATATTGCATATTTAAAATAAAGTTTTCATTAT
Source organism: Hymenopus coronatus (assembly GCA_030762935.1). Taxonomy (NCBI): domain Eukaryota; kingdom Metazoa; phylum Arthropoda; class Insecta; order Mantodea; family Hymenopodidae; genus Hymenopus; species Hymenopus coronatus. The sequence continues at coordinate 126,947,492 of CM060894.1, read as the reverse complement.
ACTCGTTTCACTTTCTGTACCAAAACTTCCTGGAGTACATTTCAGAAACTGACATTTTACCAATAGCCAACACTCACTGCTCTAAAGATACAAGTGTGCAAGTTCCACAGCAAACTAGTTCCATTTTAACCAAGGCAAAATTATCGGAGGATACATTCAATTTATCTTTAAAGTATGTCCTATAAATGAGATTAAGCAAGTAAAGTGTTGAGATTCAATCTAATTAATTACATTGAGAAAATGCACAGGTAAATAATGAAACAATGCAAATTGGAAAATGGCTTAAAGAAATTGAAGTTAAGTAGTCAGACTTAAGTCATTTTTCAAATGTTACCTGTTAAACTAAAACAGTTTTTTGGTTATCTGGCATTCATATTTGAACATGCATGAGTTTCTAAAAACTATCCCACAAGTTAGTTATTTTCAAATTTCTTGCGTTTGAAACTACATTGCTTGGCCAATTTGGTACACAAGGTGATGCATTTAAGGTATATGATGGATTTGAAAATTATAGGCTTATTTCCAAACTATAGGGCCCTTTTCACTTTTTGGCACCTGTCATCTGATCCTGCAATATGTTGGTGTATTTATTTATTTTTTGTTTTATTTTGTTAATTTTTTTTTTTTTTATGTGGAAATTAATATTTCTCTCCCTTTTGTAATCACCATGCCCCATTAAATGTGATGTATGATTTTAGAGCCTTATTAACAAAATTGTTCATATCTTGTAGTTACAATTTTGTTTTCACTCTACATATATTTATATACATACATAGATATGTACATATTTACATTTGTATTATTTCCATATAAACCATGGCCAATTTCCCCCTCCTTGAAAAGCTCAGTGTTTTGAAGTGCCTGCACTGCCATTCCAGACAGGTGATGATCTACCATTTGGTCAAGACTGCCACAGGGGCGTTCTGCGCTTACAGAAATCTTGAATCTGTAGAGTTATGATTTTATTTTACTATGCCCAATTACCATTGTAAAATTTGGTGTAAGTGGTATATTGATCTTTAGTCTGTCTTGCACCAATTTCAATAGCCCTTCAGTTGAATTTGCCCACATACATTGTGACTTACTCTTCTTTCTCTTGGCTTGTATTAATTCGCTTTACAGTGCCTTTATGTAGATCAGTGCCCCACACTTCCCTGTGTTGCTTGGCAAGTTTGTCAGCTACTTCGTTCCCATATATGTTAACATGTGCTTTTATTCATTTAAAATGAATCTACCAGTAATGATGAGATGCTAATTTGTTCTATTTTGTATGCATGTTTGTCATGGTTTTTGGGTAAGTTAAAAATGATTTTGCTGTCTGTATGTGCAACCATTGTTTGTTCTATAATTGGACCAAAAAGCACTACTCTTGTTGGTCATATCAGACAATGAATGAAATTGGTGAAGTGATGCTTAATGATCTTGGGGTCCAAGGAGATTAAAGATACTCGACATTTGTCTTCGCAGGATAAGGGAACACCCCCCAAAAAAAGCCTTATCCAGGTAACTCACCCTAAGCAAGATTCGAACTCATGACCTTTTGAATATGAGGCAGACATGCTAACACCACACTACCCAGATGGGCACCTACTCCTTGTGCCTCCAGTGCTTTTAGAATGAATTTATGTGGTAATGTGTTGAAAGGCTTTCCAATATTAATAGATATAATCACTGCATTGCTATGTTTTGAAGTATATTAACAATATTCTGGAGTATATTGTTTTCTGAGGTGATTTTTTTTAGACAATTACTGTACTAGCCAGAATTCTGGACAACATTCTGACCAACAGTGATAATTTCGCCGTTAGTTGCCAACCTACTCTCCCCTGTTCTTCTCTTGCAGATTTAGAAATGAAACAGACTCATGGGGTATATCCTAGGCTAAAAGAGTATTGAATAATTAAGTGCATAATTTGATATTGGTAGGTGTGTAAAGTTGTCCCTTGTTTACACATTCTAAACCTACTACTGTACCATTCTTTATACATGTTAATCTTTTGCTTACCTTATTTATACCGACTGATGTTACGAAGGTCTCTGCCACCTTTAATGGTCTTAGTAAAAATTTAAAATCTGAGTATTTTTTTTGTCATTTTCCCAAGTTCCTTAAATGTTCCATAAAGCTGTTTTAATGGAGCTTGATTATCCCCCATTTGTAATATCACACTGATAGTTTTAAAAGTTTAAGATCCTTCACAGCCCTGTGAATACAAATGTGCACTATTTAACCAATCAGGGCAAAACTTTTACCACTTATATTTTAAACTCCAATGAAAATTGTAGGCTTCTCACGACTTCCAACTATATCTATGCTTACTTGCAACACCTTACTTTTCACATATAACCTACATGGATAACACTTTATTTACTAATGCTGAAAATCAGTGAAAAGTATAGGCTATCTTTTCCAAAAATTACTTTAATCTACATTTTCAAACTCTCGCGTAGAAATCTGCACCGTTTAAACAACTGAATGGAGCATTGTACATGTTACTGATAGCCAGAACATTTACCTTCAGTTGTTCCTTTTAGCATCAAGAGGCAACCTGTGCAATGTAGATAAAATTGTTATACACTTCCCAATATAATTTGCAGATAAATGACTCCAGCACTTATATGTGCATGAGCATCTGCTCTGCACAGGAAATCTCTGAAATCCTCCTGTCACAGTACCTAATTTATTTATCTTGAATTTATTGCTACATAAAATTGGTAAGCTTTCCAACAGTGTTAAAGTTTCCAAGGTATTTTGTTTTTTATTTCTTATTCATATATTATAACTTAATATCGAAGCTTTCTTCTTAGTTATCCCTTCCCTTCCATCTTCCTTTATGTGATTGTAGGATATATAACTGCAGTAAAACCTAAATCTCAATGTGATGTCAGGTGATCTGGATAATGTACTATCCAGATTTGTATATTACAGAGTATCATCTAATACAGTCAAATTAAATAGTATAAAGATTTATTATATATGAAAAAAAAAAAAAAAAAAAAAAAAAAAAAAAGTTCATTTTTCTTATACTTACAGTCTTTGTTGAAAAAGGTTGTTATTGTAGCCAGTTAATTTGCTTAGAAGCAATATCCTTCCATCTCCTATGAAGCTGGAGGTAGTTGTTGTTTCTTCTTGATGTTCCACATAGTTATTTGCAGAAATGCCTTGCTATGAGATATTGAAAGCTTCTAACCTTCGTCATCTGTTTCTATAATGTTACTGTTGATGAACTCCTTTACTTTGAACCTCTTCATGCTTTTATACGTCCCTTTGTTCACACCCAAGAATGATTTGTTATATAGCAACTTGCTAACTTGTTGACGTTAATGGCTTCATTTTATTCCAAGCTTGGGAAGAGTATAACATTGAAGGTGTTGAGATGAAATGTTATCTTTAAATATATTTATAAGAACTAAATTTTTATTTTTACTTGAATAATTTAGAAACTCTTTGATCCATTGCTTGACACAGTGATATGACATTGGGTGCAGAAAATGAGTTTGATTTTGCCATTATATCAGTTCATCTGCAGAAGGATAAGTTGGCACACTGTACAGTGTTAATATCTCTGATTATTTCTCATGGTTTTACCACATGAGAGCATTCCCTGAAAATTGCCGAGTTCATCCAACTTTGCTAATTTCCATTCACTTCTTCATTTTTCGAATCATAGTTACTGGAAGTTTGTGCATCCTTGCAACCTTGCTACATGCAAAAATCATTACTCTTTTTTTTTTCTGGTTCTACTATCTTCATGCCAGATTTCAGTTTGGTAGCAATTAAAAGCTTAGCAAACTTTTGTTGCAATTATAAAGCTGTTCTGATGCATGATCCCTGTTAAGCACTCTATAACTAGTTGATTAAAGCTTGGGTTGAGCATCACTTCCCTATTTCATAACAAGCTTTCTTCCAATTACTCTTGTGCTGCTTTCTATTTCCATCTCAGCTGCTATTTTCTTTGCTGATTCTCCTGGATCTAATCATTTTATTGCATGAAGATTTTCTTCTGTTGCTAATTGCAGTATTTTTCTTTGTAACTAAAATGACACAAAGTGAACTACAACTGTCACAATAAAAATACTACTAGCAATATTGTACTGTAATGCTTATGACTGACTTAAAGGAGATAACTGACAAGGTACAGAATGCTGTGATAGCATAGGCATCAACTTCCCCCTCCCTCTTAATCCTGTGCATTGCTTGCATTCTTTCTTATGCTTCAAAAGCATTTACTACTTCCAGCCCTACAAATATTGATTCATGGACTTGAGACTTTCCCAGTCTGGTTATTAATGATTTCTTCTCGGGATGTCAGCCAGGTAAGTGCTGGATTAATTTCCAAGCTTTCAATGACATACCCATGATGATGATGAGCTTCATTGAAAGCTCAGAATTAATCCAACACTTACCTGGCTGACATCCCAAGAAGAAATAAATATTGATTTGTTACACACATTTAAAAAACTAAAACTCTAAAATATATTTGGATAGAAGGGATTTTACAATACACAAAAATATTGATAAGCAAATGTTAAAGTATTTCAATTGAATGAACTTGATCTTCTGTAAGTAAATCTATTTTAGTATGCAATGTGTATATGCACATTGATGTAGATCACATGTATACTCTTAAAACTTCAGTTGAGAACACCTGCAAACAATCCTCTTTGTAGTGTGAAACCATCTAGACACAAAATATGCTTAAATTTATGAACAAAAACTTGTAATAAAATTATATAACACTAGAAAGACCAAAAAAAATCACACACTGTATTTTGCAGCAAATTTTAAATGAGCAGATGTTTAAAATATGATTTACCTTTTCCATATATTGTACTGTCAGAAATGAAATTCTTACATAGAAGTTAATTTTGAAACAAAAAGTAGCAAAAGCTTTAAATGTTTTCACAATAAATGTGCTAGGTACTGTGTAAAATACAAGATAGTATCTTAGGCAGAACAAACCATTCATCTTTTAGTGCAAGTTGTTAGCTGTCTTATTTAAAACTCGGTATTCGCATATGCATTATGAATAGTTCACAAATTAAAACTGAAGCTACAGGTATATAAAACTTGTTGAATGTAAGATACTATTAGAAAAAAAAGGCAGGTAATAGAGGAGAAAGGCAGGCTATCCCAAGCCTTGTTTCTAGCTAGTAGAAAAAGGAGCACAAAGCATTTGGGAAATTAACTACTATAAAGATTTTCAGATATTGGGCATCTAAGCAGTAGGTAAGTTACGAAAAAATTAGACCAGATACTTATGTATCTGGGATTTGAAAACCCATCATGGGGCAATTCTCATCTTTGATAGAACTTTCCATACCAAGTGTGCTTTGATCATCAAGACATCATTAAACTTTTTAATATTTAGGTTGATAAGAATTAACTCTTTATATTAAATTCTATAGAGTTTTTTTTTTTTTTTTAACCTGGTTTGGTCATATCGGACGATGAATGCAATTGATGATATGATGCTCAAATGATCTCGGGGTCCATGGAGCTTAAAGTTACTCAACATTCGTCTTCTCAGGATAAGGGAATACCCCAAAAAAAACCTTACCCGGGTAACTCACCCTAAGCGAGATTCGAACTCACGACCTTTTGAACGTGAGGCAGACATGCTACCACCACGCTACCCAGGCGGGCTCTATAGAGTTATTATTCTAAATAGAAAAAAGAAGAAGAAAAATTCTTTTTGTTTAATTTGTGTAGCCTCCTTTAATTTTTGTATAAGGGCTTAAAGTTGAAAAATAGCTTTTGCTGCTGGTATCTTGCTGAAATTTTTTGTATTTGGGTTTTTATGTTTATGGTCACTCCCATATTCCTATTCACAGTCTCCTCAGAGGATAGGGATTGATTTCAATCAAAGAAAATTGTCCAATCTCCGACCGGGAATCTACTCAGGATCTCTGGTTTGAGAGGTCAGAAATACTGACCATGTAATCACAGGGATGGTGAAATGAAATAGAGCATTAGCATTCATTTTTAACTCCTGACATTTTATCAGTGGGTTGTTGTTCTGGTATCATTGTATTTTGACTATTCAGAGCGTTTCTGTTGTAAGGCAGAAAGCTTATCGTTGCTTGTGAGAATAAAAATTTTGCTCATAGCATATTTTAGTTTTAATTCATGCATTGTAGATATCTAGATAATGCTTTGTGAGCCAGGTAGGGTTGAATTTAAATATCTCCCTGTTCCAAACACCAAGGAAAGAAGGACCTTCAATTCTTTGAGAAAATACATACTATTAGAACTTTATTGTTAATATGCATAATCCAGTGGAGGTTAGAAGTAATAGAACAGAGACTGTCATATATGCCTCTGTAGTTTTCAGCACTGCAGAAATTCATACTTCTAGTAGTCATTAATGAAGTCTTAAACTTGTGAGATAACACTGCAATTCACTTTTATTGTATATTTGTCTTGTAACTTCTTGTATTTTAACCAAAAAGTATCCATTTCCAAACAGATCTTCAAACAGGACTTAGCCAGGCCATATTGATGTCTTGTCTAAGTGGCAATTCTTTACCTGATATTGTGACGCACACACATACACATTACAATATGCTGGTGAGTTAGTGAAGATTCCAGTATTGGGCTCGGTACTCTGAAGAAGGGCTTCCAAACACATTTGCACTTTTCTGCCTTTTAGATATGTTAATAACTGATGATAAAAGGATTGCCATAATTTTATCATCAATTTTCCTTTGAACGGAAGGCGGTTAATAATGAATCACATCTGTTTAGAAAAATGCAGTTAAATTAAGATGCTTCAACTTGAACGGACAGCCAACTTGTATGTTATATCAGTAAATTTTTCTTTACTACTTTGTTCATCCTTCATTTTCATTGCTTCCAATGGTGCTTTTTGAATTTCTATTCTTTAATGTTCTGATAGATGACAATGCCCACAAATAGAAAAAATGTATTCTTATTAACTTCCTGGCCAATAGAAAATTTGACATAAAAAGGTGCATCTGCATACATTTTAAAATCAAACTGAACTGGAAGTAGTAGATCTGTTTTTGAATGTAAACCATGTGACATAGTCTATATCACTTATTCTGATTTAAGTATCTAGCAGATATAGGAAAATCCATTTTGAATTACTGTATTTATCCGAATATAGATAATGTTTTTTTCCAAAATATTAATGTTCAGAATTGGTGGGTGTCTTGCATTCGCAATATGTTTTCCAAATACCATGCGAGGAAAATTTAGGTTTCAAACTTTGTGGGTATGGCAGTGTGAAGCCTGCAGAAAATTGTAAACATTACTACCAAGGTCGGGATGTAGGTAGCAGATTTTGTGTTTCATTTCGCACCAAAAATTAGCTGTGAAATGAGCATTCTCATTGGAACAAAAATCTCCTTCCGAGACTAAAATTTAGAGGTCTTCCTTTCACATCAGTGGATGCATGTAATGTTGCATGGGAGCCCATAATTGTCGTTACAGCTATGCTGCCGCCATCTTGTAATGTAATATGTTCCGTACATCTCTGTACTCCCTTCTACATCTCTCTCCCACTCAAAACACAAATTTACCTGCAATATGGAATTAGGTTAAATGTTTTATGATGTATTAAGCATGTTGTTCTTAATAGAAAATTGCATCCATAATCATTGTCACCACTGAGCTCAGATATACCGATACATTTCCATTCTCCCTTTTCCATCTCTCTTCCGCTCACAGTCTGAATTTCTGCACAAATTAAAATTAGGTTAAAATTTTTACAATGTGTTATATTAAGTATGTTGTCTAAATAGAAAATCATCCATAATCATCGTTACGGCTATACTGCTGCTGCTGCTGCTGCTGCTATTGTTGCTGCTGCCATCACATTCTATCATTGCACATATACCATACATTACCATATTCCCCTCTGCATCTCTCTACTGCTCAAAATGCAAATTTCTATGCAAATTGGAATTATTAATTTTGGTAAAACTTTTTACAACAGAGTGTTGTATTAGGTAGGTTTTCTGAACAGAAAATCTTATCAATGATCATTGTAATTGCGCTGTCATCACCTTCTTCGATCACACAAATATTGGTATATCATTTCTGTTCTCCCTCCGCCACCTTCCTATCCACCACATAAATTTCTGCACAAATTCAAATTAAAAAAAAAAGGACTTAATCAGCTTGTGTCCCTTAGTTTTGGTCAAAATATATGGCAAAACTTTAAATTTCATTTAATAATTAAGTTATATCCTTTTTTCCATATAGCTAATATGCTAAATTCCAAAATTAAGTTCTGAAAATGGGAATCGTCTTGCACTTGAAGTCGTCTTGTATTTGGATAAATATGGTAAGTATCCATGCTTCTCTGTCATAATTTAAATACTGATACTTTGTTTTATTTTATTGTGTTCTAACAAAATTCTAAGTATTTAAACTGGCAGATAGCTTATGGATGGGCATATGAAATATCTGTATGGTTACAGTCTGCATTTTCAGACCTATAAATGAATTTTGATTACTTTGAATGACTAAATTTCAGTCAAACATAATGTTGCATTTGTTGTAAACAGATTGTAACAAACAAAGAAAACTTCTACTTTCTCTTCAGTGATACTAAATAATCTTTCAGAACTGTATACTTTTACCTTAGATGTAAACTCAAGATGGCATCTTATTTCAATTGGGACCTAGTTCATAGACTTCTATCCAAGATCTTCTAAACCAGTCACTCCCAGGTATATATATATATATATATATATATATATATATATATATATATATATATCTTAATCTGACCTTGCAGTCAAATATGTGAGAGGCAGTTTCTTCCTCTCGAAATATTTAAAGTTTTGATATCGCACCAATCTATTACCTAAACTGTTAACATCAGAGAGTGCCTAGACAATGAAGTTGACTGCTAAACTTTGCTGATATACAGGGTGTTTCAAAAATAATAATAATTTCAGGTATGTACTTCCCACATGTAGACAATCAAATTAGTTCATTATAACATGTGTCCGGAAATGCTTCATATCCGAGTTATGGCCTTCACAACATTGAAATTCACTGGAAGGTTTTTCTTTCCGCAGGTTGTCATTACAGAAGATGTTCAAAATGTCCACCTCCTGCTTGAATACAGACCTCACATCAATGTCTCATTGACCTGCGAACATGATCCCAAACTCCAGGAGTATTGCGTATGTCCTCACAACTTGCCACAATTTGATTCCGAAGGGATTCCAAATCCGGCACCGGAGACGAATAAACCAATGATTTTAAATGGCCCCACAAGTAGAAATCGAGAGGGTTCAGATCAGGTGAGCGTGGAGGCCAAGCAATTGGGCCACCTCTACCTATCCATCGATCAGGAAACCTTCGATCCAAGTACCAGCGAGCCGTAAGACTGAAGTGTGCAGGAGCGCCATCATGTCCAACTAATCGATCACCAATAATACCGGCCCACATGTTGAGGGAGAACCGCACCTGGTGATGAGATACAACAGTTGCACGTGGGTTTTCATGTGACCATACATGCTGATTGTGGAAATTTGTTATGCCATCTCTTGTGAAATGTGCTTCATCTGTAAATAATACGACGGCAGAAAAATTCGGATTTACACCACACTGCTGCAAGAACCACTGACAGAACCTAACTCGTGCAGGGTAATCTGCTGGTGACAGGGCCTGTACATGTTGCAAATGATAAGGATACAATTTATACTCGTTCAGCAGTCTCCAGACAGTCGTATGAGGAACATGACTTGCAACGTTAACCGTCGTGTGCTGATAGAAGGAGTCCTGTCCACAGCTTCCAGAATTTCCTCCTGCACTTCTGGAGTTGTAGATCTTGGTCGTCCCCTTCCCAAACCAGGAGAGGTGAATGTTCCATACTCGCACAGACGGGAATGGAGACGTACAAATGTCTTCCGATCTGGACATTGTCGCTGTGGGTACCTCTCCTGGTACAAATGACGAGCCAGTGCAGCATTGCCGTCCGCCTTACCGTACATGAAGTGTATCTCTGCCAGCTCTTGATTTGAATACATGTCGCACATTCTTAATGCCTAAAGAACACTGAATGTAACCTTCCTCAGAATGAACTATCAGAGCGCCCTCCTAATGTTTCCTTTGACGGCAAAGACCTGCAGAAAGAAAAACGTTCCAGTGAATTCCAATGTTGTGAAGGCCATAACTCGGAAATGAAGCATTTCCGGATATGAACTATTTTGATTGTCTACAGGTGGGGACTTTCTATGTTGTAAAGGCCATAACTTGGAAATGAAGCATTTCCGGACACATGTTATAATGAACTATTTTGATTGTCTTCATGTGGGAAATACATACCTGAAATTATGCCCCGTATTTTTGAAACGCCCTGTACATTAAAATAATGAATGTGGTGGTAGTCAAAAATATTACTCTTCTAAACATTGTACTATTTTTTGAACTCTTTCTTTGTTATAGCAGAAAACTTAACATACCATGATATCATGATGGACACCACCTGAGGAGTTCATACAGCTCAATGCTTTTTTTTTTTTTTTTTCTTATGTGTGTTTTTAGAATTGCTAATTATGCTGTTTAGACATTTGGTTTTAAAATTGTTACTTTACTTTATGAAACTAGAATTTTTTTGTGTTATAATAGTGCAGAGAGTACTCAGTATTCAAATGCTATTGATAAGTTTAATACCTTTTGCATCTCAGTGTTTTTTTTTTTTTTAATCCAAGTGAATAATTAATGCCAGACAAACCAATATACCAAAACTGCCTTTTTCAAAAATATGTATGCTCATACCAAAAAGCAGTTTACAATGTTTTGCTTTTTAATGTATTTTTACTGGGATTTTTGTTTTGTTTCTCATAGGAATAGTTTTCCTTAAGATGTTTGGGTAGACTGATAAATGTTTTATTCTGTTGAATTGATCCTATAAACCTGTTTTATAAAAACTGGTTTGGGCTTATTGTGATTACAAATATAGCATGGCTGGTGGTGTGTCATGACTATTGATACACCTAGTTTAAGTGAGTTTTGGCATTCATTAAAATGCCCTTGATATATAAGCATTGATATTTCAATACAAGGGGAATTTGGATAGTTCATGGCCTAACATAGATTGTCCTTGCTTATAAATTGTTCAATATATTTTGCAGTACTTTATGAGTTACATTTTAATTTTTGGACAGATTTCCAAAGCAATTACTCCCATCATCAGCTCTCAGTTGAATAGTTGTGGTTCCATCTTACACCTTGTGACCCTTTGTGGAGTGTGTATTGTACTTGATGAGTTTGCCTGGAGGCAGGAATTTGCATAAGTTATAAAATAGAAATGTTTTGTAACTTTCAGAAAGTTTGATTAGGCTCTGCAGATCTTTGTGAGAAGTTTGATAGTATATCATGATTTTGTGTCCATATCTGCATCTTTTAGACTATATCCAGGCATTTTGTTTTTCCAAGTGAGTCTAGTCCATGCTTCATTTTTTATGTGTATAATTTTAACTTCTAATGAAGTTCAAAGTAGGTTCAGCAGCTTCACTTATTATGTGATATGTTACTTTGAAGGTTTTCTTGAATGTGTCATCTGCCCATGGGTGGTATGAATCTCTTATATTGTGACAGTGGCGCAAATTGCCATCGAGCATTATCTGGCTGGCCCGGCACAGCTATTGTTTTGCATGAAAAACTCAGTAGCTGCTTAACAAAGCCTATTATTTCACTTTCCTCCATTCCAGTAAAATCAGGGAGCTTCGTTTATGCAATATCTTGTAGCCTCAGTCTGGCCTATAAGGGGTCAACAAGTATCCAGAATGTCAAGAGAATAGAAAAATAAAGAATAACACCATTAGTAAAATGTACAGTACAGTTGATAGTGGATAATGCAGAATGCAGCACTGTTGTGACTTAGTGATTCTCTTGTGATTCATTTTTGCAGATCACGACAAACACTTATACTAAGTGTTTGTCGTTAGTAATTTGAGTATCTTAGTAGAAAATAGTGTATTTAGCAGAAATCAGGTTTTCACTTGTTACAATATTGTACTTAATCTCTTCTATGGCTCCAATGTGAGATTTCCAGGATTGTTTTTTAATTGCTTAATTTGTTTCATATGGTGTTTACTAAAACCTTCATGCCCAAGGTTACGGGTTCAAACCCGGTGGAGGACGATGGATTTTTTCCTTAGCATGGCTTCCTTTGGAAGGGAAATAAAGCCGTTGGTCCTGTGCCAAACGTGATAGAGAGGCCTTTGAGCAAAATTAAGCTGTCTTTCACACCCAACTTAGAATGGGACGCTGAGAACCACAGCAGAAAAAGAGCGTCCATAAATAACACGACATTTATATTTACATTTTTTTTTATTAAAACCTTTGACCATTGCTGCATAAAATGTGTGCTGATATACTTTCATATTGATTTGGGAGAGTGTTGATTAATCTCTTTATTAAGCTATTGAAAACTGCAAGTAGATGTGATCTTGTATTGAAGTACTTTTTCCCTGCGCAATTATTGTATACAGGGGATGGATGGTCATAAAAATGGAATAGTAATATTTGCTCTAACACTGAAATCCAAAGATCTATTGTATTCTCCATCATTTCTAGTTAAGTAGAAAGCACCTTTAACAAGGAGTTGTAGACTATTACTAGACTTTTACCTGGGAGATCTTCTGAACCAGTCACTCCCAGGTATATGTATATATATCTTTGTCTGGCTAATGCCTTGCAGTCAAAGATCATGTGAGGGGTAGTTTCTTCCATAACTTACAAATTGGGTTTTTATCTTTATAGATACCCATGGTAGGTGTTTCTTTAATCTGCAGTGACCTGTAAATAGGTCTGTGTATAGGGGACACAGTATATGAGAGGTTACTGATGTGATACTTTAGCATAAGGGGTTATGGGAATAAGTCACTAGAATTGGGTGATATTCTGGTTGATAGGTTTCATTCTCCCACATGTGCTGTTAATCTACTGGGAAGTATTTTATATGTTACATTGGCGCTCTTGTTTATTATTGATATGGATAAACAGGATATGAATATTTGCAGGTGTTTGGACTTTGCATTCCAACCATTTAGATGCCAACTGAAGCCCTGATTATATTATATTTTATATATTTTTATATTGATATATATAAGTGATGCTGATTATACAGCCATTTATTTACTTAATCATTATTAGGTTAGGTTATTAGGCTATTAGGTTATTTTTAATTCTTACTTTTGTAGTAACTAATATAATTGTTTTTGCCATTTTTTGTGTAAGCCTTTGTTTGTGTGAGGTTTTATTTTTAAAGGAAGAACTGTCTAAAAGAAAACCTGAAATTTAATTGTGTGGTTTAGGTAAAGTGTGCCGAAATCATATTAAAACATAACTTGGTATAAGTTGCTCTTCATACAATTGCAATGCAATAATTGCATACATTACACATGTATAAATTATGTTCATACTACAGTTCAGGGCTTAATTCAACATTTAAGAGCACTCAGATTATTGGTTTTATGTAATCAATGCGTGTGGTGGATAGGACCAAGCTCTTTGCAATCATCTATTAGATTATTTTCAACTTAAATATAATAATGACCAGAAATGTGGCAATAGTCCATAATACCAGCAGAATACAGAAGAATCTCTTATGCATAGGTTTTCTGGTGATTGCTCTGCTTATGTAATATATCACCGGACAATATTAGTGACTGACGTTAGAACACTGACATCTGGCATCAAATATGTATACTTTTGTAACCTTTCTTGTGTTTGCTAAATGATGGGTTTCTATGAATTCCAAATATGAGTTTTTTGTTGTGCTTAATGATTTTCCAGGTCCAGTAAGATAAATATCCATCATTTTTAGCAGTTTCACAGTGTTCAGTTGACAAACTGTAATCCATTGAATATGTAGGTTGTTGTCATCCCTGTTTTGTTACTAGCTCCTTTATTACTTTCTCACTTGATTTTGTTCCCCCAAGAGTAGGAGCCATTCCTCCTCCTGCCAAACATTTCTCATGTCTTTCCTATTTAGTTTGCAAATTTCTTATTTCTGGCGGTGGATTTCAGTAATCATTTAAATATTTTTCATGTCTGATATACCTAAATATTTCTTCCAATTATGCATATCATAGTACAGTGAAATTAACCATTTTAAAGCTTCATGTAATATAAAATGCATCTTATGGGAACATTTTCCACACACCTCAGGAATTATTTAAGAATCCTTGATCTGAATAAATGCAATAAGCAAGCAATGTGCTTGACAGTGCTTTTCCTTTCTGTACCATTATATGTTAAGCAATGCAAATGTATCCTCTTGCATGTTTCTTCAACAGTGCTTTTAACAAAAGCAGTTTTGCTATATTGGTCTGCCAGCATAAATTTGATGAAGGATGGAGAAAAATGATTTAGCTATTTTAAATTTAGGTATATTATCAAGGGAAATATTATTTTTCCCTTTGCACCATTTTAGGATATATTTTAGAAATATAACAAAAAGTTCTTGCCTTATGAACATCTGAAAAGTGACTTCTTGGCAATGTTGCTAACCATGATTACAGATAAATCTTGTGAAATGTACTTTACATGTATCTAAAAACTTGCTTCATTCATTCCAAAAGAATTAAAGCATAGCTAAATTGTTGCTTACTTCCTCCTAAGAGTATACTTACTAATTTATTGCTGTAATACTGTGTTTTGAAATGTTAGCAGCATAAAAGCCTATGTAGGTTTAGAAACAAAACATATCTGAAGAAAATGAATTACTAACACTTGACATTGACTAAAGTTTATTGAAAAGTAATACTTAATCTAGATGGAATGTTATATTTGCATATAAAACAACAGAACATTTTTTAAAAGAGGGAACTAAATACTAATGATTGGGAATATTCGGATAAGTATAATAGTTTCCTTTTGATGAACACCTATTCAAAAACTAAAACAGAAGATTATTAATTGCATAATTTTTAAAGTAAAAATGCTTGGTAATTTATAAAAAAATGTATGTGAAACTATATATTTCTGCACCCATATTAATAGAAAAGTATTTTCTAAACCTGCAGAAATAGTAATTTCAAAAGTAATATTTAGAGTAATTCATACAGAAGATACGAAACATACATAGTGGTTATTCATTTGCTACCAGCATCCATTAGAAATTTATATCCTTTGGCCAAAAAAAAATAAATAAATAAATAAATTTTGAGCCAAACTGTAATATACTTGAAATGCATTTCTGCTGATCCATCATATTAGCTAAATAAGTAAATCTTATATAGTTGACTGATCTGTACTCCAGTTAATTTTACCATTTAATTAATATGATACATCAGCAGAATGTCCAAAGAATTATGAGAAGCAGCAGATTGCTTCCATAATTAGCTGAGTGCAGATTTATTCATTATAAGACTAAATTGACACCTATTAATTCATCTGATCCCTTCTAGAAGGTATTCATTGCTAGGAAATATCGCCATAAGTAGTATCACACTAGACATGGAAAACAGAGTCATGAAGTGGAAGTATACATATTATAGCTTTGCAATGGGCACTGTATTATACAAAATTTGTGCTTTTAATCTCGGTAAAATGAGTCAGAATAGGTAAAAATAAATAATGTTGAATTATAAATTTGCCAGCGCCTGAGAAAAAGGGTATACTTCAACAACTGTGTTTTACAGATGTATTATTTGCTCGAAATCAAGGCAAGGAAAGTCCAGTCTTGGTTATGGACTGCATTCAATTAAAACACTGATAGTTAAATAAACCTTGGTGGCAGTAAAGTTACTGAAATCTGAAACAGCTTGCTGAAAAATTACATTTTATGGACTTGCATCCCTTTCCCCTGACATCTTGAATTGTAAGCTGATTATGTACATGGCCCCCGTAATATGTAACATGAATATCGCTTAACAAATAGAAAAAAACAAAACAAATGCCAAGTGTTTCAAATCTTATAGGAGGAAGAACCCTTCCTAATTGTGACAGGAAAATATTTTCATGAGTCGCATATGGGGCATGGGGGGCCAAACCTCAGAATTTTAAATAAAATCATATTAAATAAAAAATAAAAGAATTTGAGTCGGTTTTTGTAACACAAACATCACTTATTTTTACTTACTGGGGACCAGTTTTGGGTAACAGTTGTTCCCATTTTCAACCCTTAATTTTTTTTACACACACACACACACACACACCAATGCACACACGCACACAAAAAACTAAGCACTTTTAATAAAAGATGTTTTTTCTAAAATAAATTGTTGAGCTGTTATAGCATGTTACCACTAAAGTGTACAATTGCAAAAATAGTACCAAATGAATAAGAAAGTCAATAAATACCCAGGTGATCACTCTAAATTACTTTATTACATTTTCAGAACACCCTCCATTAACATCTAAACACTAGGCAATTCTTTTGGAAATATTTTCTCTAACTGTTATCATATAAGGATTAATGGTGAGACAAGCTACATGTATTTGGAATTTAATATTCTCTTTAGTTATAGGTGCTGTAAACATGACTATTTGTATCCCCATAAAAATCAATTCTAAGGGTGTTATGTCAGGTGAACAAGGAGGCTATGTGATAGGTCCAGCATGTCCAATCCATCTATCACCAAAATTCTTGTTTAGCAGTTGATATGTGTATATTGAAAAATTGGTGACACCATCCTATTGATACCCTATTTCTGTTCTCACATTGAAGGACTTGTTTTCAACAAGGAAAGTGATTCAAGGATGAGAAAATGGCAGTATGATTCACCAGTAAGGGCTAATGACAAGGTGAACATCCATGGCAAACATTTAAGTATCAACAATACTGAAAAGGCACAATTCTCATCCATTTTGGTGCTTATGCATGTTAACAAGTCCAGTGCTTTGAGAATGTTACTTCATCCAAAAATAATGTTTGCCAAGAATGAACCATTCTCTGCAATAGCATTGTATAACACACAAAAAAAAAAACAGGTAACTAAAAATTCTGTGCAAGTTCTTGGCAAAAATGTTAGGATAGTATGGTGCTGTTTTAGTATCCACTGCACTGAAGTACAGCCAGTCTTACTGCCTTTGGGCAATTCATGTTGACTTACTTGTGGCATTTCTTCTCCATTGAATAGCAAAAAGAATACAAACAGATACTCCAAACAGCTACCAACAACGGGTTTCCAAAAAAGTGCAGTAGACAAGAGAATACATAAATACAATAAACTGAATCACATAACACACACAACCAGCCTACAGAACCCCAGTGACCAACCTCAATTCAGAAAATTCACCTATCATCCTTGGGCACACAACAAACTTCAGAAAATATTCAGGAATTATAACATCACCTTAGCTCCAAAAAACAACTACAGCATTCAGAAACTGCTGTGCAGAAATTTAAAAGATCCTATACCTGCAGACAAAAAACCGGGAATTTATGAAATTAAATGCTCAGACTGTAATCTGGTGTATATTGGAAGGACAAAGAGAAGTTTGGAGACCAGATTAAAGGCACACATGAGAAACCAAAAATACAAACAAATAGAAAAATCAGCAGTTGCCCATCATTTTTGGACATCAGGACACGAAATCACACCGAATATAAAATTATTAAAACCAGCTTATAAACCCACAGAATTAGATGTCTGGGAGAAGATCTACATCATGAAGAAAAAGAGCTGTATCATGAAATTTGATTTGTCACCATACAGCAACCTCTGGAAGTTCATAGATCCAGCAACAGATGCCTCAACAATTAATACACCACCACTCCCATCGTTGACGCCAACGATGAAAGATTAAGTCGGAATTAAGGGTTGAAAATGGGAACAACTGTTACCCAAAACCGGTCCCCAGTAAGTAAACATAAGTGATGTTTGTGTTACAAAAACTGATTCAAATTCCTTTATGTTTTATTTAATCACATCACTGTCACAAGCTTCTATGCATATTTGCAAGTTTTGAATTGAAGAATTAAATAGTTTATTGAGGAAAACCAGAATATAAAAAGCAAACTTATAGTTTCATTTAAAATTCTGAGATTGATTCCTCTCTCTCTGTCCCATGAGCAACCCTGTGAAAATATTTTCCATATCACAGTTTGGAAACCACCTTCTTACAAGATTCGGAATTATTGGCAATGAGTTTTTTATATTCAAGATACTCTGTAATAATTTGGGTCATCCTGTATACTGTGTTTTAAATCATAATATGAATAATTTTGTTACTCGTGTTCAAAATTTTATTGTCAATTTGCTAAAATACTTTATGGTTATGTTAGAGAAGATTAAGTTTTAAGAAAGTAACTATTTGGGAGCTCTAAACAAAACACTGCACAGAAAATGATTGTAAAAATTTATTAAATAGATTTTTTTATAGTGGTTGAGAGTTCCGTTACACAGGTATAATTTAAAGATTGTTAACAGTGATATTTAAATATTCTAAATCGGATTAATGCATTCTAAAATCAATGTTTTGTATCTTATCTTTTTTTTATGTACATATATAGTATAGTAAGGGCCTTTGTTCCTAACAACGATTAAAAAAAAAAAAAAAAAGTACACGAAACACCAAAATAAATGGTGGGAACAAAAAAGGCGTTTTTTAACTGCCCAACTTGTACTTTGAAAAACTGCCTAGAGAATTGCTGTGTTACTCCCCAAAAAAAAGTTAAATTTATTATTTACACACTCTGTGTTGTATCATATAGGCTTCAGAAACATGATTAAAAACCAAACCTAGCAAATTATAATTGTCAACCTGCATCCACTGAAGACCGCTGTCCTCCATCTCTGAATGCCATCTACATCTTCAGAATGTCAATAGCTATTGTAATGAATATCAATTTTGAAATACCATATATTACTGAAAGTTAATAAGGCAGTGTTTTATTGTTTATAAAAATATATCGTGCAGTTGTTTTTGATTAAGCCATGATTGAGACATTATCTTCCAAAGTTGAATGTTTTCAGATAGTCTAGTCATGAAGGACTGTTTTGGTGCCAAAGTTAACCATTTTTGCACCTCTAAACATAAGTAAATTGTGTATAAAACTTCTAGAACTTGAGCACATAGAACGTGTTTAAGTAATTATATGTTATTTTGTAACCATATTCTGTGGTTTTAGAGACACTTTACAAGCAATAATGCTTTTGAAAGCGTAAGATAAGCATACGCTCTTATTTGTATTTGCAAATCCCCTCCCCCACGTTTAAAGATGTAATGTCACAGCTTAAGAGGAAATTATTTCCATTATATAATATTTCATAACATTTTATTTACAATAAAACCGTTTTGTTGAAATGCAGTGGTAATGTAATAAAACTTAGCTGTAAGTTGAGCACTGAATAAGTAACAAATTTTGTAAGCAAGAAAGGTGATGTGTGCAAAATCCTAGCCTATCCTTTAGCAATGTGTAACAGATGGAGAAATAATAAAACTGCTTTGTTGTAAAAAAATTATTTGTTTCATCCAGATTTTTAATCCCAAATAATTAAGTGTTATGACTAGGGCTTGAATAGTTATGCATTAAAAAATGTAAAATATGTATGTAATTATGCAGTTTAAAACAGCGATATATGCATTAACAACCTAGATAATATATGCTATCAAAATCTCTCAAAAATGGTGAAATAACTTTTAAAAATTTACGTTGTGAGTTCATTTAATATTCGTTATATTGGAAAATTCAGGTTAACATAATCCACCAAAATAATAAATTAATGTACACCGAATTTGTGGACTGAACAGCTCCTGCTGAAGTGAACTTAATTCTTCCCATTGCATTGTATAACTGTATCCATTTTAAGGTTTGAAAGCAGAAACAATTCTTTGTTACTTCTGAGAATATTTGTACTGAGAAAAACAACATTCAGCAACAACAAACATTATAAGTGCATATTTAAACTTCACAATTTCTTCCAGTGACAATGTTTCTTCAATGTCCAACAATTTGCTCTCCATTTTACCAGAGATTATATTTGCAATATGTTGTAATGTATGACACCCTGGATTTTTTGTAGTGCATATTCAAATTTTTCAACTACTTTTTTTGCTATTTGACCTGGCGCAGATTTTAGCTTTAGTGAGAGACTTCTTATTAAAGTTAAATTTGTGACAAGTGGTATGTCATTTTGTTCGAGCACTGTGATGGCTTTTGAAATGTAACTTAATGTAAATTAATTCCTCCTTTATCCCATCCCTACATATCCCTTTGCTTCAACAATGCTTTCTGCTTTGTTTTCATTTAGTTGGTGAAGTATGTTCTCGATAATGTCAAAATTGTTACAATAATATATGGCAGCCTGTAACCAGGTCCCCCATCTCGTAATGATTGGTTCAGAAGGAAGTGGAATTCCTGGAGCCAACTGTTTAAATGAACTGATTGTACTCAGATATTTAAGGAAAATCTTTTTTATGCTTGATATTAAACTATTAACAGTAGGAAAATTTACAGTTTCACTCAGGTGATGCATTGCATGCGCCAAGCATGTTACATGAACTATAAAGCAGTTTTAACCCTCCCTCCTGAATTAACTATATATGGGGCTGTGTCAGATAAAAACAAAACTACGTTTTCATACCTAATTCCCTCTGGCCATAATAGCAACATTGCATTATTGAATATTTTTGCAATTGTTGAATGATTTGTCATTGCTATTTCTTCCACTGTTAAAAGATAAGCCTTTGATAGTCCATTTTCACCGAGCGTGCAGACAATTACATTACATATAGATCGTTTACATGCATCTGGAGTTTCATCCCTGCAAACCCAGATTAGATTATCCTTAATAGAATCACAAATTTCTTGTATTGTTTTTTCATAAAGTAATGTAACATAATGTTTGCGAAGGGTAGACTCGTATGGTATAGCCTGTTTTATATACTTTTCTAAGAAAACACATGATTTATAGAGCGGAATGTCAGCACAAGCGAAAGCTTCACATAGGTCCTTATTAAAGATTGACAACTGGTGGCCTGAAGTTGAACAAGTTGCTTCACTTGGGATAGGTACCCATATTGACATTTAACATTGACTGTTTAGCACTTTTTTTAGTGAAACATTTGTTGTTTTGCTATTTTTAAATGTTGCCTCACTTGGAAACGAGTGTCTGCACTTATACGCCTTTCACACGTAACAAAATAAAATTAGTTCATTTGTAGTAAGCACACCTTCGTTTTCGCTTACAAATATATTTAGTTATGTAGTTAAACTCGATTTCACTGGTGACATTTTATCTGCTATAACTAGAGAACACTGGAGGTTAACCAATCACTCTATATACACAAACAAAACTAAAATGCATTTGTATTATCGTCCCATTTAATAATTTTACATCAACAGTTCTTTGATATAATACTTGCCGCATTAACAATTGTAAATGCAATACCTACTGCTTGCTGTTTATTGTCTCAGCCTTTATTTTCTTTTGTTTTATTAATTTGTTTTGAAATGCATAGTCAATTACATATTAAATATTTTCCTGTGAAAATCGAAAATATGTATAATTGTAATGACATTCTCTAAATATTATGCAATTACTAAAAAATCAAAAATATGCAAAACCATTAACAATAAAATTTACATTTTCAGACTTGGGAAACATTGTTTCATGTATATTCAACATTATTTGCATGTTTTAACAAAATAAAAAAAAAGTTACTATGTAAGTATCCTAGCCCTAGTTATGACTATTGATCTGTTTTGTTTGTAAATCTCAACTTTTAACAGATGTATGGGTGGAAGATAGCTAACAAAAGAGAAAGAGAGCAATATCCACTTAACTGAGGCCCCCTAGAATATGATACAGGCTGACTACATCCACAGCAGGGATTGTAGAGAATATAGTGAGAAACCAAAAATTTCAATGTGTTACATTCACATTACTTTCTCTGCTCTATTGCTTATTAGTGAGTATACAAATTATTGTTACAAAAGTTTATTTTTTATCTATTTCAGTTTGTGATAAATCTTAAAAGAAATAGCTACTTGCACATTCTGTTAATAGTTGCAAAGGGAAGCATGGAAGTCAAATATTTCAAACTGAGTGCTGTATACTGGTATTAAAATTTCATACTCTTTCCATGACTATCAAGAAACACCTGACAATTGACAGGGCTTTAAATGAATCTTTTAAGTCTTGTATGATTCGAACCATTAATGGATATTTTGGAAATAGCTTATTAACTCTTTGTTTTGAAGATATGTACATTTTTTGTGTAGTATAATTTTTACTGTCAACATTTAACAGTTGTGTAATAAATGCATTTTATTTTTGCCATTGCAATATATTTAATCAAAATCATTAGAGCCATTTTGCAAAACTTCCATATGAAGGGTATTTTCTGGTGTGTGGTGTTTCCTTTGAAGCTCAGTACATTCTACAAATATTTGTTTATTCATTCAGGTGACCTCAAAACATATTTTTTATGAAATTTCTATTTTGAATTTATGGGTGGAATGCAATAATGCCTCTGCCTACAATGTACATGGTATAGAAAGTAAAAAACAAATGGACATAAAGTCAGCAGAGGTGAGGAAACCCAATAAGAGAATATACAAAATAATCTACAATTTACATTAATTGTAGAGCAATGTGATGTTCCTGCCCCTGACCCCCCCCCCCCCCCTGGACACTGGCCATATGCTCTTTCTCTCTCCTGCCGCTTATAATTTTCTTCCTTTGTCAAGAAAGTCTGAAACTTGCTGGTGACGTCACGAACAAACTCTGCTCTGATTGGCCTAACAAGTGTGCTGAGAGGGATAGGAAGGCTTAGCTGGAGATTGGCCTAATATGATTGATCATGGGGAAGGTAAAGGCAGGATGGGAATTTGGTGTGGGAGCACAATAGAATGTTCTGGTAAGAGTACATGGTTTTGGTTGATCATGGGGAAGGAGAAGGCAGCATGGGAATTTGGTGTGGAAGCTGCAATAGAATGTTCTGGTAACAGAACACAGCTTTGGTTGATCATGGGGAAGGACAAGACAGGATAGGAATTTGGTGTGGGAGCACAATAGAATGTTCTGCTAAGACCACATGGTTATTGTTGATCATGGGGAAGGAAAAGGCAGGATGGGAATTTGGTGTCGGAGCACAATAGAATGTTCTCATAAGAGCATGTGGTTTTGGTTGATCATGGGGAAGGAGAAGGCAGGATGGGAATTTGGTGTAGGAGCACAATAGAAAGTTCTGGTAAGAGCACATGGTTTTTGTTGATCATGGGGAAGGAAAAGGCAGGATGGGAATTTGGTGAAGGTGCTGCAATAGAATGTTTTGGTAAGAGCATGTGGTTTTGGTTGATCATGGGGAAGGAGAAGGCAGGATGGGAATTTGGTGTAGGATCCACAATAGAACGTTCTGGTAAGAGCACACAACTTTGGTTGATCATGGGGAAGGAGAAGGCAGGATGGGAATTTGGTGTGGAAGCTGCAATAGAATGTTCTGGTAAGAGCACATGGTTTTGGTTGATCAAGGGGAAGAAGAAGGCAGGATGGAAATTTGGTGTGGAAGCTGCAATAGAATGTTCTGGTAAGAGCACATGGTTTTGGTTGATTAAGGGGAAGGAAATTGCAGGATGGCAATTTGGTGTGGGAGCTGCAATAGAATGTTCTGGTAAGAGCACATGGGGTTTGGTCGATCATGGGGAAGGAGAAGGCAGGATGGAAATTTGGTGTGGGAGCACAATAGAATGTTCTGGTAAGAGCATGTGGTTTTGGTTGATCATGGGGAAGGAGAAGGCAGGATAGGAATTTGGTGTGAGAGCACAATAAAATGTTCTGGTAAGAGCACACAGTTTTGGCTGATCGTGAGGAAGGATAGGCAGGATGGGAATTTGGTGTGGGAGCTGCAATAGAATGTTCTGGTAAGAGCACACTGTTCTGGTTGATCATGGGGAAGGAGAAAGCAGGATAGGAATTTGATGACGAAGCTGCAGAAGAATGTTCTGGTAAGAGCACAGAGTTTTGGTTGATCATGAGGAAAGAGAAGACAGGATGGGAATTTGTGTGGGAGCACAATAGAATGTTCTGGTAAGAGCACACAGTTTTGTTTGATCATGGGGAAAGAGTGGGCAGGATGGGAATTTGGTGTGGGAGCTGCAATAGAATGTTCTGGTAAGATCAGATGGTTTTGGCCTAAAAGCCTTAATTTTCTGCAAATTCTATAGTGCCTGCTTGCTTCTGATGATAAATTTACTGCAACATAAATACTGGGGTTACTTTGTGTTACCTGGAGTTAGAATTTGACGATGGTGTTCCAGCAATTCTGGGATAATACCAAATTCTTCCTCTAATGGTGTATTTATGGGAAATAAAGCATGGTCTTTGCTGGCATTTCTTTATTGTGTTACCAGGAATTAAGTTCAGGTATTATATGCTGTGTGCATATCAGGTTCAAAATTTGCCTTTGTGGCAGAACTTTGTCCTGGGTTGTGTGAGGAGAGAGACGAGTTTTGGTGCTATGAGGTAATTGTATGTTAGATGGGATGCGATGCATATATTTGGAAATTGTAGGGTGTAATTGTGAGATCTTTTGTTGTGCAATTGTATAGCGAGCACAGTTGGGTATAGTTTTAGGGAATAATTTTTCATGTAAAGTGTTAAAAGAGCAGTCAAAAACAGGAATCTACTATTTCTACTACTAAATTTACAATTTCTTTTCTGCCAGGTTAAGTTTATTCGATTTTATCTGCTTTGAGTTACTCTCATTGCACTGTATGCTTGGGTCACAGAATTTGTGGAGTTGGCTCCAGGCAGGATTCGAGTGATATGTTATTTTATATATTGTGTAAGTACTTAGACATATAGGTATTTAAGTCCAGATTAAAATTCTTTAAACTCCATGTGAGTAATCTTCCGTCTGTTAGAAACCTCATTATTTCGTTCTTGGGTACATAAATTGCCTTATGTAAATGTTTAATGTCAATGGGTCTTTATTTTGTAGCTTTTGTTTTAGGGTGATCACGGGCTCGATCTGTTAGTATTTTCAGTTGTTTTTTTAATTTTTTTTTTTTTTTTTTTTTTTTTATTAATGCAAATACAGGTTATTCTTGGTTTAGGGATTACAACTAAGTGTTTGTGAAGAATTAGTGAAGAGTTATAAATTTCTCTAAGTGCAAATACAAGTTTGATTCACTAGTGAGTTTGGTTTTTCTTGGGAAATAGAGCCAATTTGCAAAGGCTTGATAATAACCCAAAGTAAGTGCTTGAAATTGGCTACTGATTTATAGAAATAATTTTTGTAAAATGTGTATGTAAGCTCGACGTTTTAGTGAACTGTGTTTTCTGAAAATATAGTACATATATTCCAGATTTTGATTATAGTTAAGCTTTGTGTTATTGTTTTTCTAAAGTAAATCCAAATTGGATTCTCATGTGAATTTTTCAAACTGATTTCAGGTATCGATTTCTGTTAGGCTTTATTAGCAGTAAGCTCTTATTTGCTTTTCTAGAGAAAATACAAATTGATTTCTTAGGTGAGCTTCACATTTTGGAAAACATAGTAGATTCCAGATTTTGATTACAGTTAAGTTTTATGATCAGTAAACTGTTGCTTGCTGTTCTAAGGTACATCCATTTTGGATGTACCTTAGAACATTTTTGGAAACTAGTAGATTCCAAGTTATGATTACAGTGAGGTTTTCTCATGTGTAAACTATCGCTTGTTTTTTTGTAAATCCAAATTGGAGTTCTGGAGTGACCTTTGGCTAGAAACCTTGATTAAACTTTCATTATTTATAAACAGGGAAAGCTAATTGTATAATAATGCTTCTTCTCTGTGGGGAAGTCTAGCCTGAGATATTGCAATTCTGTTTGAGGTCTGTATGTGTAATTTAAAGCTTTTGGAAATGCACATGTTAAACAAATCATGGAGAACATGTTGTTCTCAGTGGTATCCAGATCTAAGAGGCAATTGGAAACATGTCCTAAAACTCGTATGGCAAACTATTGTGAGTGTATTAAAGTTGGCAAGCTGGTGATTGGTTGTTCTTAGAAATTTATTCTTCTGGTAATCTCCTGACCCTACCCAGGTATTTTTGGCAGAAGTGGGACTGCTCCTTAAATGGATGTTGGAATTGCTTTCATTTGGTTTGTCTGACACTGCTAGTGGGCATTGCAGTAGAAAGTTTGAAAAATATATGAGATGTCCATTGCAAAACGGGCAAATGTCACAATTGTGTAAAAACTGAGATGAATATGCATTATGGCATTTCAAATAGAATAATAGTAGAATAGCAAAACCTTTAATGCACTGGTCTTTCACAGACTGAAGTTTAAATATTTAACTCCTAACACAAAATAGGAGAATGTCCAAGAGACACAATCCAAGAAAAGGGAATATCTTGTCCTGTGTTTGCTATACTGCATTAAACAATAGCATTGCTTTGTTTTACAGCTACAGGGGAGATTGTTACTGCATGAGCAGCTTTATCAAAGTAGTGACATGTCATCACATTTTTGTGATGCTATGAACAGCTCATGAATAGCAGTAACATTATTGATTTCTGAATCAGATTTATTACCAATTTCAAGGAAAAGCTCAATGATTTGCACACCTCTTTCTTCTAGATATATAGAGAATATTAGAAGAAGTCTAGAAAATAAGTTGGAAGTACTGAGTGATGTTCTGTAATGACCAATCAGCCAAGAGAGCTGGAGTTGGTACTGCTGTGAAGTCTGTTGTTGGCTGTGGAGATATATGGGGCACTGTGCCAGATCCATAAAATGCCCAAAGCTGTTACAGACGGTGCAGTGTAGCAATTCCTCAGCAAGTGTGCTGTGTATTTAGCAGAGTTGTGCCATATTAATGGCACCTAGTGGAGCTGTGCAGGTTGAGTCATGGACGAGTGCATAGCAGTGTGGCAGGATACCTGGCGATCCACTAACCTAATCTCGATATGCAAGTGCCTCCATAACAAGGGCAAACATGCCCTCAAAGCTGCGTATTCTGCAGAGTCTGCTTATGGGCATTGATGGTCCTCTTCATGTTGAGATGTGAGTGGCCCTCATTGCTTAGGTCCTATGCTGTGCTGAGTAGACACCATGTAGGAACATCCCAAGGGACACCAGTGATGGAGGTACAGGTGGTGCAGATGACAGAGGAACTAGAAGTCCTATGGCAAAGGCAGGCAGGATACTCAGCGGATGCTGTGGCAGTCTCAGCAACAATCAAGGCATAATTATCCTTGAGTGGCATTGGCAGTGTAGCAGCCCGTTCAGCAGGTGTGGTGGGAGTGGCACAGGCAGCTGAAGTATTGGAGTATGCCAAAGTGTCAGCCAAGGTATAAAATGGCAGGACTGTGGACCCCTCGGAAGATTCCTTGGCAATAGCACAGTTGAGTGAAAGCTTGGCGTTCCAGCATTGTGTCTTCTTCCTCATCATCTGTAACACTCTGACATTCTATGATCATTCACAACACTTTATATATCCTAAGAGTGGCCTAGGAAGCAGGATAGGATATTATGATATTGATTGTATTCCTTTGTTTTAACATAATATTAGAATAAATTCACATTTTGTATGAAAGCTACCACTCAGCATTTTTGTATTATGGACAAAAAGTTTTGAATAAAAAATGGTACTACTTTCAACTTGTGAAAAATACTATGCAGCGTACTGGAAGAATTAAATTTTATTAAGTTTAGTGGGATGGAGCTAGGCAACTGCTGTTGATAATAATTAAACATTTTCAGGTCAATTGCACTTCACCCAAACTTCTGTCAATCCAGATGATGATGAAGTTCTTTTAGTAAAGATCACTGAAAGCTTGTTGGACAACCTTAAAGTCAATCAACTGCAAATCAGGGAAATCTAGTGCAATAAAGTTTTAAATCTTCAAGTTATTATTACTGTTGAAGACCAAGATACCATGGACACTAGCCGCCGAAGCTTACACAAGAAATCTCATTACCTGAATATGACAATAAGCAGACTTATTCACTGGTAGGAGCATCTAATAATATGTAAGACGGCATAGAGCATTTCATTTTCTGCATCCTTGCTAACTCAGTGAATGACAAACTAGCCCTCAGCAGGGCTTTAGCAGAGAAATATTTTCTGGGAGTAGGGGGGGAGAGCCAGGTTTTACATATACTAGTGAATATTTATTAATCTTATAAGAAACACTCCTTGGGCACAGGTCCCACATGATTAATAAATAAAAAATATGCAATGCTAGTTATTGAGAGTGATTTTAAACAAAAAAACTTTTTAACATGTTGAAATTATGAGTGGGTTGATCACACTTTAGTTTCACTTAGAGCATGTTTCAAGATGTCTCCATCAGCTGTATGTGAACTGGTGTCTTGGATCTCCTACTTTAATGTTTATTGTATTGCCATTTAGCAGTAATAGTAAAAACCTCACTATGTTTTCAATCAGTGGAATTTTAAAATGTATTATTCTGAGTGCATGAGGAATTTTTTTCTAATGAGAGTTCTGCTGGTTTTGTCAATTTTAAAAGCTTTATTTCCTTTTTAATATTGTGTTCTGTTGACTAAAATTGGTGACCTACTGTATATTTGTTTATTTACCTAAGTTTTAAATTTCTTGGGAGTTCCTTTATTCTGATTTGTTCTCTTGGTTTTTTCTATTCATATTTGCAGTTTCACAAATGCAAAACTTTTCTGCACATACTATGCACATAGTGTAAAGAGCCCCCTAAATCCAAAAAAGCATTTTTAGAAAAAGGTCAGTGTGTGTGTGTGTGCATGCATGCGTGTCAAAAACAAAAATATTGTTAAATACCACACTTGGCATTTATGTTTGATAACTTCCAAGGATACAACAAAGATTTTCAAGAAAATCCCCCCTTCCCAAACTACCTGGAATATTTTTCGAAAATTTTGATTTTCTCAAAAATGGCTCAAACGATTTTTATTAAAATACCTTATAAGATATTTTTATAACAAATAAAATGTGTCTCATAAATTTTTAGAGAATAGCCTCTGAAGACCACTTCATTCTGGATGACTTTTATATAACTGGCAAACCGTAAGAGATATAAAAAAAAGTTTACTGCACAAAAAATTTAGATCTCATTGAAACACACAATTTATGTCATATACATTTTTGTTGTAGAGTTAACCGTTTTCAAGATATTCTGGATTATTGATTTTAATTTAAGCCACAAAACTTTCTCATATGGGAAGATATCTTTCTTATGGCAAGCAAAGAGATTGGAATTTCAATTGTTTCACATAGTGACCAGGTTTAAAGAACAAAACTCGCTGTAGCCTACACATTTTATATTTCCCTTACTTACAAGGAAGCTAATAATAAGGCTAATTCTAATATTAATATAAAAAAAATAGTTGCAACAAATCTTCACTTATCTTTTGGAATCCTTGCTTTGGACTAGTTTCGCAGTTTATTTACACTCAGTATAAATAAACAACATCAAAAACCAGACCAAAACTGAGACCAAAGGAAATTTATGTTGATAATGCAATAAATTGATTGCGAAACTAGTCCAAAGCAAGGATTCCAAAAGATAAGTGAAGATTTGTTGCAACTATTATTTTTATATTAATATTTGTGTTATTACTTCACTGTTACTAGCTTCTTTTTACATTTATAAGGCTAATTCTGCTTATGTTTATCTTGATTAGCATGATGTTAATAACAGATTAATGTTTTGAATAAAAGTTTTGTTCACTGAACAGCTAGAGGACCATGTGTATGGAACAGGTTAGATTTTTCCCTTCTACTTACGAGGAAGCAAGTAATAAGGACAATTTCTGCTAATGTTTATCTGGATTATCATGATGTAGATAGAAGAATAAGCTTTTTAACAATAATTTGTTACAAAGACGTAGAGAAAGTCACGTGAATGGGATACATCAAATTTTTAGAAAAAGGTTCATGTGTCTGTGAACTGCATAGCTCAAAAACTAAAAGGCTGTTAAATACAAAACTTGGTATTTAACTTTATTATCTTCCAAGGAAGCAACACAAAGACTTAAAATCCCCCCACCCCAAACTGCCCTTTACATGGAAAAATGTTTGAACGTTTTGTTTTTCTCAAAAATGGCTCTAACAATTTTGATTAAAATACAGTATATATTAAAGTTATTCACAACACAAATAAAATGTATATTTTGAATTTTCTGGTTATAATCTGTGAAGAGCTCATTCTTAAGAGCTGCCATGGTTTTGCCCACATAGAATGCAGCCATTTACATACAGGCCTATGATCACGTTTCCATCTCCTATCCCATACATGCATCTTCAGGTCCTCTACCAGCTTGAGGTCTATGAACCTGTCTCAGTTGCGCTTGTCTTGCTGCAAGACATTCAAGCTCTTCAAGGAGCACACACATGTTTCTGGGTCCTTCCAGCTGTTCCATATATAAATGACGTCGTTCAATGCACTCATTGAGGTAGACCAATTCTACAGCTAAGTGTTCTATTGTCCATCTTAATTTAGTGGATAGAACTACCATCACCAGTTGAGTTCTCCTCTGGATTATGGGACTGAAGTCTCTTAATAGTTCACTCCAGATAACTGGGTGGGCATCCTTTGCCATGAGATGTACCTTGTACTTTGCTACTTGTTTCTCTTCAGTTTAAATATCCATTTGCAGTCGATTACTTTCCTCACTAACTCCCAAGTTTCGTTTCCTAGACTGCTCATCTCCTCTTCTATGGCCTCTGCTCATTGGGAGCATCTCCTTTTGATATGGCTGGTTGGTGAGTATCAGAATCACCTATGTCATCACAAACCCCACATCAGCAACAAATGCAGTATAGTAATTGTTGCACAGGGAATTTTTGGCTTTTTTGCTGTTGCTGACCAGCAGACTTCTCTCGCTCTTCTTTGAAAGGTTCTTCTTGAAGTGCAGTTAGGTCTCTCCCTGAAGCGACCACATCTGCTTGTGGCTTTCGTGGTCTTGCCACTCACTAATATTACTTCACCATCGCTTTCCAAAACATTAACTCTTCATACTTCCCTTGGTCCATCTCCTCAAACTCTGAATCCACCAGAAACCCATCTCTTTTTGGGGATGCAGTATCCTTTCCTTGGACAGAAGGACATACTCAGAGCACCGAATGTCCCTGGATGTCATAATCTTTTGCCTTTTTATACTCCACAATCTGTACCCTTTTATGACAGGAATACACACTTTTCCGCCCTTGAGGTAAGTTTGGTATCTTCTGGTATGCCTGCCATCACCAGGCATCCAAACACTCTCAAAATAATAAGCTCTTCATCCTTTAGATTTCACCCTGTCCAAACTTTAATGAGAATTTTTCCTTGGAGAGGTGCATTGGTACACATTCCTCTTCAATTGACAGCATATTAACAGATAATTTTTATGCAGTATTTGATAAACGGTAATTAAAGAAACAAATATAATTATGATCGATTGTTGCTTTTTAGGCTCCGTGTTGTGTTTGTTGAAGTGTTACACCCCAGCCATCTATGTAAATTCCTTGCAATAAACTATAAGCTTTTGTTATACTTTGTTGCAGGGTATTCTGTGTAGCAACTTTTATATTTTGTTGTCTAACAACAGCTATGTTCTACTTCATGGCATCCCTCAACTAAAATTTGCATTCTTTGCAAACATGCTCTTTTATAGGTCCAAAGTGTTCTTATTCAGTAAATTTACTGGTATGTAAAGGAACTCGTGCAAAGCGATATTCTGGCCCACCAGCAGCACTGATATGATCCTGGTGATTGCATCATTAACAAAGAAATAATTTTTCAGGATTGGAAGTGAATAGCCAGTAAAAATTGTTATATATGTGGAAAATGCCATAAATAATATTGCTATGGATTGGATGATGCAACAACAATGAAAATTATGTCAGATAAAGTTGGGAGTTGGAGGAAGAAGAAGCACGGTTTTTGCTTTTTTCATCGTGTACTTGAACAAAATTGGCAGGAGTCTTGGAGTCAGTGTTGTGGACAAGAGGTCATACATTAAGATCAAAACTTCACACGGCAAAAACCCTATAGAAATCCATTGTGTGCTAAGTGAATTTTTAGGTGAGTTTACAGTTTCTCTTAAGGTTAATTATTTTAGTGGTGGTCGTACGAGCATACAGGATAATCCAGGACTTTGGAGGTCAAAAATATCAATAAATGAATAAAGTGTGAAATTGCTGACAGATGCTTTTGAAAAAAGTTTGCCGTGGGACTTGTGAGAAACTCTCTGAAACCATGGGAATTTCCCCATCATCAGTATTGTATATTCTAACAAATGGTTTGAAGAAAAGAAAATTATCCGCAAGATGGGTCCCACACTGTTTGACTGCTGAAGAGTAGCTGAAACGTCTAGATATTGCAACCATGCTCAAAGATTTGACCATGAAGGTCAAGGATTCTTGTGTCCAATTGTCACTAATTTATGAAACATGGAATAGAGAGTTTGAAAAGGAATTTAAATTCCAGTCCAATGGGTGGAGAACTTCAGATTCAAAAAATGTTTTGACATGAATCAAAGCTCAAGCAAATGATAATTTTTTCTTATGATCACCAAAGAGTCATCATGACATATAGCACCATGTGGAACAAGTGTATAATCGCAACTTCATGTAAAACCTGCGCAGAAAAATGAACAAAACCAGACCTCAGGAACTCAAGGCTGGGCCACTCATTCTGCATGACAATGCTCGCTCGCATATTAGCAATGTTGTAGCACAAAAACTGCGCGAATACGGGTGGGAAGTGTTACCACATCCTTACTACAGTTTGGATATGAGTCCACCAGACTTTAACCTGTTTCCAAAGTTGGAAAAACTTTTTTTGTGGACATTGTTATCCTTCTCTGGAAGAGCTTTCTACCACCACTACCCAAGCCATTCAACAGATGTTTCTGGATGGAATAATAGAGCTTCCAAGATGGGATTCAGTCATAGAAAAGTAGGAAGACGACTAATTTGAAGGACTTAAAGAGATTTTGTTTACGCAGGCAAGTTTCCCTTCCTCCTGAAATTACCACCTCTGCTTATGTGTCCTCTTAGTCTCATCACAAATATTACTTTGCCATCGCTTTCCAAATCACTCACTCCTTGTATCTCCCTTGGTCCTCCTCCTCAAAGTCTGAATCCACCTGGAAATCCGTCTCTTATTGAGGTCGTGGTATCCTTTCCTTGAAAGAAAGGACATTCTCAAAGCAGCAAATGCCCCTGGATATTATAAATCTTCTGCCTTTCTAAACTCTGCAGTTCACTACATTTAGAAAAGATGGGATGAAAATAACTGTAAATCCCTTACTGATTTTTTTCTTTACATTAAGAAGTTTAAATTTTTCATGAAGTTTATTGATAACTAAACGTTATATAATTGTTTTTTAATGGAATTAATCATGTTGATATAGGGAAGTCTAATAAGGTTCTTCATCATTATTTTGTTGCTACAAGGTAATGAAACTTAAATATTGTGTGCATTGAAGGACTGTGATAAAATAACAAATTACTTTTTAAAACAACAAAGAATATTTTATACTTATCCTGCAGCAAATTTTCATTTCCAACTTAAAATAAAAGCCTGCAAAATTGACAGAAAAGCTTAGATACTCAACAGATTGGACATTTATGGAAGTGCACTCAGGGCCTGTTTAACTGATAATACTTTACAATAGGTTCACGAGATAGTGGATTATGTTAATTGCTGTTCTGTGTTTTATGTACATACTGAATGGTTTTCTAAAATTAAACACTGATTGTCCAGGTATCTTTTTCAGCTATCAAAAGTAAATTATGATAAGTAGTATTAAATGCCACATAGTGTCTCTTTCCTAATGGAAATAACAGCCAAGCTAGTTAGTTGTTATTGTCTCTATGGCGATTGCTGAAACGTCATTTTGCAATGCTCATTTGAAATCATTGGCACCAAAATTTTTGAAGCGGTTATTGCAAAGCTTGTGCTCAGGTACAATAAATGTTTCAATTTTTTCGGTGATTATGTTGAAAAGTAACCATAAGTGTACAAAACTTTTAGTAATAATTGTTTTCTATGAACTTGTCTTTTATTCATAGCCTATTAGAAATTAAAAAAAAAAAAAAAATGCCCTCATACTATCCCCAAAAACTCCAAACAACTCACCGTTTCATAGCCACATTATATGATAACTGAGAACAGAATTTCCAGAGACGTATTTCAAATAGAAGAATCTTTAATTGAGAAAAATGCTGCATATAAACCTCTGTATTCTAAAGTGTTTGATAAAATTGATAATTGCTTGGACTTAAATTATAAACATTGTTCTAAACTGAAATTTTAGAATTTGTTGTCACATGAAAACGATGGACCATTTCCCCTGGAAGTCTCTTACATACTTATGGAAAGTTCTTCGACGCCAACAGTGTATGAATCAGACTTTGATGTAGGAGGGGGAACTTAAGAATCAGCATTTGTGTTCTATTTATGCCAGTAATTGGAAGTAGTGGCAGTATTGGTGTGTTATACACATAAAACATAGTAGTGGTGGTTGTGGTGTATAGACGTAAAATATAAACACTATTCTAAACTGAAATTTAAAAATGTATTGTCACATGAAAGCAATGGACCAGATCCTCCAAAATAGCTTAAAAAATTGGTTACTACTAATGGAAGTGTTCGAATCAGAGTTTCTGACATGGGAGGGGGGACTTAAAAATCAGTATTTGTGTTGTATTTATACCAGTAATAGTTAAGATGTCACAAGTGTGTTATGTACATAAAACATGGTGGTGGTGGTGGTGGTGGTGCCATTACTTTCTGTAGCTTTACACTTTCTTGTTGCAAATCTATAAATGCTGACCAACAATAGAACACTCACTGTTGCAAAAAACTGAATGTACGCTGCAAACTACAATCTTCATTGGTGCAAGCTGCAAGAGTTATGAGTTATGACGCTGAATGCCAACCCAGCTAATCAGATCGACAATTGTTTATTGTTTAGCTTTCTTGGTATTAGTGATACAATAGTTTTGCTGGCTCACCACTGGCACTCGTACCTTGCAGTGTTCCTTATATTCCTGTATTTTCAAAGAGATCAGTGAATAGTGCTTATAATAAAAAGAAAGAAAAATCCTTCTGTGGTACAGAAAAAATTCTTCTTTAACAAACCAGCAAATTATTTAATGAGAAGAGGAAATCGTCCTTCCTCCACGTTAATTCAAATCCTGGGCAATTCGATTGGGATAATAACTTTGTAGTGTACAAGAGTTTAGAAATAACAAATATGATGTATTCCATTCACACAACTTTCTCTAGATGTTCCGTGTAAAACTATTCATACAAAAGATTATTTTATCTACATCGAGATAAATAGTACTAGCATTGTAAAAGGGAAATAAGCAGATACACTAAGCTAAAGCGATGAACAAATCTTTTAAAAGCTCATCACTGTGTGAAACATTGGGGTTTGGTTTGCTTTGCATGGCCAGCAGTGAAACGAGAGACAAAACAAATGGTTTCCCATTTGAGAAAGGGTAGATAGTTTATAATTGAAACCAACAAAAAGGAATATATCGGAAAGGTAAAAATCTACAAGAAAAACAAATGTAACATAAATACTGCTGTGTTTTAACGAGATCTACCTTTTTTTTTACAGAAGTTTTTGTCATACAGTTTAACAGTTATACAGAATTCTAATTCCAGAATAAAGAGGTCTTTAGGGACCATTCATAGAAAATTCAATATATACATTTTATTTGTGATAAAATATCTTTAATATATGGCATTTGAATCAAAATCGTTGGAACTATTTTTTTAAACAAAAACAGCATTTTCAAATATTGTTCTGTGTAAAGGGCAGCTTGTGTGGGGGGAGTTTTCTTCAAAATCTTTGTGCCATATCTGGAAGATATTAAACATAAGTACCAAGTTTACTATTTTAACCATGCTGTCCCCCCCCTTAAAGACACACACACACACACACACACACGAGCGTGCAGACAATTACATTACATATAGATCGTTTACATGCATCTGGAGTTTCATCCCTGCAAACCCAGATTAGATTATCCTTAATAGAATCACAAATTTCTTGTATTGTTTTTTCATAAAGTAATGTAACATAATGTTTGCGAAGGGTAGACTCGTATGGTATAGCCTGTTTTATATACTTTTCTAAGAAAACACATGATTTATAGAGCGGAATGTCAGCACAAGCGAAAGCTTCACATAGGTCCTTATTAAAGATTGACAACTGGTGGCCTGAAGTTGAACAAGTTGCTTCACTTGGGATAGGTACCCATATTGACATTTAACATTGACTGTTTAGCACTTTTTTTAGTGAAACATTTGTTGTTTTGCTATTTTTAAATGTTGCCTCACTTGGAAACGAGTGTCTGCACTTATACGCCTTTCACACGTAACAAAATAAAATTAGTTCATTTGTAGTAAGCACACCTTCGTTTTCGCTTACAAATATATTTAGTTATGTAGTTAAACTCGATTTCACTGGTGACATTTTATCTGCTATAACTAGAGAACACTGGAGGTTAACCAATCACTCTATATACACAAACAAAACTAAAATGCATTTGTATTATCGTCCCATTTAATAATTTTACATCAACAGTTCTTTGATATAATACTTGCCGCATTAACAATTGTAAATGCAATACCTACTGCTTGCTGTTTATTGTCTCAGCCTTTATTTTCTTTTGTTTTATTAATTTGTTTTGAAATGCATAGTCAATTACATATTAAATATTTTCCTGTGAAAATCGAAAATATGTATAATTGTAATGACATTCTCTAAATATTATGCAATTACTAAAAAATCAAAAATATGCAAAACCATTAACAATAAAATTTACATTTTCAGACTTGGGAAACATTGTTTCATGTATATTCAACATTATTTGCATGTTTTAACAAAATAAAAAAAAAGTTACTATGTAAGTATCCTAGCCCTAGTTATGACTATTGATCTGTTTTGTTTGTAAATCTCAACTTTTAACAGATGTATGGGTGGAAGATAGCTAACAAAAGAGAAAGAGAGCAATATCCACTTAACTGAGGCCCCCTAGAATATGATACAGGCTGACTACATCCACAGCAGGGATTGTAGAGAATATAGTGAGAAACCAAAAATTTCAATGTGTTACATTCACATTACTTTCTCTGCTCTATTGCTTATTAGTGAGTATACAAATTATTGTTACAAAAGTTTATTTTTTATCTATTTCAGTTTGTGATAAATC
This sequence comes from Hymenopus coronatus, assembly GCA_030762935.1. Taxonomy (NCBI): domain Eukaryota; kingdom Metazoa; phylum Arthropoda; class Insecta; order Mantodea; family Hymenopodidae; genus Hymenopus; species Hymenopus coronatus. The sequence goes on along the minus strand of CM060894.1, from coordinate 126,910,405 downwards.
TTAAAAGAAATAGCTACTTGCACATTCTGTTAATAGTTGCAAAGGGAAGCATGGAAGTCAAATATTTCAAACTGAGTGCTGTATACTGGTATTAAAATTTCATACTCTTTCCATGACTATCAAGAAACACCTGACAATTGACAGGGCTTTAAATGAATCTTTTAAGTCTTGTATGATTCGAACCATTAATGGATATTTTGGAAATAGCTTATTAACTCTTTGTTTTGAAGATATGTACATTTTTTGTGTAGTATAATTTTTACTGTCAACATTTAACAGTTGTGTAATAAATGCATTTTATTTTTGCCATTGCAATATATTTAATCAAAATCATTAGAGCCATTTTGCAAAACTTCCATATGAAGGGTATTTTCTGGTGTGTGGTGTTTCCTTTGAAGCTCAGTACATTCTACAAATATTTGTTTATTCATTCAGGTGACCTCAAAACATATTTTTTATGAAATTTCTATTTTGAATTTATGGGTGGAATGCAATAATGCCTCTGCCTACAATGTACATGGTATAGAAAGTAAAAAACAAATGGACATAAAGTCAGCAGAGGTGAGGAAACCCAATAAGAGAATATACAAAATAATCTACAATTTACATTAATTGTAGAGCAATGTGATGTTCCTGCCCCTGACCCCCCCCCCCCCCTGGACACTGGCCATATGCTCTTTCTCTCTCCTGCCGCTTATAATTTTCTTCCTTTGTCAAGAAAGTCTGAAACTTGCTGGTGACGTCACGAACAAACTCTGCTCTGATTGGCCTAACAAGTGTGCTGAGAGGGATAGGAAGGCTTAGCTGGAGATTGGCCTAATATGATTGATCATGGGGAAGGTAAAGGCAGGATGGGAATTTGGTGTGGGAGCACAATAGAATGTTCTGGTAAGAGTACATGGTTTTGGTTGATCATGGGGAAGGAGAAGGCAGCATGGGAATTTGGTGTGGAAGCTGCAATAGAATGTTCTGGTAACAGAACACAGCTTTGGTTGATCATGGGGAAGGACAAGACAGGATAGGAATTTGGTGTGGGAGCACAATAGAATGTTCTGCTAAGACCACATGGTTATTGTTGATCATGGGGAAGGAAAAGGCAGGATGGGAATTTGGTGTCGGAGCACAATAGAATGTTCTCATAAGAGCATGTGGTTTTGGTTGATCATGGGGAAGGAGAAGGCAGGATGGGAATTTGGTGTAGGAGCACAATAGAAAGTTCTGGTAAGAGCACATGGTTTTTGTTGATCATGGGGAAGGAAAAGGCAGGATGGGAATTTGGTGAAGGTGCTGCAATAGAATGTTTTGGTAAGAGCATGTGGTTTTGGTTGATCATGGGGAAGGAGAAGGCAGGATGGGAATTTGGTGTAGGATCCACAATAGAACGTTCTGGTAAGAGCACACAACTTTGGTTGATCATGGGGAAGGAGAAGGCAGGATGGGAATTTGGTGTGGAAGCTGCAATAGAATGTTCTGGTAAGAGCACATGGTTTTGGTTGATCAAGGGGAAGAAGAAGGCAGGATGGAAATTTGGTGTGGAAGCTGCAATAGAATGTTCTGGTAAGAGCACATGGTTTTGGTTGATTAAGGGGAAGGAAATTGCAGGATGGCAATTTGGTGTGGGAGCTGCAATAGAATGTTCTGGTAAGAGCACATGGGGTTTGGTCGATCATGGGGAAGGAGAAGGCAGGATGGAAATTTGGTGTGGGAGCACAATAGAATGTTCTGGTAAGAGCATGTGGTTTTGGTTGATCATGGGGAAGGAGAAGGCAGGATAGGAATTTGGTGTGAGAGCACAATAAAATGTTCTGGTAAGAGCACACAGTTTTGGCTGATCGTGAGGAAGGATAGGCAGGATGGGAATTTGGTGTGGGAGCTGCAATAGAATGTTCTGGTAAGAGCACACTGTTCTGGTTGATCATGGGGAAGGAGAAAGCAGGATAGGAATTTGATGACGAAGCTGCAGAAGAATGTTCTGGTAAGAGCACAGAGTTTTGGTTGATCATGAGGAAAGAGAAGACAGGATGGGAATTTGTGTGGGAGCACAATAGAATGTTCTGGTAAGAGCACACAGTTTTGTTTGATCATGGGGAAAGAGTGGGCAGGATGGGAATTTGGTGTGGGAGCTGCAATAGAATGTTCTGGTAAGATCAGATGGTTTTGGCCTAAAAGCCTTAATTTTCTGCAAATTCTATAGTGCCTGCTTGCTTCTGATGATAAATTTACTGCAACATAAATACTGGGGTTACTTTGTGTTACCTGGAGTTAGAATTTGACGATGGTGTTCCAGCAATTCTGGGATAATACCAAATTCTTCCTCTAATGGTGTATTTATGGGAAATAAAGCATGGTCTTTGCTGGCATTTCTTTATTGTGTTACCAGGAATTAAGTTCAGGTATTATATGCTGTGTGCATATCAGGTTCAAAATTTGCCTTTGTGGCAGAACTTTGTCCTGGGTTGTGTGAGGAGAGAGACGAGTTTTGGTGCTATGAGGTAATTGTATGTTAGATGGGATGCGATGCATATATTTGGAAATTGTAGGGTGTAATTGTGAGATCTTTTGTTGTGCAATTGTATAGCGAGCACAGTTGGGTATAGTTTTAGGGAATAATTTTTCATGTAAAGTGTTAAAAGAGCAGTCAAAAACAGGAATCTACTATTTCTACTACTAAATTTACAATTTCTTTTCTGCCAGGTTAAGTTTATTCGATTTTATCTGCTTTGAGTTACTCTCATTGCACTGTATGCTTGGGTCACAGAATTTGTGGAGTTGGCTCCAGGCAGGATTCGAGTGATATGTTATTTTATATATTGTGTAAGTACTTAGACATATAGGTATTTAAGTCCAGATTAAAATTCTTTAAACTCCATGTGAGTAATCTTCCGTCTGTTAGAAACCTCATTATTTCGTTCTTGGGTACATAAATTGCCTTATGTAAATGTTTAATGTCAATGGGTCTTTATTTTGTAGCTTTTGTTTTAGGGTGATCACGGGCTCGATCTGTTAGTATTTTCAGTTGTTTTTTTAATTTTTTTTTTTTTTTTTTTTTTTTTTATTAATGCAAATACAGGTTATTCTTGGTTTAGGGATTACAACTAAGTGTTTGTGAAGAATTAGTGAAGAGTTATAAATTTCTCTAAGTGCAAATACAAGTTTGATTCACTAGTGAGTTTGGTTTTTCTTGGGAAATAGAGCCAATTTGCAAAGGCTTGATAATAACCCAAAGTAAGTGCTTGAAATTGGCTACTGATTTATAGAAATAATTTTTGTAAAATGTGTATGTAAGCTCGACGTTTTAGTGAACTGTGTTTTCTGAAAATATAGTACATATATTCCAGATTTTGATTATAGTTAAGCTTTGTGTTATTGTTTTTCTAAAGTAAATCCAAATTGGATTCTCATGTGAATTTTTCAAACTGATTTCAGGTATCGATTTCTGTTAGGCTTTATTAGCAGTAAGCTCTTATTTGCTTTTCTAGAGAAAATACAAATTGATTTCTTAGGTGAGCTTCACATTTTGGAAAACATAGTAGATTCCAGATTTTGATTACAGTTAAGTTTTATGATCAGTAAACTGTTGCTTGCTGTTCTAAGGTACATCCATTTTGGATGTACCTTAGAACATTTTTGGAAACTAGTAGATTCCAAGTTATGATTACAGTGAGGTTTTCTCATGTGTAAACTATCGCTTGTTTTTTTGTAAATCCAAATTGGAGTTCTGGAGTGACCTTTGGCTAGAAACCTTGATTAAACTTTCATTATTTATAAACAGGGAAAGCTAATTGTATAATAATGCTTCTTCTCTGTGGGGAAGTCTAGCCTGAGATATTGCAATTCTGTTTGAGGTCTGTATGTGTAATTTAAAGCTTTTGGAAATGCACATGTTAAACAAATCATGGAGAACATGTTGTTCTCAGTGGTATCCAGATCTAAGAGGCAATTGGAAACATGTCCTAAAACTCGTATGGCAAACTATTGTGAGTGTATTAAAGTTGGCAAGCTGGTGATTGGTTGTTCTTAGAAATTTATTCTTCTGGTAATCTCCTGACCCTACCCAGGTATTTTTGGCAGAAGTGGGACTGCTCCTTAAATGGATGTTGGAATTGCTTTCATTTGGTTTGTCTGACACTGCTAGTGGGCATTGCAGTAGAAAGTTTGAAAAATATATGAGATGTCCATTGCAAAACGGGCAAATGTCACAATTGTGTAAAAACTGAGATGAATATGCATTATGGCATTTCAAATAGAATAATAGTAGAATAGCAAAACCTTTAATGCACTGGTCTTTCACAGACTGAAGTTTAAATATTTAACTCCTAACACAAAATAGGAGAATGTCCAAGAGACACAATCCAAGAAAAGGGAATATCTTGTCCTGTGTTTGCTATACTGCATTAAACAATAGCATTGCTTTGTTTTACAGCTACAGGGGAGATTGTTACTGCATGAGCAGCTTTATCAAAGTAGTGACATGTCATCACATTTTTGTGATGCTATGAACAGCTCATGAATAGCAGTAACATTATTGATTTCTGAATCAGATTTATTACCAATTTCAAGGAAAAGCTCAATGATTTGCACACCTCTTTCTTCTAGATATATAGAGAATATTAGAAGAAGTCTAGAAAATAAGTTGGAAGTACTGAGTGATGTTCTGTAATGACCAATCAGCCAAGAGAGCTGGAGTTGGTACTGCTGTGAAGTCTGTTGTTGGCTGTGGAGATATATGGGGCACTGTGCCAGATCCATAAAATGCCCAAAGCTGTTACAGACGGTGCAGTGTAGCAATTCCTCAGCAAGTGTGCTGTGTATTTAGCAGAGTTGTGCCATATTAATGGCACCTAGTGGAGCTGTGCAGGTTGAGTCATGGACGAGTGCATAGCAGTGTGGCAGGATACCTGGCGATCCACTAACCTAATCTCGATATGCAAGTGCCTCCATAACAAGGGCAAACATGCCCTCAAAGCTGCGTATTCTGCAGAGTCTGCTTATGGGCATTGATGGTCCTCTTCATGTTGAGATGTGAGTGGCCCTCATTGCTTAGGTCCTATGCTGTGCTGAGTAGACACCATGTAGGAACATCCCAAGGGACACCAGTGATGGAGGTACAGGTGGTGCAGATGACAGAGGAACTAGAAGTCCTATGGCAAAGGCAGGCAGGATACTCAGCGGATGCTGTGGCAGTCTCAGCAACAATCAAGGCATAATTATCCTTGAGTGGCATTGGCAGTGTAGCAGCCCGTTCAGCAGGTGTGGTGGGAGTGGCACAGGCAGCTGAAGTATTGGAGTATGCCAAAGTGTCAGCCAAGGTATAAAATGGCAGGACTGTGGACCCCTCGGAAGATTCCTTGGCAATAGCACAGTTGAGTGAAAGCTTGGCGTTCCAGCATTGTGTCTTCTTCCTCATCATCTGTAACACTCTGACATTCTATGATCATTCACAACACTTTATATATCCTAAGAGTGGCCTAGGAAGCAGGATAGGATATTATGATATTGATTGTATTCCTTTGTTTTAACATAATATTAGAATAAATTCACATTTTGTATGAAAGCTACCACTCAGCATTTTTGTATTATGGACAAAAAGTTTTGAATAAAAAATGGTACTACTTTCAACTTGTGAAAAATACTATGCAGCGTACTGGAAGAATTAAATTTTATTAAGTTTAGTGGGATGGAGCTAGGCAACTGCTGTTGATAATAATTAAACATTTTCAGGTCAATTGCACTTCACCCAAACTTCTGTCAATCCAGATGATGATGAAGTTCTTTTAGTAAAGATCACTGAAAGCTTGTTGGACAACCTTAAAGTCAATCAACTGCAAATCAGGGAAATCTAGTGCAATAAAGTTTTAAATCTTCAAGTTATTATTACTGTTGAAGATCTCATTACCTGTGGTATCTTGGTCTTCCGGGAAGGCTGCGTCTTGGCTTGAAATGTTGCCGACGTTTCAAGCCAAGACGCGGCCTTCCCGGAAGACCAAGATACCATGGACACTAGCCGCCGAAGCTTACACAAGAAATCTCATTACCTGAATATGACAATAAGCAGACTTATTCACTGGTAGGAGCATCTAATAATATGTAAGACGGCATAGAGCATTTCATTTTCTGCATCCTTGCTAACTCAGTGAATGACAAACTAGCCCTCAGCAGGGCTTTAGCAGAGAAATATTTTCTGGGAGTAGGGGGGGAGAGCCAGGTTTTACATATACTAGTGAATATTTATTAATCTTATAAGAAACACTCCTTGGGCACAGGTCCCACATGATTAATAAATAAAAAATATGCAATGCTAGTTATTGAGAGTGATTTTAAACAAAAAAACTTTTTAACATGTTGAAATTATGAGTGGGTTGATCACACTTTAGTTTCACTTAGAGCATGTTTCAAGATGTCTCCATCAGCTGTATGTGAACTGGTGTCTTGGATCTCCTACTTTAATGTTTATTGTATTGCCATTTAGCAGTAATAGTAAAAACCTCACTATGTTTTCAATCAGTGGAATTTTAAAATGTATTATTCTGAGTGCATGAGGAATTTTTTTCTAATGAGAGTTCTGCTGGTTTTGTCAATTTTAAAAGCTTTATTTCCTTTTTAATATTGTGTTCTGTTGACTAAAATTGGTGACCTACTGTATATTTGTTTATTTACCTAAGTTTTAAATTTCTTGGGAGTTCCTTTATTCTGATTTGTTCTCTTGGTTTTTTCTATTCATATTTGCAGTTTCACAAATGCAAAACTTTTCTGCACATACTATGCACATAGTGTAAAGAGCCCCCTAAATCCAAAAAAGCATTTTTAGAAAAAGGTCAGTGTGTGTGTGTGTGCATGCATGCGTGTCAAAAACAAAAATATTGTTAAATACCACACTTGGCATTTATGTTTGATAACTTCCAAGGATACAACAAAGATTTTCAAGAAAATCCCCCCTTCCCAAACTACCTGGAATATTTTTCGAAAATTTTGATTTTCTCAAAAATGGCTCAAACGATTTTTATTAAAATACCTTATAAGATATTTTTATAACAAATAAAATGTGTCTCATAAATTTTTAGAGAATAGCCTCTGAAGACCACTTCATTCTGGATGACTTTTATATAACTGGCAAACCGTAAGAGATATAAAAAAAAGTTTACTGCACAAAAAATTTAGATCTCATTGAAACACACAATTTATGTCATATACATTTTTGTTGTAGAGTTAACCGTTTTCAAGATATTCTGGATTATTGATTTTAATTTAAGCCACAAAACTTTCTCATATGGGAAGATATCTTTCTTATGGCAAGCAAAGAGATTGGAATTTCAATTGTTTCACATAGTGACCAGGTTTAAAGGACAAAACTCGCTGTAGCCTACACATTTTATATTTCCCTTACTTACAAGGAAGCTAATAATAAGGCTAATTCTAATATTAATATAAAAAAAATAGTTGCAACAAATCTTCACTTATCTTTTGGAATCCTTGCTTTGGACTAGTTTCGCAGTTTATTTACACTCAGTATAAATAAACAACATCAAAAACCAGACCAAAACTGAGACCAAAGGAAATTTATGTTGATAATGCAATAAATTGATTGCGAAACTAGTCCAAAGCAAGGATTCCAAAAGATAAGTGAAGATTTGTTGCAACTATTATTTTTATATTAATATTTGTGTTATTACTTCACTGTTACTAGCTTCTTTTTACATTTATAAGGCTAATTCTGCTTATGTTTATCTTGATTAGCATGATGTTAATAACAGATTAATGTTTTGAATAAAAGTTTTGTTCACTGAACAGCTAGAGGACCATGTGTATGGAACAGGTTAGATTTTTCCCTTCTACTTACGAGGAAGCAAGTAATAAGGACAATTTCTGCTAATGTTTATCTGGATTATCATGATGTAGATAGAAGAATAAGCTTTTTAACAATAATTTGTTACAAAGACGTAGAGAAAGTCACGTGAATGGGATACATCAAATTTTTAGAAAAAGGTTCATGTGTCTGTGAACTGCATAGCTCAAAAACTAAAAGGCTGTTAAATACAAAACTTGGTATTTAACTTTATTATCTTCCAAGGAAGCAACACAAAGACTTAAAATCCCCCCACCCCAAACTGCCCTTTACATGGAAAAATGTTTGAACGTTTTGTTTTTCTCAAAAATGGCTCTAACAATTTTGATTAAAATACAGTATATATTAAAGTTATTCACAACACAAATAAAATGTATATTTTGAATTTTCTGGTTATAATCTGTGAAGAGCTCATTCTTAAGAGCTGCCATGGTTTTGCCCACATAGAATGCAGCCATTTACATACAGGCCTATGATCACGTTTCCATCTCCTATCCCATACATGCATCTTCAGGTCCTCTACCAGCTTGAGGTCTATGAACCTGTCTCAGTTGCGCTTGTCTTGCTGCAAGACATTCAAGCTCTTCAAGGAGCACACACATGTTTCTGGGTCCTTCCAGCTGTTCCATATATAAATGACGTCGTTCAATGCACTCATTGAGGTAGACCAATTCTACAGCTAAGTGTTCTATTGTCCATCTTAATTTAGTGGATAGAACTACCATCACCAGTTGAGTTCTCCTCTGGATTATGGGACTGAAGTCTCTTAATAGTTCACTCCAGATAACTGGGTGGGCATCCTTTGCCATGAGATGTACCTTGTACTTTGCTACTTGTTTCTCTTCAGTTTAAATATCCATTTGCAGTCGATTACTTTCCTCACTAACTCCCAAGTTTCGTTTCCTAGACTGCTCATCTCCTCTTCTATGGCCTCTGCTCATTGGGAGCATCTCCTTTTGATATGGCTGGTTGGTGAGTATCAGAATCACCTATGTCATCACAAACCCCACATCAGCAACAAATGCAGTATAGTAATTGTTGCACAGGGAATTTTTGGCTTTTTTGCTGTTGCTGACCAGCAGACTTCTCTCGCTCTTCTTTGAAAGGTTCTTCTTGAAGTGCAGTTAGGTCTCTCCCTGAAGCGACCACATCTGCTTGTGGCTTTCGTGGTCTTGCCACTCACTAATATTACTTCACCATCGCTTTCCAAAACATTAACTCTTCATACTTCCCTTGGTCCATCTCCTCAAACTCTGAATCCACCAGAAACCCATCTCTTTTTGGGGATGCAGTATCCTTTCCTTGGACAGAAGGACATACTCAGAGCACCGAATGTCCCTGGATGTCATAATCTTTTGCCTTTTTATACTCCACAATCTGTACCCTTTTATGACAGGAATACACACTTTTCCGCCCTTGAGGTAAGTTTGGTATCTTCTGGTATGCCTGCCATCACCAGGCATCCAAACACTCTCAAAATAATAAGCTCTTCATCCTTTAGATTTCACCCTGTCCAAACTTTAATGAGAATTTTTCCTTGGAGAGGTGCATTGGTACACATTCCTCTTCAATTGACAGCATATTAACAGATAATTTTTATGCAGTATTTGATAAACGGTAATTAAAGAAACAAATATAATTATGATCGATTGTTGCTTTTTAGGCTCCGTGTTGTGTTTGTTGAAGTGTTACACCCCAGCCATCTATGTAAATTCCTTGCAATAAACTATAAGCTTTTGTTATACTTTGTTGCAGGGTATTCTGTGTAGCAACTTTTATATTTTGTTGTCTAACAACAGCTATGTTCTACTTCATGGCATCCCTCAACTAAAATTTGCATTCTTTGCAAACATGCTCTTTTATAGGTCCAAAGTGTTCTTATTCAGTAAATTTACTGGTATGTAAAGGAACTCGTGCAAAGCGATATTCTGGCCCACCAGCAGCACTGATATGATCCTGGTGATTGCATCATTAACAAAGAAATAATTTTTCAGGATTGGAAGTGAATAGCCAGTAAAAATTGTTATATATGTGGAAAATGCCATAAATAATATTGCTATGGATTGGATGATGCAACAACAATGAAAATTATGTCAGATAAAGTTGGGAGTTGGAGGAAGAAGAAGCACGGTTTTTGCTTTTTTCATCGTGTACTTGAACAAAATTGGCAGGAGTCTTGGAGTCAGTGTTGTGGACAAGAGGTCATACATTAAGATCAAAACTTCACACGGCAAAAACCCTATAGAAATCCATTGTGTGCTAAGTGAATTTTTAGGTGAGTTTACAGTTTCTCTTAAGGTTAATTATTTTAGTGGTGGTCGTACGAGCATACAGGATAATCCAGGACTTTGGAGGTCAAAAATATCAATAAATGAATAAAGTGTGAAATTGCTGACAGATGCTTTTGAAAAAAGTTTGCCGTGGGACTTGTGAGAAACTCTCTGAAACCATGGGAATTTCCCCATCATCAGTATTGTATATTCTAACAAATGGTTTGAAGAAAAGAAAATTATCCGCAAGATGGGTCCCACACTGTTTGACTGCTGAAGAGTAGCTGAAACGTCTAGATATTGCAACCATGCTCAAAGATTTGACCATGAAGGTCAAGGATTCTTGTGTCCAATTGTCACTAATTTATGAAACATGGAATAGAGAGTTTGAAAAGGAATTTAAATTCCAGTCCAATGGGTGGAGAACTTCAGATTCAAAAAATGTTTTGACATGAATCAAAGCTCAAGCAAATGATAATTTTTTCTTATGATCACCAAAGAGTCATCATGACATATAGCACCATGTGGAACAAGTGTATAATCGCAACTTCATGTAAAACCTGCGCAGAAAAATGAACAAAACCAGACCTCAGGAACTCAAGGCTGGGCCACTCATTCTGCATGACAATGCTCGCTCGCATATTAGCAATGTTGTAGCACAAAAACTGCGCGAATACGGGTGGGAAGTGTTACCACATCCTTACTACAGTTTGGATATGAGTCCACCAGACTTTAACCTGTTTCCAAAGTTGGAAAAACTTTTTTTGTGGACATTGTTATCCTTCTCTGGAAGAGCTTTCTACCACCACTACCCAAGCCATTCAACAGATGTTTCTGGATGGAATAATAGAGCTTCCAAGATGGGATTCAGTCATAGAAAAGTAGGAAGACGACTAATTTGAAGGACTTAAAGAGATTTTGTTTACGCAGGCAAGTTTCCCTTCCTCCTGAAATTACCACCTCTGCTTATGTGTCCTCTTAGTCTCATCACAAATATTACTTTGCCATCGCTTTCCAAATCACTCACTCCTTGTATCTCCCTTGGTCCTCCTCCTCAAAGTCTGAATCCACCTGGAAATCCGTCTCTTATTGAGGTCGTGGTATCCTTTCCTTGAAAGAAAGGACATTCTCAAAGCAGCAAATGCCCCTGGATATTATAAATCTTCTGCCTTTCTAAACTCTGCAGTTCACTACATTTAGAAAAGATGGGATGAAAATAACTGTAAATCCCTTACTGATTTTTTTCTTTACATTAAGAAGTTTAAATTTTTCATGAAGTTTATTGATAACTAAACGTTATATAATTGTTTTTTAATGGAATTAATCATGTTGATATAGGGAAGTCTAATAAGGTTCTTCATCATTATTTTGTTGCTACAAGGTAATGAAACTTAAATATTGTGTGCATTGAAGGACTGTGATAAAATAACAAATTACTTTTTAAAACAACAAAGAATATTTTATACTTATCCTGCAGCAAATTTTCATTTCCAACTTAAAATAAAAGCCTGCAAAATTGACAGAAAAGCTTAGATACTCAACAGATTGGACATTTATGGAAGTGCACTCAGGGCCTGTTTAACTGATAATACTTTACAATAGGTTCACGAGATAGTGGATTATGTTAATTGCTGTTCTGTGTTTTATGTACATACTGAATGGTTTTCTAAAATTAAACACTGATTGTCCAGGTATCTTTTTCAGCTATCAAAAGTAAATTATGATAAGTAGTATTAAATGCCACATAGTGTCTCTTTCCTAATGGAAATAACAGCCAAGCTAGTTAGTTGTTATTGTCTCTATGGCGATTGCTGAAACGTCATTTTGCAATGCTCATTTGAAATCATTGGCACCAAAATTTTTGAAGCGGTTATTGCAAAGCTTGTGCTCAGGTACAATAAATGTTTCAATTTTTTCGGTGATTATGTTGAAAAGTAACCATAAGTGTACAAAACTTTTAGTAATAATTGTTTTCTATGAACTTGTCTTTTATTCATAGCCTATTAGAAATTAAAAAAAAAAAAAAAATGCCCTCATACTATCCCCAAAAACTCCAAACAACTCACCGTTTCATAGCCACATTATATGATAACTGAGAACAGAATTTCCAGAGACGTATTTCAAATAGAAGAATCTTTAATTGAGAAAAATGCTGCATATAAACCTCTGTATTCTAAAGTGTTTGATAAAATTGATAATTGCTTGGACTTAAATTATAAACATTGTTCTAAACTGAAATTTTAGAATTTGTTGTCACATGAAAACGATGGACCATTTCCCCTGGAAGTCTCTTACATACTTATGGAAAGTTCTTCGACGCCAACAGTGTATGAATCAGACTTTGATGTAGGAGGGGGAACTTAAGAATCAGCATTTGTGTTCTATTTATGCCAGTAATTGGAAGTAGTGGCAGTATTGGTGTGTTATACACATAAAACATAGTAGTGGTGGTTGTGGTGTATAGACGTAAAATATAAACACTATTCTAAACTGAAATTTAAAAATGTATTGTCACATGAAAGCAATGGACCAGATCCTCCAAAATAGCTTAAAAAATTGGTTACTACTAATGGAAGTGTTCGAATCAGAGTTTCTGACATGGGAGGGGGGACTTAAAAATCAGTATTTGTGTTGTATTTATACCAGTAATAGTTAAGATGTCACAAGTGTGTTATGTACATAAAACATGGTGGTGGTGGTGGTGGTGGTGCCATTACTTTCTGTAGCTTTACACTTTCTTGTTGCAAATCTATAAATGCTGACCAACAATAGAACACTCACTGTTGCAAAAAACTGAATGTACGCTGCAAACTACAATCTTCATTGGTGCAAGCTGCAAGAGTTATGAGTTATGACGCTGAATGCCAACCCAGCTAATCAGATCGACAATTGTTTATTGTTTAGCTTTCTTGGTATTAGTGATACAATAGTTTTGCTGGCTCACCACTGGCACTCGTACCTTGCAGTGTTCCTTATATTCCTGTATTTTCAAAGAGATCAGTGAATAGTGCTTATAATAAAAAGAAAGAAAAATCCTTCTGTGGTACAGAAAAAATTCTTCTTTAACAAACCAGCAAATTATTTAATGAGAAGAGGAAATCGTCCTTCCTCCACGTTAATTCAAATCCTGGGCAATTCGATTGGGATAATAACTTTGTAGTGTACAAGAGTTTAGAAATAACAAATATGATGTATTCCATTCACACAACTTTCTCTAGATGTTCCGTGTAAAACTATTCATACAAAAGATTATTTTATCTACATCGAGATAAATAGTACTAGCATTGTAAAAGGGAAATAAGCAGATACACTAAGCTAAAGCGATGAACAAATCTTTTAAAAGCTCATCACTGTGTGAAACATTGGGGTTTGGTTTGCTTTGCATGGCCAGCAGTGAAACGAGAGACAAAACAAATGGTTTCCCATTTGAGAAAGGGTAGATAGTTTATAATTGAAACCAACAAAAAGGAATATATCGGAAAGGTAAAAATCTACAAGAAAAACAAATGTAACATAAATACTGCTGTGTTTTAACGAGATCTACCTTTTTTTTTACAGAAGTTTTTGTCATACAGTTTAACAGTTATACAGAATTCTAATTCCAGAATAAAGAGGTCTTTAGGGACCATTCATAGAAAATTCAATATATACATTTTATTTGTGATAAAATATCTTTAATATATGGCATTTGAATCAAAATCGTTGGAACTATTTTTTTAAACAAAAACAGCATTTTCAAATATTGTTCTGTGTAAAGGGCAGCTTGTGTGGGGGGAGTTTTCTTCAAAATCTTTGTGCCATATCTGGAAGATATTAAACATAAGTACCAAGTTTACTATTTTAACCATGCTGTCCCCCCCCTTAAAGACACACACACACACACACACACACACACACACACACACACACACACACACACACACACTCAGGGGACCTTAAATTATTAGAAGAACTGTTGAAAGTGCTGGAAAAGGTTGAACAATATATCCACTCCTTTCAGCTAGTATTGCTCATGCAGGCCCTGCAGTGGATTTAAATATTTTCTCATTTACCGGGTTACCTCTTAATCCCAAATGATTAAAAGCTCAATTTTTAACAATATTGTATATCTTTGGTGAAATTGGACATCCAATTTTGGATGGAGTACAATACATACCTTCTGTAAGTACCATGTACATTGTTTGTGCATAGAAAGTCATATAGAAAGTAAAAAGCATGAGCGAACCTGAACTACTGAAGACTAATTCGATACCAAAACAACGTTTTTCACATTTTGATAAAATTCTGTGTTATTTTGTATAATATGAGAAGTGAGAATTAAGAACAGTTCAAAAGGAGCAGAAGATTACTAAAGTTGCTTCCGAGAAGAAAGGGATGTCTTACAGAAGTGACCTACAAAAGTGTCAAAAGCGAATTTAATTTCAGAAACTAATTATATCTTTTTATTAAATTTTACCTAAAATAACTATTAAATATAACACTTCAATAACTGTTGTTTCAATTTAATAATTAACAGCTACTTTTTTTTCTTTATTTACTGCTTTAATATAAGTCACTGGCTTTCATTTGTGTTTTTATTTATTGCTGTGACTTATATTATTTGATGTATACTATTACAAATCGAGTCTTTTCCTTGATTTATGTACTATTATTTAATATTTTATTTGGCTGTCTTACCTTTTGCCACTTGATTGAACATTTGCACAGCAAAAACGTGAGTGCAAATTGAAGGTAATGTGAATAGCATTGATAAGCAGTGAAGAGCGAATGAATGACCACAGGTTAGTTTGGTACCACAGATATAGAGAGAATGTGGTGCAATGGTAAGTAACCCTGGCACATCCCTGGCAACTTGGCAGCTGTTAACATAGCAATAGATTAGATTAGATTAGAAAGCATTCTGTAGGTTCGTTTAGGACAGAAAGCCACTGAACTTGTCAAGGCATATACATGTATACATATGTTTATATACTATATACTATGAAAAAAAATGTATAAAGCTCTAGTGCTAAAAGCATAGGTTACAAAAACAACAGAATACTTTTTTTTTTGCACATAAAAACAGAGTATCAAAATATAGTGTTAAAATGTATAAATAAATAAATAAATATAATTTCATTCTATGTAAATGTCAGATAATAGTTTTCAAATTATCGATATAATGGTTACTAGTAGTAATTATATAAACTAAAACATGATTATTGTATTATGTACTCTTCATAAATGTCAACAAATTACAATACATATTTACAAATATGTTATATAATTTCCAATGCAAAGATTTACAATTATGTACTAGAGTGTAAAATATCAAAACACCAGGCTTTACAGACCTTGTGTCATTGCTAAATACTCAAAAAAAATTCATTTGGCACATTCGTGCAAGTCAAAGTATAAATCAGTTTAATTTTAATATAAAACACACACACTAATATACACAAAATGCAATACATTGTAATATTTATAAATACAATGATTATTAACGGTATTGTCAGACAGATTTGTCACTTAAATATTCATCTACAGAGTAAAATGATGTATTGTAAAGGTACTCCTTAAGAGAGGCCTTAAAAGCCCTGAAATTCCCAACATTTTCTTTGAGATTACTGGGGAGAGCATTAAATATCTTGATTGTTTCATAATATACACCTTTCTGAAAGCAACGAAGATTGGCATTGGGATGATGAATCAATCCCTTTTGTCTAGTATTAATGTTATGAATTTCCATGTTTGTTATAAAACTATGTCGATTAATTGCATAGAATTTTAAAATGGATAATATATAAACACAAGGTAAGGTGAGGATGCCCAATTTTTGAAATAGTTGTTTGCATGACTGTCTGCTATAAGCATTTCAGATTATTCGTATAGCTTTCTTCTGCATCCAGAAGATGCATTTACTATCTACTGAATTACCCCAGAATATTATTCCATGCTCGATGATGGAGTAAAAGTAGGCAAAATACACCAACTTAAGTGTATCGATTGAGTGAGATTTAACCAGTGCACAGACTTGCCACCCTCACTTATTTATACTTTCTCTACACGTACTATGCACCTAGTGTATAGAGAAGTATTTCTAATTTTAAAAAGGATTAGCTTTTTAAAAAGTAAAATTATAATATAGTATTATTAGATAGAGAAGGTATTGCATTCTCCAAAAAGTTGATATCAAGATTTCACCGGAAATAGACGTTTTGGGGTCCCCTGTATCCAAAAAAGAAATATTTTCAGGAAAAGGTTTGTGTGTGCCTGTGTCCTTTTTTTTTAAATATACTGTGGAGGGGGAAAATGCATTATGCATTCAACATCCAGCCAAAGTGCAATGACTGGGAGAATTAGTGGGGCTTTCCGCTCAGCTGCGGCATACCAGCTGCGCCGTGGCATACCTAGACGGCCCGGATTCGATCCCGGGGCGGGTTTTCTCCGGTTTCCCCCGCCATCGCATTCCACCAGTGCTCCATCTTCATTCCATATACCACCAGTGTCATCGACTGCGGTGCCACAAGTAGTAAAAGCGGGCGTTAAACACTGCCCAAAAATGTGGCATTCCTGCTAAAAAAAAAATTCCACGTGGCGAAATATCACATGCGTCTGTAGCATAGCGTGGTCGCGCATAGCATCCGCGTTAGTAAGCGAAATATGGAAGCTGTACGTACAATGTGCGGGAGTGGGTAAAGGTTGCTGCTGGGTTACATGACTAAGCCTGGGAATGTAGGTATGGTGCGTTTAGGTTAGGATGTATGGAATGTTTAAGGGAGCTTACTTGTGCTGTATCTTCCTCTGTAAATCCTCGCAGATTCTCTTCCACTTCGTCGCGTCATACCCAAACTTCCTGTCCGAGGTAGAGGATCTCGCAGGAGAAGAAGCTCTGTTGACTGAGTAGTGTAGCCACTTGGTTTGGCGGAGGCTGCTTGCTGTTGAAGGCCCTGCTGCAGTTGCGAGGTGATCTGGCTATCCGGTTCGATAGCTTAGCTGTGGTGGACCGCAGTGTGGTGATGACGGCGGCGGCCCTGCAGCTTCTAGGTCATGACGGTGCTGCACGCCTCTTCCAGGGCAGCTAAGCGAGCGCCGACGTTTAGGATCTTCGTGTGGAGGTCCTGAATGAACCCCGCCAAGGTTGCAGGTGGAGTGACGTCTGCGTTGGTAGACGAGCTGGCGGCGGTGAAGAAGCCCGACTCTCGGGTAGAGGGGATACTGGGCCTGTCCTGTGCCGCCACAGAGATCCAGCCGCGGCGGCGGAGATCGTGCCCAATGCACTGTGACGTCAAGACGTTGGTACTATAGTAGTGGCTGAGGTGCATGCCCGAAGGTGCAGGTGTCTTGTATATGCCCGAAGGTACAGCAGCGTCGGCAGGGCCGTTGACGTTCCTGTCGGCTTGCCTCCACGGCCAGGAGTGGCTCTAACAAGGCAGTTGGAATATGCGAGAGGCCCTCAGACAAGAAGGTCACCGCGACTGCACGCAGTGAATAGATGCTGCGCTGGCGGCGAACCGAGGCTGGCCTCAGCCGGTGGAAGCGGTGGTGCTACTTCCTCGACTGCTGCCGAAGCAGCGGCGGCTTTGAACTGTTTCTTCTTTACCATCGTAGTCAAATCCAAAAAAGAACGACTCTCAACATGTGTGTCCGTGTGCCTGTGAGCATGATAACTCGAAAATGAAAGGTCGGTAAAATACCAAACTTGGTATTTAAGTTTAGTACCTTCCATGGATGCGGCACGAAGATTTTTAGAAAAATCCCCCCACCCCAAACTACCCTTTTCATAGAAAAAGATTCGAAATTTATGACTTTCTAAAAAACGGCTCTAACGAATTTAATTATCGTAAATCAATATGTGTATGACAAATAAAATGTATATCTTGAATTTTCTGAGAATAGCCTCAAAAGATGACTTTATTCTGAATGAAGTTTGCCTAAATGGTAAACCTTAAGAGATAGACACAAGCTTACCACACAAAAAGTTTATATCACGTTAAAAAAAACAATTTATGTCACATACGGTCGTTTTGTGGAATTGACCATTTCTGGGATATTCCTTGTTATTTGTTTCAGATTTAAAATAATTACTGTTTTCACACAGAAAGTTGTAAACTCCTGGATCCGCATAGAGAGGGATTGGATCCATACGGCTTTTAAAATATTTGACTATCGGTTTCGCCTAGTATATTCCCTTATTTTCCTTCTATTTTCAAGGAAGCAAGTAATTAAGACCATTTCTGCTAATGTTTATCTCGATTATCGTAAAGTAGAATAGAACAATATGCTTTTTAACAATAATTTGTGACAGTGATGTAGAGAAAGTCACGTGAATGGAACACAGAAATATTTTCCTGTATTACAATGAAGAGGAATGACGCTCTTTCTGATTGACAGAATGGTAAACAAATGCGGGGGAAAAAAACAAATAGAGGAACACTGACGAAACAGCAGGGACAGGGAATAACTCGCATAGTTTTATAAAGCTGTGATGTTAGCTCTTCTGAATTGATGCCCCCGTCGCTGTTAGCTTATGCATATTTCTATAATATCAACTGTGGTTAGCAAAATTACGTAGGCAGTATGCAACGTTACATTTTTAAAAATCTGATGTGTACCATTCACATGACTTTCTCCATATCCCTGCAACAAATAATTCTTAAAAAGCTTATACTTCTATTTACTTTATGCTAATCAGAAAAAAATAGCAGAAATAATCTAATTACTCGCTTCCTTGTAAGTAGAAGCGAAATAAGGGACAACCTTAGGTTAAAGTGATAGTCAAAAGCTGGTTGCTATGTCAATGAAGTTCCTTTGTTTATATGGATAGGAGTTGACAAGTTCCTGTATGAGAAAAGTATACGTTTTTCATAGCAGAAACCAAAAATAAGGAATGTCACAAAAACGACGAACTCCACGAAAAAAATGTATATAACATAAATTGTGTGTTTTAATGTGCTCTACATTTTTTGTGTAGTAAATGTTTGTCCATCTCTTACGGTTTAGCAGTTATTCAAAATTTAGTAAAATTCATCCAGAATAAACTACTCTTCAGAGGCTATTCCCAGAAAATTCAAGATATACATTTTATTTGTCAGGTAAATGTGTTAAATATACGAAATTTTAATCAAAATCGTTAGAGCCATTTTTGAGAAAATCAAAATTTTCGAAAAAAGTTCCATGTAAAGGTTAGTTGGGGTGGGGGGATTTTTCTCAAAATCTTCGTGTCGCATCCCTGGAAGATACTAAACTTAAATACCAAGTTTGGTATTTTACCGACTTTTCGTTTTTGAATTATCGTGTTCACAGACACATGGACACACACACACACACGCACACACACACACGGACCTTTTTGTGAAAATGCTTTTTTTGGATATTGGGGACCCTAAAACATATATTTCCGGTGACATCTCGGTATCGAATTTTTGGTGGAGTGCAATACTTTCTCTATACACTATGTACATAGTGCGTATGGAGAAAGTAAAAAGCAGATCGGTGGTCGTGTGTTGATCTGCTGGCTGTATGTTATTATGTCAGTTGAGTTCTTGTCGCGGGAGGAACAAGCACGTGCTTCTAGTATCGCCAACTTGTGTGCGGAGGTGGCTTGGGGTTTCTTTTTGTTTTTGGGCGCTTAATCCGGGTGTTTTTTTTTTTTGTTCTTTTTTTACAAATCTTTTTTGCTTCCTTGTTCGTAGGTACACCTCGTATCATGTTTCTGGGGTAAGACGTGGTGTGGACCTGGATGTTTTCGAGGAGGAAATTCAGGAACCTCTAAATGCCCTGGGATATGCAACGGTCACACATGTGCATGGATTTAACCGTAAAGTAGTTAAAGTTAGGGTAATATTCATTATGTACCACAAGAAGGCTAAAAACCACGTTTAGGGCGCCACAGTTGCCGCCCCATGTATACTTGTATTATCAACTTTTTCTCGTGACGAAATATATAGAACGCATCATTATTTGTAGGAACTGTGGCAAATATAATCATCGTGAAAAGTACTGTAAAATGAAGAAAAAAAAAAGTTTGAAGTGTGGCCAGCCCCATTTAGATATCCAGGCAGAATGCTTGTCTGATTCTATGCAGCGTGTTAATTGCCGACAGGCACACTCTGCGTTAAACACGAAAAATTGCCTAGCCTTTGCTTTAGAAAATACAAGAGTTGCCGGTGTTTCGTTTAGTGGTGAATTCTCCTATATACCGCATACACCGCCGTTGTACTAAACTTGAGTTTCAAAACGACTCTTAATAAACATGCAAAATAAACAGAATGTTTTGTATGTCATTTCAACTAAATACGAAATGGTCACAATTTTGTGTGGTTAAATTTTCCTTTATATATATATATATATATATATACACACACACATACAAGAGTTAATGAACTATACCGAAATATTTTCATAGCATATGTAGATTACTTAAATAAGTAATTTGAAATAGGAGATTTCTGGCCTGTTTATTGAAAAGTCGAAGTAACGGCTATAAGTTTCTGAAGTGCCAGTACACCACTGACTAATTTATCAATCATTCGAATCAACTCCCGAAATACCAGGTATGATTGTATGATTGTACGACAGAAAACGAGAGTATAACAGACATTTCTGCATTAGTAATTATTCTAGGCACAAATGGTTGCTCCAAATTATACAAATTATACAAACGCTATTGTTGGCAGTCTTCTTTTTAGTAACAACAAAAGCAGTACCACATGGTCTCAAGAAAGGTTCGACAATATAGTTTCTCTAACAGGTTCATTAACTAAGCATGAAAAAACAAAAAAATCACATATTTTGTGCATTCATTCTTGGTAATTTTGGCAATACGCGAGTAGACCTGCAGCTAAATGCTCAGAAATCATTACAAATTTCATTATTGATGTTTGTCACTTAGGCAACCAGGAATGAGCTTTTAGAGGACATAACGAGTCAAAGTTTCTTTAGTACAGGCAATTGCACAGAAACACTGGATTTACTCAGTACGTATGATCAACTTTTAAATGATCGTTTAAAAAAATGCTACAGTTTTCCGGGACGCTTCGTCACCCATTCATAATATTTAATCGAAGCTGATAGGGGTGTTTTGATTAACTGTATAACAAAAGAACTTGCATCCGCTAATTTTTACTTTCTCTATACGCACCATGTACATAGTGTATAGAGAAGGTATTGCACTCCACCCAAAAACTAGATACCGATATTTCACCGGAAATATATATTTAAGGGTCCCCTGTATCCAAAAAAAAAAAAGCATTTTCAGAAAAAGGTCCGTGTGTCTGTGAACACGATAACTCAAAAACGAAAAGTCGGTAAAATACCAAACTTCCAGGGATGCGACACGGAATTTTTTTTGAAAATTTTGATTTTCTAAAAAAGGCAAACGATTTTGATTAAAATATCGTATATTAAAGATATTTACCTGACAAATAAAATCTATATCTTGAATTCTCTGGGAATAGCCTCTGAAGACTACTTTATTCTGGATGAACTTTACAGAATTTTGCATAACTGCTGAACCGTAAGAGATAGACAAAAACTTACCACACAAAAAATGTAGAGCACGTTAAAGCATACAATTTATGTTATATACATTTTTTCCGTGGAGTTTATCATTTTTTAGTTATTCCTTGTTTTTGATTTCACCTTTAAAAACGTATGCTTTTCTCACACAGGAATTTGTCAACTCTGTCCATACAAACAAAGGAGCTTCAGTCACATGGCAACCAGCTTTTGACTATCACTTTAACCTATGGTACTCCCTTATTTCCCTTCTACTTACAAGGAAGCAAGTAATAAGACTATTTCTGCTAATTTTTACTTTCTCTCTATGTACTATGTACATAGTGTATAGAGAAGGTATTGCACTCCACCAAAAAATTCGATACTGAGATTTCATCGGAAATATATGTTTTAGGGTCCCCTGTATCCAAAAAAAGTATTTTCAGAAAAAGGTCCGTGTGTGTGTGTGTCCGTGTGTCTGTGAACACGATAACTCAAAAACGAAAAGTCGGTAAAATACCAAACTTGGTATTTAAGTTTAGTATCTTATAGGAATGCGACACGAAGATTTTGAGAAAAATCCCCCGATACCAAAATACCCTTTACATGGAACTTTTTTCGAACATTTTGATTTTCTAAAAAATGGCTCTAACGATTTTTATTGAAATGTCGTATATTAAAGATACTAACCTCACAAATAAAATGTATATTTTGAATTTTTTGGGAATAGCCTCTGAAGACTACTTTATTCCGGGACAATTTTACGTTATTTAGCATGACTGCTAAACCATAAGAGATAGACAAAAACTTACCACACAACAAATGAAGAGCACTTTAAAATACACAATTTATGTTATATACATTTTTTGTGGAATTGATTCTTTTTTAGATATTCCTTGTTTTTTGTTTCAGCTATGAAAAACATACTTTTCTCATACAGGACTTTGTGTACTCGTGTCCATACATACAAAGGAACTTCAGTCACATAGCAACCAGCTTTTGACTCTCATTTTAACCTTATTTCGCTTCTACTAACAAGGAAGCATGTAATAAGACTATTTCTGCTAATTTTATCTCGATTAGATGAAGTAAATAGAATAATTTGTTGCAGAGATGTAGAAAAAGTCATGTGAATAGAACACATCAGATTTTTTCTCGTTTAGCATGAAGTAAATAGAAGCAGAAGCTTTTTGACAATCTTTTTTTGCAGAGCTATAGAGAAAGTCATGTAAATGGAACACATCAGATTTTTACTTTCTCTAGCCCCATATGTACAATGTACATAGGGATAGAGAAGGTATTGTAATGCACCCAAAAATTCGATACCGAGATTTCACCGGAAATATATGTTTTGGGGTCCCCTGAGTCCGAAAAAAGATTTTTTTTAAAAAAAGATCCGTGTGTGTGTCTGTGGACAGCATAGCCCCAAAACGAAAAGACCGTTAAATACCAAACTTGGTATTTAGGTTTAGTATCTTCCAAGGATGCGACACGAAGATTTTCAAAAAAAAAATCCCCCTATTAAAAACTACCCTTTACATGGAACAAATTTCGGGAATTTTGATTTTCTTAAAAATGGCTCTAACGATTTTGATTAAAATCCCGTATATTAAAGCTATTTACCTATGTCCGAAATAAAATGTATATCTCGAATTTTTGGGGAATAGCCTCTGAAGACCTCTTTATTCTGGATGAATTTTGCTTAACTGCTAAACCGTAAGAGATAGAAAAAAACTCACTACACAAAAAATCTACATCACGACAAAACACACAATTTATGTCCTTTACGTTTTTTGTTGTGGAGGTTACCTTGTTATTGGTTTCAATTGTGAAGTACTTAAACTTTTCTCGGACAGGAAGTGTCCGCTTTTCTCTTGTTCTACTCCTGGCCAAGCAAACAAGTGATTTGCAATGGCAATCGCATAACGATAGCTTTTAAAACATTTGACAATCATTTTAGATAGCGCATTTACTTATTCTCTTCTACTTATTAGGAACTAAGTAATAACATTCTGCTAATATTTATCTCGATTAGCATTGTGTAGAAAGAAGAATAATCTTTTGTAGAAGGTTTGTAGAGCAGCTAGAGTAAGTCATATGGGTGTAACACAATAGATTTCTTTGTTATAAGTTCTTGTCTATCTCTTACTATTTACCAATTATACAGAACTCCGCAAAATTCAACCAGAATAAACATGTCTTCAGAAGTTATTTCCAGAAAATTCAAAATATACATTTTATTTGCGGTTTAATATCTTTAATATACCATATTTTATTCATATTTGAGTTATGCTGTCCACTCACACAGACAGAAACACACATAGACGTTTTTCAAAAAAATCCTTTTTTTGGATTTAGGAGGTTCCAAAACATGTATTTCCGGTGAAATCTCAGTATTGAATTTTTGGGTGGAATACAATTCCTTCTCTATCCACTATTTATATTGTACATATGGGACTAGATAAAGTAAAAAATCAATGTGTTCCATTCACATGACTTTTTCTACATCTCTGTAACAAACTATTGTTAAAAAGCTTATTTTTATATTTAGGTACTTAATGCTAATCGAAAAAAATAGCAGAAATAGTCTTAATACTTGCTCCTTGTAAATGGAAACAAAATAAGGGCGTACCATAGGTTAAAGCGATAGTCAAAAGCTGGTTGCTATGAGACTGAAGTTCCTTGTTTGTATGGACAGGAGTTGACAAAGTCCTGTGTGAGAAAAGTATAAGTTTTTCAAAGCTGAAACCAAAAACAAAAAATATCTCAAAAACGATCAACTCCATGCAAAAAAAAAAAAAAAAAAGCACATAACATAAATTGTGGTTTCAAAGTGCTCTGCTTTTTTGTGTGGTAAGTTTTTTTTCCTTTTTTTTTTTTTTTTCCATCTCTTACGGGTTAGCACTTATGCAACATTCCGTAAAATTTGTCCAGAATAAAGTAGTCTTCAGAGGCTATTCCCAGAAAATTCAACATATACATTTTATTTGCCAGGTAAATATCTTTAATATATGATATTTTAATCAAAATTGTTAGAGCCATTTTTGATAAAATAAAAATTTTCGAAAAAAGTTCAATGTAAAAGGTAGTTTGGTTTGGGGAATTATTCTCAAAATCTTCGTGTCGCATTCCTGGAAGATACTGAACTTAAATACCAATATTTTTCGTTTTTGAGTTATGTTCACAGACACACACACACACACACACACACACACACGGAGCTTTTTCTGAAAATGCTCTTTTTGGAAATAGGGGACCCTAAAACATATTTCCGGTGAAATCTCAGCATTGAATTTTTGGGTGGAATACAATATTTCTCTATTCCTATGTACATTGTACATACGGGGCTAGATAAAGTAAAAAGTAAATAGATAAATATTTTACCGTTCCTTCCATGTTTCCTCCTGATATTTTGCCTGATAGGAAAAGGAAGAACTGTTGGAGAGGTTGACGTACAGTAAACATAACAAGTGATCTCGAAGTAGGACGAGTATATGGGAGAATGGTCACCTTACGTTAATATTTCCCGTGGTCCATGAGAACGCCAATAATTTGCGACAGTCATTTGCTTGTCCGCTGGCCCGTGACATCCGTTATACTACACGAATCACTGGAAAATGAATCAGAGTTTCTTTAATGGTCCACCAGTGGAAACCACACAAATTAATGGCTAACCACATTTCCTTTATACGTATAAGTCACCCTCCGTGGTGTAGTGGTTACCATGCTGACTTCATATATTCAAGGTCGCGGGTTCAAACCCGGCGGAGGACGATGGATTTTTTCGGGCGTAAAAATCCTTAGCATGTCTTCCTTCGGAAGGGAAGTAAAGCCGTTGGTCCCGTGTCGGAGATTTACGGCACATAGAAGAACCTCAAGCCTGATAGAGAGGCCTCTGAGCAAAAGTAAGCGGTCTTTCACGCCCAACTTAGAATGGGATCTTGAGAACCACATCAGTTAAAGAGCGTCCATAAATAACACGTTATTTATTTATTTTTTTTATACATATAACTGCCTCTCCAGCTGCCTCTGTTTTCCGATTTCAAGGGGGGAATAGAGCTGGCGAAAAGTGACAGCTTCGGTTTTTTACTTTCTATAGCCCCGTATGTACATTGTAATCAAAAATTCGAAGCCGCGATTTCACCGGAAATATATGAGTCCGAAAAAAGCATTTTTAGAAAAAGGTCTCTCTGTGTGTGTGTGTGTGTGTGTGTGTGTGTGTGTGTGTGTGTGTGTGTGTGAACAACATAGCTCAAAAACTTGGTATTTAGGTTTAGTATTTTCCAAGGATGCGACACGAAGATTTTTAAGAATATTCTCCCACCAAAAACTACACTTAACATGGAAATATTTTTGAAAAATGTTATTTTCTTAAAGTGTGTCTAACGATTTTGATTAAAATCTCTTATATTTAAGATATTTACATACAAAATAAAATGTATATATTGAATTTTCTGCCAATAGCCTCTGAAGACATCTTTATTCTGTATGAATTTTGCGAAATTTTACATTACTGGTGAACCGTAAGAGATATACCTTTGTATATCTCTAACAAAAATTGTAGAACTCGTTAAAACACACAATTTATGTTATATACATTTTTCTTTCTCTAGCCCCGTATGTACACTGTATATAAGGATAGAGAAGGTACTGTATTCCTCCCAAGAATTTGAAGTCGAGATTTCACCTGAAATATATGTTTTGGGGTCCCCTGAGTCCATAAAAGCATTTTAAAAAAAAAGGGCCTGTGTGTGTCTATGTCTGTCTGAGTGTTTGTGTGTCTGTGGACAACATAGCTCAAAAACAAAATGATCGTTCTACACCAAACTTAGTATTAGGTTTTGGTATCTTCCAAGCACGAAGATTTTCAAGAAAATCCCCTTACCCCAAACTACCCTTTACATGGAGAAATATTCGAAAACCTTGATTTTTTCAAAAATGACTAACGATTTTGAATAAAATCTCTTATATTTAAGATATTTACATGCCGAATAGAATGTATATTTTGAATTTTTTGGGAATAGCCTCTAAAGACCTCTTTATTCTGGATGATTTTTATTGATTTTGCATAACTGGTAAACCGTAAGAGATAGAAAAAACTTTTCTACACAAAAAATGTAGAGTGCATTAAAACACACAATTTATGTTATATACTCTTTTTTTTTCGTGGAGTTGATCGTTTTTGAGATATTCCTTGTTATTGGTTTCAATTTTAAAAGACATACATTTCTCATGCAGGAATTTGTCAAATCCTATCCATACAATCAAAAATATTTCAGTCACATAGCAAACCGCTTTTGACTATCACTTTATCCTATGGTACTCCCTTATTTCGCTTCTACTTACAAGGAAGCAACTAGGTAATAAGACTATTTCTGCTAATTTTTCTCAATTGGCAAGAAGAAAATAGAAGCATGAGTTTTTTAACAATAATTTGTTGCAGAGTTGTAGAGAAAGTCATGTGAATGGAACACATAGATTTTTTGGCTGTTCTTCTAGATGTGTGCTCAGACGTAGTGAACAAATTCCAACTCTTTACCATTTTATGCTATGTGGACAAATCGGGGAAAGTTAAAGAAAGGTTCATGGGCTTTATAGATGTCAGTGCAGACAGATCTGCTGAGGCATTTTACAGCCATGTACTTACAACAGTTAAAGAATTTAATTTTTGTAAAAAGCTTGTCGCTCAGACACATGATGGTGCGGCCGTAATGTCTGGTCAATTAGGTGATCTGCAATCTAAAGTAAAAGTGGCATTTCCTCAGGGGGCATTATTTGTTCGCTGTTACTGTCATATCCTGAATTTGGTTCTGCAACAGGCAGAATGTATTTTTTATTTTATTTTATTTATTTATTTTTTTTTTAATTCTATCAGGGCATTCTAATTTCTTTTCTCATTCTACCAAAAGAACAGAAACTTTGCCTGCTTTTATGAATAAAAAGTTACTAAAAGCGACTCCAACACGCTGGAACTTCAATTTACGCCTTGTCAACACTGTACAAGAGCAATGAGATAACCTGATTTTATTCTTTGAATGCATAACAGAACCAGAAAACAATGTTGATTGGGAACCTAGAAGCGGCTCGTATTCGCATTGTCAGTTTGACTGTGGTGGGGGTTCATACGACCGATATAGTTTTATCTGACGAGACATAGCAGACTTTATTGACACCGAGTGACACAAATTACTTTCTTTGTGGTGCTTTAACATTCCGCATTTTTCGTATTCGGCCCCTTATCACAATCACCGTCATCCGGTTTTACGCGTCAGTGTTCGTCATTCGTGAAATCTTATATCTCATTTATATAGTACCCGTTTAGGTGCACCACATCAGCAGGACACATCTCCGGACCTTATTTTTGTGACACCAGATTTAGCTTCCCAAACCTTCCTAACGCGACATACGGACACTATGGGCAGCGACCACTTTCCTTTTTTCATATCTATCAAACATGCTGCCCTGCTCGATGGTAACTATATACGATCCCGTCGGGTAGGACTTCCGCGACGGGAATTAAGTCAAAATCGTGTCTCTTCTCGACTAGACCGGTTAGAAGATGATGCAATTACCTACGAATATTTGGAGACGGTAGTTCAGGAATATCGTGATTGTTATCACCCCTTGATAGAGGCAGCAGTCTCTCGGAATAGGAAATCTTCGTGGTGGAATGCTGCATGCGCCAAGGCGGTAGCGGAGAGAAGATGGGCTTATTCACGTTATCAGCAGTTCCGGACGAATAATTCTTATCAAAACGCACGTAGGGCTGAGGCCCGCTCGAGACGTCAGCTGAATAAATAGCATCGCCTTGGGTGGTCTCAATACTGCACTAGGATTACGGTGGACACGGTGATATCAAACGTCCGGTACAAACTTGCCCGGTACAGGATAACGCAACATTCTACGGACTTACCACATCTATAGAAACCGGGAATTACAGGACGACAATTGACTCCCTGCGAGGTTATTTTACCACCTCTACCGCCGTCATCTGCTAGGTTGCCTCCAGATAGTCTCTTGGAACCTATTTGACTTTCGGAAGTTTTTCACGTTTTGACCAAAGAAACGCGATGTTCCGCCCCAGGATATGACGGGTTGACCTATGACGTCTTACGACTTCTACCTGACCGTTGGCTTAGACTCTTGGTTCTACGTTTTTCGGATATATTACACACGGGTCAAATTCCGGATACTTGGAAACTGATTATTATCCACCCGGTTTTAAAACCTCACCATTTAGGTCGCACAATTTCCGATCATCGTCCCATATCGTTGATTCCAACAATCCGTATAATACATCGCCTGCGGTGCCAGAAGTAATAAAAGTGGGCGTTAAATATTACCAAAAAATCCGTAAAATATTTGTAAAAATTGTGTAAGACCGTCTAGCTTTCTATATGGAACGTTTTGGTGTTTCCCGGCGACACAATATGGCTTTCGGAAGGGTTTAGTAGCCACCTTTAATTTATACACCCTTATTACTGGCGTTAATATTGCATTCTATACCAACAGACATGTATTAGCGTCATTTCTGGAAATTTCCAATGCATATGACGCATTGACTGTACCTACTCTTCCACAGAAACTCCGTGACATGGGACTACCGCCCGTTAGCCTAGTCGTACTAGACTTCGCATGGACTGCCACAGGGGTCCTCCCTCAATCCTTTGTTATATACGATCTATGTGGGTGATCTTCAGCGGGAAACGCAATCCTCGTTGCGGATACTACAATAAGCCGATGATGTTTTATACATGTCGGTGTGGTCCAGGCAGCCTGAGTTCAACATTCAATTTGAACGAAATTGTCTCACGATCATACGATATTTGGAAGATCTTGATTTAATGATTAATTATAATAAGACGCACTTTATCCGCTTTCAGCGCACTAGCGACGGTCACACCTGGCTCTTAGGTTACAACACCATGTTCTTCCTACATCTAAGACCATTTGTTTCTTGGGTGTTACTTTACAACAAAATCTAGGCTTAGCATCCCATTACCAAAAACTTTTACGTTCACTTTGCTACGTCTCAAACTTATATCGGGCGATGTCGGGAAGACAATGACGATCTGATCCAATGATTCTATTACGTCTACTCGGGCCGTTGGTTTTCTCGCGGTTGACATATGGTATGTGGATGACAGGACACCTGTCCGATACGATGTTTTCGGAACTGGACTCATATTTTTTATCAGTATTCGAAATTATTTTTCATCTGAACGGAAATCCTCCGAGGGTGCTAGTTCGTCAATTTTTTCCGATGTTCACCAGTTGTGACTTGAATTTCTCTGGGAGTGCTAAGTTTATAGCTGATCTTTTTACCAACTCCAGTAACGTATTATTACCAGGTTACGACGGTTGCAGCACCTTCGGGAGGACGATTGTTCTGCTGTGAACGAGCCTCCGGAACCTGTATTACGTGCTTTCGCGGCGATAAGTGCGACCCCGTGTTTATATACGACTCCTGTGAGACCGCTCTATTTGATAGATGGGGATGCTGGGCTTCTCGATCAACACCTGCATATATATATATATATATATATATATATATATATATATATATATATATATATATATATATATATACTTTTCGTACGGATGTTCTGGACAGACAACGCTTTTGGTTATCTTTCGTCGACGAATTGACTACCTGAACCAGAAATAATATTTACGGAGGCTGTAAAACGGAGACTGGTGTTAGTGCAGGTTTTTATGACTGGACCACCGGTACCATTCAGACGTGTACCCTATATTCACAGATGACTATTTATGCCGCGGAAACTATTGCAATTTATCGGGCTATTCAATACGCCATTCGCTTGCGTGTCGCTTGTTTACTACTATTTACGGCAGTATGAGTGTTTTACAGGCCGTGAGGAAGCCCTACTCGAACGCTATAGGTACAGCCACTTTATTTCATATTAGAAAAACGCACTTTACGTACATTGTTAGCCTTGGCTGTGGTGTATCTGGTTTGGATACCAGTCATGTTGGCATTCTCGGTAACAATATTGCGGACGAAGCGGTGAGGTTTGCTACAACGTGCGACTGATTATCGAGGGAATTGTTGGTACTACCACACGATACACTAGCCTCAGTCTCAGTCACAACCAAGCCCCTACACGCCTAGCTGCGCAGACCAGAAACACTGTCGTAATATGAAGAAGTCAGGTGGAGGGCAAGAGACTCCCTAGGTCGCGCGCAATACATTGTTTGTAATGGGAAAACACTGAAATTTAAAACAGCTATAATTACGCCATAAGGATACCTGAGTAGGAAATAATTGCGACATTACGTTCTTTATAATTGTCAGCATCTATGCACAGCGATTAGACCTTGGATGTTCCGTTGGAAGTTGAATAAAATCACTTCATTGACTAGACGGAATTTAATCCCACAACTGAACAAAACCGAAGTAAATATTATCATTGAACTTGAATATCGCATACCTGCATTTAAAGTGTTTTACAAACAAGATGTAAGCATCACAGAGAGCATAATTCAAGTTTAATTCAGTTTTCTCAGTTTCTTCTCAGTGATTCCATGTATACTTTTTGCTTTTTACTTTAATGCACAAAGTCGTCAACAAGTGTTATAAAGAGGGTTTGTTAAGAGTGTCTGCAGTAAAGTGGTCAAAATGCTGAATTAAAAATGAAAAATATGCTGGATTCGATTCTAGGCTGATGAAACTATTCTTATTCCCCACTCTCAAGTGCCTGGAAATATGAATGCGATTCTGAATGTGTGTTAAGTTAATCGAGAAACTCACCTACACGGCCGGGGTTCGATCCCAAGTGACCGCATGTGAGATTTTTGGTGGACAAAGCGGCGCTGGGGCGAGTTTTCTCCGGGTACTCCGGTTTCCCCCGCCATTGCATTCCACCGGTGCTCCATCATCATTCATATTTCATCAGTGTCAGCGCCTGCGGTGCCATTAGTAGTTAAAGCGGGCGTTAAACACTACCAAAAAAATAATAATCGAGAAATACAGTTTTAATGTTCAGCTCAAATTTAAGCAGTCGTTATAGAAAGTTAAAATAGTAATACGACATTAATACGGCATGTAAATAAATAAAAACAAATAAATAAAACGATTTAGCAGAAAAAAAAACATATGCAATATTGCATTTTCAGAGATGGTATGTACAGTGTAAAATTAGGTACATTTCAATGAAATTAGGTACCTGTATTTCTCTTCAGTAAACTATATTCAAGATGTTAAGTAAACACTTTCTATCAGTATTTGTGGTATATTTGAGTTATATAAAACAGGTATATTATTATATAAAACAGGTATATTAATATGTGCACAACAGGAGAGTATGGTCTGTGTTTCTTGAAATAATTTATAAACAAATATAAAACTAGAATCGATTATTAATATTCTTTATGTTCTAACGCTTTTGCAAAATTCCTTTTTACACCCTGTGGGATTGTGATTCAGTCTGAAATTACAGATTTCAAAAATTAACTTAATCGAGATTCGGGTATTTTTTTCTTTTTTTAGGACAAATTATGATATTGTATCTAATATTTTGGCACTGCCTTCTAATGCTAATGAAACATATACAAAATAGGTACAAGAATGAAATTAGCGTTCTCATTAGATTTGTCAGATAAGAAGGGAAACTAAATACTGAAGGAACTGTGTCAGGGTTTAGCATCATCTTGCCTTTATTCTCATGGAAACAATTTCTCATTTCGATGGCACAAATTTGTTACGTCTCGGAGCAGCTGACGACTTACTCAATAAATCTAGTGTATGTATTAAGAACCTAAAATAAATTCTCATTCGCTTAGTGATCGAGGAAACCCACGAGAATAAATCGGAGTGAATTTGGAACGCAAATGTTACAATTTATTCTTACCGATGGAACGTGATCTGGGAGTCATTTTTCCGGTGGTTGGTACAGTTATGTAGCTTAGAAGGTACCATGTTAATTATTAAATCTTAATACCCTTAAACACCTCACTTTTAAAGCCTTTAGAGCGTACTGAACATACGGCAGAAATTACGCTTGTCACTCACTTAGCGATGCGCGAGAGGTTTCAATAAGCGACAGCAACACCAGCGCCAGTGGTAAGTCTAGGTAATATGTTCCAAACTCTTTGGTCACAACTAATGGTACCGATGATGTGGGTAAATTTTAACCTGTATTCGTTTGTGACGTCACGATCCCGATTATTGCAAAAGGAACTTAAGGTGTATTTGCGTTTACTCTGTAACACTGCCCGGCCAACGGAATATTTATATCGTATCCGTATACCTTCTGGGGCACTACACATTGCAGCATTACTCCTACCGCTTTCTTGCAGGATATGTAAAGCATTTTTAGATTTGCAGTAAAAACAAAAATGAAAATTTAAGACTTCTCTAGTTACCTCCTACGTTACTCCTCCGTACAATTCGTCAACGTCTCGCTTTGGTGTTTCGCAGCGCAGGGGATCGTGGGTTCGAGTCCCGCCTTGGGCATGGGTGTTATATGTTTGTGTATGTGTGTCGCCCTCCGTGGTGTAATGGTTACCATGCTAACTTCATATACCGGCGGAGGACGATGGATTTTTTCGGGTGTAAAACTCCTTAGCATGGCTTCCTTCGGAAGGGAAGTAAAGCTGTGGGTCCCATGTCGTAGATTTACAGCACGTAAAAGAACCTCAAGCCTGATAAGAGAGGCCTCTGAGCAAAATTAAGCGGTCTTTCACACCCAATACAGATTGGGACGCTGAGAACCAAAGCAATTAAAGAGCGTCCATAAATAACAGGTCATTTCATTTCATGTAAGTGTGTGTAAAAAGTAAAATAGAAATACAGCAATCAAAGTAAACAAATTAGGTAAATAAAAAGTAGGGTATACAGCGCCGGAGTTCCGATCAGACTAAAAAAGAAAGAAAAAAAAAACGTATGTTGGCAGTTTCGTCGATAAATAAACCCGAAAGAAGAAGAAGTATGTTACTATGTATGTTTAATGGTGTGCTGTTAGTGCACCTGTACAATTACCATCTCTTTTACTACTTTCTTACCCAGATATGTTGGTTAGTGTTCATATTTGTCACGATGACCAAAATGAAAGTATAGTTAAACAGAATATTGTAGTACATGTAACCGCATTTAGTCACATCATTGGAACACACCCTGACGCAGTAGCCGAGTCATACATGAGTTGGCAGTAGTGTCGTTAAATAACTCGGGGAAAAAAATTGTGTGGTGGTTGCCATGGAATTGAGGTTAGATTTGTATAATGTGTATGTGCTGTTATATTGATCAAACTTTTGGTAAACAATGTTTCTCAGGATAGTTATCAAACAGTACTGCAGAAGCACAGAGCATTTAACAAGGTGTGGTTTGAAGCGTTGCAGATTTAACACAGGCAATGCTTTTATCAGCAAAAGCAATAGGAATGTTCTAACCTATTCACATCCAATGAGAGTTGCTGTACGTTCTTTATCAGCATATAGTGAAAAAGACGAAAGGTAAATGTTTAGAGTAAATCTAAACTACAACATAGGTCTGTCCTGTCACACACGGTATCATATTTAGCGTTGTCTGCTTTAAGGTCACTGAGAATCTTGCATATATGACAGTGTCTTGTATGTCTCTTTGCAGGTATTTGACACCTGTAGCATATGAGCAGAAGTGTAATGAAACATTGGATTCGTTATCAGAATATTTTGAACAGCTTATCGAGGAATGCCCCCATCTAAAAACTGCCGACGTAGCATGTGATGTAAGTGTACTTGTGTAGTTTACTTTCCTCGTAAGTAGCACTTAAAGATTCCAGTGTTGTAAATATGAGTGAATTCTACTTAATCAGGAATCCAGTAAATGGTATATCCAACGTAATCCCGACTCTTAAGGAAGACATTAAACACAAATTGTTATTCGAATGAAGTCATATTGCCCACTCACCCTTTTCGGCGACTTATTTATTTCAAACTAGCGCCATGTTGTAACGAACTGTAGTGAAAGATGACGATAAACATGGTTCATTGAGTTTGTTCTTCTCATATCCCTCAGCTAGGTTCTTTCGTCGCTCCGCAGTCGCGTCCGAAGACTGCTCACTCTTCTCCTGAAAACAATCCTCATTTTACTTTGTGGTTAAGGGCCCATAGATGTTGAGAACACTAGAACAGCTGAAGAAATGTTCCTATATTTTCTTTTGTGGGATTCATGTTGTTAATGTGAGGAAAAAAAGTAACAGTGTAATAATTGCATTAAAACATGCAATGTAAAAATTAATTACAAATATTTGTGTGTACATTTTTAAATAAAGTACTACAGATGCATGTATGTTATACATATAATGATTCCAATGATTTGCATATACAGGATACAAAGTAGACTTGCACACAAATGTCAAGGGTAAAAAATTGTAGGGGAGCAGGTGAACATTGGATCAGGGTAAAGAACCCAGAACACATTATTGTTGATAAGCTTATTCTTCTGTCCACTTGATGCTAATCAAGATAAACATTAGCAGAAGCGGTCTTATTACTTAGTTCCTTATAAGTGGAATGGATAAAATGGAATACACTAAACATCTGAACTCTAGAGGCAAGGATATGCTAATGTGTTCCATTGCTGAGAGTCTGTCATGCAACCATGGATAGTCCCTGAAATATTCCTGCTCTTGTTACTAGTAATGTTGCTCCTTTTATAGAGTAAATGAGATAAATGGAACAGTAAGGCCCATTCTTACAATATCCCGTAAAGTAAGTGTATGAATTAACCTCCAGTAAACTTTACGGTCAAAGTAAACTTACAGTATAATCACTTGGTCTGCATATTTTAAGGAGCCCATAAGTTTAATACCATTCCGAATCAGCAGTATTTCGTCTGGCAACTGTAGAGCAGTCTTGCATTGACGTACAAGATCAGCCGCTTGAAATGTAATATTGGAGAAGACTATTTTGTAGAAGTAATTCCAGGCTAAATAGCAGAGACTTTAAGCCAAACTTTTTGAAATATGAAACATTTCACCAGTTTTAGATATTTTGCATTGCACAAACGTAACTGAAGAGTTTGCCATCAGGGAACAGAAGTCTTTGAAATCTTGAGTTTGCATTTCATGAACCATTAAGGGTTGTTTTACTTGACGTGTTCGGATGGATTGGACTCAGTTATGAGGTACAGCAATTTGCAAGTTAGAATGCTTCAATCTTTTTCATTCTATACCTGATCGAATGAAGGCGGTCGACTTCCATGTAGTATAATCTTTTTTAAGATATTTGCGGTTAATCTCCTGAAGATTTGGAAGCTGTGAAAGAATCCAAATATATATTAATGCTAATTGCACATTTTGATTTCTTTCAGTGCAAATGTCTGACCAAATGGTTAATATCTCTGTTCATTCAAATGTTTTAGAGCCCATTTCTGCCGACGTGCTATTTCATTCCCTCTTCTTCCGCCAATGATTTTGTCTTAATAAGTGGGATTATTTTTTCATCCAAATTAAGTTTATAAAGTTTGTCATCTTCCTTCTTTCAGAATAGTCATTTCCTTGAGACCTAGACCTACTTTTTGAGTATTCATTTACAAGATAGGTCACAACCTAATGCTTTTGCTCCCAAGAAGAGGAGTTGTTCTAATATGAATTAATCATTAATCTTCAGATAGCTTCTTTGTACATTGCTGTCCAAATTTACAAGGAGGTTTGGGTGTGCCAGTTACTAATCTTTTCTAATCTTTGGAAATTTATAGGGCAAACCATGCATTTTTTAAAATAAGAACTAACATGCATTTTTTTGTTTTGTTTTTTCCTTCTTAGCATTACTTCATTTACAGGTCGAGGGGTGCTTTGTTTCCATTTTGGTTTTTCTGTACATAGTGTGTAAAGAAGGTATTGTAATGTCCCAAAAATTTGATATCAAGATTTCACCAGAAATACATGTTTTAGGACCCCCTGTATCCAAAAAAGCATTTTCAGAAAAAGGTCTGTGTGTGTGTGTGTGTCTGTGAACACGATAACTCAAAAATGAAAATTAGCTAAAATACCAAACTTGGTATTTAAATTTAGTATCTTCCAGGGATGCAACACGAAGATTTTGAGAAAAATCCCCCCACCCCAAACTACCCTTTTACATGGAAATTTTTTCGAAAATTTTGATTTTCTTAAAAATGGCTCTAACGATTTTGATTAAAATATCATATATTAAAAATATTTACCTAACAAATAAAATGTATATCTTGAATTTTCTGGGAATAGCTTCTGAAGACCTGTTTTGAATTTTGCTTAATTTGGCATAACTAGTAAACCGTAAGAGATAGACAAAACTTACTGTACAAAAAATTTAGGTCTTGTTAAAATACACAAGTTATTTCATATACATTTTTCTCATGGAGCTTACCGTTTTCGAGGTGTTCATTGTTATTAGTTTCAGTTGTGAAGTACTTGTACTTTTCTCAGGCGGGAGTGTCCGTTTTTCTTTTGTTCTACTCCTGGCCAAGAAAAGAAGCTATTTGTAATGACAATCGCATAACGACAGCTTTTAAAACATTTGACTATTGGTTTAGCCTAGTGTATTCCCTTATTTTCTTCCTAATTATTTGGAACTAAATAATAAGAACATTGTGCTAATGAGTATCACGATTAGCAAGGTGCAGAGAGAAGAAGAATCTTATGTATGAAGTTTGTAGAACAGCTAGAGAAAGTCATGTGAGTGTAACACATAAGATTTTTTTATTATATGTTGATATAATGATTCTTTTGATAAAGGGATAACTTATTGGATCAGATGAATTTGATGTAATTTACTACCTTTCTTGGCTAGAAAATCAGCTGTTTCATTACCCTGTATTCCGTAATGCGCTGGTATCCATTGAAGTATTAATCTTTTATTTAAATTTATTAGTTGTTTTATGATTTTTTGGCATTCTGCAATATTTAGGTTATTAGGTGTTGCATCAGATGTTATGGATATAATAGCTGGTATAGTCAGATAATAATTGAAACTTTTTCAAATTTATTTATATGATATGGAAGGTTTTGTAAACTCTGAAGTATTGTCGAAATCTCTCCATCAAAATTTGTGGTATTTAAACTTAATCTTTTTTAGAAAAAGAAGAGAGGTCATATTGGACCTGCACCAATACCGCTGTAATTTGGTAAGCTGGAACCATCAGTATAAACATGTAGCCATTCATTGGCAGGGTATCTTAAATTTATTATTTCTAGTGTCATTTGTTTCAGAACACATGAAGAGATTTCAGAGTTTCTAATCTCTTCAGCTAGTGTAGATAGTGTTCAATATCAAATAGTTCTAATGGGTTAATATTTGTTAGTATGTTTTCTTTTAAGTAAGGAAGTTTTAATCTGTTTGTTTATTATTGTTATTCATATGTATATAGGAGGAACTGGCAAAACATTGGCAATTTGTTGGCTAAAGTGCGCAAAGCCAGATCAAATTTGTTCAGTCAATCAGAGTCAGTTTATCTCAATGTTTTTCTTTTTTGTTTCTTTTTGTCACCTTTCTGAAATATGAACCATGGTCAGTGACCAATGCACTAAGTGTTTGTGTAATAACTATGGATACCATCTTGGGGACCGACAGTGGAACAGAATCAAAGTTAGTGCAGTATGGTATATATTTGTGATGTGTTGACAGTGCAGTGTGTACATAGTGGTACTAATAGGAGGAAAATGGGGCAGTAGGTGCATGTTAGATTGTGATGCTTTCACTAGCAGTGGAAGGGGGTACTACAGGTTGCTTACATGCAACGCATGCAGTCTCCAATACAGGTCAGTCTCTACTCGGTAGGTATGCAACTGGTATACACATGAGTTCCACTATTGGTCCCCAAGATGCTATCCCTAGTAATAACTTTAATAATTTGGTATCAATAAAGATACCTACCATCTATCTTGATAATTACTCTTTCACACTAGCATGATATGAAGTTTTCAAATCTGATTCAACTCATCAACCTTATCCCTGGAGTATTGTTTGCATATTTATGACCATACCGCAAACCATTGTACTTAATGCAAGGTTTCAACTGGACATATTATATAACCATTTATCTCATTATTCTCTTAAAATTAAGGCCATAAGCATTTATTAGTAATTCTCAAAAATGTACCTATTAGCCATAGACCTTGAATTATATTAACTAGACATGCTGCTGGTGCTAGTGCTGCTGCTGCTAATTGAAACCTCTCGCATATCTCATCTGGAGGGCAAATACATCCGTTTTGCTGTAAGTTCAATATGTTTGAGGCTTTAAAAGCAAGATGTTTTAAAGGTTAATTAGGTTTATGAGGGTAGTCTGAAAGGTTTCTGACCTAATAAAGACACAAGATATTTTTTCAGAATTTTTTTTTTATTTTCCAACATAGTCTCCTTGTAACTCTACAGACTTCTCCCAGCGATGCTCCCATCTCTGTAACCTGTCCAGATAGTACTCAGCGTTTTTCTCTGCAAAATAATTGTTCTTGGAGGTGAATGCCTCTTCATTTGACGAAAATCTCTGTCCTCCGAGCACAATTTTCAGATGAGGGAACAAAAAGAACTCGCTTGGGGCTAGATCTGGTGAGTAAGGTGGATGTTCAAGCAGTTCAAACCATAATTCGTGGATTTTTGCCATTGCAACCAGAATTTTCTTTTTCTGCAAATGTGGCTGTTTTTCTGCAAGTTCTGCCTTCAGCTTGTCAAGTAATGATGTGTAGTATACTCCTGTAATGGTTTTTCCTTTTTGAAGATAATTGATTAAAATAACTCCATGACTATCCCAAAAAAACAATCGCCATCACTTTCCCAGCGAAAAAACAATTTTTGCTTTTTCTGGAGCCGGTTCACACTTTGCAGTCCACTGTTTGGATTATATTTTTGTTTCAGGCATATAATGGTGTATCCAAGTTTCATCTACAGTAATTGATCAGTGCCAAAACTCGGATTTATTATATAGCCTAAACTGCACCAATGTTCATTCGAACATGTTTGTGGTCAAATGTGAGCAAACGCTGCACACAACGCACAGACAGCTTTCTCGTGTCTAAATGTTAATTTAATATGTGACAAACACGTTCTTTTGATATGCTCATAGCCTCTGATATCTCTCTCACTTTAATTCGGTGGTTGTCTAGCACCATTTGGTGAACTTTGGCGATGTTTTCGTCGGTAGTTGCAGTTTTTGGACATCCCGAACATTCATCATCTCCCAAGCTCTTACGGCCACGTTTAAATTCAGCTGACTAAAATTTCACTGTGGTAAATGATGGTGCAGGGTCCCCATACACAGAATCCAACTCATCTTTGATGTGCGTGTGCGTATTGCCTTTCAAAAACAAATATTTAATGACAGCTCAGTACTCGATTTTGTCCATTTTCATAAAAACACTCACATCACCCCACTCAAACGACTGTTACATAACAATTGAGCATCCAAAATGGCTGAAGCTTTGGTGAGTAACTGTCAACAGATGAACAACGAAATTCACTAGCTTTTATGTACGAGTGCTGCCATCTTCAAGTTGAGGTCAGAAAGTTTTCAAACCACCCTTGTAATAGTGAACGTGGTGCATTCCTATGCTGCATAATTATACCAACCACCGGAAAAATGATTCAGAGATCACTTTCCATCGGTTAGAATAAATTGTAACATTTGTGACTTGTGTTCCAAATTCATTCAGATTTATTCTTGTGAGTTTCCTCGGTCACTAAGCCAATGATAATTTGTTTTAGATTTCCAATACATAAAGCAGAATTGCTGAGTAAGAGGTTAGTTGCTCTGAACGTGACAAATTTGTGCCAACGAAATACCACAGATTAACTCAATGCATTTTGCAAAAAATTACTACCATGAGAATACAGGCAAGGTGATGGTAATTTCATTTTTACAAATATTTTCAGTATGTTCATTAGCATTAGAAGTCAGTGCTGAAATATTAAATTCAACATTATAATTTATCCAAAAATAAAAAAAAAGTGTTACTGAAATAACCCAGAATTGTGCTAAAAAAGAATTTTACAAGAGTGTAAGAACATAAAGAGCATTAAAGTAATAATCACATCTAATTTTAGATTTGTTTATGGATTATTTTAGGAAGCACAGATCATACTCTCTTGTGGTGTACATCATATTAATACACCTATCTTCTCTAATACAAATGTACGACAAATGATTGAAAATTTTTGCTTAACATCTTGAATATAGTTTACTGAAGAGGAATAGAAGTACCAAATGTCACCTTTATTTTATTTTTATTCATACATACGGTCTCTGAAAATCCAGTATTATATGGATATCTGATTTTTTTCCCTGCTAAATCATTTTATTTATTTGCTTGTTTATATTTACATACTGCCTTAGGTAATATCGTCATATTACCATTATGACCTATAACTGCTTAAATTGTGAGGTATACATTAAAACAGTACTTCTCTATCAACTTAACATTCATTCAGTATCGCATTCATATTTCCAGGCTCTTGAGAGTGGGGACTAATGATAATGAAATAAGAATATGCCTCATTAGCATAGAATTAAACCCAGCATATTTTGCATTTTTAATTCAGTATTTTGTCCACTTTACTGCAGAGACACTCTTAACAAGCCCTCTTCATAATTCTTATTGACGGCTTTGTACATTAAGGTACGAGGGGCATACTGAAAGTCATGAGCAACACTGTTTTACAATCTTAATATTTATTTTTAAGCCAAACCAAATACATCATCATAATCTACAGACTTTCTTTCACTTTTCGACATAGTCTCCATTGTTTTGCACACATTTTTCCCATCGTTCTACAAGTTTGAAAATGCCCTTGTGATAGAACTCCGTTCCAGCTGCCCGCAGACCCTGACGCACTGCTTTCCGAATATCCTCCAGCATCTCGTAGCTTTGGCCACGCATCTGCTCCTTCACAGAACCGAAAAGATGGTAGTCCGAGGGTACTAAGTCGGGACTGTAGGGAGGATGTGGAAGAGTTTCCCACCCTAATGCCCTGATCTTCTCCATAGTGGCACAGGCAGTATGCGGACGCGCATTATCCTGTTGAAGGATGATCCTCTTTCCAGGGCGTATATCACGCAAAGACCGATGGAGCTTCAGAAGTGTCTTGATGTAGCGGGCAGAATTTATGGTTTGTCCAGGTTCAAGAAAGTCAACCAGAATGCAACCTTGTGCATCCCAAAAGACACTTCCCATAACTTTCCTACAGACTGCACTGTCTTCGCTTTCTTCTTCGATGGTGAGTTCAAGTGGTGCCATTCCATACTCTGACGTTTCGTTTCTGGCTCATAGTGATGGAACCAGCTCCCATCTCCAGTCACAATACACATCAAAAATTCATCACCTTCATTATGAAATCTCTGAAGAAGGTTTTGTGCAATGGTTCTTCTCTGAAGTTTGTGGTCTTCAGTCAATAAACGGGGGACCCAACGGGCACAGACCTTTCGATAACCCAAGCTGTGGATCATTTCTTGCACTGCACTATGTCCTATTCCAAGTTTCGCAGCAATTTCATTCACAGTGAAACGCCTGTCTCCTGTAATGAGCTCACCAACTCTTTCCTTGTTGCGTTCTGTAGAGGCAGTTCGAGGACGCCCGCTACGAGGCGCATTTTGCAGACTCGTGTTTCCATCTTTGAAATGTTTCACCCATCTTCTAACACTGCTGGCACCCATGCAGACACCTCCATATGCACGTTGAAGTCTGAGATGAATTTCAGGAGCAGATTTTCCTTCTTTCACAAGGAATTCAATGACAGCACGCTGTCGAAACGAAACATCAATGTCAGCCATTTTTCAAACACTGTCTGTGGTCATGTGATAGAAGCTAATGACGTCACAATATGTCAACATGTGGCTTAAAGTCTGTAGATTACGATCCTGCAATTCGTTTCGTTACATTGTTGAAATTTAAATTTTTACAATGGGTTGCTCGTGACTTTCAGTATGCCCCTCGTAAAAAAGCAGAAAGTAGGTATACATCGAATCACCGAGAAGAAACTGTGAAAAACAGAATTAAAGTTGAATTGTGCTCACTGTGATGCTTTCATTCTATTTGTAAAACACTTTAAATTCAGGTATGCAATATTCAAGTTCAATGATAACATTTACTTTTGTTTTGTTCAGTTGTGGGATGAAATTCCGTCTAGTCAATGAAGTGACTTTATTCAACTCCCAACAGGACATTCAAGGTCTAATCCCAATGCCTAGATGGAGACAATCATAAAGAACATGTTGTCGCAATTAATTCCAACTCAGGTATCCTTATGACGTAATTATAGCTGCTTTAAATTTCACTGTTTTCCCATTACAACCAATGTATTGCACTCTACCTTGTATGTCTTGTGCCCTCCACTCGAGTTGTTCAATTTTCGACACTTACACTAGTCTGTGTAGCCAGGCAGGTAGGGTCTTGATATTAGCATGCCTTACACTATACTCAGGACTATTTGTTGCAATCTCTACTACTATTAATTTATTTTTATTTGTTTTAGGATGGAGTTCTAACAGTTAAATTTGGAAATCCTTATGGCACATATGTAATAAATAGACAAACACCAAACCAACAAATCTGGCTTTCTTCGCCAACAAGTGGACCAAAAAGATATGATTATAAAGATGGTGGTTGGGTGTATCGCCATGATGGTGTATCACTACATGAGCTTCTGAATATTGAAATATCTAAAATAGTAGGAAAAGAAGTTGACTTTTTTAGATGTGTTCATAGTAGTTCTGGCTCTGAGAGTTAAGACTATGCTAATTAATAAAATAGTCAAGATGGAAAGTGATAGTATGATACAGGCAAAGAAAAAATATATCAGAATAATCTACATAGCATATTCATGTTGGTTAAAATATCATCTGTATTGACATTTCTTTCTTCCTTAACTGTGATAACTTTTTTAGAAATAGTTTTTGTCCCAAATATCACATTTCAGAAGCTGGAAATAATTGTGTAAAGAAACACATTGAGGAGTTCTAGCATATATCTTAAGCCAATAAAGCACTGAAAAAGGAATTCATCATGGAGATTATGGAAGAAGGAAATTTGATGGACAGGGTGAGGATTCTCCTGCAGCGGGACATGGATTACTATCAAAAACATCAGACTGTTTTGCAAGAAAACCTTTGCCCAGGAGTTGTTGGTGGTCTGCTTGATTTTCCTCACTATGCATCCTTTGCTGCAGTTAAGATGGTCCTCTGGTGGGAAGAAGACTATACAATAACTTTCCGCAAGTCTTCGGGTCTGTTGGAGAGAGCTGGTGAAGCTGCAGTTGAAGTGGAAGAAGTTTTGGATGAGGAGGACAAAGGCTGTGGAGGAATTGCCGTGGCAAAAACAGCAGCTCCATCTGATTTTGTTGCAATGGTGTCTGAGTCTGCAAGCCAGCTGCTGGAGCATCTTCATAGGCTCAGTCAAGAAGCATTGGATCATGCAGACTTAACAGTGCTGACTGGTACCATTGGTGCTGCAGCACTTATCCGCAACTGCCTCTGGTG
Organism: Hymenopus coronatus; assembly: GCA_030762935.1. Taxonomy (NCBI): domain Eukaryota; kingdom Metazoa; phylum Arthropoda; class Insecta; order Mantodea; family Hymenopodidae; genus Hymenopus; species Hymenopus coronatus. The sequence goes on along the minus strand of CM060894.1, from coordinate 126,866,367 downwards.
TTACAATGAACAGTTGAAAAATACTGCTACCAAAATGAAGAAGAAACTGAACAGCAAAGCAAACAATGAAGTGTAAGTTCTAATTCATTTCCAAACTTAAAATAAGAAGTGTAGGCCTATATAATTGGAGAAGCCAGTTTAGACAGATAATACAAGGGTGATTCAATATAAACAGTAATTTGTTTACTATGTATTTATTGATTAAACATATACACAAATGATACCTCTACTTCTCTGCATAACCTCGTTCATGATCTACACACTTTTGCCAATGATTTAGAGGCTTGAATATTCCTTGTTCAAAAAAATGTTGAGGGTGCTTCATCAACCAATGTTGCTCATGTTCCTCAACATCTTCATTGGTTTCAAATCGTTCCCCTCCAGGCAATTCTTTAATTGGTGTAAACAAAGAGTGGGAGGGAGTGGGAGGGTTCAAATCTGGACTGTAGGGAGAAACTTCAAGGGTGTCCCAGTGCATGTTCTCCAATCTGTCCCGTGTCAGTGTGAGGCTTCTTGGAGAAGGATGACATTTCTGAAAAAACACTGTCACGAGAACTTTTCCAGTTGATAAGTAGAGACCTTAGGCCTGAGTATGACCTTCATTTTGTACAGTTTTTCTGCTGCCCTTAAGTTGTTTGCCCCAGGTAAACACTGGATTCTGGGACAGTGCTTCTCCAAACTGTTCATTCAAACAAGTTAAAATTTGCAAATGTTTAACCCCTTCATTGGTTAAAAATTTTATAATGATGTGTTGAGCAATATGTTTACTCATAGCTGCATTGATGGCAAAACCTGTCAAAGCAGCAAACCAAGCTGGTTTTTCCTTCCTGACCTTGCTCCAACATCCTGCTCGGATCTGCTGCTCAGTACTCTGGCTCAATTACCATTTATATTTGAATCACCCTCATGGTTTGAAGTTTAGGTACTTCATTAAGGATCTTAACTTCAAACTTTGGCAAATCCAGGTGGTAATTTTAGAAATAGAATAAATATGTATTATTTTTAATTTATTCAAAATGACTAATGGTTTTGATTAAAATACTGCACATTCAGAAAGAAATATATATATATATATATATATATAACGGGTCATTAGCAACTTCCTTCGCACTGTGCTTGTTGCTACCGCTCGAGAAAAGGTTGGCACTGCTGGATTTTCCCCATTCCATTCCAACTGGATGTCACAGCCGCGCCATGGCCGAGTAATCAGACCATTCGCTTCTCACCTAGATGGCCCGGGTTCGATTCCAAGCGACCGCATGTGAGATTTGTGGTGGACAAAGCAGCACAGGGGTGGGTTTTCTCCGGGTTCTCTGGTTTCCCCCGCCATCACATTCCACTGGGGCTCCATCTTCATGTATCATCAGTGTCATCACCTGCAGTGCCAGAGCAGTAAAAGCGGGCATTAAACACTACCAAAACAAAACAAAAAAAAAAACTCAATGTTATTGTTTGCAGCACGTCTCGCCAGCTGGGAGCAGATTAGTTGCTATTGTGCTGGTTAGTTTGGTGTCCCATTTTGTGAGTACTGTGTGCATATATGACTGCAATATATTCTACAGAGGAACATGTGTTTTTAGGGAAAAAGCTTTTCTGAACGTGGAAATTAAACTGAGAAAGTGAAACAAAATTTCATTGCCAAGTTTCCTACCTCAAAGCTACCGCACTGAAATACTGTACGTGACAGGTTGCATACACGATGCTACTAAGACTGGTAGGCCGAGTGTCTTAACAGAAGAAAAACTGGCAGATATATTGGATAGAATGCTCAAAAGTCCACAGAAATCGATATACAATTAGACCAAGCAATGTGAAATTTCTTATGGTTCGGCATACAAAGCAGAAAAATAGAACTTGGTTTGTATCCATAAATAGTGTCAGTCGTACACGTATTAAAACCCACAACCATGGGAATAGAGTTCAGTATTGTGAATCAATTATAATTAGAGTGTTTGAAAATACATTAAAGTGAGTGAATCTATGTCTTCAAGAAAATGTTTACATTTTCAACATCTTCTTTAAAAACTGAGTTTCATATTATTTATCTAAATTACCTTTCATGAATGGCATGCATATGATAACTTTATAGTTTCCTTAGAAAGCAGAACGTTATAACCATACATTCGCGGCAGCCAGGGCTGCAACCAGAATTCCCGACTCTAGGGGAATCTTGGTTACACAAGAGGTGCAGAGCAATTTATTGATGACCCATTAATTGTATATATGAATAATAAACTATATGTGCTGAATTCTGGTGAATATCCTTGGAGTCTCTTTAGTTAAAAAAAAAAAAAAAAAAAAAAAAAAAAAAAAAAAAAAAAAAAAAAAAAAAAAAGTGCATAAATTGTAGAACTGTGTCAAATTCATAATTGATTTAAAATAACATTTTTATTATGGTATCAGCCATTTCTGAGACATTTGTGTTATTATTGGAGGAATGTTTAAAAGTATAAGTAATATTCTGAAGTGCTGCCATATTCAGTTTTTCTTGTTATGTCATGGAAAGAGTATGGAATTTTAAAGCCCTATGCCCTCTTAAAACATTTGACTTGCTTCAGCCTGTGTATCTTCCTTGTACCATCAATGAATGTATAATGTAACAAATTTAATAAACATTTACCTCAATTAACTTGAAGTAGATAGAAAACTTCATTTTTTCAAGTATAGTTTGAAGAATGTAAAAGTGAATGTAACAAATCAGATTTGTAATTTTAACCTTAGCAGACTATATTATAAGACAATTCTCAGTGAATGAACGTAATGCTGGTATTAATTGAGCTTAGAATTATTAGACATTTGCTTAAATAGATAAGTGAAATACTAAAAAAACCTTATCCATTTAGGCTACCTTTGAGACTCAAACTCGTGCCCACTAGATTATGGATCACATGTAGGCACCTTAATATTGAGTAATTTTAGAAATGATGAGAAGAAATATACATGTATCACTTTAACACCTGCTATAACAATATCAGCTAGTCGTCATTCTCTCCTGGTTTTTATGGATGAAATAAATGCTATTACTATTGCTTTTAATAACACGATTTCCATGCAGATTTTGTGGTTGTTTACACAACAATAGTATTATAGTTGTTTTGAAAAATGTTTCCAAAATATTCTATTTGATGGATCTTTAAAGTCTTTTAGGTGTTTTCCATAAACAATAGCACAATACATGCAATCGCTTTAAACATCTGATTTGTTCTCAGCAGGGACAAAATTGATATGTGAAAATGAATTCAATAGGCTTTTCTTTAGTTAATCCAAGAACTGTTTATATTTAGTTCGGTACATTTAAAATGAGTGCCACAAATTTGTTGCTTTTTTGATTTCTTCTTATAACTTCATAATTCATCTGTGAGTTTTAAGAAGGATCACAACTAGCATGAAATATTTGAGTTCATATTTCTTTGAGGTTATTTGATGAAATTCTCAAGGGCCAAATGAAGAAAAGAAAAACAGACAAACACTATACTTTCTGTAGACTCTTTTTAGAAAGGAGCAAATGAGGAAAATAATTAAAATCTGATGTGTTACATTCACATGGCCTTCTTTGCCTTCTGTCATTTATTCTTTAGTGTTCAAACTATTCCTATAAACATTTAGTTTTCCAACTATTTCATTTTATTGAGCTAAACCTTTGCACATTTCCTTGTAGCTACAAAAGGAATAGTGATCAAATATTTAAGAACAGAATGTATTAACATTCCACACTGTTTCCGCAACCATGAGAAACATATGAATATAGAAGAGTTTGAAATAATGATAAAGTATTAGATACTCTTGAGTTTTTTCCGGCTAGAAGCCCGAGAACACTCGAAAGTTAATACATCAGCTCTTACTTTAAGTATTATACATTTCTAACCATTAATAATGGATGTTTCAGAAATGGCTTATGCAACAAAAAAGTTATTTGGAATAAATAATGTTTTAAAGAATTCTACCATTTTGCATAGTGTGTTTTTGTTGTGTAGCATTTACCATTTATACAAGGTCATATAAAATTCCTTCTAAATGAAGGGAACTTCACAGGCTGTTTTTTTCAGAAATTTCAAAATATACATTTTATTTGCTATGTAAATATCTTTGATATGCATTATTTTAATCAAAGTTTTTACAGCTATTTTTTAGATAAAAGAACATTTTGAAAAATGTTTCTTGTAAAGTGTTGTTTGGAGTGGACAGATTTATTTAAAAACTTTTGTATCACATCTTTGAAAATATCAAACTTAAATATCAAGTTAGGTATTTAACAACTTTTTGTTTTTGAATCATGCTGTACACAGACACATACAGATCTTTTTTACTTTCTTTGTACATAGAACATAGGTAGGGAAGGCATTGCATTTCACCCAAAAATTCAACACCGAGGTTTCATTGGAAATACACATACTTCAAAAAAGCATTTTTAGAAAAAGGTCTGTGTGCATATGTACATGAGAGAGAGAGTCAAAAACATAAAGTCTGTTAAATGCTAAACTTGATATTTAAATTCAGCATCTTCCATGGATGCGGCATGAAGGTTTGCAAGAAAATCCCCCCAATCCAAACCACCCTTTGCATGGGAAAATGTTTCGAAAATGTTTATTTTCTCAAGAATGGCTCTAACGATTTTGATTAAAATATATATTAAAGATATTTACCTGACTAATAAAATGAATTTTCTGGGAATAGCCTCTGAAGACTACTTTTATTCTGGATGAATTTTACAGAATTTTGCATAATTGCTAAACCGTAAGAAATGGATAAATACTTACCACACAAAAAGTGTAGAGCACATTAGAACACACAATTTATGTTATATACATTTTTTTTTGGGGGGGGAAGTTGATTGTTTTTGAGATATTCCTTGTTATTGCTTTCAGCTTTAAAAAACTTATACTTTTCTCATATGGGAATTTGTCAGCTCCTGTCCATAGAAACAAAGGAACTTGCAGTCACATAGCAACTAGCTTTTGACAATACTTTGGCCTATAGTACTGCCTTATTTCCCTTCCACATGCATGGAAGCAAGTAATAAGACTATTTCTGCTAATATTTTCTCCATTAGCATGAAATAAAAAGAAGCATTGATTTTTAAGAATAATTTGTTTCAGAGATGTAGAGAAAGTCATGGAACACATCAGATTTTTTTTATTTATTTAATTTTGATTTGATTATCTATTTAATGTATTCAGGGAACCTCAAGGCATGTATTTATGATAACATTTTGGTATTATAGTTTTGATTGGAATGCTCTATTTCCCCTACTTATACTAGTGCAGAAAGTTAAAAAAAGAAAACTCATATATGGTACATTCATATGACTTTCTCTACCCTTTCATTAAACTATTCTTACAGAAGTTATTCTTTTATCTGCTTCATGTTAATCCAGATGATCATTTGTAGAAGTGATTTTATTTCATATTTCTTTGTACAATGTGATTAGGGGAATATAGGAGGCTTAAGCAATAGCCAAAAATTTTTAAAAGCCCATCTCTGTAGGGTTTGGGTAGCATATCTGCCTTACATTCAAGAGTTCTGAGTTTGAATCTTGGTTAGGGTGTGTTACTTGGATAAGATTTTTCTGGGTTTTTTTCTTAATCTGAGTAGGTGAAAGTCAAGTGACTTAAGCTCCATAGGCCATGAGCTCACTAATTTCAATCATCATCCAATGTGACTTACCAGATTAAAGGACATTTAACAAAACAAAAACAAAAAGAACTGGCAGGAGGAAGAAAAGTGAATAACAACTTCCTGTTTAAGAAAGGTGTAAGTATTTTAAAATTGAAACAATAACAGATTTTATATATATTAGGAATGGTTACCCCCCACCAAAAAAAAGTTCATTGGACATAGATGTGGTGTAGCAAGATCATTTTTTGTGTGATAGGATTTTGTCTATCGCTAGCAAAAGTTTTTGTAAAGCAGGGATTATCGTATATTCCCAGAAAATTCAAAATATACATTTTTTTTTTTTTTCATGAAAATGTTTTAAACTTATGGCTTGTTTAATCAAAATTGTTAGGGGCATTTTTGAGAAAATGAATAATTTTGAATATTTTTCCATGTAAATAGTTTAGGGTGGAAATATTTACTTGAAAATCTTGGCATTCTTGGACGTTGCTTAACTTCAAATACCAAGTTTGGTAGTGTTTCACTTTTCATTTTTTAATTTATGCCGTTTGCAGACACAGAAACACAAAGACAAACCTTTTACTGCTTTTCTTGAATTCAGTATATTCTTATATTCAGTTATATACCCAAAACAAATATTTCCAGTAAAATCTCAACTTCAAATTTTAGGGAGGAGTGCAGTACTTCCCTTACTTAATATATGTAATAGAGAAATTAATTATAGTTGTTTTCAAATGGTTATCTCACGGGACTGATTGGGACGCAACGCAGAACACAACCATAAGAGATAAACAAAATCTTACTATTCCAATAATGTAGATCTTAGGAGTAAAAACATAGGTTACACTCAAACTTCAAAGAGTGAAGTTTGAGTGTAATCTATGTTTTTACTCCTAATTGATTAGTTACTTCAATGTGCATTTCCATTAATGCTTTAATGTAGATCTTGTTAAACCATACAATTTTCTACATATACATTTATTTATTTTAATTTTATTATGGAGCTAATAATCTCTGAACTATTTCTTAGTTATTAACTTGAAATTTCGGCTACTTATACTTTCTCAAGTGGAAGTTGCTATTGCTTTCTTACTTTCTCTATACTACTATGTACATAGTGTATAGAGAAGGTATTGCACTCCACCAAAAAATTCGATACCGAGATTTCACCAGAAATATGTTTTAGGGTCCCCTGTATCCAATAAAAGTATTTTCAGAAAAAGGTCTGTGTGTGTGTGTGTGTGTCTGTGAACACTATAACTCAAAAACGAGAGGTAGGTAAAGTACCAAATTTGGTATTTAAGTTTAGTATCTTCCAGGGATGCGACATGAAGGTTTTGAGAAATATCCCTCCAACCCACACTACCCTTTACATGGAACTTTTTTTGAAAATGTTGATTTTCTCAAAAATTGCTCTAACGATTTTGGTTAAAATATCGTATATTAAAGATATTTACCTGACAAATAAAATGTATATCTTTAATTTTCTGGGAATAGCCTTTGAAGACTACTTTATTCTGGGTGAATTTTACGAAATTTTGCATAACTGCTAAACCATAAGAGATAGACGAAAACTTACCACACAAAAAATATAGAGCACATTAAAACACAGAATTTATGTTATATACATTTTTTTCTTGGAGTTGATTGTTCTTAAGATGTTCCTTGTTTTTGGTTTCAGCTTTGAAGAACTTAACTTTTCTCATACAGGAATTTGTCAACTCCTGTCCATACAAATAAAGGAACTTTAGTCACCAGCTTTTGACTATCGCTTTAACCTAGGGCACTCCCTTATTTCCCTTCTACTTACAAGGAAGCAAGTAATAAGACTATTTCTGCTATTTTTTTTGGATACAGGGGGTCCTAAAACATATATTTCCGGTGAAATTTTGGTATCAAATTTTTGTGTGCAGTTCATTGCCTTCTCTATACATTATGTACATAGAACGTGTAGAGAAAGTAAAAACGTGTATGATATAAATTGTGCGTTTTAACGTGAGATGTAAAAGAATTGAAATTCAAGGCATAGTGACCCAGTCTTAAAACAATTGGTATTGCTTAAACCTACTGTGCTCCTCTTATTCTTAAAAGTAAGTATCTAAGAATAAAGGTAAACAGTTGTTTTTAACACAAAAGCTGTGTGTAGGACAAGAGTTGGAAAGGCATAGTCAGACTGAAAAATTCAATGCCTTAGCCGGGGTATGACATTTAATTTTGTAGTCTGACCCTACCTTTCCAACTATTTCTACAGATGTTTATCATAGTTAATATGAAGTAGATAGAAGAATAAGCTTGTGTGATAATTGTTGAAGAAGGAAAGAGAAAGGCTTGTAATTGTAAGATATAAGATTTTTGAAAAATAAATATTGCAGATTAATTTAATAGCCATAATAATTATATAACTTCTCGTTGAAGTACTCTTTTAAAACAAGAATTATAAAATAAGCATTGTTTTAAAAAAAAAGATATTTATTTTTGTTTCTTTTTTTCAGACTCTCAGTTCATGGTAGCTATCGTCAGTTTCATGAAATGGCAGAGGCATTAGCAGAAAGACTGCTTGACCTACATTGTAGGTTACTTTCACTTTATGTTCTTCAGGATGCAGACTGTTTACATTGGGAGGATCCTCGGCCCTTCTTTGAAGGTGAACGAGGTTCATTTGTTATCCAAATGTGGTGGCTGTATATGCAAGGTAAGTTGTATTATATACTTTGAAGCAATGAGAAAAATACATCTTTATGCCTTTTCTTTGGATAGGACTCAGTCAGAGTGGATGAGAACATTCCTTATAGAGACACAGTTTGCTGAAGCTTTGCAAAATTATTGAGTTCCATCTCGTGAAACCAAAAAAAAGCATTTCTTGAAAAAAATCCTTGTGGTGTGCATGTGCACATCTGAAACTCTATATTTAAGTCCTGATTTGTAAATTGTAAAGTATTTCCATGCTGCATGTTCACTTGAAAATTGCCACTACTATTTGCTGGCTGATTAGTGATTTATGAATGTAACTTCAGTATGCAAAACATGCTAAGGGGGCACAATGGTGAAAATGTAATTTCTATTATTTTATTCTTAGAGAAACCAAATATGAATCAGTGGGTATATCTATTTCAACAATGTAACAAACCAGATTTCATCTCTTTAAGATGAGTAGTTTCCATTTTATGTATATTTTAATCATTATTTTTATCCTCTTATAAAATGTCCCTTGCACCACAATTTTGACTATTTTAATTCATAATAAATAGTTGGGTCTCTAAGTACAGAAGCAATTATTACCAATTAAATTTGTAATGATTGGTTATAAAGCTAAACATTTTGATATCTCTCTTTTAACTATTTTATGTTTAAAAAGCATACCGTTTTAACTTAACAGCTTGTGTTTTGTTAATTTTAATCAATAACTGGATTGAGCTATGAGAAAATTAATTTTTTTTTTATGTTTTCTAAATTGAGACATTTCCTGCTTAACTTTACGCAGAGTTCCTTTTCAACAAGAAAGCTGAATATATCAGTAAATATTTCCTCTCAGGAGCCCATTTGGATTTTCATTTCCTTGATCCCATTTAAATTTAAAAAGGGTTTGTTTGTTTCGTTACTAGATGTTAATTATTGCAACAATTGGAAATAGGAACAAGACAGCAATAAAATATGTGATTATAACTAACATGTTTGATAATTTTTATAGGGAAAATGTATCCAAAATTGACTGTGGTAAAATAATGTTGGTGATTTATTTTATAACAATCTGTTTTAGTACATGTTCAACCTTGTTTTAAATTCACAAGATAAATTGTGAAGAATGTATGTACTTACCTTTCAGTGTGGAATGAACTAATGCTTGGATGTTTGTGTAAAATAGTTTAAAATTTAAAATACATTTAAAATTGAAAATGTTTTCCATGGCTTTTATTTTATTTAATACGTATGCTAGCAAAATAAAATAACTTCTACTTAAAATTAGGTATTATAGATCATAATGTGCAAAATACAAAACGTAAATTTCCAACTTTTTTCCAAAGCAGTAAGCATTTCAAATTTATATGTAACAGGTTAAAACATGAGTGGGGATAGTTTTTAAAAGCTGTGTAGCGGACCATAATTAATCAGGACCTGTAATTAAAATGTAAATAAGGGGTTTATATTTAATGAAAATAAGATACGGATAGCTATTATGTGTGATCTCAAGTTTGTCTAGTAGGTATGATAGTGCAAATTTGCTGTGTGCTAAATTTGTAAAAGTGAACCATTTTAAACCTTTGTAACCATTTGTGATTATGCAATTAAATTATAATAAAGCTAACATTCGGTAGGTACAAGAGAGGACCTGTGGAATACTGTACCTCCAAAAATGGCACAAAGGGTGCTTGCTGGAATGTTGAATGAATCATTGACTATTTTAACAGTCCGCTACACACAGGTAATAATAATTCACTACCTTCTGCATGTGTAGCAAAAATTGATACTAATACTTTTAAAGAATTTAAGTTATTTAATACTTCGTGGTTAAGCATATATTATTTTAATGATTGTGTATTGTAAATAATAAGAAATGTAACGACTAAATTGTTAGGTTTGTTTCAACATACATTTTCAAATCATTCCATCTAAGGGTCCATGTGTTGTCAAATGTCAAAGTTGTAATTGGGCTTCGTTTCCTAACTTTAAGTAAAGTTTTAATAAGTGATTTAATCATTAATAATGTAAACATCCCTAAGTTTCTTGAGTCTGAATTCAAAATGACTTAAAATGGGACAAACATATTGACTGTCAAAATGAAAAGATTGAACATGGAGGTTATATGTTTATAAAATTGGCAAAAAGCACAGAAACAATGAGAACTATGTATTTTGCATTTGCATGTTCCATACAAAGAATTTATACTTGTTATTAGAAAGGAAAAAAATTAATAAAGAATCCACATTTATTTTCATTTCTCTCAAATATGCAGTAGTGTTTTGTCGAAGTTTTGCACATTGTAAAAACATTTTAATGTCAAAGAAAAATTAAGATTCACATTTCTAGGAGTGAAAAAGAAGTAGTCATATCAATTATTATTCAGGAATTTTAATAACTTATCTCCCTGAAGTATTTAAAGTCAATTCTTTTCTTTAAAGAATCCAAGACAGTGATTATAATATACTATGAATACATAAATGAAAGTACACATTAAATTGTATCAGGAGGGAATATTGTACTCTAGATCTAAGTTTTCAAACATATTTACTAAATCTAATTAAACTGATGAGAAAATTGGCAATTTTTAGGGCCAAATTATTCTCCATTTGATTGAATCACTGCACTATTTTGTACAAGAATTTCTAAGTGAATTTGTATAATCCAAGATAATAAATGCTACTTTTCCAGAAATTTAGGTGATTAATAACTTGTTTTTTTATTTTAAATTTCTAAACCTGTGGATTGTAATATCTAGTATGTAAGGTAATTTGCTGTACAATATTATGTGCACTTTAAACCTATTCTGTGAATAATTGGTTTAATAAATTACTATGCATTCACTTTGTGGGAGGACCACCAATCAAGTAAATGCACTTTCACTGAAATGACCTCAGTTTTTTTCTGCTGCAGTGAATGTCTCACTCAAAGCTACAATTATTATTAGGTGTATTATACTTGCTACCTTCTGTTGGTGCTTAAAGACTAGATTTTGTGCATTTTTACTTTCTCTACACATATTAAGTACATAGTATATAGAATAGGTATTGTATTGCACCCTAAAATTTGATACTGAGATTTCACATAATACATGTTTTGAGACCCCTTGAAACAACAAAACATTTTTAGAAAAATGGCCATGTGTGTGTGTCTGTGGGCAGCATAGCTCAAAAATGAAAAGTCTGTTAAATACCAAACTTGATATTTTGGTTCAGTATCTTCCAAGGATGCAACACAAAGATTTTCAAGAAAATCCCCCCACCCCAACTTCCCTTTGCATGGAAAAAAGTTTGAAAATTTTCTCAAAAATGTCTAACAATTTTGATTAAAAGATCATATATTTAAGATATTTACATGACAAATAAAATGTATATCTGGAATTTTCTGGGATTATCCTCTAAAGACGTCTATATTCTAGATAAACTTTTTTGAATTTTACATAACTAGTAAAACGTAAGAAATAGACAGAAACTTACTTCACAAAAAATGTAGATATCATTAAAACACACAATTTGTCATATACATTTTTTCGTGGAATTGACCATTTTTTTTAGGTATTCCTTGTTATTGGTTTCAGTTTTAAAATACTTCTTTTCTCATACAGGAACTTGTCAACTCATGGTTACGCTATTAAACAGATTTCAATTCCATAGCAACCGCATTTTAAAACATTTGACTATCAGTTTAGCCTAATGTTTTCTCTTATTTTCCTTCTGTTTAATAAGGAACTAAGTAATAAGGCTGTTTCTACTAGTGTTTATCTCGATTAGCATGAAATAAATAGAAGAATAAGTTTATTAACAATAATTTGTTACAGAGATGTAGAGAAAGTCATGTGATGGAACAAATTAGATTTTTACTCTCTCTATACGTACTTTGTACATAGTGTGTAGAGAAGATATTGTATTGCACCCTAAAATTCAATACCGAGATTTCAGCAGAAATATGTTTTGAGGCTCCTAAATCCAAAAAAAGCATTTTTATAAAAATGTCCATGTGTTTTTCTGTCAGTCTGACTGTCTTGTCAGTGTGTGTGTGTCTGTGGGCAGCATAGTTCAAAAACAAAAAGTCCATTAAATACCATACTTGGTATTTAAGTTCAGTATATGCCAAGGATGCGACAGGAGGGCTTTCAAGAAAATCCCCCCCCCCCAACTACCCTTTACATGGAAAAATGTTCAAAAATTTTGATTTTCTCAAAAATGGCTCTAAGGATTTTGATTAAAATGTTGTATATCAAAGATATTTATATGACAAATTAAATGTATATCTTGAATTTTCTGGGAATAGCCTCTGAAGACATCTATTCTGGATGGATTTTGCAGAATTTTGCATAACTGGTAAATCGTTTTTGAGATATTGCTTGTTATTGGTTTCAGTTATAAAATACTTGACGCTTTGCTCATAAAGGAATTTGTCAACTCCTGGCCTTACAAACAAAGGAACTTCAATCACATAGCAACTAGCTTTTTGAAGTTCGTGCCGTGAAAACTAGAGCTTTTGCATTGTGTATTTCAAAGATGAAACTTGATTCAAGACATCTGTGTTGTATGTGATTTTCTAAGAGTGCTCTGTTATCTTTCTGTTCATTCTTGAACAAATTTTTATATATGATATATAAAACCTGAATCATTTAGATAGGTATATAGATAATTTCAAGAAAAATTTTCTGGTATCCAGTTCCATGTAGAGAAACTGTTAGATATCGGGTTATAAAATTTAAGACAGTGGGAATGCTAAATCTAAGAAGCAAGAACAAAATGTTGTAACATAGGACAAATTGATGAAATTGGTACATGACTCCAAAAGTCTACAAGACATGTTGCACAGCAAATGGATGTTTCAAAAACCTCTGTTCATACAGCTGTTAAACTTTTAAAAATAAAACCCAACAGAATGACTATAGTTCATGAATTACAACCTTATGATGATGAAAAATAAATCAACTTCTGTAACTGGGTTTTACAAAATATTGTTGACAAGGTTGATTTTCATTTAATCATTTTTGCAATGAGGCATAGTTTCATTCAAAGAACAATAGCCATTGCATCACAGAGAATACTCATTTAATTCATGAAGTCCCGTTACGTGATGTCATAATCAGTGTGTTGTGTACTGCAGAGATATTCTCACATAATTTTTTCAAATACTGTTAGATAATGAAAGAGACCATACTCACAGACCATACTGATTAGTACTCCTAGAAAGTCATAAAGGCAGTTTTTGATGAGGGTAATTTTTAAAGGATTATATTCCCTGATTTCTCATATCTTACTGTGTGCAACTTCTAATTGTAGGGAACCCTAAAAAATGAACTTTACATTGACAAATGCAAGGAAATATAAGAACAGTAATTATAAAAGCAGTGCATAAAGTATATATGCATCTGCATGGAAATTTCATCCAAAGATGCTAAGAATGTCTCTAAGCAGATGGACACCACGTATAACAAGGTTGTATTATTATAGTGCAGTTAATATCACCCATGAGTAAGTAACATGGGAAATTTAGTGTGCATGTAGCATGCATACATACAACAAGCAACCCTGCAGTATAGCAAATGTATGGTACTTACCAGAAATGGTGTATGGCATATGATAATATGTACTAATTTTGATGCTTTTGGACTTGAATGGGCTTTTCTTTAAGTGCCTGATTGTAGCAGTTTACAGATGCATTTATTGGAATACATTTCTGGTCTGATTCATTTAATATTCATCCTATCAGAGATTGTTGTTGGAACAAACCTAATAATACTGGATGAAGAAACAATTAAACCTCCATTGTTATCCTACCAAAAGGAAGTCTTACAACTAATGATTTAAGCCGTTCTCTTCCCAGTATGCTAAAAGCTGCTGCAATTTAATGGAGTTCCTTTGCTTCTCTCCTTTTCTTTTAAGTTTCTCTTAACATTTATATGCTAAATGAAACTTAATTCCCAATAAATAAATAAATAAATTAATTTAATGTACACCATGTACACCAAATGATCTAGACTAAGGTATTAAATTGCCTGAACTTAATAATTTTCAATTGAAAAGAACAAAGGTACTTGTTGTAAAAGTCATAGAAAAGTAATGAAATTGAATTCCTGAAGTGTACAGTTTGATAAATTGGTTCAGCTAACTTTGAAGTAATAAAACATTAAAAGCTGCATAGTATTTTTGAAACTGAATTGAATCAAGACACTTTTAATTTAATGTTTTTTAAAACATTTTGTAGAAAATATTTCATGAAACTTCAGTCTCATTATCAAAAGCTTGCTGGCTTTTGTAATTCAAAACATTTCTTCAAATGATTACTGTGTAATCAAACCAAATTCAATTGGTATATTATTAATATAATTATTATTAAAATAACTTGTGCAGGCAGAACCAAGCAGTGGACGCAGTTCTTTGCTGGTAACAGATGTGAGTAACTTGCTGTTATGTGTGCGACAGCTGTTGCCAGCAATATGCAGTGATGGAGCAGAACTGACTGGGTGTGCTTCTCGCAATAAAGTGCTTCGTGATGTCCATGCCAAATGTCATGAACTTCTCATTTGCCTCATTCTTAGAGGAAGTCCGCTTGGAACTCTTTACAAGGTTGGTTCATATACAAAATATATGATTTTATAAGTGTTTACTTATTCCATCAAAATTTGATATTGAGATTTTAATTAAAATATGTTTTGTGGTCCCCTAAAGATAAAAGAAAACCGTGGGTGGATGAGTGAGAGAGAGAGAGAGAGAGAGAGAGATAGAGAGAGAGACAACCTAAAGTTATGCTTTAAAAACATAATCCAGCATGAAATCTAGTTGAAAGTGATTTTCTTGTTGAACTTAGAAAAAAACCTCACGTCACATATTCAAATAAGAGCCAGATATTTTATTGATAAATGAATTGTGTATCTTGAATTATCTGGGAATAACCTCTGAAGACCTCTTTATTCTGGGTGACTTCTGTATAATGTTTGCATAACTGATAAACAGTAAGAGATACACAAAAACTTACTACACAAAAATGTACATTTGTTAAAACACACAATTTATGGCTGGCTCTTTTTTGAGATACTCTTGAGTTATCGGTTGCAGTTTTAAGTCACTTAAACTTTTTTCAAATGGAAATTGTTTACTCCTAGCAAGCAAAGAAAACAATTTCAATTGTTTCACATAATGGCTAGCATTTAAGAGACTGTCTCTTTAGCCTGTGTATTCCTTATTTCCCTTATACTTACAAAGAAGTAAGCAATAAGACAATACTGCTAATATTTTTCATGATTTAGATAAAAGCATAATCTTTTGTAAGAAAATTTTGTTTGCAGAATAGCTAGAGAAAGTCATATGAATGGAACACACAAGATTTTTAAGATAAGATTTCATGGGTAGGGTGACCAGACATCCTCTTTTTCTTTGACACATCTTCTTTTTTAATGCAAAAAAATGTCTGGGTAAATTTTTAAAATTTTGGAAATGCCCTCTTGTTGTAGCTGGGATGAACTGGCATCTCATGAGGCTTCTTTCTAGTGATGGAAATGTTGAATATCAACAATAGAGAAACCAAAGCAAAGACTGTATACATTGTATCACAGTATTTTTCACTGTGCTCTTTGGTCATAGCTTACCTTTTGACTAGTGATGATTGCTACAATAATGCTGTTATTCTGTACTTGGATGCCAAGTTTACTGCATCTTTGACTTCCATTTTCGAAATATTGAAATACCAAAATTTCTTTTATAATCCCCAGCCACAATGCAAGTGTGGAAAGGTTATTTTCCTTGATGAATATTCAATGGACCAGAGAGAGGAAATTAAATGTAGACTCAATGAAGATGCTAATAAGTAATAACTGTTCATTACAATTTCAAATGTCTAAAATGTTACACCTTCTTGTCAAGGAGTAATAAATTGGTTAAAGAAATAGGTTCAACAATGAAGCATTCCTGGTATTAAAAAAAGAGAAAACCTTGTAATGATGTAACAAATGGAAGTGAAGGTATGCTATCACTGCTGAATGATGCTGTGTTCAATAGGCTAGTATAATAGAAATATTGTAGTGGTAAAACTGTGCCACTACTTTTGAGTAGCAATGTAACCCTAGATAAGAATAATTTTAAGTGAAATAGAAGAAATTTTAATGTTTTCTTCTAAACCATTGTAATATTGCTTTCTTAAAACTAAGTATTATGTGCTACTACTATGCAAAGTATGTAAAATTTGCATATGCTTAGTATAGGTCTCAAAAATTCCTCTGTGCTTTATATAAGCTTTTGGGGAATGTGTCTTTCTTTTTCCTCATGAGATATGGTCACCCTACTCACAGATCATAACCAGACCTACTCAGTGATCTATCCCTGTCATTTGTGAAATCCTAGACTGGTTTTGAGATACCATGGGATTTTTTCTTGATAAGGATAATTGTTGCAATGATCTGGCCTGCATAGGTTAATAAGATCTCCCACATTCATCCTCAACCTCATCTCAGCATTAAACATTATCCCAAGAAATATGCTAATATAATGTTATCCTGATATATGGTGGACTTTGAGACAGTGATGTGTTTTAACAATTAAAATTTAGTTGAGTCGATTTTGTAACACTACATCACTTACTTTTTTATTTCGGAAAACATGTTTCAGAAGCCATGTGCTTCCATTGTCAATTCCTTTGGTCGACTACCGGCATTGCTTGCTGTGGTGGTTGTCTCTGTCCCTGGTGGTGGTTTGATGAACTTCTGGATGAGTAGATCGCCTGGCGGGATTTCAAAATTGAAAACCCGGTTCTTGTTTTTCCAAATATATATGTTTTCCCAAACTTTTAATTCTGTGTTCCTTGTGATGTTTTTGAGGATTTTTGGGCTTCTATTTATAGTGTGTTTCTCTTTCCAAAAATGCCAAGCTACTGCAGATTTTTCTTCTTGTTTGAGTTTAATATTTCTGTGGTGTTTTTTTGCCCTGGTTTTTATATTTCTTTTTGTTTGGCCGATGTAGATTTTTTCACAGTCATTACAGCTGAACTGATATATTCCTGGTTTGTTTTCTTGTGGGATATCATCTTTTAATTTAGAATTTAAAATGCTTTTTATAGAGTAATTGTTTTTAGGGGCTAGAATGATGTTATGTCGTTTGAAGATCCTCTGGAATTTGTAGAAAGTTGTAGGGTGGTATGTAAACTTCTGTAGATCTTGTTTTCTTTCTGGTTTTGAGTGAGTGTGCTGACTTCTTTAATTCTCTTTCTATTTTTGGCTTTATTAACTTTTTTGTACACCAGTTCTGCCCGAAATCCATTCTCTGTAGCTATGTCCAATATTTTAGTAAGTTCACATTGGTATTCTGTTTTTCCCATTGGTACATTTACCAATCTGTGTGTAAGGCTGTTGAGTAAAGCATGCTGATGGGGAATGGGATTGTAACTCTTTTGTTTTATATAGCTGTTGGTGTGGGTAGGTTTTCTGTAGATGCCAAATGTAAGGTGATTATTAGTTTTTATGATTTTTAGGTCGAGGAATGGTAGTTGTCCATCACATTCCTTCTCCATTGTGAACTTTATAGACTTTTCTTGCATATTTAGGAGTATTAGTGCATCTTCTAGGTGTCTTTCTGGGACTATTGCAAAGATGTTGTCTACATAGCGGTACCATATTTTGAACATCCAGGGGAATGCCTTTATAATCCTAGTTTCCATAGTGCTCATGAAGAGATCTGCTAATATAGGTGACAGCGGGCTGCCCATAGCTAAACCAGATGTTTGTTTGTAATATTTCCCGTTAAATGTGAAAAAATTTTGATTTATGCACAGATTCGTTAATATGATGTATTCTCGCACTTCTTCTGTTGTTTTTCCTATTGCAAGTAACCAGTTTTTGATGTGGGTTTGTATGCTTTCTGTAGGTATGCTTGGAAACAGAGCAGTAACATCAAAGGAAACTAACATATCGGTTTTTTCCAATTTTATGTCTTTAATTTTATCGATCAGATCTAGAGAGTTTTTTATACTTGCTGTTTCAAATTTAGGGAAGGAAGAGAATCTGTTTGTTAACCATTTTAATAGATTATGAGTAGGTGCACTTATTACATTTCCCGGCTTATGTATTTTTGGAAGGCCATAAATTCTGGGCAGAACTGGATTATCAACTTTAATTTTGCATTTTTCTTTTTTGTCTATTAGTTTACATTCTTGAATACTGGCATTTAATTTAACTATACATTGGTTTAGAGGGTTCTTTTGTACTGTAGAGTATTCTTCTTTTTCTAAAAGTGTTTCCATTCTTGAATTTTAATTGTTAAAACACATCACTGTCTCAAAGTCCACCATATATCAGTATTCAAGAATGTAAACTAATAGACAAAAAAGAAAAATGCAAAATTAAAGTTGATAATCCAGGTCTGCCCAGAATTTATGGCCTTCCAAAAATACATAAGCCGGGAAATGCAATGAGACCAATTATAAACAATATAAGTGCGCCTACTTATAATCTATTAAAATGGTTAACAAACAGATTCTCTTCCTTCCCTAAATTTGAAACAGCAAGTATAAAAGTTTACATTCTATTAGTTTACATTCTTGAATACTGATATATGGTGGACTTTGAGACAGTGATGTGTTTTAACAATTAAAATTCAAGAATGGAAACACTTTTAGAAAAAGAAGAATACTCTACAGTACAAAAGAACCCTCTAAACCAATGTATAGTTAAATTAAATGCCAGTATTCAAGAATGTAAACTAATAGACAAAAAAGAAAAATGCAAAATTAAAGTTGATAATCCAGTTCTGCCCAGAATTTATGGCCTTCCAAAAATACATAAGCCGGGAAATGTAATAAGTGCACCTACTCATAATCTATTAAAATGGTTAACAAACAGATTCTCTTCCTTCCCTAAATTTGAAACAGCAAGTATAAAAAACTCTCTAGATCTGATCGATAAAATTAAAGACATAAAATTGGAAAAAACCGATATGTTAGTTTCCTTTGATGTTACTGCTCTGTTTCCAAGCATACCTACAGAAAGCATACAAACCCACATCAAAAACTGGTTACTTGCAATAGGAAAAACAACAGAAGAAGTGCGAGAATACATCATATTAACGAATCTGTGCATAAATCAAAATTTTTTCACATTTAACGGGAAATATTACAAACAAACATCTGGTTTAGCTATGGGCAGCCCGCTGTCACCTATATTAGCAGATCTCTTCATGAGCACTATGGAAACTAGGATTATAAAGGCATTCCCCTGGATGTTCAAAATATGGTACCGCTATGTAGACAACATCTTTGCAATAGTCCCAGAAAGACACCTAGAAGATGCACTAATACTCCTAAATATGCAAGAAAAGTCTATAAAGTTCACAATGGAGAAGGAATGTGATGGACAACTACCATTCCTCGACCTAAAAATCATAAAAACTAATAATCACCTTACATTTGGCATCTACAGAAAACCTACCCACACCAACAGCTATATAAAACAAAAGAGTTACAATCCCATTCCCCATCAGCATGCTTTACTCAACAGCCTTACACACAGATTGGTAAATGTACCAATGGGAAAAACAGAATACCAATGTGAACTTACTAAAATATTGGACATAGCTACAGAGAATGGATTTCGGGCAGAACTGGTGTACAAAAAAGTTAATAAAGCCAAAAATAGAAAGAGAATTAAAGAAGTCAGCACACTCACTCAAAACCAGAAAGAAAACAAGATCTACAGAAGTTTACATACCACCCTACAACTTTCTACAAATTCCAGAGGATCTTCAAACGACATAACATCATTCTAGCCCCTAAAAACAATTACTCTATAAAAAGCATTTTAAATTCTAAATTAAAAGATGATATCCCACAAGAAAACAAACCAGGAATATATCAGTTCAGCTGTAATGACTGTGAAAAAATCTACATCGGCCAAACAAAAAGAAATATAAAAACCAGGGCAAAAAAACACCACAGAAATATTAAACTCAAACAAGAAGAAAAATCTGCAGTAGCTTGGCATTTTTGGAAAGAGAAACACACTATAAATAGAAGCCCAAAAATCCTCAAAAACATCACAAGGAACACAGAATTAAAAGTTTGGGAAAACATATATATTTGGAAAAACAAGAACCGGGTTTTCAATTTTGAAATCCCGCCAGGCGATCTACTCATCCAGAAGTTCATCAAACCACCACCAGGGACAGAGACAACCACCACAGCAAGCAATGCCGGTAGTCGACCAAAGGAATTGACAATGGAAGCACATGGCTTCTGAAACATGTTTTCCGAAATAAAAAAGTAAGTGATGTAGTGTTACAAAATCGACTCAACTAAATTTTAATTGTTAATATAATGTTGTTTGTAATTTCTCTGAAAATTTGAGACCTGTTGATTTCATTTAAGCTATTACTTGACAATGCTTAGTTCTTTATGCATTATTCAGCATTTTTACAAATTTGTGTGTGTAATTTAATAATTGTTTTCTAGGTGTTCCGTAAAGGTATAAAAGATCTTTCAATTTTTTGTAAGATGGACCGCTCAGCTTCAGTTCCCTGGCTTGTTCTTACATCTCCACATTTATTTCCTGCTTCACATAACAACATCCAGAAACTCCCAGATGCTCCTGCTATAGCACTAGAAATTTCTGTTCTTGTGGCACAACCTCAAGCTTCTTGGCCACTTCTGCTCAAGGTTGGTACAAGATGTGTTACTTGAAAAAAAAAAAGAAATGCAGTTTGCCATAAACAAGCTGTAAGAGGTGGACATCACTTCTATACTTTTGCGTGTTTCATTATAGTACTTCTTTTCAATACGAATAAATATTAATCACTACTACTGCCATTGCATGTATAGATGTCAAAGCTTCCGGTACATTTTTATGAATTTATTTAACTTTTTGTGTTAAGAAGATTCTTCCTGTGCTAAACCCTCAACTTTAGCTCTTATAATTTTAGTTTAATAAAACCCTATAATGTTCATAAGAAAATATGAATATAAAGTGTCCAAATCAAGGTTAAAATGGTAAAATGGTAAATTTTGTAAATGAAATGTGTTAACGTGATCACACTTTTGAAAGATATATGGGAAAGGGCAGAAGAAACATAGGGACCAAATTGAAGGAAAACCCAAGAATATGTAAGAAAGAGAGAGGAAGAGAGAGAGAGGGGGAGAGAGAGAGAGAAAGAAAGAGAGAGAGGGGGAGAGAGAGGGAGAGAGAGAAAGAAAGAGAGAGGGAGAGAGAAAGAGAGAGAGGGAGAGAGAAAGAGAGAGGGGGAGAGAGAGAAAGAGATAGAGGGAGGGGGAGAGAGAGACAGAGAGAGAGAGAGAGAGAGAGAGAGAGAGAGAGAGAGAGAGAGAGAGAGAGAGAGAGAGAGTGAGTCTCATACATTTGGAATACAAACCATGAGCTAGAAAATTGTGCACCAGTAAAATTGGCACAACGACCACTAAAATTAGACATATGGGTAAAACAAAAATCAAATCTAATGAATTTTTAAATTCCTGCTGAAGACAGTCCACTTTACAAGTTCATCAATTGGTCATCAGAGAAATACAAGAGGTCGGCGGAGATATCAGCAATAGGCCTGATAGTCAAAATTTGCTGACAATGTATGCAACATCACCTATAAAACATGTTCAAGTTATTTATTAAGTCAAGCGACTCAAGTATAAATTGGACTAATTTTGCAGTTTATGATTAGAATGTTATTAATTTGATGTGTAATAGTAGTATAAATGTTCTTCAGAAATTTTTGTGCTGACCATAGACCTTATTCAGGGTGTCCAGTGACCAGGAAAATAGGGAAACCCAGGAAAAGTCAAGGAATTTAAAATTTCAGGAAAAGCAGGAAAGGTCTGGGATTTAATAAAAAATATCGGGAATTGCTAACATTTTTGTTTCCCTAATGCTTTAAATTTCGGACGGCTATATGTGGCGCAGGTGCAAAATTGCATGAAACCGTTAGAATTTCCTGTATGTATGTGCCATTATTATGGCAATGAGCCTGGCTACGGTGAACTGTGCAAGTACCAGGCTCGTAGTAGCATCATTCTGAGGTATTGTTGGCTTGTGATGAAAGAATTAAAAAAGACCCAAATGAGACTCACTCCTCAAAAATCAATGTGAGAGAGAAAATTGCTAAAGGTAAGTGGTTGTTGATTATTATATAAAATTGTTTAGTATAGTGCGTTGTCGTTTAAATTAAGTTATCGATTTCTGCCAGCTGCCATCTTTCTGACAATGTGATCTAACAAGTTTTGTCCTTTGCCTCTAGAGAAATTGGGATGTTGCTTTGTTTAATTTTGGTTAACCTTTTTAAATGAATTTTGGTGCAAAATAACTAAACTAACTCAAATATAACCCCAAACATAGCATTCCATGTGGCCATTTATAGCGTGCGTCATGTTTACTGTCCTTAGCCACTAGAGAAATAAGAATGTACCTTTGTTTCATTTTGTTGAACCTTTTTATGTGTCTTTAAGTGCTAAACATCTAGAATAATTAAGCCCATCTGGGTAGTGTGGTGGTAGCATGTCTGCCTCACATTCAACATGTCAGGAGCTCGAATCTTACTAAGGGTGAGTTACCCAGATAAGATTTTTTATCAGGATTTTCCCTTACCCTGCAAAAACAAATGTTGAGTAATTTTAAGTTCCCTGTACTCCGAGCTCATTCGAGCATTATTTCACTTATTTCATTCATAGTCCAATTTGACCAAACCAGGTTGAAGGACTTGAAGCTAAAAAAAAAAAAAAAAAAAAAAACTTCTCAAACATAGCATTCCGTGTACCTGTTAAAGCATGCATCATATATACAAGCTATGGTACTCGTAATCAGCATTTACTTTTAATTCCATGTTACGTACATACTTTTCTATTTTAGTATTATTTTTACATGCATTTTTCACATTGTATTTTTTAGCTTTACGTCATTTAACCTGGTTGACCATATCGGACGATGAATAAAATTGGTGAAATTATGCTGAAATGATCTCGGGGTCCATGGAGCTTAATGTTATTCGACATTTGTCTTTTCAGGATAAGTGAAAACCCCGAAAGAAAACCTTATCCGGGTAACTCACCCTAAGCGAGATTTGAACTCACGACCTTTTGAATGTGAAGCAGACACACTACCACCATACTACCCAGGTGGGCATAAATAGCTTGTGTTCATGGTAATTAGTATGATCATTTCCCATTCAAGAGGTCCAGAGTTCAAATCTCAGCAGTGTCTTGCTTATGCCAGGATCATGATGAACTTTCTAATGTGAACTTAATGTGACTTAGTGCTATTTAATTTCCCGATATGTTAAGTGATGGTAGATAATTGATCGGTATGAAGCGTAGAAAGAGCAGTTGAAAACTACCACCATCGGGATCATTTCTGTTACATTAAGTGCATCCTAATAGACCTTGAATTTAACATTCCCTATTGCATCCCATCACGTTAAGTAAATTTCCTTGCTATTACTCTAAAATGGGGTGAATAGCAACAGCTTTGTGTTTGACTGTGCATAAATAGAAGTTTGGGTACTATGGCAAAGATGTCATCAACATATCTATGCCAAGTCTTGAAGATTTGTGTGAATGCTGAGGTTATGTGTGTTTCCAGGTAGCTAATGTGAAGGTCTGCTAGAAGTGGTGAAATTGGGTTACCCATTGTACGGCCTGTAGTTTGTCGGTATGTTCTGTTGTTGAAGGTGAAGTAATTCTGATCTAGGCAAAGTTTAGTTAAGTTTAAGTTTCATACAGGATTCCCTCAAATTACTCAGAATACAACAGAAAACAATTCAGTTCACAATAGAAATTGAGAAAGATAACTGCCTTCCATTTCTAGATATGAAAACAATCAGAGAAGGCCACAAACTGTCCTTTGGTATCTATCTCAAACCCACACACTCTGACAACTATATGAAGAATTATGGCCACAATCCTATAGCACACAAACATGCAGTATTCAATAGCCTCACCCATAGACTGGTCTTCACACCATTAAAAGATGAAGAATACAACACAGAATACAAACCCATAATATCTACTGCTAGAAACAATGGCTGCAACCAAAAATTAATAGATAAAAAAATCAAAATATTCAAACAATAGAAATTAATCACAGAAACCACAAAATTGAGCCCAGCAATAGATAAACCTTACTTCAAAAAGTTTACTTATCACCCAAAACTACACCACAGGTTTCAAAAAATATTCAAAAAACATAAAATCATACTTGCCCCCCAGAATAAGTTTAGCCTACAAAAAATGCTCTGCAACAACCAAAAAGACCAAATCCCAGAACATAAAAAATCAGGAATATACAGAATAAATTGTGCAGACTGCAACAAATTTTACATTGGTAAAACAAAAAGACACCTTGAAACAAGACTTAAAGAACATATGAGAGCAGTAAAATACAAACAAACTGACAAATCAGCCACTGCACACCACTTTTGGTCTAATAACCATGAAATAGTACCTAACATACACCTTGTAAAACCCACCAGATATGCAGCAGAGCTCGACATCTGGGAAAAAATCCACATCATTAAAAACCAATACCATGTATTCAACCTCCACAAAATATATTGTGGAGGTTTGTCACTCAGCCACCAGGGACCATCACACCTCAGCATAGAACACCCTGTGGAAATTCATTTGGAAACCATTGACAATGATGCCCACATGGCTTCGAAACCAGTCTGGAAAAATTATACTTAAGTGATACTTAGTGTTACAAAACCAACTCAAAAATATTCATTAATAATATGAGTTAGGCATGAAATTCTGACAGTGTAAATAATATGAATCAATGTAAATATTAGTTTACAGTGTTGTAAATAATTTATGGTACCATACGTTCTCCAATTACAAGTCAGTAGGTGAGTTATTAACTTATTAATTGTAATTAAGTAAATGTTATATTGTAAGCATACTTTGTTGGGCTTGTGGGTATTCCTTTTCCAGACTTTTCATCCAAAGCTTTGTTGAACATCTTTAGTGGTATGTCTATTGCTAATATTGGCGGCAGCTTAATGCAATTAGCAAGAGAGTACTTCAGCTCTACCTCTGAAGATACCAAATACATTATGAATGAAGTATCTGGAAAAAGAATGTCCAGTAGACCATAGTCCACAAGCCAGAGTACTTTTATGTTTAATGACACTGACATGAAATCCTACTTTTGTTTTAATTGCGTTTAGCTTAAATTTTACCTGTTTTTTTTGGTAATGGAAAATTTATCTCATGGTATGGAAAAGTCAGGGAATTTCTTGAGGATAGTTTGCTGGACACTGTTATTAAATTCTTCGGAAGTATACTGAAATACAATTCCAATTAAAGAAGTAATTACATGCTTGTCATTATAGCTTTGTAATTTTGTTTAGCAGTTTTTACATTGTGACCATTTGTGTAGCTTGAGATAATGTATATAAAATTAGATGTAAAAGTGGTTTGACAGCTGTGTTCTTCCGAGTGTTCATAGAATTGTTACTGGTACTGAAATTAAAAGCTTGAACAGAAAATCTAACTTTAAGCTAGGGTTAATTTTTGTTTTTTGTATATCATTTCATTAGTTTACCCCCACTTTAATGTTTAGAATCATAAGGAGAGCTTTGGCTTGAAAAACATTGTGGTAATTGTTACTCTCTGGTCTTAATGTTAGATTTTGTTATTTTTGCCATGAGATATTCCTGATTTCATACTTGAGGCTCTGCAGAGGCTGAGGAGTCATCCTCATCAAAAAATATGTCCCTATCCTTGCAGGGAATTGCATATAGTACCTCTGAGAAACTAGAATGCTGACCACTTCACCATGGAATAGCTTTCTAATTTTAATTCAGCACATCTCTGTTCTAAACTTAACATTACCTAAATTCTACTAGTTTAATTTTATTACTGCTGCATTAATGATTCTATTTTATTTTCCAATTGTAGGTGCTAACAATGCGATGCTACAAAGTTACAAACTTAATTCTGCACAATGTAATGCAGCAATTCAACAAATCAAGCATAAAAATAGGAAAATCTGTTAAAAAGAGAGTGGGAATCAAAGGTAAATAGATATTAAGAGTAAAAACATAGATTACACTCAAACTTCACTCTTGAAATAAAGTAACTTATTTTGGACCTGTTTCGGCAGCAGTTGCCACCATTTTCAATGGAGATTCACCGATGCTTCCATTATGGTCAATATTAAAACGTGCTAATAGTCTCACCTCCATGTTTGTCGCTTTGCTGTCTGTCCTTCTATAATCTTAAGTTCTATTGATGAACTGACGTTCTTCTTAATTAAAGCAGTTATGGAAATGTACAGTGAAGTAACTAATCAATTAATAGTAGAAACATAGATTACAAACATAGATTACATTCAAACTTCACTCTTGAAATAAAGTAACTTACTTTGCACATGTTTCGGCGGTTATTGCCACCATTTTCAACAGAGATTCATTGATAGATATTAATTAACTTTTACAGTGCAATTTGTTCATTTCTGATTGGAAATAGAAATTACACAAGGGAATGATATTAATTTAAAGTATTTCTATTTTATAAGGGATTGAACTTTATTCCACATTGTTCAATGATTGGACATTGTTCAATGATTGGAAAATCATGGTCTGAAAAAGTTTATGTTAAAATGATAAGGAATTATTTAGAGAAATGGGTTCAAATAAATGAGCTAAATTCTCAGGAGGTCTTATTCGCCACATTGTGTGAAATATTTTGCGCAGATTATTATCTATAGTCAATAGAGTTGTTGATGGTGACTGAAATCTTATCATATTGAGTAGATGCAGTCATCATTTAAGTCCAATTTTTGCTAAAAAGCTGTAAAAATGCTATCCTAAATTTAATAACATATTTAATTAATTATTCAGTGGAACAGGATCGATTTCCAGAAATCCTAAAATTGGGAGTAAAAAGACCAATATTAAAAAGGGGGGCTGAACAACATACTGATAACTATAGACCTATTACTTTAACATCTGAAATTGCTAAATTATTTGAAAGAGTTTTATTGTTAAGACTAAATAGTTATCTAAATAAATACTACAACACACTAAGAAATTTTCAACATGGTTTTAGAGAAGGACAATCACTGCCATTAATCAAAATATATATGAAGTAATTGGAAAACTGAAAACAAAGAGAAAATCAGCACCCTATTCTTAGATTTATCTAAAGCTTTTGATTGTGTTGACCACAACATCTTGATTTGTAAGCTTGAAAATTATGGAATTAGGGGATTACCATAAGAAATAATTTGCAGTTACTTGATTGAAAGATGACAGTATACAAAATATCATGTCAAAAGGGGAATCAAATTCATTAGGCAAAATAAAAATAAAATAAAAAAAATCAAAATTGTGAAGTACGGTGTACCACAGGGTTCAATAAAGTCCACTATTATTTATTATGTTCATTAATGATATAACATGTTTGCAAAGCATTTTTTTTCTGACGTATGCAGATGACACTACTGCTGTGTGCTGGAATAAAACTATACTGAGCTTAAATGCAACTCTCAATAAAATGGCTACTGTGCTCTTAAATGATTTTAAAATCCATAAATCTACATGTATCACACATAAAACTACCGTAATGCACTATAGTATGTTGAATATCATGAGCAATTTAACTCTAAAAGTTAATAAGTTGTACAAGAAGTGAAAATACAAAACTTTTTAGGTATTATTGTAGATAATTGGTTAACGTGGGCACAACATACTGAGTACATATAAAATAAAATCTGGAAGTTAGTATATTCAATAAGATAACTCATCTCTTGTGGACAAATTACTTCTATATCAAAAGAAAAGTGTCAGAATCCTGTTTAATTTACAATCATGCAGGGAGACATTTATTAATAAATGGATACTAACCATTTACTCTCTCTATGCTTGTAGAGCAATAAAGTTTGTAATAGACAAGTATGAACAAATAAAAAATAAACAAATGTGTGAATACAAGAGGCAACATGAACTATTACAGATGTAAATAAATAAAAATGTATCTGTGAAAGATGTATTATATATCAAGGAATTAAGCTTTTTAACAAACTACCTACAGAAATTAAAATTGAAGGCATATCTATTAAATAGAAGCTTATATAATTTGGATGAGCTATAAATTGTGATTCTGTGTATATATGTAATATGTAATGACATGTCCAAAATCATTGTATTGATAAACTGGATGAAATATATGATGGTGGTGGTGATGATCATCATCTAGAGGGGTATATACATTGTTTTCATCAAATTTTCTTTCTTGTTTGCAGATGAAGCCATTCAACCAGAGAGTAATGAAGTGAATGTATGTGGAAGTTTCCTTTGTGGTGGTAGTGCAGAATGTTCTCTGGGTACAAGTGCCACAGAGCGCTACCTACCACCAGGTGTAATTGTAACATCTTTAGTGTATATTGTATCAGTGACAGGAAATCGTGATGATGTCTCACAGGTTCTGCTGCCAACATTGGAAAAATACTCTCCTAACTGGGGTGCTTCTTTGGATCAACATCAGGTAATGTTTTCTAGCAATTTATCAGTAAAATGTTATTTATATGTTTTACATTTACAGATTTTATATTGGGGTCTTAGCAGAATTTCTATAATTCCAAACACAATTTTATTTCACTTATGCATTTTTTGCATCAAATATGAAGTTCTCCAAAGAGTGAAATACTGTTTACACATTTAGGGCCAGTTTCACAGCTTAAGCATAAGGCAAAGCTTTTAATAAATGATTGAACACTGCCAAAGCTAGCTTACACTATGTGAGTTTCATAATCAGGTAATCATGTTCGTCCTAACAGATTGTGGGCTGAACAATTCCATGGAACTCAGAACTTCAATAATGCTTGTGCATGTATTGCATTTGAATTCCCATCATTTACAATGATGCTGCTCCTAAAATTCTTCAGCAGCTTAAACTGATGGAAAAAATCACCAAAACGTGGAAAAAAAATTGCAACACAAAGAGTAGAGTAGAATGGTGCGAGACAATTTTGACAGCGATTTTGAGATACAGAAAAAATGTTAAAAAAACATTTTTTTCTGATGAGGCCACTTAACTGAAAAATTATGCATTACATCTATGATGCTGATAGTAATCAATAAAAATTAGAATTTTAAATTAAGCTTTGTTTTCCAGTCAGTTTTATGTTAAATTGCATAAATAATTTCTTGAACCATCATTGCCAACTATTTACTTAATCAAAATCTCATGTAGAATTTTACGTGAGAAGGGTTAGATGCATTCTACCTCATCTGTCATGGTTGCTAAAAATCTCGCAACTAAGAACTACGAAACAGACTGTACTACATTATACCTAGAAACTGGATTTGCGAGAAGGTTTGCCTTTGATTCTTGGAAGTGAACATGGCATGATGAATGGTTGTAGGTTGAGGGCAGCTGAAGGTGTGTTAGATGTGTACCTACACTGCATTGTATTTAAATAGGAATATTTGTATGTAGTGGAATCGTTTAATAATGAGTCAAAATTATACACACTTTAAAATTCACCACTTGCATGTTGGTCTATTTTTAAGACTAATTACAGTTTGTTGATTGATGCTCCAATGTTGTATCTGGTTCCACTAAGAGTTGTGCTGCCATTTCTTGTCTTTAACCAGATGATATCATCTATGGCTGGAATCTCAAAATTCATGAGATTTCCTTCATGCTTATGAATAAAGATGTTTTCCAATGCGTTTAGTTCCCAAGGTTGTTTTAAGTGTTTGATCAATTTTATTTCTGGTTGTATATTATGATTCTGTGTCCAAAATGACGGGCAATGGCAGACTTTCTAATTATTTGAATCAGAAGTGTCTCATGTGTTCCTTTTTTAAAGTCCAAATTTCGCTTCGTTGTCCAATGTATATTTTGCTGCAATTGGTAAATGCTGAATACATTGGTTATAAAATGAGTTGAATTTATACTTGAATTGCTTTACTAACTAATAAATTACCTGGATATGTTTCACAGGCATATGATTTGTTTCTGGTGTGCTATCTTTCAAAGGGTGGTTTAGTAGATATCTGATGTATTTATTTTGTGGTATCAATTATGTTGTGATCTCTAAATAATTTCCTAAATTTTCAGAAGTATCTTGGATGGAAGGAAAATTTACAGTAATTTTGTGTGGATTTTTATAGCTTTTCCAAAGTGGTTGAACTAATTTGAAGCACAAATGTGAGCACATGTGGGTGGTGAGAGTGAGAGGGGAGAATGGAAAGTTTGGTATGTGTGCGGTGGGAGAAAGTAATGCTGATGGTGGTAACAATGGTAACTGTAACAATTATAATGCATAAGACAACATCATAATACAACACCTCATTATAGAAAGTCTTAGCTAAATTAAATTTCCATGGAAATTCACAAAAAGTGGGAGAGAGAGAAAGAGAGGGAGAGGGAGGGAGGGAAGAATGGAAATATTTTGATATGTGTATGGCTGCATTGGGAGGAGGGAAACGTGCTGCTAAAGCTCTTGCTTTTTGTTTGACCAGTAGCTCCAATACATTCAATACAACAATGGGCACAACCGCTGATGTGAAAGGAAATTCTTTAGTTTAATATTAGTCTCAAAGAGAAATCATTTTTCCAAGGATTATAATCCCTAAGTCTGTTAACAAGTCTGTTTATGGTGGAAATAAAATGCATGAAATATGCCACACACATCACAAACTTAGCAGTAATCTTTACTCCCATGCTTCACCACTGGCATCTATGAAATTTGAAATTTACCTTCTCACACACACTATTCATAAAACATATATTGCGAAAACAAGACTACCTCCAGTTTTCAAGATTAATATTTTTGAAAAACCATTGTCTTATATTCTGATAAATATGCAAGTGATTTAGTACTTTTGATTTTGGATTTATGTCATGATTTTTCATCCAAAAACCACTGCTGGTTTTTTTTAGATGTTTGGGTTTTATGCATCTGAAATGTTTCTGGGCTCTTAATTCCAAGTTGCTCTTGATTTTTTCCAACTTGGTTGATAAATTCCAGCCTTTTTATTTAATAGGATACTGTTGTTGTTGTAAAGCCAAGTACATTTTTCTGTTGCTTCTGGGCACACTGTTCCTAAAATAAGGTCTTGTAGGTTATACAGCAAGATATTGGAGTTAAAATGACTGAAAAATCAAGACTTAAAATGTTGGTGGTTGGTTTCTAATGTTTAGCACTAGGCAATGCCAACTATTGCAATTGTAATACTTGTTGCTGCTACAATAGGTCATGGGCTATAAGCACTCCAGTATTTTGAAGAAAGGCTTATATTAAGTTGAATTTATAAATGTAAAAAGAAGCTAGTAACAGTGAAGTAACACATATTAATACAATAATTAATAATTGCAACAATTCTTCATTTATCTTTTGGAATCCAAAGACTAGTTTTGCAATAAAATGGTGTATTGCATCGTCAGCTCGTTTCTTTTGGTTTCAGTTTCTATTTGATCTTGTTTATTTACATTGTTGTGGTTACTGCTACTGTGTGGATTGTGTACTAAGGCATTGTTGCCCTCCGTGGTGTAATGGTTACCATGCTGACTTCTTATACCCAAAGTTGGGGGTTCAAACCCGGCGGAGGACGATGGATTTTTTCTGGTGTAAAAATCCTTAGCATGGCTTCCTTCGGTAGGGAAGTAAAGCCATTGGTCCCATGTTGTAGATTTATGACATGTAAAAGAACCTCAAGTCTGATAGTGAGGCCTCTGAGCAAAATTAAGCAGTCTTTCACACCCAATTTAGAATGGGATGCTGAGAACCACAGCAGTTCAAAAGCATCCATAAATAACACGCCATTTACATGTTTTTTACTAAGGCATTTCTAACATTTCTTTTCTACTTAAATGTAACCAACTAATAAGACCATTTCTGCTATATTTTCTCGATTAGCATGAAGTAAATAGAAGAATAAATTTTTTAACAATAATTTGCAGCAGAAATGTGAATGGAACACATCAGATTTTTTGTATTTAAACTAGTTAGTTTTATAATTTTGCAACATTCGTAATACTAAGACTTTTGATGGTTGTGTCAAAAGCAATGGCTATAATTGCTGCTTTGGAATCAGATAATATTACAGTTTTCTTAAATTTTGTAAATCTGATATTGGAGATTTTGTAGACTGAGCAAGATTGCTAAGATTTCACCATCAAAATTTGTTAAGTTTTAATTTCCTGTGAAAGGAAAATAATGAATATACATGTAGCCATTCATTGCCTGGATATTTTAAATTTGTTTCTAATGCCATTTGCTTTAAAATGGAAGTGGATGTTTCATATTTTTTTAATTCTTCTGTTTATTGCACATAATATTCAATGTCAAACAGTTCTAGAGGGTTTATTTTTGTTTTTAAATTTTCTTTTAAGCATGGAATTTTTAATTTTTGTTTTATTTCTTGAACTTTACTAAGAAAGCTCTGTTGGATTTTTAAGCTCATTTGAGTTTTTCTTCTTTCCCAGTTATGAGGTAATCGTATTAATTTTTCATGTTGTATAATAGTTGCTTTTTAATGTCAGAATTAAGTTTTGAATTATGTGTTATACATTGTAATGTTAGAACAGGTGTAGTTTTAACTGGTCCTGTTACTAAATGAATTATTTTTTGTAAAATTAATCTGGAGTGTATAAAAACATTGTAACCATTTAATGATGGGTACCATATGATTGGTAGTTACATCTCCGTATAATTAGAGGAGTATAAATAGGAAAGAAATAAAATGTCCCCTAGGCCTTGAATACTTTAACACCATCTGGGTTGAAGAAAGCAAGAATTCATTCAAGAGAGATTGAATAGGAAAGTGTAAAGAGGGTGTGTGGAAAGGAAGGAATATTAGTCCAGGTCAATAACTCGCCAAGCTGATCAGTGCTGAATTGATGAGTAGTCCCTCTCTTTAGACATCATGAGATTATTAGTAGAGCTCGGGAAATAGCATTTTGTCCAGGTCAGTTCCTTAAGCCTTATAGTTTTAGAAGAAATTAAAGGGTCTGCTCCCTGTAATAACAACGGCAAATCCATAATGTTTAAGATCATCACATGATTACTAACAATTGCACCATGGGAAGGTGAGGGATTGGACATAAGGTTTTTATCCAGTTTGGTTCCTTAAAGCCTTCAAATGTTTGAAGGAATTAAAGGGTCTCCTCTCTGTTAAAAAAAAACCTTTCTGCAGCCGTGAAGAATTAAAATTCTGAACTAAACATCTCAAGAAGTAGGCATTCTCCTAGAAAGTGTGAAACAGCATAAGTATGTAATAGAGTGCAAGCAATTGCTGTAGAGTAAGAAGAGACAAATATGGGGGAAAATTGAGATCCAAAGATAGAATGGTATGAACAGTTTTGCAGCTCTGCATGCTATAGATTTTGATATGCCAGAAAAATGTCCAGCTGCAATTAGCATGCATCTACTTGCATATAACCTTAATGTCAGGGAAGCATTTCATCGATAATTTCTTTTTTTTAATGAATTATATAATGACAATGGGCCCTACAAAGTATAAGATAAAGTTATAAAGTATCTATAAATTTAAATAAAGTTTTGTATAAATTTATTTGTATTATAATTTTTGATACCACCATTTTGAACTGTTTACTTAATGGGAAACACTCTTAAAATTCTCTTATCATTCCATGCATAAAAATGGTTTGCATTCTAAACATTTGAGATACTCTTGTTATACAATTGTTTAAAGTAATTTACATTTTTGCATCACTAACATCATATTCTTTAGATAATATTGTGATTCCTTAGCATAAACCACAGTTTAGTATGGCTCAAATCAGGCATGGATTAGCTTAACTTATCACTTTTCACTTAAAATTCCACTGTAGTTTAAGTCTCTGGTTAAAACCAATTGAAAACTTAAGCTTAAACAGTGAAAGTAGGCCTTAGTAATTTTAATAACTCTAAAAACAAAACACACCAAATTGGAAATCATGAAGCTAACATAATTTTACATTTTTTGCTTTCTAATTGGATTACTTCTTCCAAAACAGTTTTGTTTGCAACCTCGCAGTATTTTGTTTTATTTTTTTATGTATCTACTAGTTGTTGCCATAGTTTCATAAGCTTTGATAAACAAAATCCAAGATATCTTTAAATACTGGAAGCTGATACCAGTGCTGTTGAAATCAATTAAAAAAAAAAATGGAGTCGATTAATAACACTGAACAACACTCATATTTTTAAATTTCCCAGAACATGTTTTGGAGGTTAGTTTCTTCCATTACCAACGAACCATCTGAAGAAAACGAGTTTCCAAAGTACGTTCTGAGAAATTAAAAGGTGAGTGTTGTTCAGTGCCATTAATCAACTCAGCTTTTTGCTTTTAATTAATATCTATGGTATCTTTTTCTTTGTCTCTCTCTCCTTTTTTTTCTTTCCCTCTTAAGCAATGGATAGGATGTTGCTTTGTTAATAGCTATTGCATGGATATTGAATTGTGGAAGATGAAATTATATTTTTTATTTGGATTGTTTATTAAATAAAACTGAAATATATTTAATTTCATTTTCAGTGTATTTCCCTGCTATGAAGCGCTCATCCTCCTGTATCTGGAAATCATTCTCTTGGGCATTTTATAGAGTGCATAAGTGGTTATTTAAGGTTATTTCATATCTTTTATGAGTTCTTTCGGTCATTGGATGTATTTCAACAGGTGGGTATTCTTTAGAAATTTGTGATTGGGATTGCAAAAACGTGCTGCTCTGCTGATTTAACACTGAATGTTCTTAAGTCTGGTTCCACAGTTGAAAAAAATACAAACAAAAACAACAGCAGCTCCAGACTTGAAAAAATCTTAGTACTCAAAATGCATGCTACTGGTAAATCAGCTATACCAGCAAATTTTGAACTCACAATCACAATATTGAAAACAACATCCAACTATTGAGTACATACAGCAATTGAAAGAACTCCAGTTTTGTAGGAAGGCATAAAAATATATGAAATAGCCTCTTGATAAATTTTGAAATTCCTACTGAATATTACCAATGTGAATACAAGTTAAAAAAAATCTGATGTGTTCCATTCACATGACTTTCTCTACATCTCTGCAAAAAATTGTTGTTAAAAAGCTTATGCTTCTATTTACTTCTTGCTCATCAAGAAAAAATTAGCAGAAATAGTCTTATTACTTACTTTCTTGTAAGTAGAAGCGAAATAAGAGAGTACCATAGGTTAAAGTGATTGTCAAAAGCTGTGTGACTGAAATTCCTTTGTTTGTATGGACAGGAGTGGACGAATTCCTGTATGAGAAAGGTATAAGTTTTTCAAAGCTGAAACCAAAAACAAGGAATATCTAAAAAACCCGATCAACTCCACGAAAAAAATGTATATAACATAAATTGTGTGTGTTAATGTGTCCTACATGTTTTGTGTGGAAGTTTTTGTCCATCTCTTACGGTTTAGTAGTTATGCAAAATTCCGTAAAATTCATTCAGAATAAAGTAGTCTTCAGAGGCTATTCCCAGGAAATTCAAGATATACATTTTATTTGTCAGGTAAATATCTTTAATATACAATATTTTAATCAAAATCATCAGTCATTTTTGAGAAAATCAAATTTTACAAAATTTTTTCCATGTAGTTGTGTGTGGGGGAGCCTTAAATACCAAGTTTGGTACTTAACGGTCTTTTCCTTTTTTAGCTATGCTGCCCAGACACACACATACAGACACACAAACAGAAATTTTTCTAAAAATGCTTTTTTCAGATTAAGGGGGTCCCAAAACATATATTTCTGGTGAAATTTCGGTATCAAATTTTCGGGTGCATTAGAATACCTTCTCTATACACTATATACATAGTACGTGCAGAGAAAGTAAAAATATCTAGCAGAATGACTTCTAGATTCCATGTAGGCTAATAGAAATACTTCTGACAATTAAAATTAGCTGAGGATATAGACAGCATGAGTATAAAACTACCTATAGTAAAAAGGGCTAGCGAGGCAAATGAATGCTAAAACTTGTCTAGAATGCACAATAAAGCAGTTGTCTTGTGATAATTGTTGTTTCTATTCAACTCTACTTGTGTAGAAAAAGCATTTATTAAAATGTTTGCCTTTCTGGTTTTATCGTGTGATTAACATTTAATAATGTTTGATGTGAAGGTCTGGAATCAGAATCATCCACCATGGCTGAATGCACTTCTTTTTCCATTTGAGCCCATCTTGAAGCCTGTGGTGAAGACACTACTCACAGCCATGTGTGATGTGAATGTGACCCTGAAGGATGGTGTAATGCTGGCAGTAGATTACCTGACACACTTGGCAGACTGCTTACCCTCATCAGTGCTGCAAGCAGTAGAAGTGTTGGAGGACGCCCTCCCAGCAGATGTACATCCCCTTGCTGGTTCAGTACTAATGCAGATGGTGATTGCAGTACTATACTCACAGTTAATGGCCAAGAGTGACAATCCTACTGCTATTGCACTTGCTGAGGCATTGTGTAGCCTGGATCATTCTGGCACAGTCGGAGAAAAAATAGATATGTTTCTGCTTGCAGTTAAAGAATGGTAAGCATTTGCATATTAAGTGCACAGTATATATTAAGTCTTTGTGTACATAGGAATTAAAGCTGATCTTATTACAGTGGTGAAGTTCCCAGCTTAGAGAAGAGTTGCCATTCAATAGAAGCAACACCACATACTGCAGAAGTTCTAGTTAGTAACTTACTGCTCGCTGCACCAGGTCGACATGCTCTAAAGGTATTTATTAAGCATGTGATTTTGCCTTTGCTTTGGTTATGGTTGTAAAACTTTGTTTATACTATGATATAACATCAATTAAACATCTGCAGTAACCAGTTACAAGGTATTTAAATTCTTTTGTGTATATACTTATAACAATTGTAAGTTATATGGACAAGTGGTGTTGGAATTATGTCCTGCAGGTGTTCTTTTACACTGCAGTAAATATACATGGGATTGTTGCTTTTGAGCATACTTAAAAACAGTCAGTCTGGGCAATGTATGAATCTGTGATCTTGGGGGTTATAAGCCTTTACTTTGGCATTCATATAAGTTATTTATTTGTGTGGTTTGCCAATATTGTTTTTAATTATGAATGCTTTTACTTTCTATACACGTGTTATGTACATAGTGTATAGAGAAGGTATTGTATTGCACTCAAAAATTTGATCCTGGGATGTCACCATAAATACATGTTTTGGGACCCCCTGAATTCCGAAAAACCATTTTTAGAAAAATGTACAAGTGCGTATCTGTCTGTTGTGTTGTCTGTGCACAGCATTGCTCAAAAACGAAAAGCTCATTTAAGAGCAGCGTTTGGAATTTGGGAACCTAAGAGAGGTATGGAGTACTGATGAGTTCTTTGTGTTAAGGACGCAAACCCTTCACAAAGAATATGCATTGCAGTAAGGAAAGGTGTTAGTCACATGCCTATCTGGTATTTAAGTTTGGTATCTCCCAAGGATGCGACACAAAGATTTTCAAGAAAATTAAGGTAGTTAAAGGGGGGCCTTCAACTAGCCTTTACATGGAACATTTTTATTTTCTCAAAAATGACTCTAACGATTGTTATTAAAATACTGTATGTTTAAGATATTTTTATGACAAACGAAATGTATATATTGGATTTTCTGGGAATAGCCTCTGAAGACCTCTTCATTCTGGATGACTTTTGTGTAATTGGCAAACCGTAAGAGATATACAAAAACTTACTCACAAAAAAATATATTCCAAATAATTATTTTCAATTATCCTGATATATGGTGGACTTTGAGACAGTGATGTGTTTTAACAATTAAAATTTAGTTGAGTCGATTTTGTAACACTACATCACTTACTTTTTTATTTCGGAAAACATGTTTCAGAAGCCATGTGCTTCCATTGTCAATTCCTTGAGTCGACCAAAGGAATTGACAATGGAAGCACATGGCTTCTGAAACATGTTTTCCGAAATAAAAAAGTAAGTGATGTAGTGTTACAAAATCGACTCAACTAAATTTTAATTAATTATTTTCAATTTTAGCCACTTAAACTTTTCTCAAACAGGAAGACATCTTTCTTCTGTTTCTCGTTTGTTTACTCCTGGAAAGCAAAGAGATTGGAATTTCAATTGTTTCACATAACGACCAGCTTTTAAAGGACGAGACTATCATTTAGCCTGTGCATTTTCTTTATTTCCCTTCTGCTTACAAGGAGTTAGTAATAGACTAATTCTGTATATGTTTATCTTGATTAGCATGATGTAGAAAACAGATTAATCTTTTGAATAAAAGTTTTGTATGCTGAGCAGCTAGAGGACATCTGTGAATGGAACACATTAGATTTTTTTCCCTTCTACTTACAAGGGACCAAGTAATAAGGACAATTTCTGCTAATGTTTATCTCAATTAGCATGATGTTGATAGAAGAATAAGCTTTTTAACAATAATTTGTTACAGAGATATAGAGAAAGATCAGGTTTTTTCATGTTTTCTCTCTAGCCTCCTAGTAAACAATTACTCTAGTTCCATTATATAGTTTTATTTGTTTTAGAAAGACTATAAAAGGTTGTTAAAACACAATTATGCAAGTAATTACCTACATAAAATAGCAAACATTGTAATGAATTTGCTTAGGACTCGTGAAACAATTTTGCTTCTTCAGAAAAGTAAATCAAGTGTGTGGAAAAGATAACTACATTATTCAGTTTGATTAGGCCTTAACTGTAAGTAGCTTTACAATATTATAGATCTTGTAACAGGAAACATTTTTCAGGTAATGTGGCAGTATATGCAACACAGCTGGCAATGGATAATGGGACAGTTAGGAGCACTGGAGCCTGGAGAGCAAGCTCTTAGTACGACACCACTCGTTCCTTCTACAGCATCCAGGCCTGCCCCTACTAAACTGTTGCATACCATGTTTCACATGGGCCATCGGCATTTTGATCAGGTAGAAAATATCTAATAAACTGCAACCAATGAAGGGAGGGAGACAGTTTCTTTGTGAAGATAGTGTTTTTAGAAGACGCACTCTAAATAAATGTAATAAACCAATTCATTTTCATAAGTGAAAACAAATTTAGAAAAACTGCTCTAATAGCTTCACTTCAATTATTCTATTACATTTGTGAGGCAGACCTAGGTCCCTGGGGGGCCAATTGAGGAGCTACTTGATGAAGAAGTAGCGGCTCCAGGTCGTGAGGACCGCATTAACCGGCCGGGAGGGGCTCGAGGCGCTGACCACGTCTCACCCTCCAATACTGCACCCCATCCATGACGTCTGTAGTGGACCGAGATGGGGGACGCAGCGGCCGGGTGGTAGGCCAAGGCTCCCCGTGAGCTGTCGTGCCATGGAGCTATACTAGTCAGGTTGTCTTTTTTTTTTTTTTAAGTAGTGTTTAACCCTGCTTTTACTACTTATGGCACCGCTAGCAATGACACTGAAGTTACATGGAATGAAAATAGAGCTCCGGTGGACTGTGATGGTGGGGGAAACTGGAAAACCCACCCCTGTGTCCCTTTGTCCACCACAAATCACACCTGCGGTTGCTTGGGATCGAACCCTGGTCACCTAGGTGAAAGGCAAGTGGTCTAACCACGGCTACAGTGCAGCCTGTTAGATTGTCTGCATGTTTAATGATGGTAAAGGAGTGGAAAATTTAGACTTTATATTTCCTGAAATTATCATCAATTTTTGTAAAATTAGCAAATATTTTTTCTTAAAATAATGTGTTCATAATTAAAATTTATAAATTACTATAATTAAAATCAACACATTTATGCATTATGGGCCTCATTAGAATGAAAAAAAATGTGAGAGTTCTGTATTGTTTTCTGTCAATCTAAGTTTGTTTGTCAGTCACCACATTGCTATAATGTGAGTCATAGGTACCAACTTTCTATAGAATTTGGGAGGGGGCAGGATTGCAGTAAAGTCTAGCATTACTAAAGCTTTTAGTGCAATTACTAAAGTATGCCTTGTATATATTTAATGGCAGTATAGTACAGATGGTTCAGTTGTCTGCAAATATTAAATATATGGTTCATCAATTTTAATTTTTAAGAAAAATAATTCTAGGTCTGTTGACTTTAATTGTTTTCTGGCCAATGTACATGCTGTATCTCAGTACATTCCTACCGATAAGGGTGGCCATGGTCATTAAGATATGGAACTGTGAACAGTAGGTCTGTGGTTCAAATCCTGCCAGGACCATCCTCTTGACAGGTTTTTTCCAGGCAAATGCCAGGGAGATATCCTGAAATAGGCCTGGAATGCTTCCTTAGCAAATTTTCTTTACCAATTATTTCATATATCATCAGTGCCCACTGCCTGTGGTGCTGTATTCAGTAAAAATGGGCATAAGTTCATTTTTGCTTACAAATTTGTCTGCCATTGAATGAGATCTAAATTCATGGTTTCCTCACAAAAAGAATGGATGATAGCAACAGGGTTATGTGAATACAATCTGTGGACATAAAATGACAAAAGTAATTTGAAAGATTCCTACTGCTTAAAGGTGAGGATTATATCACAGCTTTTATCGAAAATTGATTGATTATTATCCAGCTGCAGAATATTTTCTAATGTAAATAATGAAACTACAGGTGCATCAATATAAGAGTAAATCATTATTTGTGTGTGCTCCAATTCCATTCCAATGTTGAACTGAAACCTAAGTTGTATTATTATTAGTTTTATTTAACAGAAGAGCTCTGCATTTGAAATAAACTCCATTTGGCCCATTTAAACATTTTTTTTCTGTATTTTTTTTTTAAATTAGAAAAATATCTTGGAATTTTAGGAGGGATCAGGCCCCTTCAATAAAATTGTTAGATGGCAATGTCCTTGGTTTTATAATTTAGGGGGGGCAGAAAGTTTCTGCTCCTCCCCTAATTAAAATAGTAAGCTTTCATTGTCAGCATTATTTATTGGTTTCCACAAGGCTAGGAGATACTGCCTAGCAATAAGCTTGTGATTGATGGACATTGCCCAAAGTATTTGTTCATTTTTGGTTTCTTTCTTTGACCTTGTTTTTATTTCAAATTTTCAATTCCCTTTTTTACAGCTGAAACTTCTACCTGGGGAATATCTAAAAATTCAGAAAGATTGTACAGACCAGCATCTTCTTCATTTCTGTTCAGAATGATTAATGTTGGAGAGAGTGGTTTTGAAATGTGAGCTGCTTCTCCCTTAGAGTTGCAAACTTTTGATTTTCATTAAAAACAACATTTTGAAATGTCAATGAGTGAAGCTTATTTTAAGGGACTCAATGCTTCATTAATAGCAGATTTGCTCAAAAAACTGAGGCATAGCTGGAAAATAGCCAAAAACTACTTGATAATAGCACAAAACCAATTGTACCAACATGTGAAAGAGACTTCATGGCTTTTTTCTCCCCTCCATATTTATCCTTCATTTATTCAATAATTGAAACACTTACATTTCCTCAATCTTGTATTTAGAAATCAGGATTTCATTGCGGCAACAGCTTGGTTTATATATGCCATTCTAAACCCAAACAATTCCCACTAAGTTCTATGTATGTGCTTAGCATTGGACATGCTTGAAATGATCTCCAATTATAACTTTGTGAGAGTTTCAAAACAAAGTCAAGTATGTGCAACACTCGCACATTCACATATTTTATCTTATACTTACCTATTCCATCTAGGATTGTTCAGAAACACATTTCAATAGAAAACTTGCCAATAAATAGTTTCTCTTTACTGTCTGACATATGAAAACTAACATTAAACATGCAGTGACTCATCTTGTCTGATATTTCATCACACAAGACATTTATCACCTTGTCATCAAGAACGGCCACAGTTGTCAAGTGGTAGTCCAGTGCAAGATCTGGCAAAGAGATCATGAGTTGTAAGAGGGGCCAAGCTAAATTCTACTGCAGTCTACTTATGAAAAATAATAATTTATTATTCATTTGTTATAAAGTAACTTTGTCAACATTAAATGCAGAAATTCTTGATATCACTATCCGTCCCTCACTTTCACATTCATCCTCCCTTGCTTCTCTCCGTCTCCATGTCCATTGTTCTCTTCTTTTCTCATTCTGCCCCCTTGTGACATGCCCATATTCATGTTTTAAGTAAAATCTTTAGCTTTGTTATACAATCTAAATGCTGATGTTTTGCATAGTAATCAGATTCATGTAAACAAATAATAGTAAAACTATAATTCCTTAAATTTTCATCTAATTGCAAATTTTAAATAACAAAACATTTCAGAAATGTTGAGCTTATAAACTTTTAATTAGGTATGTAGGTATATTTTTTACCTCTGAAAACAAGACAATATTCAGATATTCTTTTTTTATGAATTTATTTATTTTATCCACATTTGGTAAACCCTCTTCTTAAAATTACAATTTTTGACTTAGAGCCTCCTAACATGTGTACATCAGGAATTCACATTTGTTATTCACAGATGGAAATGAGATACCATAAATAAATCCCTTTCCTAAGGCTGAGTTGTCGCAGTTTTGTGGCTACTGATATGCAGGACAGGGTTGATTGCATTCACACAATTGAATTCTTGCAGGAAACATTCTATAAACTAGCCATTTCCCAGCTGTCTCTCCCATCCATTTAAATAATGTGTCATACTCATCTCGTGCCAAGGCCATAAAACTGCAGTGTGTGTGGTCCAAGCCAAAAGCTTTGTTATAAATATTGTATACTTTTAAGAGTTTTTATTGCCTACATTTTAGATATTTCTCCTGTAAAATCTTTGTGCTTGATGGGTTCTCTCCTTTACCAGTAAACTCTTGTATCCATGTTCTTAGAGCTTTATTTTCCAATTTTTCTAGCTTCTATAGTAATTTTTTTAAAGTTATCTTTTTCCAATTTCTGGTGCTTTTCACAATTCATGGATTTCACAATTTATGTTTGAATTGGTGGAATCTAACAATCCTTATTTTTAGCTACATGTTTATTGCTGCTATCTTTCTTGTCTCAGGACACCAAGCAGTTGCGGAATTTGCACATTAGTTTTGTTTGTTACTATAAAACTTGAGATTCATACTGTTTTGCTCTTTCATATACTGCTATTGCAGATATTCCCATTTTCACATGATATAATATGTACAATATAAAATTACAAATATGTATAATATATGTGTAACAAATTTTATGTATGTATATATAAAAGAGTGGTCCAAAAAAGTGTATACACTGTTTAACAGTCCATAACTTGCAAACTAATGGGAGGAAACATCTCATCTTTTGGTAGTGTATTTAGATTGTAGTTCCAGCAATCGCCACATAAGCGCTGTCTGATGACAGTCGCCAGATAAATAAGCATTCTTTTGTTGCTGGTTACTTGAGTAAAGATGGCTGGCTCAAGGCTTACATTCGATGAACGGAAGTCAGTTTTGAAGTGGTACATTAGGTACAAAAACATTACTGAGGTTCAACGCCAGTGGTGAAATAAGTATGAAACAGAGCCACCAACACGCTTAACAATTGCGCGCATTTGAGACAAGTTTGAGTTCGACGGTTGTGTTACAGATGTACAGAAAAAACGATCTGGACGACCTGTAACAGCAACAAGTCCAGCAAAAGGTTTTACTTCCAACAAGATGGTGCACCAACCCACTATCACAATCATGTCAGGGAGTATCTCAATGAAAATCTACCTGCACGATGGACAGGCCGAAGAGGTGCTGTCTAGTACCCACCA
Source organism: Hymenopus coronatus (assembly GCA_030762935.1). NCBI lineage: Eukaryota > Metazoa > Arthropoda > Insecta > Mantodea > Hymenopodidae > Hymenopus > Hymenopus coronatus. The sequence goes on along the minus strand of CM060894.1, from coordinate 126,822,458 downwards.
CATTCCCCAGACTTAACGCCTCGAGATTTTTACCTATGGGAAACACTAAGGATGTCGTTTATGGACAAAAGCCACACACATTGGATAGTTACGAGAATGTATCGTACACTCATGTGCTCATATCCAACTGAACATGTTGCAGTCAGTAGTTCGTGCTGCAGTTTGGCAGTATCGTCTGTGTATGGATGTTAATGGTGACCATTTCAAACACCTACAGTGATATATGTAAGTTGGACTTTAAGCTACACTTTCACAAAAAGTGAGACATTTCCACCAATTAGTTTGCAAGCTATGGACCGTTAAACAGTGTATACATTTTTTGGACTGCTCTCTCTCTCTCTCTCTGTGTATGGGTGGGTGGGTGTGGGTGTGTGCGTGCGTGCGTGCGTGCGTGCGTGGTTAATAGGTAACCCCCTCTCATGGCCTCTCAACAATAGGTGAGTGAACCAAAAGACGAAATGTTGACCTGCTCTCAAACAGGCAGCATATCTTGTAAAAATGGTTTTGCTCATTCGCCTAAGGTTTCCTTGTAATTCCTTGCATGATATTATCAATCACTTAAGTTATTGTAATGTACACTGATTAGAACAATACATGAAATTAGAGAGATGGTTCATGACAGAAGGATAAGTATTGATTAGTGGCCCCCTCGTTCCTGTGACCTAACTAGTTATGAGTTTTATTTATGGGATTCTTTGAAACAAAAATTGTATCATTCTAACCTACATACAGTGCAGGAACTTAGTGATAACATTATGCAAGAAATCACAAGTATTTCTGTTACCAAGCTTAGGCGAGAACATTTGTACAAGATATGCTGCCTGTTTGAAGACACGTTCAACATTTGGTCAATGCATTTCCAGCATTTAATGTAAGGTGAAGATTTTAGTGCATCTCTGCTGGCACAAGTTTGCCAGCAATTCTTGGTTCTCTTACGCAGTAGAGAGGGGTTACCTTATAATTTAACGACCCTATGTATATACACACAGAAATTCCTTGTTAATGGTCATAGAGAACAGATTACATTGTTGTGTTGTTTTCTGTATAGGATAACTAGCATGTTATTTAGTTTGCTGATTCTGCGATCATTGATAAATATAAATACATTTTGTGGTCAGATACAATTTGTGGGCTTAATCCATGATTGTAACCAGATATTTAAACCTGAGCTCCTTTTCTACCTTATAATTTCCTAGTATCCACATTTATCATGTTATTGCTTTTTCTTTAGTTATTTTTTATTTTTTTTTCTATTTTTATGTGTGTATGTATTAATATTAAGACTGTTTGTCTGGATTTGCTTTTAACACATTTTACAAATCCATAATAACATTTTTTGTTCTTCCTGTGATGTTGTCATCTAAAATAACATTAGTTATGTTAATGCGTAGTATATTGTAGAAAAACATGTAGTTGTCTTATTACATACTTCTAGTGTTATACTAACCCTTTTAGTGCCTGCCAATCACGATCTAATCGTGATATCATTTTGATATGTTTTAACTCTTTCCAATGGGAAAATCTGTGTGTGTTCTACATCATAGCTATAAAGAAAGGTTTTCTAGAGCGCTTCAGGATCTTATCTTCACTCCAAAACACTAAATTAGCTCCAAATTTAATTTTTCTAACCAGTGTTTGTGTATGCTGGTTGAAACATGGCATCTTAAGATTACTGCAGTTAGCTGCAGTTTGCGATCTATTAGAAGAAAGTGAGTGATTTTGAATTTTCAGACCTTAATGAAAGCGTTTCTGACATTAACGTAAGAGATGAAGACATATATTTTAGCTTCAGTGATGAAAATGCAACCGATCAACAGACTGTGTACGCATGCAAATAATTGATGTACTTATCAAAATGGATTTACGGAGGTGCAACCAGACAACACACAATGTGAATCACCATTCAGCTGTGCAATAGTACAAGTGCTAAATTGCACAGTAATTCATGTTACATTTGTATCTTATTGCTTTATGCCATTTTCATCAATAGTGGTATCATGCTTATGTGTCTGAGTTTTTGGTAATTTGTTTTTCAGTTTCAGGTTACAGGAATTATTATTATTATTATTATTTTTTTTTTTTTTTTTTTAAATAAAACACCACACCAAAACAGGATGCTGTTTTAGTAAAGAAATATCTATACCTTCATTTAATTAGCCTGAACTTTCTGCTTTTGTATGCCTAATTATTAATTATTTTGGGATTTATAATTTTATGTTCAAATTTGTATTTTGTTTTTAATTTGTTAAAAATAATGATGAGAATTCTCATCCATATAATGCATATTATACAGTGGACAAAAAGGTTTACTAAAAATGAAAAAAATATTCAGCTGTCTATTTCATTTGGTACTCATGTTTTTACTAATAATTTAAAAGCCTGCATTCTCCCCTAAAATTGTTTGCCACTTTTCAGATAGTATTTTGCTATTCGGGCTGGCACTAAAAGGGTTAATAACACTGTTGCTAAGCCATCCTCTTAAGATCATTTTCTATTTTAATGCTTTTATTTAAACCAGTTCCATTTTCACGTGTGTTATGGTATTATCCATAGTGGCTATATTAGTTTTATCAGTTTATTTGGGATTCACAAAAATCACAATATTTAAAAACCTTTTCTTATGATTTATACAGTGATACACCTTATGGAAGTCTATGATGATCCAACAAATATCTGTTATCATGTTCCCAGATTCTTCTTGATGTCAAAAATGCCATGCCTTTTGTCTTCTGACTATATATATATTTCTGAAATGTTCCTTTGATCTGGTTTATAGGCATGCATGCTCTCCCTCCTATTTTCTATGTAAATCTTGTTACATACAGTCCTTGCATTCAATCTGGTATATTCCTGAACCATTAACTATACAATTTCATTTTTAGTTTTGAGTAAATTATATTTTCTTTAAGGAATGATTATTCTTTAATTGCCAGGGTTATGTTATGTTTTTTGAAAGTATTTTTAATTTGTTGAATGCTCTAGGATGGAATATTAATTTTCTGAAATCTTATTTTCTTCTGTAATTTTGGAGAGGGTGGTGGTCTGTGATTGGTTATTTATTTTGGCCCTATGTACTTTCTTGTAGATTACAGTGCTGAAATCATTTTTTTTTTTTTTCTGAAATCCCTAGATTGTTTTTCTTGTTTTGTTTTGTGTTTTTTATTCCTTTGTTGATTTCTTCTTTCTTTAAAGGTATGTTTTGTAATTAATCTGTATTTGAGTCTGTTTGTTAGTAGATGTTGGTTGGTACTGGGTTATAACCATTGTATTTTATTGGAATGAGTTGATTTTCTTGTTTTCAGATGTTAGTTTTTTTGAAATGGATAATAGGAAAGTTTATTCTCTAATGTGTAAATTTAATGGTTCAAAATTCTAATTCATTTTTTTTGTGTGTTGGTGCCTCTCTATAACTACAGTGAAGATATGGCTAACACACACTTTAAAAATCCTTAGGTATGCTTTGGTAATCCTACAAGGCATGTCTGAAAAGTAAGTACCAGTTTGGTGGTAAAAAAGGCATAAAAATTTGTTTTCACAATATTTATTTATACATGAAAGAGCATTCCTTAACTTATTTTTCGACATAGTTGCCACCATTGTTCAGGCATTTGTTGTAGTGAGGAATCAACTTTTGTATGCACTCTTCAAAGAAAGCTGCCACCAGTGAAGACAGCCACTGCTAAACTGTTTTTTTGGAAATATATCACAAAACATTTTTATTTTGAACCATCTGTTTTCATGGCTTGCCTCATTCACTTGTGCAACCAAACCATCCGTGACAACAGAAGACCAATCACTCCATGCTTTGTAATGAATATTGGATAGTGCATGATTAAGTTGCCTAACCCACCTCACCATCCCATCTGCCGTTACATTTTCACTGTAGATCTCTACAAGTTACAATGAATGTCATTCAGAAACCATATTATGGAACACACTTCACAGTCTGCAGGTTCAGAACTTGTCGTAAACATTTTGAACGATCACTAACAACTGTAAGCACAACAAGATTCGGCTGTGATGACATCAATGGACAGACAATCCAGAGAGACAAATGCGTTGTGATGGCAGCTTAACTTAATTTGGCTACTATGGAATGGTGGCTTTATTTTAAACCAATGGATTGTAATCATACACTGAAAGAACCAAGAACTAACAGAAATCTGTTTCACAAAAAATATTGCTCAAGTATTAGTATGAACTTGACCTGTCATGGAATTACATTTTACAATGCTGAATACTTCAAACAAATAGTTGTACTAATTTTTGTGTTGTTAACCAATTGACATTATGTTCTTTCACATTTTTAATGTCAGAGGATTAATGCGTGAACTTTTGCAGCTTCTGGCAGGCACTTGGGAGCTGGACTGGAATAAGCTGTTGTGCACCCCTCTCTCACTTACTCCAGAGAGACTTTGGAGGCAGCTATCTCGACGGTCAGAGTTTCATGAGTCACCATCGCTTTTAAGTGAGCACGATGCTACAGTTGTGGCAACCTTGGCAGAACTTTTCCAGTCCATTACACTAACACCAGTTCACCAGTGCTAATAAAACATTTAATAATAAATAAATTACTTTCTTCCAATATCTCCTTCAGCATCTGTCATAAAGTTTATGAATGAAATGTACTGAAACAAAATTGTTTTACTGTCAATATTTTTTTTTTTTTTTTTTTTTTTTTCCACAAAACAATAAAATGAGAAAAAGAAAATTGTTAGGGAATTTAATTTATTTGTATCATTTTTCTTTACATGTTGTTTATATGCTAATTACAAACAACTTTAAACTAAGTATAAATTTGTTGCTCACTCTAATAGTTTTGCTATTTCAGTTTGCCTGACCCAGTGGCTCAACTATCATTACTTGCTACTTCCTTCCTCCTCTCTCTTGTGACCTTGTCTACATCTTGTTTCCTTTACTTCCTAGTCTATTTCTTTTTCATCCTTCTCAAAACTTCCCCTATGCTCATTTTTCTTTTTTTTTCCTTTCAAGTTAGCATTTTTATTCCCACTATTTCTTTATTCATTTTGTCCCATTTTTCCCCCATATTTTTTTCTCTCCAGTTAGATAATGTGTTGTTTTCTTTTTTCCTCTGCTGCACAGTTCTCAAACTTCCTTCTCTTTTGTTCTTAAACCTTTCAAATATACCACTCCCATCCATTCATACTATACCTTGTTTTTCCTCCCTGCTACCCTGGTCTTTGTACTTTTCTCTTCCCCAGTCCATTTGTATTTGTCTGTAAAAGCTTATGATTTCTTGTTTTCTAAACTTCCGCAAATTTCATGCCTTTCTATGTCTTGTATTCTGTTTTTCACTTCTTTCAAAAACCATTATTTTGCACTGGTTTTGGCAATCCTAATAGTTCTTTGCAGAACATTTATGATTATGGTCAATTTTCAAAATAATGTCATCCCCCCTCCCTAATATTTCCACTGCATATAACATGATTCCATTAGTGCTTTGTACATCCTTCCAAGTCATATAGTTTTGTCATCTCTAGTTTGTGTTTATATACTCTTATTCCCCATTAGTGCTGCCATGCATTTTGCTATTACCTTCCTGCTCCACCCCCCATTGCTACTCATCCTTACCCCAAAATAGTCAATTTCTCTTATCACTTGTATCTTTTGACCTTCTGTATGTCATTCTTCCTCCTTCCTCAGATTTATTCCTGTTCTTTACAAAACTTTTTTATTTCTTCTATTGCTCTTTGTAACCCTACTACTATGTATGAACATTTTACAGGGAAGCGAGGGCTGGGGGTAAGAAGAGAGGTCATCTACCTGTCTTTCTGCAGTGTTGTGAACCAAAGATTTTTTTATTTTTTGAAGCCCTCAGCCATTATGGGAATAGGTTATCTAGCACAAGTTGTAAAACATATTAAGAAAAATCAAGGCGAATTATGCACAAATACAGATATCCATCCTCATAACACAAGAATAAAAAATTGTCTTCATGTTCAGATATGCAGAACAAACATTCTAAAAAATAATCTCACAAATTTAGGAATTAAACTATATAATAAACTACCAGCAAACATGAAACAATTTAATAAAGAAGTCAAATCCTTTCTACTACAGCATACCTTTTATTCAGTAAGTGAATATAGGACAATTCAATTGTACATAATATACAATATAAACCTTGTAGAAGTATTATGCAAATTGTATATAATTATTGTTCTGTTGACGAAGCCCATATCATGTAACATGATCTAAATGGTGAATAAAAATTATTATTATTTTACTGTGAACTATTATTAAACAAAGCACAACACATGTACATGTGCGTGAACTTAAGGATATACAGACAGAATGAAACCTTAGTGTTAAAGCCACTAGATATCACAGTGTGTAATGTACTTCAATGTTGTTGCTCTACTCTACTGAAATTGTGCGAAGCCTACTGAGTGAAGACTTGGATCTTTATTTGCTATAACTGGGCAATGTTGATTACCATTATGTCATCAATAAATAGATTAATTAGGATGGGACTTCAGTCTACAGCTTTGCCATAGCTCTAGTGTTTGCTGTTATTTCATTCTTTTCACGTTTTATATCAACTATTACCTCCTGGTAGATTTCTTTAATTTCCATTTTAAAGAAATCTGTCATTTTCTTTCTCCTAATATTCCCATACCCAGTCCTTTGTTGTGTCAAACGTTCTTTTAAATTTTGCAAAGAACATGTATACCTTCGCCTATTCTCACTTAAATATTTATCAATTATTTCTGTTATGAATAATTATGCTATCAATGGTTTGTTTCCCTTTTTTAAATCCTGCTTGTAGGTCTGATATTTCTTCTCATCCACCCAATCCCTTGACCTGTCTGCTAGTATCCCTGTGTATATATTTCCTAATATGGATAGTCAGCTTATCCCCTGTTTTTCTCTGGTTTGTTTATTCCTCCTTTCCCTTTATAAAGAGATTATTAGAAGAGAAGAAAAAAGAATGGCAATGAAACACAGTAATCAAGCTTAAGGTAATAATCAAAGGGAGAGATAGTAAAAAATAAATTGGAAAATAGTAAGAGGAATAAACATACTAAACAACACATAAATGATTTTACAATGCACCTTGTTAACATCACTTTCCACACTTTTAAAACAACAACAAAAAAAAAAAAAAATCTATGACACAAATTATTTTCTGTTTCCCTCTTTATTTTTTTTATAGTGTTTAATACCTGCTTATACTACCACGGCACTACAAAAGATGACACTGATGATACATGAAATGAAGATGGAGCACTGGTGGAATGCGATGGCAAGTGAAACTGGAGAACCCAGAGAAAACCTGTCCCTATACCGCTTTGTTCACCACAAATCCCATATTCCGTCGCCTGGGATCTAATCCTGGTTTCCTTGGTGAGATGTGAGTGGTCTAGCATGGCTAGATCCCTTGATTCTCTCATCCTTGAATACCTATTGTAATAAAATCTATTACTGCAAAAATCAGCATGCAAATGATTACCTTTATTGCAACATTGAAGCGTGGTTTATTCTCATTGCTTTTATGGTCATAGACAATTGACTGTTCTCTCTAATGCAACTGCACACTCTGAACTCCCTGTTGAAACTGACCTCACTGGGTCAAGGTTCCTGCTGCTTATACCTGTCGATCAAATGGCAAAAAATTTCCAGAAGTAGAGGTTAATGTTGCACATGCAAATCACTGTAGGTATCCCAAAGTAACACAAGGTGTGTGACAGTCAGAGCTTTGATGTACACGTGTTCACTCACACAGGTGACAATGATAGTGGAGCAGTGAAAGAAAGCCTACTATACAGTGCAGCAATCAGCCTCGTACAACGGACAATTACAGGCTGGAAAGGCACAGGCACTTACTTTCGGCACATTGTTCCCTCCTCAGGCTGGTTGTCCCACACAGCACTATTGTAGTGGGCTATATGACCGATATGTGCTACCCCCCCCTTCCAGGGGCCTACTACGCAAGTACGGGTTTGCCACACCTGGGATCCTGAACCAACCCTGTCTTTCTCAGTGTGGGTTCCTCTGATTAGTGAGGGAATCAGAGGGAACTCCCACTCATGTGTAAGCCGTTGCATGGAGACCCATGTCAGTGGAAAGGAATATCCTGACTGATTGAGGGTTGCATATCTGAGCCTGGGTATTCCGTTATTTCAGTAAACCAGGGAGGGTGCTAAACTTAATACACTGCTTCACTTAAACAGGAGGTTAGGGACTAACCCACCCCTAGCCAACCAGCCAGGATAAGGTATTATACCAAATTCCAGGGAGAGTGGGATGGTGAACAAGTTATATCCCCTGTATAGCCCTGTCATCCCAGTGGGATGGCCCCTCGTTCGACTCCATGTTGGGGGATGAAAATTTAAAAATAATCATGGCTAAATCCCAAGAAATCCAACAAATATGGTATCAGGTAGGAAAAGCAGTAAAGAGTTGTGGCCCTCGCTACTTGATTATTAACAGAACAGAGGAGGGAAGGAAGCTCTCAAACATAAGCCCTTTTTTAATTCAAAAGGGTCTTGATACATTGCTGATCCTCTAAAATCTTGCACCTGATTGAAACACAATCAGCACCTCAGGCTGCAAAAATACTTAAGGCCAATATGTTGGCTATCCAGTGAGGAAATTCGTGCCTACTCGTACTCTGTTTCTTACCTTCAATTGGGTAGATCTCCCACAAAGAATTAAGGCATCATATGAATCCATGGGGTTAGACCATATACACCGAACCCGTTCAGATGCTATAAATTTCAACCCTTTGGCCACAACAAAGAATTCTGCATCGGTCAGTCTAATCAACTTTTAAATGTACGATGGAAAATGTACGTTAGCCCTAGCCTGAGTTAACTGCAACGGTGAACATCCATCCCGTAATTTTCCTCGTTTTGCAGATGTAAAGGCGATCCAGGAGATACGGGGGGGAAAGAGGTGTCCTTCTTGGAAGCTCGGAAACTTTTGCGAATCCGACAAAGCTATTTCCGAAAGTCTGGTACTTATAGCTCAGCTGTAGCTGAATCGGTACAATTCGTGAAGTCGCAACCCAGGCATTCGATATAAATGGTAACACAATTCTCTCGGTTAAATCACTTCTTATGCCTTCGACTTCAACATCAAGGCAGTATCAACGTCTGCTACATCTGGAAGGAACTGTAAAAAGCGTTATAGCTACATCGCCTCAAATCAATCGACGTGACCAATAAGTAGTAATAATAATAATGCACCTGATATAAGGTTCAAGACCAGCTATGAGAGAACCGACTTCCTCACAACAAGCATAAAGCCTGCTCCCAAAACAACGAAGGGAAATAAAAGTCCACAGGAATCTGCACGCAGATCCTCTTGTGAGAAAAACTCATGTTGGAGACTTTCGTCTTCGCCGATCTCTATTTCTAATAAGTTCGAGATTTTGAACCAAATGTTTTCAATTGGAGGAGGTGGAACAGGAGGATACTGCCAGAAAGACATTGACCAAGAGGCAGGACACTCTCCAGTAGAAGGTGTCAACCCGACACCAAAAAAGGAATAAACTGAAATGACCATCACAGCCTTCAAAAAAGAAATGACCCATAATGTAGAATTTATCCCATAAATAAAGACCATGGTATCCTGCAAAGGAACATACGGGGAATAAGAACACCTCGGCCAGAGCTTGAACTGAGCCTTTGGTCGTATGTTTGCAAGAGACTAAGTCCGCCCACAAAACAGCTTTATAAACAAATGGTACATACAGCGGCGGTTACTGTGTAGGAGCACAAGAGCACGTGAACCTCCAATATTTCTTAGTGGATCTCCTTTTTCTCTTTCAGGAAACATTTAATAAAATGTGCTATCCAGTGCCACTTGTTTAAATATACCGCGCTCTGCTCTTCAGATTGAACACAGCCGAGAACCTGAGCATGTGACAACAACGCTTATAGCACAGGCCTCGTGTGCTAGCGTATTACTAACGTTTACCAGCTCTGCGCTTGCGCGGCCAACAAAAGAGCTTGGAATTTTACAGCCAGAAATGAGCACAGTGCGACCGTGCTCATTCGTTCTTATTAACGCCTCTGTTTATCAGCGGGAGGTGCTGCTATCTTTGAGATTTAGTTGAAACTATCCGGAAGTGCAACTGCAGTCTTTGTGAGACGCGCTGTTTTACTTAGTGATTTGCATTTCATGCAAGAGTTAAGCAGTTCATAACAGAAAACAACCTCAACGAAGACTTTTTTCCGCAATTAATCGTGCTACTGAAGATTGTTATCACTACGACCTTGACCACATCAGAACCAGAAATATGCTTTTCCACAATAAAAAGAATTAAAACCTTTACTAGGAGTACGATGGGTGAAGACCGACTTGGCAATGCTTGCAATTGAGAAGAAACTGGATAAACAGCATAAAATACTTGAATCACCGAGTGATAGAAAAGTTTGCACATTTGAAAAACCGGCGCGTGGAATTTCTGTACAAATAAATTTGCTGTTAATTGCGTAATTCAAACAATGTAAATATTATTCACTGCAAATACTATTCTTCACATGAACTGCGTCAAAGGACTTCACCCCTTCATCACCTCATATTGCTGTTAACTCTCGGAGACTAAGAAATTCAACATCTTTACAATACTGGGTGAGTGAGGATTTGTGTAACAAATTTATAATTCTTGTTATTAGGCACTATGATTGTTTCTAATATTACTAGATTTGATGTTGCTGCGACGGCGGTAGCAGTAGCGGCAGCGGCAGTGGTAAATTGCTGATTTTGTCAACACCTAAATTTTTAATCCACGAGCCGCCACTGGGTACACACCTGTAAGGTGTGATCTATCACCGGAAGAGAATGTACCTACACACGGGGGCATTATGATGCTTATCAGAGATGATATATTCGCGGAAGCTGTATCTGTATTACAGACTGAGATTCAGTTAGTCGCTGAAACGATTAAATTGCCATCCATCAGATTCACCATTTGTAATATACATCTGCCTCCGATTGATGACCTCTCGATCACCGATTTAAAATATCTAATTTCCCAGCTTCCAACAATTTTCTATTGGTAGACAGCGTTGTCCACTAACCACATTGGGGCTCACCTCGGACCTGTGCGAGAGCTACGCTAATTACCGATTTCTTGGGCAATTAAAACGTAGCTCTCCTGGCGTTTCTTTCTTACGCCCTTCAATAGCTTTTCACGCCTGGATATAGCAGTTTCTTCACTGCAGTTAGCACTTTCCTTGTGGTGGAGTGTCATCTCTGATTTACTCTCTAGTAAACTTGCCAGATTTTTAGATGACAATACGGAACATACTACGCCTTCCAACCCCAATTTTGAAGGCCAGAGACGATACTGTAAATTCGAATTAAAAAAAAAAAGTTTTACACAGTTAAATGTTTGGTGCTCTATGTTAAAATTTCAATGCTAGGTGAAATATAACCTTTAAAACAATATTTTTACACTACAGTTATTTATTTTGATAATATAGATTATCTATAATATACTAGATATAGTTAAAATCATTTGTCGATTCTGATGGAGTATCACACTATCTTCCTCACTACGCTCCATTTTTTATTTTATTATAATTTTTATGTTCAAACCGGCCTTTTATTGTCACTGATTGTTGGTTTGGTTGTACAAGAAAATGAGGCAATCCGTGAAAACAGACGGTTCACAATAAGAATGCTTTGTGAAAAATGTAAAAATTAACTCAACGCATACAAAAGCACACAAACGACAATACTTTACACTGAGCTGTATTCGGGGCACGCGACTCTCCCTGCATGCTTCAAGTTGCTCCTGCGTTAAGTTCGCAGAATCCATAGAGAGGATAGAGCCAGGCTCGCTATCTGATTTCTGATTCAAGGCCAACGTTCAAGAACCAGCCGGTCCCCATGGCCACGCTCGCTAAAGCGTCTCGCTTTGGTGCTTTGTGGGCAGGGGATCGTGGGTTCGAGTCCCGCCTTGGGCATGGGTGTTATATGTTTGTGCAATGTGTATATGTTTGTAAAAGAAACAGTAAACCAGTAATCAGTAAAACCTACGGGGGGACATGTAAATAGGGATACAGTACCGGAGTCCTGATCAGACTCCGTTACTGTTTTTATAAAAAAAATTAAAAAAAAAAAAAAAAAAGAACCAGTGCGTGACTATACAAAGCAGAGACCTTGGAATTATATTACCTAGACTCACCGCTGGCGCTGGTGTGCTGTCGCTAATTGAAACCTCTAGGGCATCGGTAGGTGAAGGGCAAACGTTGTTTTTTGTTTTTCTTTTTAAATTTATTTTTGATGTATGTTCAGTACGCTTAAAAGGCTTTAAAAGTGAGCTGATTTAGGGGTATTAGGTTTTAATAATTAACATAGTGCATTTCTATGCTTCATAACTGTATCAACCACCGGAAAAATGATCCGAGATCACTTTCCATCCGTAAGAATAAATTGTAACATTTGTGTTCCAAATCCATTCCGATTTATTCTCGTGCGTTTCCTCGGTCACTAAACGAATGATAATTTAATTTAGGCACCTAATATATAAATTAGAATTATTGAGTAAGTTGTTAACTGCTCTGAGACGTAATAAATTTGTGGCATCGAAATATCACAGGCTATACTCAGTGCATTTTGCGAAAAATTGTTTCCATGAGAATAAGTGCAAGATGATGCTAAACTCTGACAGAGTTCCTTTAGTATTTAGTTTCCCTTGTTATGTGACAAAGGTAACGAGAACGCTAATATCATTCTTATAACTATTTTGTATATGTTTTATTAGCATTAGAAGGCAGTGCTAAAATATTAGATTCAATATTAAAATTTGCCCTAAATAAAAGAAAAAATACCCGAAACCTCGATTAAATTAATTTTTAAAATCTTAAATTTCAGACTGAAACACGATCCCACATGGTGCAAAAGAGTTAGAACTGAAAGAATATTAAGTAATAATCGATTCTAATTTTAGATTTGTTTATAAATATTTCAGGAAGCACAGACCATACTCTCCGGTTGTGCACATATTAATATATCTATCTTATCTATCTAACTCAGATATACCACAAATACTTATAGAAAATGTTTACTTAACGTCTTGAATATAGTTTATTGAAATGGAATACTGGTACCTAATTTCACGTTTATTTTATTTTCATACTGTACATACCATCCAGTATCGCGTATGTTTTTTTTTTTCTGCTAAATCATTTTATTTATTTGTTTTTATGTGTTTACATGCCGCCTTAGGAAATATCGTCGTATAACACTTAAAGTTGAGGTGTAAATTAAAACTACTTCTCGATTAACTTAACACACATTCATATTTCCAGGCTCTTGAGGGTGGGGAATAAGAATAGCTTCATCAGCCTAGAATTGAACCCAGCATATTTTTCAGTTTTAATTCCGTATTTTGACCACTTTACTGCAGAGACTCTCTTAACAAACCCTCTTTATAATTCTTGTTGACTGTGCATTAAAGTAAACAGTAGAAAGTATACGCGAAGAAGAAACCGAGAAATCGGAATTATGCTCTCTGTGATGCTTACATCCTGTTCGTAAAACACTTTAAATGTAGATATGCGATATTTAAGTTCAATGACACTATTTACCTCTGTTTTGTTCAGTTGTGGGAAGAAATTTCGTCTAGTCAATGAAGTGATTTCATTCAACTTCCAACAGGACACTCAAGGTCTATTCCCTATGCATAGATGCTGACGATCATAAAGAACGTGTTGCAATTATTTCCTACTCAGGTATCCTTATGACGTAATTATAGCTGTTTGAAATTTCACTGTTTTCCCATTACAAACAATGTATTGCGCGCGATCTAGGGAGTCTCTTGCCCTCCAACAGACTTCTTCATATTACGACACATTATCTGGTCTGCGTAGCTAGGCGTGTAAGGGGCTTGATGCAAAGTAACCAAACAAATAACCACAAATTCATAAACGTCTTCCCTTCCCGCTTGTCCCGTAACAATACAAAATTACTTGGCCGCATGATCTTGTGATGTGACCATATATACCGCCTCACTACAGCGTAAAAATGTGATTAGTAGTTACCAATATCGCAGTGCGCGTGCGTTTCAGAATGCAAACTTTAAGACGCTTTAACTTAAATATGGGATTTTTGCCGTCCCCTACGCCGGGAATATGAGACACGTGGTTTCTTCCTCAAATCCGAGAAATTCCATACAACCGGGTCGTCTAGAAAATCTACACTCTAATGACCACTTTCCGTGTCTTATTAGTTCCTTAACACAAGCTGCATGTTCCACACGCTTACCTAGATGGCGCTTAAATCAAACCAACTGGAACCTTTGCTCGCGATTGCCTGTTTTTAATTATAACAAACACGACGCTGTGAATGTTTTAGTCGAATATCTCACAGAGTCAATTTTTGATACGTCTGAGCAGTCATTTCCGCAGCAGATTGTCCAACTCTGTCGTCGACTTACGGTGGACATTCGTGCTCGCAGGCGTGCTCTCAGGATAGCCTGATACAGTATAAGATGATGCGTGCCAAATCTAGAAAAGTTGTTATTTTTTTGTTGTGGTTAACGCTCGCTTTTACTACTTGTGGCACCGCAGGCGAAGAAAAAAGTTATTAAGGATTGCAAAAACACACCATGGAGCAAAGTTTGTGCCTGCATTTAATCTACACGCACCTATATTGTATAGATAAGTTAAGTCGTGTGACCGGAAAATAGACTCATATGCCAATCGTCGGTCTTAAAGCAGCAGGAGCTATTGTTGATACGTTTGATATGGTTAACACTTTTTGCAGTGGTTTCGCTCAAGTGTCTAAACTCGGACACTTATTTGCTTGAGTTTCTTCCTATTAAGGCTCAGGTGAAATCTCAAGGTTTCCCCTTTCGTTCTGAAAATCTTGAAGATTACAATCGCCTATTGACTTTCATCTTCGCGGAATTCTACGCTGGATCCAGGTGAAATCCACATATATCAAAATGTTGCAACATATATCTCCTGAAGCGAAGCTTTTCCTGCTTGAGTTCTATAGTCGTGTTTGGGTTGACCGCACCTTTCCAAAAAAAAAAAAAAAGTGGTGGGAGGCCACCATCATACATTTTTTGAAAGCTGGAAAGGACTATTATCTTCCGTCCAGCTACCGTCCTATTTCCCTGACAAGTTGTGTTGTATGGTGATGGAACGTATAATCAATGTATGGTTGGTATGGTGTCTAGAAACTCACAATCTACTGACCAACATCCAGTGTGGTTTTCGACGATGTGGTTCAGCCCTTGACCACCTTTACACATTTCGGCGCAGATCATGAATGGATTTATGAAAAACTGTCAAAATGTCTGGCTATTTTTTTAACCCCGAGAAGGCTTTTGATACGTGTTAGCGAGCAAGTATATTGCATTGCCTATACAACTAGAACATACCAGATTTATGTCGGTATTCATTCAGGAGTTTATGAATAGCCGCGTTTTCCGTGTAAAGGTCGGCTCGGTTTTTTCGAATATTTTTGTTCAAGAGAAAGGAGTGCCATAGGAACACAGGAATCGGTACTAAACGTCCCTGTCTGCTATAGCAATTAATTCTACCTCGAAATATGTTCCCCAGGAATATCGTCCTGCTTATTCGTGGATGGGTTTGTCGTTTATTGTACTTCTGACCGTACGGCGTAGTGTTTAGACAATCCTTCAGACTGAAGCTTTAAAAACAGTTTTCGTTTTTCAGTTGAGAAGTCGCTCTTCATTAACTTTTGGCGTCGTAGGAGGCGATTATCAGCTTCGCCGATTTCGTCGAGATTTACTACCATTCGCAGATGAGACGAGCTTCCTTGAGTTGATATTCGATAAAATAAAATAAATAAATAAAAAGAAAGAAAATCCCGTACCACAAACTATCCTTTACATGGAAAAATTGTCGAAAATTTTGATTTTCTCAAAAATGGCTTTAATTATTTTGATTAAAAGCCCGCAAGTATATTAAACCTATTTACATCCCGAATAAAATGTATATTTTGAATTTTCTGGAAATAACCTCTGAAGACCTCTTTTGTTCTGGCTGAATTTTGCCGACTTTTGCCTCACTGCAAAACTGTAAGATAGAGAAAAACTTACTTCAGTAAATATGTAGATCTCTTCAAAGTACACAATTCATGTCCGCGTTTTTGCTGTGATAGTAACCGTTTCCGAGATATTGTTTGTTATTTGTGAAGTTCTTATACCTACTTTTCTCAGACAGGAAGTGTCCGTTTTTCTTTTGTTCTACTACTGGCCAAGCAAAGAAGCGATTTACAATGACAATTGCATAATGATAGCTTTTGAAACATTTGACTATCAGTTTAGCCTAGTGCATTCCCTTGGTTCCCTTTTACTTATAAGGAACTAAGTAATAAGAACATTCTGCTAATGTTTGTCTCGATTAGCATTGTGTAGAAAGAAGAATACTCTTTTGTAAGAAGTTTGTAGAGCAGCTGGGGAAAGTCATGTGAGTGTAACACATCAGAATTTTTTACTTTCTCTACACGTACTATGTACATAGTGTATAGAGAAGGTATTGTAATTTACCCAAAATTTCGATACCGAGATTTCACCGGAAATACATGTCTTAGGACCCCGTGAATAAAGAAATAAACAAAATATGTATAAAAATGTGTGGGGGGCAGCATAGCTCAAAAACGAAAAGTATGTTAAATACCAAAGTTGGTATTTAAGTTTAGTGTCCTCGAAGAAAGAAAATTGCCACTCACAACTACCCTTTACATGGAAAATTGTTCAAAATTTTTTATTTTCTCAAAAATGCTCTAACGATTTTGATTAAAATATCGTATATTAAGGATGTTTACATGACAAGTATAATATACATCTTCAATTTTCTAGGAACAGCTTCCGAAGACATATTTATTGTGGTTGAATTTTGTGGAATTTTGCATTACTGGTAAATCGTAAGAGATAGACAAAAACGTACTTCACAAAAAATGTAGATCTCGTTAAAACACACAATGTATGTAATTACACCTTTTTGATCGTTTTTGAGACATTACTTTATTACTTTTAGTGGTTTCAGTTTTAAAATACTTAGTCGCCCTCCGTGGTGTAATGGTTACCATATGCCCAAGGTCGCAGGTTCAAATCCGGCTGAGGACGATGGATTTTTTCGGGTGTAAAAATCCTTAGCATGGCTTTAACTGTTTTGGTTCTCAGCGTCCCGTTCTATATTGGGCGTGAAAGACCGCTTAATTTTGCTCAGAGGCCTCTTTATCAGGCTTGAGGTTCTTTTACGTGCCGTGAATCTACGACACGGGACCCACGGCGTTATTTGCTAAGGATTTTTTACACCTGCAAAAATCCATCGTCCTCCGCCGGGTTTGAACCCGCGACCTTGGGTGTATGAAGTTAGCATGGTAACCATTACACCACGGAGGGTGACTTGAAATCTCGATGACAAACAATGCCTTCTCTGTCTACTTTATACGTGGTAGAGAAAGTAAAAAAGTCTTATGTATTACATTCACACGACTTTTTCTAGTCTCTTTCGTGTATTAGTGGGTATACAAAATATCCTAACAAAAGCGATACAAACACACACACACGTATATATATATATTTTTTTTTTTTTTTTTTTTGTCAAATTAGAATTATCTAATTTGTATGTATACCGAATGGTGTGCCTCGTGCCTTTATCCATGGAAGCGAACAATGTACATTCCTTTTTCATAGTAGCGCATCCATTTATTTTATAGTGCAGAGCTGTAAGCAATATACAGCGCCGCATTTATATTTGCTGTCGAAATTTAGGTGGCTGCCTTATACTGCGGAGAGCGATACTTTCGTGCTGACATAAAGAGTGGTCAGCTCTCCGTGGAAACAAACTTAGAGTAGTGAAGGACCTGCCGCTAAACTAGGCAGCTTCTTATTGTCTATCTTGACGAAAGGAAATGATATTAGTTCGATTGCGTATCGGCCACTGCAATTTCATACCCAGTTACCTTCTTAATAGGGAACTGTCCCTATCTGTCCGCTTCTGTCTACTATGTAGAGAAGATGTGTCGGTGCGTTATTTGTTTCTAGAGTATATTTATCTAACACATACTCAGAAATCTCTGCATCAGCTGGTTAATCTTGCAGAGATCCTGGCGGACGATAACTGAGTAGTACATAAGGTTTTTAAATTGTTATCAAAGGTATCCTTTTAACTGAGGATTTAGTTATGCTTATCCCATTCTTTGTTTCATTTTTTTAAATAGTTCTCTAAATTCACCTTTCTCTGTCGTTTGCCATGACTAACTTTATATATATTAAATTTTCAATTTAACGCTCCCTGTTGCTTTTACCTGTTTTATTTTTATATTGATATTTATCTCTGGCTTTTCCATTGATTTGTTTCATAAGGGCGTAGATGACCTTTTAGTTGAACGCCCTTAAACACCAACCAACCGACCGACCACCAACCCACACCACCACCACCACCACCACGATGTATATACCCGTCTCTGGATGCATTAGACGACATCATTAATTCTCTTCATCGTGATGTATGGATTTTATCATGTTTTTTTTTAAGTTTGGGTCAGCGTCGCTTGGTCAGGGTAGGGCAATAGAGCTACACCAGATCACTGTGCTGGAAATCTCGTCTGTTGGACTTCATCCGGTCGCTAGTTACTTGGAAGTGTTGGCGGGCCATCTCATCATTTCGTGAAGTCGGTCTACGAGATGCTTCACGCAGTGGCTGGCCTTAAGAGCCACAAAGACAGGTGCTCTGCATACAAAAATTTTAGAAAATAATTTCTCCATTATATTATTAAGTAAATGCTCTAATATACCACGAATTTTTGCACAAATTAAAACCTACTGAGAATTCTTTGAGTACTTCACGGTTGTAATACAGGTGGTTGTCGGAATTATTAACCGGTCGCATTTCTCGGACACAAACTCCTGTGCGTACGCGCGGAAAACTCAATACTTTCAAATGTACCCAGTTAATTTGTCGTTACGGGGTACGTGAGGCTAAGAGGGGAAGCTATTTTTTTATGGTGTTTAACACCCGCGTTTACTGCAATGGTACCGCAGGCGATGACACTGGAAGCACCGGTGGAATGTGATGGCGGGGAAAACCGGGTTTGTCCACCACAAATCTCACATGCGATCGCTTGGGATGGAACCAGGGCCGTCTAGGTGAGAGGGGAAAACTTCTCTTTGGGCACGCCGTCAACAAGCAATAATTAAATTTTGAATCAAATCCCTAACAAAAAATTTTAGCCAAATCTATAGTTTCAATGTGTTATTGCTCGAAAACAGTCTATTAATAGTTGTGAGGATTAATGTTTGAATGGTTCCTTGCTAATGTTCTACATTTTAAGTGTCATTTGAAAACAGGAAAAGGACAAATAATCAATAATTGAATAGTTATTGGAAGTTATGGACATAAATAAGTTGTAAAATGGCGTCTTACTTGCGAGAAGTGAGAAGTGATAAGTGGCGCGTTTAGAAAATGAATGCTTACAGTTACAAAACCCGCCTTAAGAGGAAACTGATAACAAGTGCTGAAAAAACCACCTGTTATCTTAACTGTACCTAGTTCATGTGTTAATAAAACAATCCGAATGTGCTGTTGAAAATTTTGCTGAAATTAACTGCAGAATATGAGTTGTTAGCGTTCAAAGAAACGGCAGTGTTAACACTCGTCTTAAGAGCAAAATTGGAAACAGTGTAAAAAGTACACAATGGTTTGTAGAGTGTAAAACTGACTATAAAGAAAATGCTTAAGACAATTAATAGCGATTATAATTTACCTTACTGTAAGGGTAGTTTCCAAAATCTTTTGAGAGAAATCGGATTTGTGAAAAGACACATGTGAACGTTGTAATTGGTATGGATAGTTATTAAGATCGTGTGAAGTAGTGTTGAAGTCTAGAATCTTTTAAATGATTCACATCAGTTGTAAAGGCCAGCTATGCACCAATTTGCTGATAATGCTGACATATGATAAACATATGAAGAGACCGTCATTGGGAATAACAGTTGCGTTCAGTTCCTAACTTCAACCAGTGAGTTATCGAGTATTTGCTCAGGTAAAGGATAGAAGGATGTACTTCATCAACTAATTAGTATACACTGCTAGTTTTTAATATCCACTAACTTTAGCCTATGAATGTGGTCTAGGGTTACATGTTGGCCTCTGGTTCCCTAAGTCGCAGATTCAAAGCCGGCGGAGGCCATAGATTTTTTTCAGGCGTAAACATCCTTAACATGGCTTCCTTCGTAAGGGAAATAAAGCCGTTGGTCTCGTGTCGTAGATTTACGGCCCGCAAAAGAACCCCAAATCTGATAAAGAGGCCTCTGAACTAAATTAAGCGGTATTTCATGCCCAATATAAAATGGGAATGACGAGAACCGCAGCAGTTAAAAAGCATACATATATAACACTCACTTTAATAAAAAAAAATGTTTAGTAAAAAAATTTAAATTGTGTCCAACCAGTTAATTTGGCCGCAAGCCGCCATTGATTCCACGTAGTTGAAACTGAACTCTCCTAAGAGGGCTCCCAAGAATCAAGTCGCAGCCCTCTGCCAAAGACCAAACTTGCTAATGTCAACCCGGTGGTGTTATGATTTGAGAGCGGTAGACCAGCAGGAAACGTAGCATTGTGATATCCCAGTCTCTCTGGTGGTTGGCCAGGTTCATCTTGTCTTTATGTCCCGTTTAACAATGCCTCTGACTGTGAGTGAAAATGTGTTTTGCTTGTCTGTGTATTCTAGTCGCTCCAGTGTTTCCCATGTCAGATCGATTCGAAGTTTGTGTCCTGATCGCTGTATAGCTCCAACGGTAGCCTCAAAGCGGCAAAACAGTTATTCTACGAGGCAGTTTGCGATGGTCTTGGTCTCCTGGCCTTGGTGACGTAGTCCGTGACCACCAATATATACCGTTTGCCCCTGTCTGATACATGAAATGGCCCAGGTACGTCAATTGCTGTACGTCCTATACGTCTGTCCGTAGCCTTAACCAGTAGTACCGCTGACGGAGCTTATCAATTGTTCGGTTGGATTCCTCCACCATACTCCGATCTGGACCTTCCCTCTATTACAGATGGAAAGACTCCCATACTGTGAGTATATCATCCTTGGTCTTTAATAAGCCCCGCTGGGACCAATAGGACTTGCACACAATATTCATGGGTGCGATATCTTCCCAGGTCGATCGATCCCTGCCTCCACTTCTCTGAGGAGTGTCCCTAAGGCGGTGTCCGCAATAAAGCCGCCACCAGGTTCTGGAAATACTAAAATAGGCGAACAGTAGAGTGCTGACAAGTTCCTGGAACGCATTCTCCTCTTCTTCTGACCACATGTAAAGCCGTTGCTCTTCCGTCAGACGAGTAAGAGTTTCGTGATGTTAGAGAAACCTCTGACGAACCGGGGTAGAAGCCGCGCAGTCCCAGGTAGCTTCGCAGTTTTCGTTTGTCTTTCGGACGAGGACAATTTCTTATTGCCCTAGCCCTCCTGGTCCATGGCCATCCCAGATGGCGAGGTTTTTGTGGCCCCCAAAAAAAAAAAAAAAAAAAAAATTAAAAAAAATACAGATTTTTATTCTTTTTTTGGCCCAAATAGTTTACTTGCAGAATAGTTGGCACTTCTTTGCGTTCAGTTTCAGGACAGCTGTTTGCAGCCTTTGCAGTGTTTTGGCCAAGTTCTCAAGATGGTCTTCGAAGTTGCTGTCAACAACAATGATTCATCTAGGTATAGTAGGCAGGAGTCGCAAGTTAACTCTGTCATCGATGATTCCATTAAGCGCCGGCAGGTGGTTACAGAGGGTATAACCGTAAATTGCCAAAGTCCTTGCACTGCCGAGAATGCTGTCTTCCCTTTGTCTTTGGGATCTATAGACACTTGCCAGTATCCTGATTTTAAGTTCAAAATGGAGGACTACTGGGCACCTGCAAGTGTGTCCAGGGGTTGTCAATCCGGGGTACGGAGAAGCAGTCTTTCTGTGAGGCTTTCTGTAGTCCACGCAGAGGCGTAATTCGCCGTTCTTCTTCACCAAGACTACAAGGAGACCAAGGAACGTCGGATTCTTCAATGATTACCTGGATCTCGTGACCCGTACTTCCGCCTGTTTCGCCAGAGGAACACATCTTGGTGGTTGCTGGATAGGTCCAGCGTCTCCGGTGTCGATATGATGGAGTACTTGGTCAGTAGAGACGTAATCGCCATTCCCTTAGCTGAAGGCAGATTGGTATCGTCTAAGTAGACGCCGGACGCCCTCCAGTTGTGAAGCAGTCAGAGAGGTCAGCCGCTCTGTTCGCCAAGGATGGCAGAGTATCTTCTCTCAGCTTGTGTGACATGCTGCCTGGTCAGACCCGTCGCACGGCTATACATTCACTGCTGGCTCGCACTTGCCTAACTCCGATCGCTGTCCGTTGGTTCATCATTCTCAAAGGCACTTCCTCCTAACAAGACAGCACTGCCAGGTCAACGTCTAATCCGTTCAATGGTGTCTTCTGGTCCAAAACCAGTTCCTTGAACGTTGATCCTCCAGGTGCGCCTTAACATCACCTTGCTTCGTACGGGAATATTTACATTGACCTTCAGGATCACCCTGCTGATCTCGTGATGTTCATGGGAACTCCGAAGCATCACTTCACCTCGGCCGAGTCACAAGACCCTCCGGCCGGCGTCGACCGTCGGCTCGTGGCTTCTGAGGGCGTCCAGTTCCAGAACCAAATCCTCAGCCATTTTCGCGAGGAAAACCACAGGCTCATTGTACCACGTCCCAGTTTCAACTCCACAGGCAAGATGTCGCCCGATACCATCACTAATTGGTATAGGCGACTGGGCAAGCCCTTCGCCAAGTCAGGTTGTTTTGTTTTTTTGGTGGTGTTTAAACCGCACTTTTCCTACATATGGTACCACAGGCGATGACACTGATAATACATGAAGATGGAGCCCCGGTGGAATGCGATGGCGGGGAAAACCGGAGAACCCAGAGAAAATCCGCCCCTGCACCGATTTGTTCACCACAAATCCCTATGCGGTCGCTTGGGATCGAACCCGAGCTTCAGGGTGCACGTGAGGTCTGATTACAGTAAGGCTGCACCTGTGTCTAATAGTATCGGCATAGCTATCTTTTTACCCAGCTGTATTCGATGACCTGTCGTTCACTTTTCTGCCTGAGACACGTAGCGTCACTCGGGGTGTTTGTCGATGACGACCCCGACGTGTGCCTCAATTGTTTCCGTCTCTTGGGGCGGCTTGTTTGTTGACAGACTTTCAATATACTTTCATTGTCGTGGTCTTTCAATGTTCCACCAAGCTCTTCTGTCTCTTCCCCAAGCTGTTCCATGTCCTTCACACCAGACAGTAGTATGTTGATTTTGGTTGATTGCTCCGTCTTCATCAAGGACATTTTGGTCTTCACTCCTGCCTGCATCTTCTGCATCCCAGATGCCATTTTCCCCTTCATCTTCTCCATTTCTGATTTCATTTTTTCAATTTTCTCCATTTTTGATTCCACTGTCTCTTCCATCTTCTCTACTCCTGATTTCATTTCTTCCATTCCAGTTTCCATTTCCATATCTTTTTCTCCATACCCAATTTCATTGCCTCCATTCTGGACTTATAGTCTTAATTTTAGCTAATAATGTTTTCATTATCTCCGTCATGGTTTTAAATCCTGCTCTTGACACCAGTGTAACAAAATCTCTTTACTACTGCAAAAAATGATTGTCTTTATTGCAATATTATAACATGATTTATTCTTGTTGCTTCTACACTCGTAGACAGCTGACTGCTCTTATGCAACTGCATGCTCCAAAGTCCCAATTGAAACTGAACTTTCTGGACCAAGTTGCCTCCTTTCTATAGCTGTTGATCAAAATCCAAGAAATGTTGTATGTGCAAACCCCTCTGGGCCAATTGCCTCCTTTCTATAGCTGTTGATCAAAATCCAAGAAATTTCCAGAAGTAGAGGTTACTGTTGTATGTGCAAACCCCTCTGGGTCAAGTTGCCTCCTTTCTATAGCTGTTGATCAAATGCCAAGAAATTTCTAAGAGGTTACTGCTGTATGTGCAAATCACTGCAGATGTCACAAAGTGATAAGTGTGAAAATTGGAGCTTTGATGTAAGGTGCTTACCGACTGCAAACTGCTCACTCAGACAGGTGTGACAATGGTAGCTATGAAAGGAAGCAAACCATGCACACGTATGTGACGATTAGAGGGTGGCAAGACATGCATTCATTGCATAGTTACAATATTGATACAAGCATATTTTACAATTTCTTTTTGTTATGGAAAAACTAAAAGTTGTTTTCTTTTCGATAGGCACAAATAATGGTCATACTTGACACTGGTCCTGCAGTTCAACTTTTGATGAAGTACTAAACCTTATTACACCTGATATTGAAACAAATTTTGTGTGTTATACTCATTCATATGACTTTCTATATTCACTCTGCAAACTATCTTCAAAATCTTCTATTTTATATTACTCTAGATAAACCTTCATTAGCCATTTTCACATTTTGGTAAGTGTAAGAAGAAAAATGTAGTAAAATAAAGCAATAGTTAAAGCTTTTCAAAGTAGGTCCTATGCAATTGCTTTGAAATTCTGTTGCAGGGGGGGAGGGGGGGAGAAGCTCAGAAGATTAGCAATTTGAAGTTGAGAGAAGTATAAAATATTTGAAAATTCAAACCACTGACAAGAGTGTATTGGAAATGGTCAACAGCACAAACATTTTATTTGACAGAAATTGTGTGCATTAACAAGATCCACTTTTTTGTGTATAAAGATTTCACCTATCTCTTATAGTTTACCAGTTACACATAAGTCATTCAGATTAAAGAGGACTTCACAGACAATTACCAGAAAATTTAAGATAAACATTTTATTTTTCATTAAATATCTTAAACATATGGTGTTTTAATCAAAATCGTTTACAGCCACTTTTGGGAAATTAAAAAATAACAAAACTTTTTCAAACATGAAAATTCATCAGCTTTTCTGCTTATGTTGTTCTTCATTTTTGGAGTTCTGTTGTATACTGAGCATTTATGAAATTTACCCACAGACAAGTCAACCATTCTAGAGCTGCAATATATATTTTAAAACTGTTTTGATCAATGCAATATATTGTGCAACCTTTCAATATCTGCACTAAACAGTCAATAATATTAAATAACATCAAATATTAAACAGTAATATTGCACAGAAGGCCTGCTTAAAACATGTGACTTCACCTTCAGCTTTCCCCAAGGAGCTGTTTTGATTAACTTTCCTTCCCTTATAAATATTTCTGTTAATAAGACATTTCCGTTCCCTCAACTAGCAGGGACTGTGATAGCTACTTGTCAATCTCACCATCTTTGGGGTTTCTGGTTAGCAAGTTTACATGTTAAAGTGGCATTTGGCAGGTTTTCTTTTGTTGCTCCTGTTATTCATTCCACCACTTGCTCCATAATCATATTTCCTGTATCCATTTTACCAGGCTATCATATCATCCACTTCCTTAATCGCCCTCCATGGTGTAATAGTTACCATGCTAACTTCAAATACCCAAGGTTGCAGGTTCAAACCTGGCAGAGGACGATGGATTTTTTCGGGCATAAAAATCCTTAGCATGGCTTCCTTCGGAAGGGAAGTAAAGCCGTTGGTCCCATGTCATAGATTTACAGCACATAAAAGAACCTCAAGCCTGATAGAGAGGCCTCTGAACAAAATTAAGTGGTCTTTCACGCTAAGTATAGAATGGGGCACTGAGAACCACAGCCGTTAAAGAGTGTCCATAAATAAAACTCCATTTCATTTCATCCACTTCCTTACTTTTTAACCAGGTGTAGGGATGATCCTGACTTCTTGCTGAACGTCTTCTGACTTCAGAGTCTCTGCTCCTCAACAGACGTCTGACCCCAGGTACTGGGATGTAAGTAAGTCCCAGGGGTGTAAATCCTACATACAAGGAGGATAAGAAGAAGAAGAAGAAGAAGAAGAAGAAGAAGAAGAAGAAGAAGAAAAATAATACTGCATGGTAAAGGGACATCTTGGCAGCAACATTTGTTATATATCCTTCCCCACCATTTCACCTCCATCTCTGGAATTTTATATAAATATTCTCTCACAGACATCATTGTTAATGTTATCCAGTTTTGTTTCTTGTATTATCCTCCAACTATTAATTCCTAAGTAAATGCAAGGTGCACCACTTTTCTATTTCTCATGTCCATTCTATTTACTTCTCTTAAATATTGCACTTTCTGCTTTTCCTATATTTACTTTTAATCCCCATTCTGAATAGTACTTTGTCTATTTCTTTTAAAGAAATGTATAAGTCATTTGCAGTAATAG
The DNA here is from genome assembly GCA_030762935.1 of Hymenopus coronatus. Lineage (NCBI taxonomy): Eukaryota > Metazoa > Arthropoda > Insecta > Mantodea > Hymenopodidae > Hymenopus > Hymenopus coronatus. Next base: position 126,796,189 of record CM060894.1, on the reverse strand, counting down.
GACCCACTACAAATCATATACACATTACTTATTATTGGAAAATTACTGTTGCTTATATTTTTGTAATATGTTATAATTAAATTAATTAAAATTGGTTAACTTCCATCCTTGTTTTAGCCCTTTTTCTTTGTATGAACATTTTAAGTTTGTCAACATTTAATTACTATGGCAGCTTTTTCTTTAATAATTTGTGCTATAATAGATTCAGTGGTTGGTCAAAACTTTTCACAGAGCTGAAAATGCTGTGTACCATGTGCTGCATTTAAAGCTGGGCCATAGATCGAATGGATGCATAGTTCTCTTTCACTAAAATTGTCTATATTTTTCCACTAATGCGCTGGCAATAAATGATTTACTCATGGTTATGTTTATCAGCTACGCCAAACTTTCCTTTATATGGAAAAAGCTTTTGAAACTTTTAGTTTCTAAAAAACAAATTTAACAATTTTGATTAAAATACATATATTAAAGATATTTACATGGCAAATAAAATGTTATAATGTGGCAGTGGATGCCTTCACTTTGAGCTGTAAAGATTATTGGTTGTTCATTCTGCATCTCAGAAGTGAAAGTTTATTCAAGACGTATGAGTTGTATATGAATTACATTAGATTATTAATAAAAATGCAGTGGCAGTGGCAGTTGTGGTGGCGACAGCATTGGTGCTGTACAACATTAAAAAATAAAACTTTGTTATGTGCATTACTTACTAGGACTTTCTAAAATGCTGTAGTTTTCCCAATTAAAGTTTGAGGTTTGGTATTTTAGCATTTCCTTTTTTATGTTAAACTATCTGAAACACCTGGCCATGTCAGTAGTTTGATGGTTTATCCTTACCACATTTAGCATTGGGTTGCACTTGACAATAGCCATGTGTATCTTTTGATGTATGTAGAAATTATTAAACAACACTCAAACAAATAATTAATTAAAATTCAAGATACTATAAAGATAAAAAAATAGTTGAGAAAACAGCATGCAACAACATGGTTGAACAAATACAGCAGTTAGTAATGGTATGTTAGTAATGGCAGTAATGTAAATGAATTGGTCGGAGCTAAAAGGCATTAATTCAAAATTGGTCTTTTTTAATTTATTTAGCATTATGTACTAGTTAGGTAAGACCGATTGTTCGGCGCAAGAAAGAATTAAGTTGGCCTTCTCCTTGTACAAAAAACTGTTGCTATTGATAAAGCATATGGCAGAGCAAAGCATTAAGTCATTGACTTACTGCCATTCAGTGCCGCAGCATACGAGGTTAGAGGTTAACCAACCAGGTGCTGTGTTCCGATTCCCGCCAATTTCACAGCTTTTGATATAAATGTTTTAATGCAATGTGAGTCATTGTTTGTGAAACTTGAAGGGTATAATAATGTTGCCTAAATGAAAGAGGAACAATTCTTTGCACAAGAAAAATGCCATTAAACGATCTATTGCTAAAGGTTTAGCACATACTAACTACAAAGGTAAGCATGCTGAAGAAAAAAGAACTGAAGAAGATTGGAGGTATGTAGTTTTAGTATTATTTCCCATGTCATTTATAGTACTAACTATTATTTTCAATATGCACACGCTATTTGCAGTATGTTAAAATTGCAAAAATATTGCAATGAACTATTTCTAAGACATAATTTTTGATTCGTTATAGGTTCCTGAATGTTGTTTCGAGAGAATTAGCAACGATGAAAATATTAGTATTCTCACAGCATTTCTGAAGCTTCACAACAAAGATGCTCAAGATTTGTGTTTAAGTAATATTGAAGTACATGATATCAAGCAACGCAGACCAAGCTTGCTCAGTGTGGATGAACAGAAAAGGTGTTGTAATAGTATTAAGTATTCTGCAATGGTTCGAACAAAAAGGACTTCACTTTGTAAAAAAGATTTTCATAGTCTCCATGCAGCTGGCATGAAACGAGTATTTACAGTAACTCGAGCATTGTTATGTGAAGAAATGCTGCATGATAAACAAGGAAAAAACCCTAAAGGAAACAAACTTTCTGAAGTGATTCTAAACACAATAGATGAACATATAAAATCATTTCCATTCAAGTCTTCCCATTATGCTGAGAAGAAGATTCTTTATCTTTATGCTAGACTGTGTAAATCAATGTATGAACTATATTGTGAAAAGTACAAGACACACATGTTAAATATGATTTTTATAGTACTTTTGTGGAAATTTTGATTACAAATTTGGTAGGCCACAAATCGATATTTGCTCTCTTTGTGAGGAATTTAATGCAAAACTACAGTCCTCATCTTTGTGAAAGTTCAAATGCTGCTAAGGCAGATTTGGAAGTTCATATCCGAAGGAGCCAGAAGTTTTATAATAGCCTGAAGGAGATGAAGTCCTATTGTCTTCAAAATGAAATATTGCTGCCATAGCCTTTGAATTCATGCAAAATTTGCCCTTGCCAGAAATTCCAGTGCAAGAAATTTTTATATGCGTCAGTTCATGATTTAAAAACAGACAGCTCTCTAGTGTACCTTTATCATGAGGGTGTTTTTTTCTCTATCATTATGTTAACATTATGTTTCAGACTCAGTGAAACATCTTATTTTATTTTCGGACAAATGTCCGGGACAAAACAAAAATCATACTGTGGTGAGAAAGTGTATGGGTTTGACTGCAACAGGTAGATTTCACTCAATTACCCATAACTTTCCTGAACGTGGCCATTCACTCTTACATGTGATAGAAATTTTGATGTCTTCAAAAACAAAATTACCAGTGTTGACAGAGTGTACACACCAAAAGAATATGTTGAAATTATAGCCAATTGTAGACAGAAACTGGAATTTAATGTGGTGGAATTTAGCAAACTTATAAATTTTGATAAATGTTGACCGTACATAAGAAAACTGCTGTATCCAGGGAAAGTGAAAAACTCTCGAGGATTAGGAAACAAGTGTTTTCCCCTTCAAAATTCAAGCAATTTTGATATAACAGCGACAAGATTGGAGCAGTTTGTACATTAACTCTCCAATAAAACACATTTCTTTTCTTGGTAAACCGTCATTGTTAACAAATCCCACCATGCCTTCGGAACAGACAAATAAGGACAAGGCACACATAAACTTAAAAAAGTTACAAGACATTGGAAAGGTTGTCAAATATGTTCCACATGATGCACTGCATTTTTACAATGACATTTTAAAATGGCAAATAAAACAAAAGGAAGGGGAATCCTTATGAAGTCAGCTCCATAAGTAACTTTGTATTTTGTAATTTAGTATATACTACTGTGTCAAGAAATTTCCGGGAATTTGCTAATAAAACAGAAAAAATGAATTATTCATCCAATTTTATTTTATCACCTTCAGAAATTATACATTTATGCCAACGAATAATCCAATCATCAAAACATTTTTTGTAGGCACTTTTAGGAATCGATGTCAATTGTCGTAGCGAATTTTCCTTTATTTCTTCTATCGACTGAAAATGGGTGCCTCGAAGTGGTAACTTGAGCTTTGGAAAGAGAAAGAAATCAGCAGGAGCCAGATCAGGTGAATACGGTGGTTGTTCGATGAAGTTTGTTGAGTTTTTGGCAAGAAATTCGTTCACAATAATAGCCTTGTGAGCTGGTGCCTTATCATGGTGCAGAATCCATGATTTGTCGTTCCACAAATCTGGGCTTTTTCGCCGTATTTGTTCACTCAAATGCTGCATAATGCTCAGATAATAATCTTTATTTACCATCTTTATTTACCTTCTGGCAAGAACTCTGAGTGCACGACACCGCGATAATTGAAAAAAACTGTCAACATGACCTTCAGTTTTGATCGAGTTCAACGTGCCCTTTTAGGTTTCGGTTCAGTTGGAAGGCGCCATTCGGAAGCTTGTTGACTGGTTTGAATGTCAAACTCGTAAACCCACGTCTCATCACCAGTTACAATGCGTTTCATGAATGTGGGGTCGGAACTGCTAGTTCTAGTATGTCTTCAGCAATCCTTATCCAATGAGATTTTGTAGAAAATTCAAGTCTTTCAGAACTAACCGAGCTGCAATGCGTGTCATGCCCAAACAATCGTTTAAAATGGTATGAATAAATTCGTGATACACAGAAAGTTCAGTGGCAATCTCTCTCAGACCTAAATGACGATTTTCAGACAGCATTTTCTTCACTTTAGCGATGTTCAGTTCAGTTGACACCGTTGATGGTCAACCAGAGCAAAGCAAATCTTCCACCACATATGCACTGTACCACTCATATGCATATGTTTTTGATAAGTCAATTCACTGTAAGCCCTCTGTAACATTTTCAGCGATTCGGCACATGAAATACCATTTGCAATGCAACATTTGAGACAGATTCTTTGTTCAATATCCATCGTAAAATCGCAAATCACCTTTGAGATGAACTAATAAAATGGCATACTGTAAACAAACTAGATGACAGATGACAATCAAACTCCGCATGGATATAGAGGAAAGTTGTACCAACTTAGCGACAACAATAATTTCGAATCTCCTTTTAAACAGGATTTTTAAATGATCAATTCCCGGTACTTTCTTGACAGAATGTATACCTACCCTATGTAACTTGTATTTTGTTAACAATCATTATATTGAATGAGGGTGATTACAGACAAGTAAAACAAGAATGACATACAAAATTTAAATATCTAATGAGCTTATGAAGTGTAAGGAGCGGCCATACAGCATTAAGTCAATTTGTCAAAATAGTTTCTCAAATGTTTGTGTGATATTAAAATAGTCTCTCTATCAAAACATACACAGCCTAGGGATTTATTCTGTGGATTAACATAAACAGTCAAACAATTTATTTGATTTTCTGGATGACATAATGCTTTTTCCTTCTCCTGAAGAGTTGTAAAATCTGACTTAATGCCCTTCATTTCCGACTGATTCAAATATATCCTTGTTTATTCTCAGTAACCAACTTACCTAAAAAAAGAACATTAAAGAACAAAACAAAAAACAAAACTCAAAGAAACCAACAAAATTAATTATGAAAGAAGAAAAAGTAGAGAAAGTGGTACTTTGTCTGGTTTGATGTAATTGTTTCTTTATTATTTTCATTTGTAATACATAATTTACAAGGATCATCAGATTGATTACAAAACTAAACATATAGTATAAATAATAATATCAGTTGTTATCCATGCCCACTTATCATTTTTATGTCATCAGGGTTCTTTTTTAGCTTCTAAAATATTACAAACTTCTCATAAAGAAAGAAATCAGCTGGTTACAAAAATTAAGAAACCACAAATTAAAATAAGTAAGTATTAAAAAGTCACAGAATGTGTGAATGTTAATACTGCATTTTAAACTTTGCTAATCTTTCAACAAAGCGATTATGTCGCCTTTGCATTTGTACGAGCATAACGACTGTTATAATCATTTGATTGGTGTATTACTCCTTGATTAATGTCACATAGTAGATCAGCCAATAATATGTGAGCTCGCTGTTACTTTATTGGTAAGCCCATGAAAGCCTAAATAGGTAATTATTTTTTTATATTGCCAATGTTCGAGCTATTACAACTGTCATTGAGAAAGATATAGATGGTCTTGCAAGTTTTTGTTGGCATTAATGAAATGGAATAATTAATCTCTCTCTCTCTCTCTCACTCAGACACACACACGCACACACACACACACTCTCTCTCTCTCTCTCTCTCTCTCTCTCTCTCTCACACTCATTCTCACATACATACACAGAGAGGAATAGAGAAGGAGCAAGGGAGGGAGAGGTTGAGAGGGAATGAAAGGAAGAATATTGTTTATAACAAACTGATGTGTTCCATTCACATAAATTTCTCTAGCTGTTTCAGATATAAACTATTCTAACAAAAGAGTATTCTTTCATCTAGATCATGCTAATCAAGGTAAATGTTAACAGAATGGGTTTTATTACTTACTTCCTTGTAAATAAATGGAAATAAAGGAATACACTAGGTTAAAATGATGTCAAATATTTTAAAAGCTACTCACTATGTGAAACAATTGAGATTTGGTTCACTTTACAAGGTCCCGCATGAAAAAAATTAGGTGGTTTAAAATTTAACCCAACAACAAGGTATATCTAAAAAATGGACAAGTTTACAAGAAAAATGTATATGTCACAAATTATGTGTTTTAACAAGTGCTACATTTTTTGTTAGTATGTTTTTGTCCATCATTTATGGTTTAACCATTACAGAAAACTCTGCAAAACTCAAACAGAGGCTATCCCAAGAAAATTCAAAACATACATTTTATTTGTGATAAAAATATCTTTAATATACAGTATTTTAATTAAAATTGTCTAGCTACATGTACATTGTATGTATATAGGTGCTAGAGAAAGTAAAATTACAGATTTTCATGCTTAATGCTATGAAACTAGCATAATTTGGTTATATTGATATACTTTATTTTCATTTGATTACTGTAGTAAGTCTGCAAAGTTTAACATGTCCATATAAATTACAATTATTCAATCATTCATTATTTATTTAAGAAATTCTATAATTACAGTTATTAATGAATTAAGAAATGTATTTCTTAATAGCATAAACAGCAGTTATTATGTTATTGAGCAGTTTAAGCAGTTCAAATGTGCATCTGTCGCTCAATTATTTTGGGGAGAGGTTGCTATCAAGGTTTTCTGGCCTACTACCTGCCACTGAGAATAACCCCTTACCATTACAGGGGATTGAACCTTGATTCCTCCACACCACAGTGAAGACAGAAAAAGCTACCCAATATATGGGAATGGTTATCTTACTATAACATTTAAGACAGAAAAAGCTACCCAATATATGGGAATGGTTATCTTACTATAACATTTATAGATTATTAATTTATAGGAAAAACTTTAAACAATACAGTTCATTGTCCATTGGCTCTAGTTAGCCAAGATGCAAAACATTTCAGCCTGAGAGAGAAACCAGCCCTTCTTTTTAAGTAATTTGAAGAATAATATTCATCACAAAAGTGAAAAATCTGATGTGTTCCATTCACATGACTTTCTCTACATCTCTACAACAAATTATTGTTAAAAAACTTATGCTAATATTTACTTCATGCTAATCGAGAAAAAAAACCAGCACAAATAGTCTTATTACTTGCTTCCTTGAAAGTAGAAGCAAAATAAGGGAGTACCGTAGGTTAAAGTGAAGTCAAAAGCCGGTTGCTATGTGATTGAAGTTCCTTTGTTTGTATGGACAGGAGTTGACAAATTCCTGTAAGAGAAACATATACATTTCTCATAGCTGAAACCTAAAACAAGGAATATCTCAAAATCAATCAACTCCACGAAAAAATGTATATAACATAAATTGTGTGTTTTGAAGTGCTCTACATTTGTTGTGTGGTAAGTTTTTGTCCATCTCTTACGGTTTAGCAGTTATGCAAAATTCAGTAAAATTGACGCAGAATAAAGTAGTCTTCAGAGGCTATTCCCAGAAAATTCAAAATATACATTTTATTTGTCAGGTAAATATCTTTAATATACGATATTTTAATCAAAATCGTTAGAGCCATTTTTTAGAAAATCAAAATTTTCGAAAAAAGTTCCATGTAAAGGGTAGTTTGGGGTGGGGGGGGATATTTCTCAAAATCTTCCTGTCGCATCCAGGAAATACCAAGTTAAGTATTTTACTGACCTTTTGTTTTTGAGTTATCGTGTTCACAGACACACACACTCACACAGACCTTTTTCTGAAAATACTTTTTTTGGATACAGGGGACCCTAAAACATATATTTCCGGTGAAATCTCGGTATCAAATTTTTTGGTGGAGTGCAATACCTTCTCTATACACTGTACATAGTATGTGTAGAAAAAGTAAAAATGGACTTAAAGTGGAAGTAATTATAGTTTAATATCAAGGAAATACCAGGTTTAATGGCAGAACCTTATCCTTTCATAGTTCAAAGCCCTGCTATTGATGAGAAAAAGTAATCATTTAATTGACAACAGAGGAAACTAGCTTTTGAAACATTTTCCATGAAATTAAAAATAGTAAGTGTTAGTTTGTGTCATTGATTGACTCATTTTTATTCTTATTTGTTTTTATTCTCTTCAACAACCAGTGTGGTATTTGAAGATATTACTTTTTATTTTCTTTCTTTCATTTTTTCCCTTTTTGTTGTTTTGTTTGTGTCCAATAATTATTATCGAGGCTCAGATTTTATTTGAAAAAAATGTTTTAAAATGACATACCACATTTTCTAAAAAAAAGGGCAATAATTTATTTACTGAAATTAACTAGTAAAAGATTATAAATTTATACATGGATATAACTGCTATAAAAGCAGAAAAAGCAGCTCTAAGAATAATGATGCATAATTGAGTTTTAGTTATGGTCACTCTTTAACTACTAAAGTTTGCCATAGAGTATGTAAATCAGTCACAATTGATAAGTGACTCTTGCAGTTTTAGTCTTAGAAAAGTAACATGCGATGAGGTTAAAGATGGAAATTGAAGAACTCCAAAACTAAAGATGTATATAACCTGTCTAACAATCTTCTTAAAGATATATTACCATATTTTCTTGTACCTCTCACCTTCTGCATTAATAAGTGTTTAAATGAAGGGAATTTTCCAAAATGTTTAAAGTATTCGAGAGTGATTTCCATTTACAAAAAGGGTTGTAAAAATGAGTTAAGTAGCTACAGACCGATATCAGTAATTCCAACAGTGGCTAAAATTCTGGAAAGTATTTTAAAAAATCAACTGCTACAATATTTTGAACAACATAACCTATTTGCAAACAATCAATTTCGGTATCGTAAAGGTAAATCAACTATTAATGCAGGGGAAACTTTGATCCAGAATATTCTGGAAGTGTTTGGAAAGGGTAGTTCGGCGCAGGCAAACCTTTGTGACTTAACTAAGGCCTTTGACTGTGTGCAACATGACATACTCCTTAGGAAAATGGAAAAATATGATGTAAAAGGAGTGTCCTTGAATATATTTAAATCCTACTTAAATGATCAAAAGCAGAAGGTGGTAATAAGAAGTAAAGAGTCTCAGGTAGTTGAGATAGATATTGGAATACCACAGGGCTCTGTGTTGTGGCCAGTGTTATTTCTAATAATGATGAATGGTGTTCAGAAATGCTCTGTCTCTCATATGGTTGCTTATGCAGATGACATAACTTTCCTCAACAAAAACAATGATTTGTATTTACTTGCACAGTCTGTAAACTTAAACATGCTACAGGTGAAGAATGGTTTGATCTAAATGGTTTTTACCTCAATGAAAACAAGACTCAAAATACTATGTTCACACTAAAAAAATGCAAGGGCAAATTTAATACAGCTGAAAGTGTAAAACTGCTGGGGATAAATATTGACAATAATCTCTCTTGGAACACACACTTTGACTTTGTCTGTAGTAAATTATCTCATACAGAACTTATGCTAGCTAACCTTAACTAATTAGTGTCAAAAGAATATGTAAGGGCGGCCTATTTTTCTTTTTTCCAAAGTATATATAGATATGGTTTAATACTATGGGGTAGCAATTCTAGGATTTCTGAGTACTTATTATTAAAAAAAAAAGTTGTGAGAATGTTAACTTCGTCCCATAAAAAACAGCATTGCAAACCTCTATTTAAGATTGCCGAAATTCCCACAATTGCTAACTTATATGTATATGATGTTCTAGTTTATATTAAAGAAAATGCGGATATGCACACAAAAAGAAATGAAATACATACATATCAAACAAGAAATAATAACAAAATACAAATGCCTTTTCAGAGACTCCAGAAAACAGCCAAATTTTATAAAACTATTGGCATTCAATTGTATAACAGCTTGTCCATAGATTTAAAAGACAGAATGTATAAATGGCTGATAGAATACCCATGCTATAGTGTACATGAATATCATAATGAATTGTGTCAGATGTCTTGTACATAGTCTATAAGTATGTCATTTCTAAGCTCTATTTAGGATATAGGACAAAGTCTATTGTAATTTATGTAATTACCTAATGACAGATAATAAATTATTATTACTATTATTATTATTGTCATGCTACATTGGGAAAGAAAATTGTAAACTTGCTCTGAGCTCTATCAGGCTTTAGATTCTTTTATGTGCCCTAAATATACAACAAGAGATCACTGGCTTTACATCCCTTCTGAAGAAAGCCATGATAAGTATTTTTATGCTGAAAAAATCCATAGCCCTGTGCTGGGTTAACCCCAACACCTCTTTTGATTTCTCATATTACATAAAACTCATAACAAATGAATTTTTGTTTGTTAATGATGCTGTCAATTGGCAGGATCATATAAGCACAACCAGTGTGCTAGTATTTCGTGGAGCAGTGTTCAAATTATTGGCAGATAAGGCAGGGGTGGGGAATTCTCATAAAATGTTTTGCCTGGTTCATGACTGCATTATTGTTTCCTTACCAGGGAAAAACTGTTCTCCTCTCGTGAGATTTTGAAATTACATTTGTTACACAGCTTCTCATGTAATGAGCCATAATGTTCTATGGACACGACAGGTAAACCAGCGAGATTGATGTGCTTTTGAGGTCATCACCCATCTCTTCATATCCATATTGTGCACATATCCAAGTACTTTTTTTCAAATAGCCTCTCGATTATATTAATCCAGCTTTAGAATAGTATAACCTTGTTTTAGCAACTATGATCAATTTAACTATTCACACAACTATAGCAGCATAGATGATCCTTATTGCTGGCTGGAAAAATCTGCTGTGTTTCAATACTAGTGTTGGGAACACAGCATAATCAGTGTTTGTCAATGTAGCATCCCATTAAATTGTTTAACGGCTTTGATTTTACCATTTGAACCTGAATTTCCTATTCTATTGAAAATTAACTCTTTTTTTATAATTAATAAATTATAATAATTGATAAATTATAATAATTGATAAATTAAATAATTAATCACAGTGTTTTCATAAATCTACAACAAAATTAATGAAGAAATATTACCTTTTTAATATTTGTATGTAAAAATATTGGTGAAATATTTACCCCTCTCAACAAGAAGCTGGATTCACACACTCAGCAGGAGCAATTTCACATTCCTATAAATCTACTGGCATTGTGGCTTTTAAGCACAGTTAAAAACCATCAGTTGGGGCCAGGTTTGAACCCCTAGCATAGGCCACCACTTGACAAACTGATCCACCCAGATTGACACATATAGCAAATGAAGAGGATTTCTCAACCTGTGACAGACATGAGGATGATCATAATACCAATCTACTTTAAGCATTTAGTATGCAGAAAAAAGAAAACTGACCTGTCTGATCGGTGTTAGGACATTAATTCCGAGCTTTAATTATACCTGTTCCTCTACCATTAGCCATTCCTCCCCACAAACAACCTTTCCAGATTAAGGATTACATAGGAATGATTTTTTTTCTTCAAGATTGTGAGGATAGGTGCCAACTTTTTATATATTTGGGGGGGGACAGGATTGTGCAATAAAGTCAGGTATTAGTAAACTATTTAGTGCAATTACTCAAGTAAAAGGTTCTTATTCAATCACAGTATACTACACATTACCTTCAATGGTCTGCATAATATTATATATGTGATTCATTAATTTAAAATTTTAAGAAAAATAATGTTAGGATGATTTTTCTGTTTTCTGGTAAACATATTGCATGTCAGTATATTCATACCAAGGGTGGCCAAGGTCCTTTAAACATGGACTTATGAATGGAAGGTCGGCAGTTCAAACTCTGCCAGGATGGTCTACCTTAATGGAGGTTTTATCCAGGTTTTCCTGTCCTCATAACAGGCAAATGTCAGGAGGAACCCTGAAATGATGCCTGGAATTTATTTTTTTTTTTTTCAGATTATCATTTAATGTATTATCAGTAGAGCCTGGGTTTTATGTAATTACATATTCTGTTCCTGTATAAAAGTTATAAGAGAAGCTAAAATGTTGGTGAATTACAGTGAAAGGACCTTTATTCCAAAATTTTAAATCATATAGTTACACATTTTGAGGTATAAAACATGTTTCACACCATACTACATCATTTTTCATATTTTAATATTATTGCAGTTTTTTTTGTCAATACCATACATGGAAGGAAAAAAATTGTAAGTTTTATTAATCTACTTCTCATAGATTGTTGTCAGTCCCATACATTTATGAGATTGCATTCAAAGCTAAAATGTACAAGTTTGATACAGACAACAATAACTCATTTTAAATCTTTAACTTTCATGTCCTCGAATGCTTCACAATTTGTAACAGTCAATGGCAGTTAAGTTAACTGTCTTTGTTATCGTCAAACTGAAAACTTGGCATTGCTTCAACCAGTGGTAATAAAATAGTCCTTTACCAAACTTGTGATAAACATATAGATTGTATGATGAAATCTCAAACTGAACAACATTTATGAAACAATCTACATATTAGGAATAAACAACTTTCTTCAAAGAAACAGGTACTACTTAAACATTTGCAAGAGCAGCCTATATAATCTAATGGTGAATTTTCTAAAGAACTGTGCATGGCATTGGTTGCAGGGAACGTACCCTGAAACAAACTTCAGTTGTCTGAATTTAAATATTTCTTACAGAAATACTGCAACCACAACATTCCTGATGAGTCCATTCTCAGAAAGAATTACTTGGATTCTTGTTAGGTGGATACATTAGAAAAAAGTTAGGGTTGACATTGGCATATCATCTATATGGACACAAGGGTTGCTATAGGCTGTTTCATTGCGAATCTAATTATGGGCAAGTTGTACTTTGGGGCTGCATCTAAAGCTGCTTGATTTATTATAAACCTATGGAGGCAACAAATAATTCAACAATTGCTAGATTCATTAATGATGCACTTAAGGTACTATGGCCAGATGGTGTAAAAGAACAGCAAGTGCTATTGTGGTACACAGACGCAGTTCCATACATGCTGAAAGCGAGGAAATTGCTTGATGTATTTTATCCAAATTAGTGCATGATACCTGTGCAGATCTTACATTACAACAAGTGGCAGACAGACATAAATTCTCAGAAGTAAAATACACTGACATCAGCAATGAAGGATTTCTTGAAACGTCCTCTTTGTGTACAACACTACAAGCAGCTACTTGATGTACCTCTACCTCCAGAGCCAGTGATAACAAGATGGACAACATGGAGTGAAGCTGTAATTTTCTACAGTAAGCACTTTGAAGCTATGAAGTCAGTGATGGAGAACTTTTCCTCTGGTCCTACAGTGTCTATTAACCCATTAACAGACCCAGTGTCTATTACCATATATGGTAATGCATGTAACACATTCTTAAAGTTGTGCTTTGAACAATCATGCTGAAGGAGTATTACCTCTGCTTATCGCTCTATAAAGGAACTGCACTTACAATAATGTAGTAGTTATTGTTGTATCTGTTACGATAATAACGCATAGCCAGTTTGAAAAGTGCTATCGCTGAATGTGGAGCAAAAATAGACATCTGTTTTGAGTAAGTTTGATTATATACATTCTAAGTTATAATATGCATTATTTCTTGGAAGGAAGGTAGTTTATATACTACAATATATATTCCCTGAGGGTTACAAATAATGCTGCTGAAAAAAGGCGTAGCTGTGGGTTCCTAATTTCAATGTTACCGTATGGTAGCGCTAGGTGGTTATACTCATTAACACAGATATTTGTGTATATTATTTTAGGATAGGACTCTCACTAGCTGAAGTACTGGAGATTATTTATGGTGATGTGTTTATTGAGCACCCAGTGCCGAATGTAGATGCAGATGAGGATTCTTCAAATGAAGATGAGGTATTAAATAATCATTTTATAGGGTTTTGAAGCGCAATGCTATTTTATAAGCATTTTGTTTCATTATTTATAATTACAGATTAGCTGACAACCTGATGATTTGTCAATTACTGGCTAATGCAAAAATAAGGTTACCAAACAACGAAAGAATAGGCATTGACCAAAGTGAGTACGACCCATCAGCACTTCCACCTGTACTAGAAGCAGCTGTACGTAAAATTATATTTGACACAATATCTGAAAATGTCATCAAATGGGCCGCTGAGAGGGAAACATCTGAAAGGCTATGGGAAAAAGGAGCTGATTTTGACATTGGTAAGCTTACTGCATTCCCAGTTCCAGATTATTCAAGATATGAACACATGCCAGTAATTGACATTTTCGAAACGTTTCTTGACCAAGAATTCATAGAACATTTGGTAAAAGAAACCAGGCTCTATGCATTATTTTTGAATTGCCAGGACCCAAAGATAACAGCCCAAGAAATACGCTGCTTCATTGCCATTCTGTATGTCAGCGGATACAACAACTTGCCTTCTAAAAGGCATTTTTTGGATTCTAATGATGACATGAAGAACCTGGCAGTTTTGCAGGCGATGAGAAGAGACAGATTTCTTCAAATATGTGGGTTTCTACACTTTGCAGACAACAATAAAATTGATCATAATGATAAGGCATGGAAAATACGGTCTATAATGGAAAAGTTGAAGAAGAGATACATTGATAATTTCATACCCGAGGAAAGCCTTTCATTTGATGAATGCATGGTCAAATATTTTGGGCACCATGGGTGCAAGCAATTCATTCGTGGTAAGCCCATTAGATTTGGCTACAAGATCTGGAGTCTGAACACCAAGGATGGGTATTTAGTGAATTTTGAGATGTACCAGGGTAAAGGACCAAAATCCAATTCTGACTACGACAAGTTCTTTGGCAAGCCGGCAAGTCCATTACTTGTACTGCTTAAGGAAGTCCCAGAGGAGAAGAGGAAATTAAGCTACAGCTTCTTCATGGATAATTTATTTTCCAGTGCACCACTTTACTCATTTCTCAGGTATTGTGGCAATTCTGCAATTGGTACTATTAGAGAAAGTAGAATATCTAAAGGATGCCCTAGAAAACAAGCAAATATTTTCCAAAACAAATTGTGGGTATTTTGAGACAGCACTAGGGAAGAATGATGGACTTCTTTATGTTCGATGGATGGATAACTCAGCAGTTACAATGATCTCTTCTTCATGTGGTGCACAAGAAGTTGTTCAAGTAAAGAGATTTTCACAGCAGCAGAAGCATAACATAATGATTCCAAGGCCAAGGCTAATTGTCAATACAATAGCTATATGGGAGGTACTGACCAAACGGATCAGAATATTGCATGCTATTGCATTGTGATACAAAGTAAAAAATGGTACTGGCCTTTGTTTACTGGATACTAGATGTGGCCGTGCAGAACAGCTCGGTTTTGTACAACAAAGAATAGAATAGAATAGAATTTATTCACCTTAAGAAATACAATGAATTCATGGCTTCATCAAAAACAAATAATAGATAATTTAACAAATCTCTTACACTTCTATATACATTATATTTTACAATATTGATCAAAACGAGTACAATTGTTGCTAAGCTAATCTTGTCTTGAGGCAGTCGTTAAGGTTTCTCTTGTGCCGAAGTACATCCTCAGATGAACAGGACCCATGCAACAAACAATGTTTCAGTGTTAGAGAAATCAACTTATTTACACATACATAGCTGGATAGGAAGACAAAGAATATCTCAGCTGGAGTTCAAAAGAGAAATAGCTACTGTATATCTAAAGAGATACATGACTGAACCAAAAGGACCAGGAAGATCAGCAGTTCCACAGTTATCGCTTAGCAGTCGCATATCAGATGCCATAAGATTTGACAGAACTGATCACCTAGTCCAGCAAACAGAAGAAAAGTAAAGGAAAAGGTGCGCAAATGAAAACTGCAAATCCAGTGTGAGAACAATGTGCATGAAGTGTGCTGTGGGATTGTGCATCGAATGTTTTAATCCCTTTCATACTCGCTAGACCTTTTGGGATAGTGATCTAATTTGACAAGCACTAAAAGCATTGATTTGTGTATATGAGATGTGTATTTTTGTCAATTTGCAATTGTTTTTGTGTCTAGCTTAAACCCAAAATTCAGATCGCAATATTGTGTTGTAGTAGTGGCATTATACATAATAATAAAGAAGTAGTAGTCTATTAACGTATAAGAACATCATTTATCATTAAAATGATACTTAAAAAACTAGGTAGTGGAAGCTCTTAGCGTTACCATATGGTAACGGCAAATATTTTCAAAACTGAGTGATGAATAATTTTTGGGTATTTTATTCAGTGAATATGCGTTACTTAGAGACATAATTACATAAAAAATAAATAAAAATTACAAAAAAAAATAATTCAGGCATTAATGGGCTAATGAATCCTTGTTCTATAGTGCTCATCCAAGTTGGGTTCCTTATACTGTCAAGTATGCTCCTACAAGAAGCTGTAGGAATAATGGAATATGCAGTTCAGATGTTCAGTGTTGTACAGGTTGAAATGGATGGTGTAGTTTCTACTTTACTGCTATCTGTACTAAATAAGAATGCTGGATATTTAAATTTTGTTATTTTGTTTTCTTTACTTAATGGTGAAATTGTAGAGCTTCCTGAGAATATAATTCCTAGCACAACCCTCTGTATAAATATGTAGCACTGATTTCTTACAAACTTGAGTGATCTTACTGAATATTTGGAAACATATATTATAATTAATTATGCATCCTGTTCCAGTATGACTTAAACACTTGAATGGCAGCCATTTATACTTCAGTACTTTGTAACAAATCAAAATTAGAACTGAAGCTTTCCTGGCAACGCATTAATTCAAAATTATTTAGAATTAATACAGTGACTTGACTAGTCTGCCTGTGAGCTTCTAATTTCCAGTAAACCATATACAACTTTGCATTCTATATATAATAGCTTCATTGCATATTTATTTACATATTTCACCAATTTTGGTAAATACTTATGTATACATTTTTTAATTTGATGTTACATAAAATCCATGCCCTAATTTCAGTGTCTGTCGTCTTAGATCATATGCAATAAGAAAGGGCATAAGTTCATTCCTGCTTATATATTTGTGTGCCATTAAATGAAGATCTAAGTCTGTGGCTTGTTCATAAAAACAATGGATAACAGCAGCAACATTTAGGTGAATACAAGTAAATTAATTCTTTGGTCAAACAAATGATGAAGTAATTTTGAAAGCTTGCTACTGCTTAGATGTGAGGATAGTTTCAAATTCAAAAAATGCAGGTTCTGGATTCAAATCACTTGGGCTGACCAATTTGGCTGGGTTTTTTTATGGCTTCCCACAGTCACCAAGGTAAATATCAGATTGACCATGACTCAAAAGTTTCACACTCAGACAAAAAAGAAATAAAACTTAAAAATTAATGATAATTGTAATTATGCAGCCATCTATCTACAGATAGTGGAGAAATAAGACCATGAAGGCTACTGAGAACCACATACAGATCAACAAGTATTACAAACATAACTGCTGCAATATGACCAAGTAGTTACAGTAAAGTTAGAGAGAGGGAAAAGGGGAGGGAGAGGAAGAGAGATGCATCATATATTACTATGAAAACTGATAAATGTTCAGCCTACTTATGAATCTATTTTGAACAATTTTAACAATATTAAATATATTAAACATTAAATGGTTGAATATACATATTACAAATATTATTACATTTTATAAATCCTGCATTTTTATAGAGCTGCAAACTATTTTTCCATTATAGATAATGAAATTACAGATGTGTGAAATACGAGAAATTCATTATTTGTTTGCTCCCATTCTGATCCTTTAATAACTGAAATCTAAGCTTTGCTATCATCACTTCTACTTAACAGATGGATGAATTCTGCATTTAAAATACTGAAATCACTTTACAACTCTATTTGATGCATTTAAAAATGTTCCATTTTCTTTTTTAATGGAAAATGATCTTGGCATTTTAAGGGGTCCGGGTCCCCTCAGTAAAATTGAGGGTGCGTTACTTCTGACTTTGTAAGCTGGGGGGGGGGGTGCCAAAAGTTCCTTGTTTCCCCTAAGTGCCTATGAATGTGAGTAAAAATACATAATTACGCTTATTTTTAAATTGAATTGTGAAATTTCGCTGTTTGAAAATTTATCCTTAATGTAAAATGTTAATAATGGGGCAAACATCTTTTTATATTCAATGTAAATAAACCAAATAAAGGATAAAAAGAAAGAACATGACACAATAAGGACATTTAAATTAGGGAAAAACACTCTGAAATAGAAAATAGCATGAAATAACCTAATAAGTATGCATTTTCATGAACTGGTACCCACGACAAGGATACAGTTATCAAACAACTCTTTTGAGTAGGTAAACATTTTAGACTTCTGCGCGACAATAATTTGAGACAGCACGGAACTCTACAGTCTGATATGCTTTCACAAGAACTTTTTTAGAATTGATTTGCCATTATAAAGGGTCAGGATCATAAGATAACAGCGAAAGTACATTTTTATAAACATAAACTCGATAGGAAAGTAGGCACTTTCTATCTGTTCAGGTTAAAGATTCGTATGACAGAAAGAGAGCGACAACGTGACATCATTCTGTTTCTTATGTCTCCAAATATAGAAAATTACAACATATATGACAGAAACCTATAAATGTTGGAAAGGAGACTTTCCACTCTCTAAGCTCGTAAAACGCAGGAAGCACTGCCATTTTTCAATGCTACTTTTTATCAATAAGCGCTCTGTTGACTTGCAGGGTTCAATGGAACATACTCTCCTGTCAAATGTAGACGACAGGACTAGGACAAGATGGATAAAACCAGCTGTACTACTGGTGAAGTGGGCGTGTTGCTGGAAAAATGTTTACTAACATGGAATTAAGATAACTTATTCATAACAAATAAGAGGTGCACATCTCGAAACACAAGCGGTATAAAAATCAGAGTGCGGCGAAATTTCATGATTTTGCGAAACCAATGTTATCATGCAATGTCACTCCAAAACTCAACTAAAGATTCTAATGATATTATCAAATGAGACATTGCATATCCGTAAACAAATTTTGCAATCTTATTGGATGGTAAAGGTGTATATTAGGCATCAGTCTGTTGTAATACAGCTCGTATGATGTGTGGTAGAAACTTGTTTGTATCTTCTAAATTATCAGAACAATTATATTTCTCAATAAGAAAAGAGGTACAATTTTATGTGATTTCCACGCACTTAACCAGGTGATGATTGTCTTACTCAAGCATTCGTAGGTTACAAGAATAATGAACATTATGCGCAAATTTCGTACCGGAGGGGGCTCTGCCCCTTCTGTATCGCAAGAAGAAGCCAGTTCTAACCCTCAACACACTGCATTGGGTCTCATGCATTTAAAGAAATTGTTTTCAGAATATACACATCCACCGCACCCACTAAGTGAGAAGGAAAGAGATGACAAACTTTATAATATGCTGCCCTTGTTTTGTAAGGTGAGTTTATGAATACATTATTTTTAAGGTAAAACAACTGAAGTATCCTAAAGTTGCAATTCGGCATTTGATTTGTAGCTATAAAACTTCATATTGAGCATTAAAACAAACTGGCATAATTTATTTTTTATGTAGTGCAGAAATTTTGTCACAGACTTTATTACTACCAGCATGTATAAAGTAAAATTAGCATAATGTTATTGAACCGATACATCTCACATTTTAAAAAAGTTCTTGTTAATGACCTTGAGATATTTAACTTTTCTGTATGTTCAAATAAAATAGGTTTTTTTTCTCAAACTGTATGTGCAACTTTTTTGAGTAACAGGACCAAACGATTTGTTAATCTTTTGGTCTGCTTATTTATGTTCTTCAGCCTATCTATTTCGAACATCTACCTGTTAATTACCTTCACATATTAGTTTCTGCAGATAATAACAATGATATAAAGAGCTTGAGGCAGTTTTTGGGTGTATTGATTTGTTATGGGGTTTGAATGTTATTAGGCAGGAGAAGAAAGCTAGAGTTAAGAGAGTTCTTTGTTTATAAGTAATCATTAGTTGTTTGGTGTGAGAAATTTTGTAGTATTTTAGAGTTTTTTTATAAGTGAGAGAAATCTCAAAGCTTATTATATTTTAGAAGATGGAAAAAAAAAAAAGAAAAAGAAAAAAAAAAGGTTTGGAATAGTTTTATTGACTATTTAATATTATATTTATTAGCACTGAAATCATGAGTCACCAATCTACAGATCTTAGGTAAACAGAAGAGAGTGAAGGATTTCTACATTGATTGCATGGTCCTTTTGAAGTGTCACTACTAGAAATATAGGCCTAAATAGCAAAATTACCTTACATCACTTCTAAACTTTACAGGTTGTAGGTTTTAATTGTTTTTTTTTTTATAAGCTAACAGTGACTCATGCTTTTAATGATATACACTTTTTCTTCCAATTGTAAACACCTAACAATTACGGAATAATTTTTCAGGTTCAGCTGACATTTCTCTAGAAAAGGCTTACATGTAGTTCTTAAGTTTTTACTATTATCACTATCTACAGATTTCTTGTGGAATACAATATCTTCTCTACCTACTACATATATATTGCGTGGTAGAGAAAATAAAAACAGGAGTGTTTTTTGGAGGATCCTCAGATTAATTCTGATTTTAAGCTAATCTGAAATATATTAGCAATTTAAATTGATAGATTTAATGATCTATTTACATAGATTTAATGATCTATTTACATATGAAGTTTTAGCACCATACTTTGTGTGGTTTGTCAAAAAAGTAACCTGTTCACTTCATTTTATAACAATTTTAACAAATCCATCCCACCTATGCCAGCTCATATCGTACAATGGATGAATGAAAATGGGGAAATGATACTCAAAGGAGCTAGGAGTGCATAGAGTTTAGAGTCCTGATATTACCAGGCAAGGTGGTGCCATAGAATTGTGACTATCAACAGAAGTCTTGAGTCTCATTACTCCGAAAGAAATCTGAAATAATGCTTTATAATTAATTTATCTAAAATATAGAAGAAATGCCAAATGCACTCTTAAAGCCAAATAAAGATATCTTATAAAAAGGTTACCAGTTATTCTATGAAAAAAAAAAATGACATGACCCTTAAATAATCAATAAAATTCATTCTCTAATAAACAAGTAGCTTAACCCATAAAACCACTTTATATTTGCAAAGTGAATGATTAAAATTACAAAAGAATGAATTTAACATTTGTAACACCTCAAATCTTGGAAATAAAGATTTACATAAGTAGTATTGGAATAAGTTAGCTAAATTGGTATATTAACGTGAAGTGCATTTGGAAAGTAAATTACCAAATAAATTTATAATCTAGGGGAAGCTTTTTAAATTTTCATGTTATGGATTTGCACTTGATTTTTCTCTTCAGATAATTTCATTGAATATCTGTTAATATTATTGTTACAAGTATGTAGCACTATTATTATTATTATTATTATTATTACTACTACTACTACTACTACTACTACTACTACTACTACTACTACTACTACTACTACTATTACTATTATTGTTATTAATATTACTATCATCATCATCATCATCATCATCATCATCAGAGTAGTAGTAGTAGTAGTAGTAGTAGTAGTAGTAGTAGTAGGTTGATCATGGTGTCAGTAATAGTGGTATTAGCAGGCAAACAAAAACTGCACAAGATGCAAAGGAAAACCTGGGTTTTGAATATGGCAAGATAAAAACTGGGCTGAGAGAAAGAATTCAAGTTTTATCTATGGACTCTCTTTAAATGCTGTGGTTTTTAGCATCCCATTCCATATTAGGCATGAAAGACCACTTAACTTTGCACAGAGGCCTCTTTTTCAGGTTTGAGGTTTTTTTACATGAGGTAAATCTACAACATAGGACCACTGACTTTTCTTCCCTTCCAAAAGGAAGCCATGCTAAGAAGTTTTACTCCTGAAAAAATCTATCACCCTCTGTCAGGTTTGAACCTGCAACCTTGGGAATCAGAGGAGCTTGGGCTGCTGACAGGCATATTCTTTGTATGGGTACTTGCAAATAAATAAATAAATAAATAAATGAAATATGTCATTTGCTTATCAAATGTTATGAAATTCAGGAGGATGGCAGACAGTGTTACTCCTCAAACTTAGCTGCATTATTTGGAGGGAAACAACTGATTCTTGACAAAACAGGTGTAACAATTTAGTTTTTCTTAAATTGAAAATAGCTGTGTAGCACCAAACATTGATTTGATACTAACTAAAAATACTTAAAAACGTTTATTGCTTGATTTTAGTTTTAGAACCATAAAATCTATATTCTAGTGAGCATAATCTACTATATAGAGCAAGAGAGAACATGAAAGTTAAATTTTTACACATTTTCCTTTTTTATATGGAATTGCTGATTAGAAATGTGGTACAACTGAAACTCCTTTGCATGACCAGAATAAAAGAAATTCAAACCAACAAGGAATATCTTAGAGCTCCACAAAAAAAAAAAAAAAAAAAAAAAAAAAGTGCATGTGATATAAATTGTGTTTTAGCAAGATCTACATTTTTTGTGTAGTAAGTTTTTGTCTCTTACGGTTAACCAGTTATGTAAAAGTCATTCAGAATGAAGAGGACTTCAGAGTCTGTTCCCAACAAATTCAAGATCTGCATTTTGCCATGCGAACATCTTTATTATACCATATCTTAATCAAAATCATTTGAGCTATTTTTGAGAAAATCAAAAGTTTCAAAAAACCTTCCATGAAAAAGGTAGTTTGGGGTGTGCATTTTTTTAAGTATTTTGTGAGCAATTTCTGATGCCATCCAGCCATTACTGATTTTGATAAATCTAATTAAATGATCACAACCTGAGAGTATAGACTAACAGGGCTAAAACATGGAATTATCAGAAAAGTGTGCTAATATACTTTTGTTTCTCATAGTTCATCACAACTTTTACTATCCAAATCATATGTATGTTGATTAGTGGAATTGACATATTTGTTAAGCTGTAATGTTTGTTATGATATTCCATAATGAAGAGAGGGTGAGGGAAGAGCTAGATGTATTTGGGCTGACTATATCCTGCGGCCATATTGCCAAACACATGTGTGATTGGCTTGCTTTGTAAGTCATAACTGATTGTTGGCATCCATTGTTTCACCTGCATTAATGTACACATGTGCTGGTGCCAAGTGCCCAGTGGTTCTCGACTTTGGACTTGAAATTGAAATACTGGCAAGTGGCCAATATCCCAGAGATAAGGAGAACACCGTATTCTTGACTGGCCAAAGTCTTTGGTCTCTATATTGCTCCAGCTACCTTCTAGTGTCTCATGGAATCAGTGATGATGCCTGCCTGGTATATCTGGATGGCATCATTGTTGTAGGGCACCATCTTGAGAACCTAACCAAGATACTGCAAAGGCAGCAGACAGCTAACCTGAAGTTGAATGCAAAGAAGTGCCAACTCTTCTGCAAGGAGGTAAACTGCTTGGGCCGCATAGTCTCACCCGGAGAATGCTTGAGCAGTGAGAGTTTGGCTTCCCCTAACTGACAAGTGAGATCTGCGTAGTTTCCTGGAATGGCCACTGCCGGTTCATCAGATGTTTCTCCAACATTGCAAAATCCCTCACACTCTGACACAAGATCACTGCTCTTACATCTGGTCAGAAGAAGCAGAGAGCATGTTCCGGGCGCTTAAGTCAGGACTCCGCAGTAAGCCTATTTTAGGATTTCCACAACCTGGTGGTGGCTTTATTGTAGACACTGATGCCAGTGACACCGGCATTGGAGACATTCTATCCCAGATCCAGAATGGCAGGAGCCTACTACAGTAAGACATTCTCCAAGGCAGAAAAGAACTACTGCATTACCTTGCGAGAGTTCCTGGCAGTAGTAAAGGCGCTGGAGCAATCCACAAGTATCTGTATGGTCAGCTATTCCACCTGAAGACTAACCATTTCGCCTTCACCTGGCTGTTGAGCTTCAAGTATCTAAAGAGCTCAGAGGCTCCAACTGCACATAGAATATTGGAAATGGAGAAGCTTCAACAATGCAGATGCCATGTCATGAGGTCCTGTCCAGAGGAGTGTAGCCACTGCACCAAGGCTGAGGAGAAAGAGTGAGCCGTAGCAGTTATTTCGGCAGTGCCTGCATCTGGATGGGATAGCACAGGCAGAAGCAGCCATGGTTGATGTATTGGGGTCACTCCTGAGAGAAATGGAGCAGGAATTAGACTGAGCTGGGAGGACATCACACCAAAGAGTACTGTGAACAAGTCCCAATGGGCCTCATTAAAGACCAAAGGAGTAATGTTCAGCATATGTGAGTCTCCTGATGGGAAGACCAGAGAGAACAGTTGAGCCTCTCTCGGAATAAGATCATGGAACTCCTGGAGGAAATACATGATGGGACTTCAAGAGGACATTTGGGACCAATATGTTGCAGACCAGTACCGCAAGCAGCAGCATAACATGGGATCACCTTTTGAACTCATAGTCATTGATATAGCTGGGCCATTCTCTGACTCAGATAGGAGTAGCAAGTATCTGTTGGTCGCAATGGATTACATCATCAGGTGTCTGGAGATGTACACCATCCCTAGCCAGGTGGCCAACACCATCATGAATTGCCTGTTAGAAGAACTGTTTTTGTTGCTTTGGGGTATTGTTGAAACTGCACAGTGATCAGGGTATCAAATTTGAGTCCAACCTGATGAGAGAGACACAGGAGCAACTTGGAGTGCTCTATGTGGTTGAGTGTACAGCAAGAGTCTAGAAGAACATTTAAGGAAGGTTGTGGCCAATCACCAGAGAGATTGTGATGTGAGGGTGCAACTTTTGTTGCTGTCTTACTGCTCTTCAACCCAAGATACAATTGGATTGACACCAGCCAGTTTGGTCTTGTGCAGAACAGTCAGTAGTCGACTGCATCTCATGGACCAGCTTCACGACATGCATGAGATGGCATGTCAACACATCCAGATAGCAAGCAATTGGATGAAGACCTATTACAAATGGTAGGCCACAGTCAAGGTTTTGAAATAGGGTGATTTGGTGGGCTTATATTATTCTACTTGGACCAAGGAACTCTGCCCCAAGCAATAATCATGTAAAAGGTTGTACCTTGTGGTGAAGAGGACAAATGATGTCGTCTACCACATCCAGAGGCAGCCCCAAGCGAAGAGGCTAATAGTACCCCTGGATCGTCTAGCTCATTATGGTGGTGCTAGTTGGAAGACTAGCTCTGAGGAGGGAGCAGTGAGACTGTGCCCTGAGGCCATAATCACCAACTGTGTATGAGCAGCTTGCTTCATAAGTTATAAGTGATTGCTGGTATCTATTGCTTCACTTCATTAGTGGACACATGTGCTGATGGCAAGTTTTTTGACATCAAAGCTGTGATTGTTGCACAGTGTGAGTGGAAATGTGTACTATCAGAAGGCTCTTCAATGTTGAAGCTGGGCATTATTACACCTGAGTGAGTTTGTGACGCCTGCAGTGGTTTGTACCTGTGACTGCTTCTGGAGAAATTTCTTGCCACATAATCAGCAGGTATAGAAAGGGGAGCGAAGCCCTGCCCAGAGTTCAGTTTCAACAGCAAGCAGTAGTAGTTGTTGCGACAGTTAATATTGAAAGGAAACTATACAGCAGATTTATTGTGGAAGGATCAAAGAAAGACTGTTATTTGTGAGCAGATTCTGATTGTAATCAGTTTGAGGAAGAAATAGGGTTGTTAGTTGGAGTGAAAAGAGAGTTTTTGTTACAGTACAGAATTCAGACATTTTGAATAGCAAGGGAGCAAACAGATCTGTCTTTGAAACAAAATCAATCCTCCTAGGTCACCAGAAGGTGCAATTTTGACTAATCTTAATATTTTGGGCAGGTATTAAAGCAGCAAAAATCTTTAGAAAGAGCTCTAAGGTTAGGAGGGTTTGAGAGATCAAGGTGAACCAAGAATGCCAATGAATGGATGTCATTAAATGAATAATAGGACTATGGTTTAAGGAAATATGAAGCCAGAAATGACCCCCCCCCCCAGAAAAGATAGCTGACATTTAGGGGAGAAATAGACAAGAGTATAGAAAATGAACAAATCTGTATTGTATGGGTTAATGCAGTGGCAAACCAGTTAAGGCAGTGGCAAACTACTTATATGCTAATCAATATAAACATTATCAGCAATAGTCTTAATTGTTTTAAAAGCTGGTCACTTAGTGTAAAATTGAAATTCCATTCTCTTTGCATGGTCAGGAGTAAAAAAAAGTAAAAAATATATTGGACATAAATTGTGTGTTTTAACGAGAGCTACATTCTTTGTGTAGTAACATTTTGCTTATCTGTATTGGTTTACTGCGGTGTAAATATCTTTCAATTCAATTCATGTTCCGCCATGTTGTTGGCGAATTGGTGTGGTTTATTGATCAATGGGATTTCTAGTTTACAAGCTCTCCACTATGCCCATGATGTTGAGCGATAAGCAAAAGTTTTGCAAAATTATCCTTTTTTTGAAATATTCATGTTCTTTGTTTATGTTCCTCCAGATTTATGTATTAACATGTTCAAAATATGCATTTCTTCTTTGATTTGCATAATAAAATGTGTAGTAATATAAACAGATGATTGCATTTCCACATATTGTACCTGTATAAAAAATATTGTCTCAATCATTTCTAAGTTAATCTGTTATTTGTTCAGTAATTCCCTAGAATTTTGTCAAATCCATTGGAGCCCTTCACAGTGAAAAGGGATGTTAGACAGCCTATCAGTACTTGTGTCCAAAAAATAATTTAGTTCTGTTGATAAGTAAGTTGAATTTTCAATGGTTTTGTTTAGATTTAAAAGGCTGCAAAGGACTGTATGTAGAAATGTCAATGTATACATTTTACTCATCATTCTGAATGTCTTCAACATAATATTTTAATCAAAATCATTTGACTGAAGGCAATAGACTAGAAAAGTGGTAAAGAATTGGTGTGATATACTGTATATTTTAACACAACAGAGGAACAGTCAGTACTTTTAGTGTTGATTGTACCCTAGGCATAACTGCAGCTGACTCAGCTATTGTATTGGAAAATTAATAGCTTTATAACCATTTAAGTGCAAGCAGTCACTGAATTGCTATGGTGGCCAGATGAAACTGCTGTCTGTTTATGCATGGTACAAGGAGAGAAAACTATCTTGGCGCTGACACAGTTACAATTTCTGAAGTCAGCAGTCTTAATACTAATGTCAATTTTAAATGTCAATGCAGCAGTATGTTGTAATAGATTCAGAGCATGCTGTAGCAGCAAAATTTTATGCAAAATGCTTGATCTTAATATTTTATAGCAATCTAAGGGTCACTATCTTTCTAAATGTCTTCTTATGTTAACATTCCACTGTTTACATACTCATGTTGTAATGCCTTGTAATCACTCTCAGGGAATGTATTATTCTATGTGATGAGTATAAAAAATTGTGGTCAATACATCTACTGATGAAGTATGGTAATCCTGTTTCAATAATGCTCAGTTGATCTATGCAATCTGTCCATTTTGAAAGGCATTGGTGTATCTCTTTTAATAATCAGCTTGTGTTCAGAAAGTACCAACATTGTGTACAACATTACATGCAGAATATTGTATAGCTGAATTTGGTTTGTTCCATTTAAACCCCTCATTTAACTGTGATGGTCATATTGGCAGCATTTTATCTTTGTAACATATTGCCTATTGGAAATGGTATTAATTTGTATACAATTTCTTTGGATTCATGTTTTTTCTTTTGGTTTTACACATTAGATCATATTTACATTCATACTTGCAGGCTCTGGGGCGGGTGGAGAATAATCTTGGCTAGAGAAAATTTTCCAGCCCCCCACCTCCCAGCCAGGAATTAACCTGGGATCCTAGCTTAACTGGCACTAAGCTATAGGGTGTGCATATGTGGATTCCAAACAGCATCAAGCAACTTGTTATAGTGCATCATCAGCAATAGTCATGCAGGGTGAATGAAAATAGAAAACTGCTCATTTGGATAGATAAGAGAAGGAGTAGTGTCACAAAAGATTTACCCTAATAAGCAATACTTAAATCTAATGTCAATATGAAGGTGGAACTGACAAAGAACTTTAATGATCATATTTCATGTCTCCTCTGAAGTGGAATTAAGTTTAGCTATTAATTGTGTCATGTTTAAATAGTGTGTGACTCAAATATGAAGTTTCATATTTTTCCACACATGCACATGAACAGAGAAATATAGATATTAAGTTTTTAGTCAAATATAGTACTTCCTCTACCTTTTCTAGATAGATGACAGAGAAAATAAAATTTATTCTGATGATGACATAAAAGGAGAGTGAGATTTGCACTATAATTGATCGGAAAACCACCTGCAAATTTAAAAGATAGTAATTCTTCCTATTTTCTGATATTGGTTAACAGATAATTGGTTTTTGATTCAGTGCTTCTCACATATCTGAAGGATTTCATGGATTCTTACTATTTAGTAAATTTGAAGGGTGTGTACTATATGCACATCTTTCTTTCTTTGAGGCCCTCAACCATTATGGTGAATGGTTATCTAATTTACTGTGAACTAGATGAATTATTAAACAAAACACAGTGCACATTTATGTGTTTGAACTCTGGGACCACAAACAGAATGAAAGCCACTATCAGGATGTATAGCATACTTGATGTCTGAATGTGGTTACTTGCTCTTCTTCCAAAATTGTGCAAAATCTACCAAATAAAGGCTAGAGAAAATGTGCTCACATAGTAATGTGTCTTAACAAGAAAATCATACAATTTACTTTTTCTGCTGCAATCTGTAATTATAGCGGATACTGACAACTTATGAATTGGCTATGCTTTAGAAACCTGTTGATAACTAAATATTTGGCTAAAGATGTTGATCAGTAAATATTTGCCCTAATTATGTCTTGGAAGCTAATTTAAATGTTGTGCTTTTTAGAGGGATAAACTTGAGTCTTCGATAATAAAACTGTGTGTTAAACCATTTCTGTTCTAATGCCTTAGGAGATCTGTAATTGATCACAAAAGATTCACTCTGCTTTAGTGAACACAAATATAAGAAAAGGAATGAATGTAACTTTATTACTCTTATTTAAGTATAGCATTAAAATGAGACAGATGTCATTACTTAAATTTAAATTGCATATTATTTTCTGTACCACTTACATAATAGGTAGGAAAGGTATTGCATTCCAAACTTTGTTACTAAGATTTCACCAGAAATATATGGTTTGAGGACCCCTGTATCCAAACAAAGTATTTTTACTTTCTCTACTTCATACATAGTATATAGATAGAGAAGGTATTGCATTCTACCCAAAAATTTGATGCTGAGATTTCACTGGAAATACATCTTTTAGCTTAGCCTGTATCCAAAAAAAGTATTTTAATAAAAAAAAAATCCATGTATGTATTTGTCTGTTGGTGTGGGTGGGTGGGTGTGTGCAAGCGGACATTTGTGAACAGGATAACTCAAAAATGAAACTTTGGTTAAATATAAAAATTTATATTTAAGTTCAGTATCTTCCAAGCTGCAACTCGAAAAATTATAGGCAAAGCCTTCCACCCTAAGCTACCCTTTACTTGGAACATTCTTCAAAAATTTTGATTTTCTCATAAATGGCTCCAGAGATATTGATTAAAATATCATGTTTAAGACACTTTTATGACAAATGAAATGTGTTTCTTGAATTTTTAAGAACAGCCTCTGAAGTCCTATTCATTCTAGATGACTTTTGCACAACTGATAAACTGTAAGAGATAGACAAAATTTTACTGCACAAAAGATGTAGATAGACCTTGTTAAAGCACACAGTTTATATCATGTATATTTTTTTTGTGGAGTAACCATTTCTGAGATATTCCTTACTATTGGTTTAAATTTTCAAATACTTATACTTTTCTCAAATGGAAAGTCATAGTTTGTTTTGTATTTTGCTTTCTCTACCATGTGCATAGCAGTTAGAGAAGGTATTTTAATTTCACCCAAAATGTTATACCGATATTTCATTGGAAATGCATGTTTTGCTGTGCCCTGGACCGAAAAAAAGCATTTCATGTATTTGTGTATGTGTGTGTGTGAACAACATAACTCAAAAATGAAAATCCCATTAAATGCCAAACGTGGTATTTAAGTTCAAGAATGGACGTGAAGATTTTCAAGCAAATCCTACCCATCCCAAACTACCCTTTTGAAAATTTTGATTTTCTCCAAAATGGCTCTAACAATTTTGATTAAAATATTTGTAAAATATTTGATGTTTAAGATATTTTCAGGGAAAATGAAAAGTATATTTTGAATTTTTTGGAAATAGTCTCTGAAGTAATCTTCATTCTGGATGACTTAAGCCATAAGAGATAGACAACATTTTAGTTATATAAAAAAGATAGATCTTGTTAATGCATACAGTTGGTGTCAGCTATTTTTTGAGTTAGTCATTTTGAGATATTTTTTATTGTAAACTTATACTGCCTTCAAATGGAAAATTGTCATTCGTTTTTCTTTCTTTAATTATCCTTGCCAAGGATATAGAATGAACTTCAAGATCATCACATAGCAACCAGCTATTACAAGATTTGATCATTGCATTAGCCATGAATTCCCTTATTTCCTTGTAATAGTAATATAAAAGGCATATCCTCAAACTTGGTATGTGAATTTTGTCCACCATAGCTTTCTATCCTCTGCTTCCTCCTTCAGTAACTAATAGTAACCAACTTCTTTCTTTCTTCTTCTTGTTCTTCTTCTATTTCTTCTGAGCCTTAATTGTTCTTTCTACCTTTCCTTTTATAACATTGTGCAACAGGCAGTTTCTTCTTAAAATGTGTCCTGTCCAGTTTGTTTTCCTCCTGAAAAATGTGCAGAATTGACTTCTTCTCACTCTCTGTTCTCAGAAAAACTTCATTTGTCATTACGTCCATCTGCTTTATATTGTCTTTCCATCTCCAGCACCACATCTTAGAACTCTCCAAATATCTCTTATCCATTTTCTTCAAAGTTCATATCTCCAATCCATACAGATCAATGTTCCAAGTGTAACACTTTACAAGACTTTTATGTAACTCTTGGTTAAAATTATCAGTAATGTTCTTCTCTTCAAGGAGGCATTGTAATCTGTGATGTAATCTCCTTGATGCTTTCCTTTGTCAGCAAACTTCCCAAGTATTTGTAATTCTTGATTTTCAGTGACAATTTGGAGTGGCTTTACTTGTTTGATATTCTCGACACTTGATTTTTTTTTGTTTTTCCTGCTTATTTTTTTGCCAGGTCTCTGCATATTTTATGGTGTTAATTGAATTTCTTCCTATCACAAAATCTCTTAACTCCTTCTAAGGCTTCCTTTGTTAACCAATCTCCATAAAGATTGAACAAGATGGGTGACATGCAACATCCATGATGTACAGTTCTTCCTATTTCTTCACTATCGGTCATCCCATGCTCTAAATGCACTTCCACTTTTTGCCCCAGATACAAGATTTGTTCCGTTCTTCCATTCAATGCTTATTTGAGTATGTCCGTTAAATTTTTCCAATTTGCTAGGTCAAAAGTTTTTTGCAAATCAATAGAGCAGGCACACACTTCTGTTGACAGCTAGAACTCTCTTTGATATAATCCTAGGCATTCCAATTGCATCTGTAGTTGCTCTTCCTTTCCTGAAACCAAATTGGTTTTCTCCTATTGAGTCTTCTGATTTACTTTCTAGTTTTTGTTTTTAGTCTGTGCCACAATTTTTCCTGAATTAGATATTAAGCTGATAGTTCAGCAATCATTACAGGTATTGGCCTGCTTTTTCTTTATCAGTGCAACGATAGTGACCTCTTGGAAATCTGCTGTTTTGCTTCTTAATATAGCTATAGCTACACCTCTTTTAGAAAAATTTCCACCTGAATAAAACATTGAGTAATTATCACAAAACACTTCACTTCACTTAACCCTGCTATATTCACATCACATTTATCTAAATCCACCGTTAACTTCTCCAAATTTCCTCTGTGTTTTAAGTCCTGATATTCCATGTTCCTACTGAAACTTTGATCTTCTATTGCCTTTTTACTTTCTCTAGAATGTTTGTACATAATAGATCGAGAAGGTATTGTATTCTACACAAAAATTTTATATCAACTTCACTGGAAATACATGTTTAGGGTCCTCTGCATCCAAAAAAATAATTTTTAAAAAAATGTGTGTGTGTGTCAAAAGTGAAAAGTTGGTTAAACATCAAACTTGGTATCTTTCAAGAATACGCACGAAGATTTTCAGGAAAATCCCCCACCCCCAACTACCCATCACATGGGACATTTTTTTGAAAATGTTGGTTTCTCAAAAATGGCTCAGTGATTTTTATTAAAATACCATATGCTTAATATATTTTTATGATAGACAAAATGTTTACCTGAATTTTCTGGGAATAGCCTCTGAAAACCTCTTCATTCTGGATAACTTTTCTATAACCATTGTACTGCTGGTAAACCATAAGAGAGAGACAAAAATGGTTTATACAAAAAATGTAGATCTCGTTAAGACACACATTCTTTTTGCAGAGTAAACCATTTTTAAGTTATTCCATGCTATTGGTTTCAGTTTTAAGCTATTTGAACTTTTTCAAACAGTAAGTCATCTTTCTTTTCCTGTTTCATTTTTTTACTCCTAGCAAAAAATAGAGAACCGAATTCCAATTATTTCACATAGGGACCAGCTTTTAAAAGATTTGATTATCACTTTAGCTTAGTGTATTTATTACCTTATTTCCCTTCTATTTACAAAGACCAATTCTGCTAATGTTATTTTAATTAGTATGATGTAGATAAATGATTATTCTCAACATATCATAAAGATATTGGAACTTTATATTTTATCTTTGGTACATTAGAAAAGTTTATGTACAGAACAGCTAAAAAAGTCATGTGAATGTAACCATTGGATTTTTTTAAAATGAGGATCATTCCTCCTGAAACACTATCAGCATGAAGATCCAAATGGGGGAGTATTTTACTTCCAGAATATTTTTCTTCAGGAGCAGCCTTTGGAAACCAAATTTCTTAAGGGTAGAAAAATAATGTGGTAGTCTTCCCATTTCCTTTCCACATTACAATATCATAGTCACTATACCCATCCATCAGATTACGAGGGGCTATTTAGGTTCATTGGTTAAAAGTGGTACCAAAAATATTTCAATTTAGGGAACAGATATAATTTTTGCAGAGTAAACTCGGAAAGTGGCAGCAAATTGTATCCCACTTTGTTGATTTTCACCATTGCAGCAACGTAAATGTGGGGGTGAACATTGTCTTAATGAAAGACACTAGAACCTAGTCTTTTCTTGGGTATTTCGACCTTCATTTTGTCTGAAAAGTTAGCACATTACTCTCCATTGATAGATTTTCAAGGCAGAATATAATAATAATTAAAGCATTCTTTTATAGTCCCCTTATGCTTTTCGCATGAACATGGAATTGACCTCGCTGTTAATTGACATCCTCATGGTTGTGGCATACAACTATGACACTGTGTTTTTGCTGTGTTTGTGTCTATATGTAAGGTCAATGTATATCAACTTACTCTGTATTGTTAACTGATATCCATTCTTCCTCTTGTCATGGTGCTAAAAATGAATGCTTTAATAACAATAATAATAGTAATAATAATAATGATAATAATAATCAATTAGCAATACACCCTTGCATTGCAGAAAACTGATGCCATGACCTTTGCTACTGATTTCACACTCTTTGCTTTCATCGTTTGTACCATTTCAGCTGTTTTGTTTACCCATGTACTATCATTTGTACAAATTGACACATTTGGCAGGATCTTTCTTAAAATGAATCAAGCTATGCTCGGAGAAATGCACTGTGATTTGCTTTTGGTCCAGAGTCAGCAGTCATTTTGCCCATTTTTTCTTATATTGTCCAATTCTTCTCTCAAAATTAGAAACAGACATTCCTACATAAAATTCCCAGAGCTTCAACAATTTCAGGCAACTTCATTTTGCACAACCAAGTCATGTGCTTTATTGATGTCTATTGTCAAAGCAGATTTTGGTCTCTATTGTCAAATTTCAAATTTTCATGGTTGTGTTTAAACCTCGTAGTCCAGTTAAAAATCGTTGAAAATGATGGTATAACATTTTTTAATATTTTGTCCTATTGAACAATCATGATAACAAAATATAACTGCACGTTTGCTTTTTGTTGTGTTTCCTGTTTGCATATGTCTGCTCAATAACAACTTCTCTCCTACTATGATTATTAAACACTTCCTGAAAGATTCCTGAATTTTAGAAAACTGCTTAAGAAATGCTGTTGCAATCTTTGGGTCATTCCACCAACTTTGCAACTGACACTCATAACAAGGATTGAACAAGAAATACCCTCCATCTCAAACAACCCATTACAACAAAAATGTTTCAAAATTGTCTCTGCCTACAATTTGATTAAGATAGCATATATTTTAAGCCATATACTTAACAAATAAAATTTATAATTTGAATTTTATGGAAATTGTCTATAAAGTTTCTTTATTTGGAAGGAATGTTGTATAATTTTCTATAGCTGGTAAACCATAAAATATAGGATAAACTTGTCATACAAAAAATATAGATCTTGAGACCGTTAATTAGCTTCCCTATCAGAATTATTATTAGTTATTACTTATGTATCAATGTAAAGCTAAAAGAGTATAAATGTATGTATTTAACTGAGAAAATTCAGCTGGAGAAGAAAGCTGATGCCAAGAGAGTCAAAGGGGATGAGAAGCGCTTTTGTTAGAAAAATCTCTTTTGTCCAGTCACATACAGTCGAGTTACAAGGGGGGTGAACAGTAAAATTCGGAAGAAGGTAATTCTTCATTGTACAAGACATGTCACGTGAGGTTTGTAGTGCACCCTGGGATAAGGAAATTGACTCTTGGGAAATATTTACGTCAATCGTGCAGCCTTTTTGTCCAATCAGAAAGAGGTTGCCATGACAGTATTTTTTGTATATAAAGAGCCCAAGAAGGCACATCGTGAGCTGTCCGTGAAAATGATCTGTCGGTTGCGAGCTGTCTGTTACTAGCTGATCTATCTGTCGTGTTATGTTGTCGGTCATCGGGCTGAACTTAACTTCTTCATACAAAGTTAGACACTGTAACGTGTAACCAATTTAAAGTCAGTGACGCGTATATAGTATAACACAGAATTAAGGAAGAAGAAGGGACTGTAATTACGTGTGAACAGCCAAGTGTTAGAATTCGTAACAGGTGTACAAGTTAGCATTATTGTAAGGCAAATGTGCTTGTCTCGCTTCTCCTAGTGAGGAATAAACTCCAGGAAAGTATATACATTTTAATCATTATAAGATCACTCCCTCATTAGCTGCACCACCCCGAGTGAGTCAATCATCATGCAGGCTGAGCAACACCGAGGCAAATTCAACTGTAGTAGATTCACCTTACCAGTGGGTCTACTCATAGGCAGTGAAATGAGTCTTGCCAATACCTTCAATCTGCGCTCACCGCATAAGGCATCTCAAATGTGGTGCAAAAGATAACACTGCATATAGCACCCAACGTTACCACGATCTTAACACCGCAATCTGTTACAATTACCCCATTACTGTTGCTGGTCTGAATTTCTTAATACTTTTTTATTTCATTTTTTGAAGTACTCCCATTGTTCAGTTGTTAGAAACTTAATTTAAATTGGTAACTTTTTGGGTAGAGTAAGAGCCAAATGGATAAGGAAAACTACTAAACGGAAGAAAATTAAAAACTAAGAGGTAGTATGTATTAGATTTAAGATATAGTCGGACCCAATAGCTCCGCAACCACAGGGTTTTAGCCTATTGGGCCCCAGGGTAAACAGCAACTCAGTGGGAGATAAAAAATATAAATCTTCAGTTGTTTCTGCTGAGTCACAGAAAGATCGTGATATAGTGATATGCTTTCTAACATGTGAATATTGACATCCTCTTTGTACCTATTATGAAGTTTGTGATGCAGTATTAATACAAAAGTTTATATTAACTTGAAATATACGGAAGAATTAGGTTTTGCAAGAATATTTTATAAAAGCTTTAATGGGAAGAGAAAGTCATGTGAATATAAAATCAGGTATTTTTGTTAGTGTTATAATTTTATAAATTGCATTGATTTTCCATTTGTTTTATGTACAGTGTTTACAAAATTACTATGTGCATTTGGCTGACCAATTTCTTTTATATAATATCTGATAATGTCAATAACTTATTCTTAAAACTGTTGAGGTCATAAAAACTGAGGTGTTACAAACATTTTTAAGAAAGTCAAACAAGGATTAGTTTTAATACATTTAAATATTTTTCTTGTTTTTCAAAATATTCCCCTTTAACATCAATACATTTTTGCATTTGATGAAGTCAATCCTTAAAAGTAATGATGCCACCACTCTTCATGAGCCACTTCAGAAACAAGATTTGATAAGATCTGTATTCTTAGCTTCCGCAGAAGACCACCTCATCTTGCACAGAGTTGTTGACGTTTTGCTCATCTTGCCGTGAGTTTCTTCTGGGAAGGTGAGTTGAACATCGGCAACTCCATGCAAGATGACACAGCCTTCTTTGGAAGCTAAGAATACACATCAAGATACAGGTCGTGGAAGCCTATGCATTCAAGATTTTGTAAGGTTCCACTGCCTCATCTGATGACAAAAAGTGATCCATGTATTTCATCTTTAATGTATAGAAACAAAGAAATCACAAGGAGCTAAGTCAGGACTGTATACAGGGGGAGGTCCATGATGCCGATCTTTAGAGCATCTAGACACTCAGTTGTTACTCTTGTTGTATGTGATGATTCATTGTCATAAGGCAAAATTATTTTTCCTTTAAGGAATTTTTCACAAAGTTTTTAAAAAATTTGCAGTAAACAAAATTTGTGTACCAATCGCCAGTAATTGAGTGCCTATCTTCAAATGCAATATGACCCGTTTTAGATGAAAACTAGCAACCATCTACTTACCAGCACTACAATTTATCAGACTTTTGCAGGCTTATTGGTTATGTGGAGGTTCTATTCAAAATTCCCTTAGAACATATAAACTTTTCTTTTTGGGATCATAATAATAAACCCAAAATTTATCATCATTAACGATATTTTAAATCATATTTGATGTTTTGCTTTGGAATTTTTCCAGAACTCTTCTGCAACAATTGTTGCCTTGTTGTTTTTGATCAGGAGTTCAGTTTATGTGGAATCCATGTGGATCCATCAAAGCAAAGTTTTCTCACTTCTAACTTGATGTAAAATATTTTGGATTTGACTCATACAATGCCCAATGCCATCTGAATAAATTCCTAATACGTTTATGATCTTCTTTAAGCACAGTTAGAATGGTGATGATATTTTCATCAGTATCAGCAGTCTTGGGTATCCTTTACGAAATTCAACAAAAACCAATCTCTTTTCAATTCACTGTATAAATTATAAATTTTTACCTTAGAAGGTCTTCTTTGCCAGTATTTCTTTACTTTGTTTAGGCATTAATGACAATTTAAATTGTAAAAAAGTGATAGTCTGGAAATGTTCCCTAGTCAGATTCATTTTAAATGATGACAATTAACAAATTATTAGAGAAAATCAAATAAACTACACAGCAATCAACCTGTAGATCATTATAAAGTAGTTGACATATAAAAAATTCATTTTTTTTAAGAAACATGATGCTCTAAAATTTCAATGTTTCCCTAGTACAATTAATTTTCTGTAGCTCCAAAGTGGAGCTTAGGGCATTGCTAGATGTTTCCTTTATCAGATTTGAATTTCTAGTTTGTGGTTTTGCTGCTATAGTAATGAGGGATCAGCTCGTTACCCACAGATGGCCCTGTAGAATGATATGACATGCGGTTGTGAAATGGCGGAATATAGCCCAGAAATCTTCTTCTTTCAATGTGTGAGGTTCTTTTACTTGCAAATAAACATTACATGGGACCATTGGCTTTACTTATTTATTGAATTTCCAAAATGATGTCCTATTTTACAGTTTTATATTAGGACTATAGTTGTAAACAATGTGTACTTTTACATAATAACAGTTAATATTAAGTATAAATGTCATAACAAAAGAATTAAAATTACTCTAACTAGACAAATAATAAAAATAGGAAATATAAAATAGCTATTTACATAACTGTATTAAGTAATTTAAATATATGGGGAAATGAGGTAATTATTTATAATGAATTAAATATATTATTGACAAATATTTTAAAGTCTGAGTAGCAAAACTGTTTATTAATAATGTGGTGTAATGGTGGAAAGATTTATTACAGACGTCCAAGTTTATTATTAATCTCCATTCATGTAACAGACTGTCAAAGAATTTAACATTCTGTATTCACTATTTTAAATCGTTCAAGATATGATCCAAATTTTCCGTGCCCAATCATGAATTGTGTCATTGTAAATATAGGATCAAAATGGTTTATATCAATCTATGTTGAATTTCGGGAAAGAACATCTGTTTTGTAAAATGACCATTAATATTTTCTTGCCACATTCTAACTGTTAAGCATGTCTTTTCTTAAAGCGTTCTTTACCAACGATATTGAACATTTTGTATACTTACATTCAACTAAATTAGAGGCTGTTTTGCAAGTTCGTGAGCTCTTTCATTTCCACTATGTAGGCATGAAAGAGCTGATGAACAAGCAAAAGCAACCTCTAATTTAGTTACAGAATGTGAATATACAAAATGCTCAATATAGGTGGTAAAGAATGCTTTAAGAAAAACAATGCTTACTTCCATTCCAAAGGAAGACATGCTAAGGAATTTTGTACCTGAAAAAAATCCATCACCCTCCGCCAGGTTTGAACCTGCAATCTTAGGTTTTAGAGGCTAGCATGGTAACCACTACACCACAGAGGGCAACTTTCCTTAAATGGAGGTTAATTATTATATATATATGATTAGTGCTCTCATGGCCTCTCTTCACTACTTGAGAGAACCAAGAGTTGCTGGGGAATTGCTGTTGGCAGAGGCACACTAAAATCCTTAAATCTTGGAAATGTTGGCCTTCTGCTCTCAAACAGGCAGCAGATCTCTGAAAATGTTGTCACTCACTTGCCGAAACTCAGCAGCAGGAATCCTTGTGATTTCTTGTGTGATGTTATCACTAAGTTCCTGTAGCATATGACGGTTAGAACGATATGCCTTATCTTTCAAAACCACATAAATAAAAATTGCATCGAACCAGGAGGCAAATCAACACTTATAATTCTGTCAAGAAACACCTCTCTTATTTCACTTAATGATTCAGTAGCCGTATGGTTGCAACCAATCATAAGATTTTTCTTTATCTGCCAAGTGATCAAAAAGTGGTCCTAGAGTTAGTCTCTGATATTGCTCTGCATTAATTGAATTATTAAAGAAAATGGGTCCTATTATTCTTCTAGCACTTATTGCATATGAAAGGTGCCAATGCACCTTCGACCAGGAATTGACACCCTGAAGTCCTGTTAGTTGACAAGGGAAGAGTGGAGGAGAGATAGGTTGCGAGAGCGGCTTGTCCTGTATAATAATGCCCCTATGTATCCAGATTTTTAAGGACAATTCGGGAGACAGAAGCATTGTGATTTTATATCCACCCTGTGTCTGAAACAAAATAAGCAGCATGACAGGACATGAATTATTCATTGCTTAGCTGTATTTTTGACTTTTAGAAATGTTTGTAAACTGTCAGTAGAATAAGATAATGCCTCACTTCATGCATTTAGATAATAATTGAAAAACCCAGTCATGAACATCAGCTGTAACTACAGTGGATCTATTCCATGGCTTAATTATTTTCACAATTCCAACCACATTTCATTATGTCACCGCTTTGTAACCGGGGGGTTCCAACACTCAAAAATAAACATATGTCTAGGTTAACATGTAGTATGACCTTGATTCTGTAGGGATAATAGATTGGTTTGTAGAAGGAGATTAAGTATAAAGAAACAAATGCCAATCTGCCCAAATTAATTAAATCTAGCCCAAATTAAATTTAAAGCATCTTTTAAAGAAATGGTTTATTTGCAGTATTATTTACAATTTGGTTACATAGAGTTCAGAGAGTTTTCCTTCAATGAAATCCTTTTCTTAACCAGTTGTGCTTCTGTTTACAATTAACAGGCATGTGTTGACTATATGTGGAATTCCTTTACAACTTGATCTATTTTCATGCGTGAGACCAGATTATATATGCAGCAGGACAATGTCACTAGGCTAAAGAGAATGTTTAAACATGACAGGACTAACCTTTATTTGAGGCACAAAGTCATTGTGAAAATAATAACTGAAATTCTTCTGATGGAACCAAGACAGAGGGCTTAGTAAACATCAAAACATATATGCGAGATAATGAGAACTTATGGGTAATTTGAAATATACTGCTAACATTTCTACATTGTGCCAAAAATTGTAGCTGTTTCACCACCTGTATACCTCAAGTTACAGATTGCTCTCAATTTCTTTGGAATAAAACTTTTTATTTTTTTCGGGCTTCAGATCCTAAACCTTTTAAAGGTTCATATAAAACATTTGAGTATCAACTTAAAAACAGGTTCAGGATTTTCATAAGTAATATTTATTTTCATTAAATGTTTTATGAAGAAAAAAGAAGAGAAAACAGTTTCGTTGTTACTGTTACCAGAAGTGTTAACAATACTGTTTGAGCACATGTCAATCAACTGTTCGACATGGACTGTAACTATATGTTGATTTTGTTTTAGAGCATTCCATGGCCCCAGCAGTTAAATGTTTATGTTGTTATTGATTAAAACTAATTAATAAATTTCTTAATTCCTACACAGTAATCTCAGTCTCATCATTCCTTCCTCCTTGTCTAGGTAACATTTATCTTAATGCTATCAAAATCTGCAGTTGTGGTCACATTTCTGCTGAGATCTCTCTTAAATTCTTCTTTTTTATAATAATTTATTACATACATATTTTAATGCTCATTACTAATGGGTAAGAAAATATTAGTGAAATAATATTTGCCCAAGATAGGAAAACAGTTTACTTAACTGATAAATTATTTAAATAATTAACACTTTAGAATGTTTCTGTAACTACTAGAAAAATAATAGTGAAAATAAAAGGTTATATATATGTGTGTAACATTGAATAATAATCATGCATTATCATACCTTGTCTTTTAGCAAGGAAGACAAATAAGTTATTTCTCTTTTGTATGTTTAGGTTTTTGGTAACAGCCCATCATCAGACATGATGGAGAAATTTCGGGATATTTTGGCATTTTGTCAGCAAGTTTCACGACTTATGGTGTCAGAGATGCGAAGAAGAGCTTCAAATCAGTCAACTGAAGCTGCAAGCTGTGCCATTGTAAAATTTTTGGAGATAGAAAACTCTGAAGAAT
The DNA here is from genome assembly GCA_030762935.1 of Hymenopus coronatus. NCBI lineage: Eukaryota > Metazoa > Arthropoda > Insecta > Mantodea > Hymenopodidae > Hymenopus > Hymenopus coronatus. Next base: position 126,754,970 of record CM060894.1, on the reverse strand, counting down.
CGAGCAATGGCTGGATGCTCTTATCAACTCTTAATCTTCTGGCTGCTGGAGATGCCTCTCTTGTACAGGTAAACAGGTTTCATGTGAACCAGATACTACTAAACTGAAAGTGTAATTTTTTGCTATATTTTTAGAATATTTAGATATGTTATCTTTACAATTTCTTTCTGTTTGCTAAACATTCATTTTCACACTAATTTTAATGATATTCATCACATTTGTTACTGCATATTTTGTATTATTATTATTTATTAAAGATTTGTACTAATATAAACTTCAAAACTTGAAAGAAATAATTGCTGAATAAATTATTACTATTTCTCTAAACCATACTGGATATAGATACATTTTTGCAAGTTTAGAATAGAATTGATATTTATTCATCCGTTTGATTATAGTACATGATGTAGGACATATCAAAAACTTATAACTAGAATTCAACATTGATGGATGTATACAACAAGATTAGAAGCAAAAAAAAAACTATATACAATCAATTTTTCAAAAGTGTTACAAAATTTATATATGCATATACGTGCACATGCATGCACAGTTAAGAATGCATTTTGTTATACGGGTTGATTTATTTATATTTGACACTTTCAAAAAATTCCTCTAAGCTGTAAAAACAATGTATTAACAGGAACTTTATGACAGCTCATTTAAATTTATGTAGTGTAGATATGCTTTTTAAGTGTTCCGGTAGGCCATTATAAATGCAGAGCCCAGTATACATAAAACTTCTACCAAATAAGCTTGTATTGTGGGGAATTATAATTATTTCCTCTACTATCATGGGCATGCATTTGTGAATTTGTTGTGTATAAATGAATGTTGGATTTTACAAAGGTAACTGATTCCTGGATATACAAGCATGGTAGAGGCAATACATTAAATTCTTAGAAAAGTGCTCTGCAACTAATCCTTTTGTTAGCCTTTAGTATTGTGCAAATAGCGCTTTATTTGTAACCTGAATATTGGCATTTTCACAGTTTCCCTATAGTATTATACCATATGATATGATACAGTGAAAGTAAGCATAATACAGAGATAAAAGCACTTTTTTATTCATGATTTTTGATAGTATGAAAAGAGGAAAACACAGCTTGCTGAGTTTTTGTGAGATTTTGCATATGTAGATGTTCCATTACAGGTTTTTATTCAGTCATATACCAAGGAACTTTGTGTTTTCTGAGTAGCTGATGCATGTTTCATTTAAAATTATAGTAGGACCATCACTTTGGATTCCATACATATTTGAAATGAAATGTCACTGTCTTTTCTGAATTTATTTTTAATTTGTTAGACTTGAATCACTTGGTTAGTTGATTTATTGTCAGTTTTATATTATTGTCCAAGGAACAGTAACAAATATGCTAGTATCGTCTGCAAAAAAAAAAAAAAGTGGGCTTACAGTTTTCAACAGAACATCCTAGGTCATTAATGTATATCAAAAATAGGACTGGCCCAAGAATTGAGCCTTGGAGAACACTGTATGCTACTAAAACATTAATGGGAATGTGAAGTAACTAATCAATTAAGAGTAAAATCATAGAATACATTCACACTTCACTCTTACTTTGAACATTTTTTGATAGCTGTTGCTACAATTTTCAATGGAGATTCACTGAGTTTATGTTTTTACTCTTAACCATATGCTACATTTATTTACATGAGATATTAAATTTGGTTGTTTGTTTGTCAATGTTTGTTATTTCTACTACCTGTTGGTAGTGCATTAGGTAGGATTTCAACCACTCATGAGCAACACCCCTTATTCCTACCAAATGCATTGTTTTTAATGGCCAACTGTATCACAAGCTTGAGAGATCCAAAAATGTACCATTTTTTTTTTTCCTTGTCTAAGGATTCAAATATGCATTTTACAAAATCTGTTATTGCTGTGAATGGATTTTCCTTTCAGGAAGCCATGTTTAGTTTTTCATTATTAAATCATTTTTTGTTAGGAAAGACATCAATTGTCAGAGCATTACTTTTTCAAAAATGTTTGAGAATACAGAGAGAAGCGAGACTGGCCTGCAATTCACGGCTTCATGCACACTCCCTTTCTTATGTAGTGGTTTTACCTTTGCTGTTTTTAGCGCATCAGGAAAGGTTCCTGTTGACAGTGACATATTTATGATATGGCATAATAGTTTTACAATAAACTGGCAACATTTCTTAACAATTTTGTCTGATGTTTCATCTATACCGCGTGATTCTTTGTTTTTCATATTGTTAATTATATTTACTAGCTCTGTTTCTGATGCTGGCATTAAAAAATACTGTCACGGGTTCTGTGTGTTATAGAGTTTCTACATTTTGGTTTGTTACATTGCTTGTAAACATATCCTTAGCTACATCTGAATAATAGTTATTGAAGATATTAGCTATTTGCTCTGGTTCATTAATCATTGAGCCCTCATGTATTATATGAATCTTGTGCTATTTGCTTAGTTTCCCATTTGATAACTGACCACATGGCCTTAGTCTTATTGTTTGAGCACTAAGTAAACTTTTTGTTGTATATTTTCTTTGCCTTGCATATTACTCAATTGTATATCTGTTTGTATGGCTTATAGTATACTTTGGAACTTTCTGAATTTTCTCCCGGCTTCTTTAATTTGCAAAGAAACTTGAGTCTCACGCTTGATTTCTTAATACCTACTGTAATCCAGTTGTATCTTCTTGGAAGAATTTTGACCCTCTTTTTAGGTGTAGCAACTTCAAAATAATAGTTAAAAGTTTTTAAGAACTCATTAAAATCATCATTTACTGAATGTAAATAGTAAACCAGTTCTCAAGGTTCCTTTTTTAATAACTGATTTAGGTACTCAATATTTGAATAAATTGTCTTTTTCACACAAGCCGTGTGTAGGACAGGAGTTGGATAAGTAGAGTCAGACTGAAAAATTCAATGCCATACTTGGGATTTAACCATGGATCTCCCGATCTCTACCCAGTGGCTCTACCACTGAGCTACCATGGCAACATGCCAGCAGAGCATTGAATTTTTCAACTAACTTGCATGTTTCCCAGGGCTGTCATCTCAAAATCATTTGAGATCACCTTGTGGTTTACCGGGAAACATGCGAGTCAGTTGAGAAATTCAATGCTATGCCGGCATGTTGCCATGGTAGCTCAGTGGTAGACACCGGCTAGAGGTCAGAAGATCTGTGGTTCAAATCCCAGCTACGGCATTGAATTTTTCAGTCTGACTCTACTTACTCAATATTTGTTTCATTAGTTAGTCTAATTTCTCTATATGGATTTGATACATGTTGAGGTTTACAACCAAACTTATTTTGCAATTTTACAACCTGAGTATAGTGATCAGAGAACCCTGTTTCTATTACCCTCAAGTCATAGTGCCAATATTCTTTATTTATGATAATTTGGTCTATGCCTGTCTGACTAGTTGTCCTATTTTGGCTGGTATCTCTACAATTGCTTGCATTCCATGTGAATTTAGCATGCACTTAAGCTCTGTAGTTACATTGTTATCTAAAGAAGTCTATATTTACATCACCTACAATGATTAAGTGTTTACCTTTATTTAACGTGGTTTGAAACATTTTATCTAGATTTTCAATTATTATGGAGATAAATGCTATTAGGAGTTCTATAAATGCAAGCTATAATTAATTGTATTTGGCTGAGCAAGTTCTATCACACAAGCTTCAAAGCTCTTCTCAATGTTTAAGTTTTCAAAAAGCGTGCACAGTTTGGCAGCAATGCCACTTTTACATAAATACTGAACCCCCATGGTTTTTATTGTTCCTACAGAATTTTGATATTAATGAATAGTTTAATAATACATAGTATTCCAAATCATGCTCCTTTAACCAATATTCAGTAATGCAAATTACATCTAAATTTTTGAGATTATCGAGTAAAACTTCTAGATTGGTTTTTCTGTTGCCTAGATTGCACATTTTGGTTAAATATTTTTAATGACTTACCTGCACCTTTAGACCCAGCAATTTTGCTGCAGAGCACATTTCCATCCTTGTTTGCCTAACATTACAATTATTTGAAACTTGTTTTGTACCACCTCCATCATTGTCCACATTGTTGTTTATGAAATTCTGAGTGTACCTTCTTGCAGCACGCCCAGCACTAGTTTTCTTCAAATTTATTCAATTTCTTGTTTTATTTGGCACACTAACACTTTCACTATCACCCATTCTATCAGTGTTTGTTTCCCTTCATCAAAGATGAAGTAGCCATGTACAGCAGTTCTCTCAGGTTTTGTGATCCTTGACAATTTAGATGCCTGCTGTCTCTTCCAAAATCGCTGTGATGCAACCAAAAATTGCTGTCTAGTAACATACAGCCTAAATAGTTGATTGATGTTTGGAGGAGTTTAGTAACAGTGATGGTCAAATTATATGTGGTATTAATTTGTTGAGTTTGTTTTCTAACACTACGTCACTTACATTTTTATTATGAGGGACTAGTTTCGAAAGCCTATGCTTCCTATGAAACTAGCCCCTCATAATAAAAATGTAAGTGATGTAGTGTTAAAAAGCCAGCTCAACAAATTAATACCAAACATACAGCCTCTTACTTTACATAGCCAATTTCATTTGCTTTTATTCTAAACATTTTACTTTTGCTGACGTCATGTCTCTGCAGCACAGCACTTGCCAAAATCTTCATGTCTGAGGCTTTTCTGTTGATAGCATCCATTAAATCCATTGTGTCACCCATTATTTCTTCTGCAAGCACTCTGCTTTATATCATTTGTGCCTGTGTGATTAACGACCACCTCTGGCTTGAGTTCCTCTATGTTTTGTTTTTGACCCTGATATTTTAGTTCATTTAGTTTTATTTCTTTAAAACAACATTCCTTCTCTTCCTGCAGGCTTCTCCCGAGAATTTTAGCATTGAATCCCCAAATACCAAGACCTTAGGTGCTTTTTTCCAACATTAATCTCTCTAGTTTTTATATCTTCACTTTCCTCTTCGTTTCTTAACACCTCAAATCTGTTGTGTGATGTTACATCATTTTCTTAGTTACTGTTTATTGGAACTTAAATCCATATAAATTTAAAAATATGCATAATTGCAATTATTATCTGTTGAAAAACTTGTAAAAGAGTGTTGTAAACGAAAAGTGTGTTGGAAATATAATATCACAGTTATACTTCTGCCAAAATAGTTTAATAAATAGTATTCATTTAAAAAAAATTGTTTAAATATGTAATCGAAATATATTATACCAATTCATATTACATTTTCAAATACTTGTAATAAACCATATCCTCCTCTTTTGGCTCTTTAATCATTTTTTGCTTTCCAATGTTTAATATACAAAGAAACAGAAGTGCAATAGCAACTAAGACAACTGCACATAGTTTGTGAAAATAGCATTTTTGCTCTGCTGGTACAACTAGGAACTGGTGAAATTCAGCATCAAGAGCATAACTAAACTGTTAGACATCCCATATTTCCCATATTTGAGCAGTGATGCTCAACCATAACTAATAATTCTGTTTAACTGCATATTTATTGTGTGAGAGATCTGTAATGTAACTGCTACAACCTCAATAGCAAATGCCAAAGAGAATGTTTTGTAACGTCACAAGAGCTAAAGCATTACGAGAAGGCTTTATGATAACATTCAATACAAGAAAGATTGTATTACCATATTTATATTGTTTGGTGAAACTATTTTATGAAAATATTATTATGAAATGTATTAAAACAAATAGTATGTATTATCTGCAATCTGCATATCAGAGAAAATGCTGACAAAGCATCTACATACAATATAATCACTACAATGTATTTGCATGAAATGTAAAGAAACAGTTGAAACTATGAAAGTAAAGCAGACATGAATATGACATGGGTTACAGCTCCATGAAATATAAAATGTATATAATTTAAATATTAAGAATTAATATTTAAATTAAGATAGTATATTGCAACTGAAAAACAAATTATGTAATTCTATGTTCATGTTAGTGTAAAAATAATGCAGCTGTCATAGCAACTGGAAAAGACTATAGGTAAAAACAATGGTGCAGTTGAAAATAAAATTTACACACAGAAGGGCATTTGGCTAATAGTTGGCATCATAATACCATTCCTGAGGAGACAGGCATTGTAAAATCTCACTTATCCTCAACATAAGTACATGTGATGTATGTAGTCACAGCTTGCAACATCACTACAAAGTACTCACACCTCTGTAAGTAGGTATTTGATTGTTAAAACAAATTAAGGAAGGTTAGAATCTGAGCGTCACCAAACAGATTCTAACTAACAAAATTAAACACAGTTTCAATTGAAAATAAGTCTTGTAAAAAAAACCTAGGCTTATGAAAAACACATGAAGACTGAACTGACAGGAAGTACTGGGCAGCTGGAACCAGGAACAATGGCACAGCAATGATAGGGTCCCTATAGTTTCCATATTAAAGCACCCCAACAGTCAGACAGGTAGATTGGGGCCTCCCACCCCTGCCAGGAGCAGCAACCTGGCAACCAGCTGAAATCGGAGGCTGGAGATTATACTTAGAGCATCCTTTTTCCCTCCAAGCCACACGGAGCATGGTTGCCGATGCTTCCAGTGGGATGAAGGATGAATGAAATGACAATAGAAACAACATGGAGGGACAGGAAATTTGGGGAATGAAAGAAACCTACCCAGCATTTGATGACAATCTGGGGAAACCCCGAAAATCCCATGGGTCAGTAGCCTGGCCACAGGAAGTAAACCCGGATACTGGCCACAGATGAAATCGTCAGAGCTATCCTGCTCAGTAATTGAAGACAAGTATTACATGGTTGTCCATCTTTGTAATGTTTGTTAATTAATACATACTTTAAGTGTACACTACTTTGGACGAAAGTAAAAATTGTAAATACATAATTGTAAATATGAATTTGTGACAATGTCAGAAACTGTATTGCAGTCTATTGACAATGAAGGTATTATTATTATTATTATTATTATTATTATTATTATTATTATTATTATTACTATTATTATTATTATCATTATCATCACCACCACCATCACCACCACCATCATCATCGTCATCATCATCATCAGATACATGTTTTGAAACATGTTCACTTCCATTCTTGTCAAAAGTCAAATGCTGCATGGGGTTCCCTCAGCAGGTTCTTGGAGTCTCCTTCAAAGCAATCAGCACCAACCCTATGCAGCAGTTAATTTTTGGCTGAGATGGAAGTGAATTTGCTTCCAGAACATACTCCTGGTAATTATGTGTATAATAGTTGTCCTTGATTGACTCACTACATCAAATTTAGATTACATCATGTTGTTAACTTCCTGGTTAAGAAGAACTGCCTAATTTGTTTAATTCTACATCTACTTTCTATGTCATAATCATAACTCCAAACATTTTGAAAATGGATAATAATGAGTTATGGTAAGCTAAAGCAACTTTTCCTAAGTTCAGATTGAGGTTCAGATAGCAACATGTGCTCTCCAACTTGACACACTGTGTGTATATGTATGGCAACTGTTGCTATGCCATATGCTAAGGTGGATCTCAAGCAAAAGCAGTTCGTTGCTATGAGTTTTATTGCTTTAAAGTCGGTTTAGGGGAGAGAGAATGCCTTGAAAGACTGCATCATGCATTTAGAGATTGTTGCCTTTTGCAAACTACTATTTATCAAAGATATGCTGAGTTTAGAATAGAAAGAGATTCCCTTGAAGATGAAGACTGAAAAGGATGGCTGGCTACAGCAACAATGGATGAAAATGTGGTGAAAGTAGAACACATGTTGCGGGAAGATCATTGTTGCATGTATGGTCAGATTCAAGAAGCCCTAAATGTTGGATTGGCAGCTATGAGGACAATCCTGAAAGAAAAACTTGACATGACGAAGCTCTGCAGTAGCTGGATCCCCCAACTTAGCACAAATAAGCAGAAACAAACACTTGTGCCAGAAAATAATGGAAAAATTGAATGGTGAAAGATCCAAAAACATATTTAACATTGTAGCAGGTGACAAAAGCTCATAAGAAATTCCCTCAACAAAAGTTAAGTGAACGAGAACCATTTAAAAGAAAATGATCTGTTCATTTTTTACAGCAAGTGGCCACATTGTGACGACTCTGCTTGAAGGACAAGACTGCTACTGCTAGATGGTATACCACAAAATGGTATCACAAGTGTTTAATGAACTGAGAAAAAAGTGTCCTAAGCCTTGCCTGTGTGGAATTTTGTTGCACCATGACAATGTAGGCCATATTGTGCAAGAAACAACCAAATTTCTGCAGGAGTCAGATATTTGCCCCATCCTCCCTACAGTCCAGATCTGGCCCATGCAACTTTTTTCTATTCCCCAAAATGAAAGAAAAAAACTTGAAGCCAACAATTTGTTACTTTTAGCCACAGTAGCCGCATACAAAGAATGCATTTGCGCTCTCTGCAAAGAAGAATGGCATTCAGCACTTGAAAAATGGTTTGAAGGGATGAGATAGTATATAGAATGTAATGGAGAATATTTTGAAAAGATACAGCAGTCAGATCTAAATTTTTAATATTTTATTGCATCCATTCCCAAAACTTTTGGTGTGACCATCATAGCATTGATATGCCTTTGTATTTGGTAACACTTAAAATCTCTACTAAGGAGGCAATAGTTGAGTGCTAACTAACTTAGAAAATATGTGAACCACTCATATATTTTGCCTTCACTGTACTTTTGTTCCTCACAAGCAGTTGGCAGCTGGTTGGACTAATAGTGTAGGAAAGTAATAGCTGCTTTTAAATAAAATGTATCTTTTCAAATTGGCATGAATAAAAGTTCAAATAAAGTTTATTATTTTGCACTTATGTACATTTATTTGCATTTATTAATATTTCTCTTATTTTGTTTCAGGTTATGACCTCTGTGTCGGTTCCTTCAACATTAGTTAAGTGCTTGTATCTGTTTTTTGATCTGCCTGAAATTGAGAATCCAGACACTGCAGAAAATGGTAGTGAATTTACTCCCAGAGAGAGGAGGATTTTGCTGCAGAAAATTTTTGTGCAGGTATGTGTTAAAAGAAAATCTAGCATCATAAAAATAAAATAAACTTTATGCTCATTTTTATGTAACTTGGGCATCATGTGAATAAAAGTAAATGCTTTTTGTGCAATATTTTATAATTTATTTTCAATTTTGGTTAGTAAACCAAATAAGGCCATCACTTAAAAGCAATGCAAAAGCTAGGATTTCAAGCAGTTGATGGAAAAGCACAGTTAAGTGAATTCATAACAGCTCTATAAAAATACTTGCAGCTTTAATGTATGTAAGAAAAGCTTAAAACTATAAAACATGCTTTGAAAAATTTCACAAGAGATCTTATCACCAAATAATTAAAACCTGTAAAGATAGCTCCAAAGTAAGCAGAATTAATATTTATTCATGCTGAGAATGGAGCAAATGTTCTAAAATATATGTAAAATTGTTAATCCATTTTACTTTCTCTACTACTTATCCTAATGTAAATGATTAAAAGTATTGAATTTCAACTAAAAATGCCAGTATTGATATTTCACCAGAAATACATGTTCCTAAACTTTGTTAAAAAGTTTTTTTTAAATGGGTGTTTTGTGGTTAAATACCTAACTTCACATTTACGATCAGTATCCTCTATGGATGTGACAACAATTTTCAAGAAAATTCCCCTTCCCAAAACCTTTAAAGGCCGTTCACTTTGAAAATTAACCTTAAACGCACTGGCTTAGAATATAGATGCAGAATTCCCCTTCCCAAAACCCTTAAAGGCCATTTATTTTGAAAATTAACCTTAAACACACTGACTTAGAATATAGATGCAGAATTCCCCTTCCCCAAACCTTTAAAGGCCATTTATGAAAATTAACCTTATACGCACTGACATAGAATATAGACCTCTCAATGACAAACGTAAACATAGGCAATAACTAATCAGAAATTAAGACAAGTGAACTGCACCTTGCGAGTGAATAGCAAACTAAAATGACTGGTAGAGAAGAGCATTCGTGCATATGCAAACTAGAGTAGCCAATTTGCTTGGTGTTTTATATTTTAAAGAATGGTTGTCTCGTCGTACATGATGATGGATTCATCCCCTTAATCAAAGACAAATTAACAGAGGAGAAATGAAAGAGAATCATCAAGTAAAGCCATTTTAATAACACATCGAGTAGTGGCTCTCATTGGTTGATTCGTACAATACATATTAACTTTGATGCAAAATGTAAAAAGAAGCTAGTAACAGTGAAGAATAACACAAATATTAATATAAAAATAATAGTTGCAACCAATCTTCACTTATCTTGATTATCTTGATTCCAAAAGATAAGTGAAGATTGGTTGCAACTATTATTTTTATATTAATATTTGATGCAAAACTTTGGCATTTGCAAGACTCTATGTTAACGTACTACGGTTATGTCTACGTCAATGTCAATGTAACCATTGTGAATGAGCCTATACATGTATTGGAGTTTTTATTTTCTCAAAAAAAATGTATTAAAGTACTAAATGATTAAGTTATTTGCATGTCAGATAAAATGTATATCTTTGAGGCTATGAAGCCCTCATTATTTTGAATGACCATTTTGTAATTGGTAAACAGTAAGCGTTCAAAGTCTCACTTCACAAAAAAGTGTAGATCTCATTAAAGTGCACAAGTAATGTCAAACCTTTTTAGTGGTAAAATATAACATGTCCGGGCTTGTAGGCTGTGGTCGAATATTAAAATTATTAAAATAATAATGTTATATTTTACCAATAATAACACCGGCCGTGAAAGCCTACGAGCATACTTTTTAGTGACGTTAACATTTCTGAATATTCCTTATTATTGGTTTTGAGTTTTCAAATTCTTTTGCTTTTCTCAACTGATAGATCGTTATTCATTTTTTTCTCATGGTCATTCAAAGATGATGGAGTTTTAAAGCCTGACCTGCTCTTTAGTAATGTGACTATTGCTTTACCTACTGTAATCTAAAACAAGATGTACAAATGTGGATAGAAAGTTTATCTGCATTAACAAGGATAATTTGAAGAGCGAGTAGGGAAAGTTTTGTGAATTCAACATATCAGATTGGCTGTGCCAATTTGCTTAAATGTGTGAAAATTATGTTTATTCCTCACTTTGTTAGTAATGCTTGTGGTTTGGTTATATTAAAAATCTTCTTAAGTCCTAAATATGGGTAGGTGATGTTTTGAGATCCCCCTGAATACAGAAAAAGCATTTTTAGAATAAAAGGTGTGTGTGGGGGGTTGGGGGGTTAACAGGGGGCCTGTGGGTGGGTGCGCAGGCGTCCACTGCCAACTACCCTTTACATGGAAAAATTTTCAAAAATATTGATTTTCTCAAAAATGGCTCTAATGATTTTGATTAAAATATAAAGATAGTTGCATGATCAATAATATGTATATCTGGAATTTGCTGGGAATACCCTCAGAAGACATCTTTATTCTGGATAAATTTTGTGGAGTTTTGTATAATTGGTAAACCGTAAGAGATAGACAAAAACCTATGACACAAAATATGTAGAGCTCATTAAAACACACAATTTATGCTTTATACATTTTATTCTTGGAGTTGACCATTTTTGCAAATATTCCTTGTTTTTGGTTTACATTTTAAAATACTTATACTTTTCTCATATGAGAATTTGTCAACTCCTGACCATACAAACAAAGGAACTTCAATTACATAGGAACTAGCTTTTTTTGAAGATTTGACTATCAATTTAGTCAATGGTACTCACTCCCTTATTTCCCTTTATACATACAAGGAAGCAAATAATAAGACCATTTCTGCTAATTTTTTCTTGATTAGCATGAAGTATATAGAAGAATACACTTTTTAACAATAATTTTTGCATAGATGTAGAGAAAGCCATGTGAATGGAACACATCAGATTTTTTCACACTGAACAGGTCTCAGATTGCACAACTTTCAGATGTGAAAACCATGAGTGCCAACATTAAAACTGGTATGGTGTGTTCCTCACACATTAAACTAACATAATGTAATACAATTAAACTTTAGTGCAAGAGATTACAACTGAAAAAAATTAAGATCATTCTTAATTGAACAGATCCTGGAAATTCCTGATTTAATTGGAAGTTTTTTTTTTTTTTTTTTGGTGCATTATTAAATGTATGTTAACAGTGACTGGCTGACGAACTACCAAATGCAACATGTTTCAGACAGGTATACAAGACTTGTTGTAGTTCAAAAATAGTATTGTTATTGCACAAGTTCAATTTCAGAAAGTTAGAAGTACCATATTTATCCGAATACAAGACAATGTTTTTTTTCCATTATATTAATACTGAGAATTGGGGGTCATCTAGTATTTGCTCTAGATGTTTTCAAAATAGCATGAGGAGAAAAGTAGTTTCAAATGTTATAGGTATGACAATGACAAAGCATTGGGGAAATGGTAAAGATTACCACCAAAGCCATGAAGTTTGCTGTAGAGTTTGTATGTTGCATTTTGCACTTAAATTAGCCGTTAATGGGTCTACACTCTGCTCTTCTGTGGATTATGTGAATTTCTGTGCAAATTTGAATTGAACAAAACTTTTTACGAATAGTTATATTAAGTATATTGTCTAAATAGAAAACCTTATCCATCGTTATTGTAGCTGTGCTGTTGCTGCTGCTGCTGCTCCATAGTCACTTTCTCCTACCACACACATTACTAATACATTTCCATTCTTCCCTTTCCCTCCTGCCCATTACATGAATTTCCATGCAAATGCAAATTAGATAAAACCTTTTACAACAGTGTATTGTATTAGATATGTTGTCTAGATGATAGAAAATCTATCTATCATCGTCGTTGTGGCTGCCATTGTCATCGGTACTATCACTCTCTCCCACCCACACATATCGATAATTTCCATTCTCCCCTGTCCCTCTCTCTCCCCTACTCATTACATGAATTTCTGCACAAATTTGAATTAGTTAAAACCTTTTACAACAATGCATTATATTGGAAATGTTGTCTAAATAGAAAATCTTATGCATCATTTCAGTTGCAGCTGCAGTTGTTGCTACCGTTGCCACCATCACTTTCTCCCACTACACATATACTGGTACATTTTCATTCTCCCTTCGCTCTCTCACCCTCTCTCACTCCTGCCCATAAACAAAAATTTCTGCACAAATTTGAATTAGCTAAGAGAAAAAAAGAATTAATCACACAAGTTTGTTCAAAATATATGGGCTACACTTCAAATTTCATTTAAAAATTAAATTATGTAATTAAGTTAAATTAAATTGAAATTCCAACTAAATTAAACAACTAAATTCCAAAATTAAGTTCTTAAAAAATTGGATTGTCTTGTATTTGGACAAATATGATAAATGCTGCATTCGTATTCATATTACCCAACGACTAGTGTAAGTTCCATGATATTCCAAACCTGTCAAACTTTATTGGATAAGAATGGCTTTTAATTCAATTTCATTTAATTTTTTTCAGGTGCTTGTTCGTCTGTGTAGTCACGCTGCTCCTGCTGAGGAACTGGCGAGAAAGGATGACTTGACTTTACTGTTCTCTGCTATCACAAGTTGGTGTCCTCCACATAATGTTATGTGGAGAAAGAGCGCAGCTGAAGTCCTCATGACTCTTTCTCGCCATGGTCTCACACAACCTGTTGTCAGCTACATACACAGTATGTTCATGCAACTTTCTTATTTTGGATACATATTTTAGAAATATGAAATAAGTAAATTAATACCTTAAAGGCGCTGCTAATTTAAAAATCCAGTTTCAGACGAAAACATATTTAAATAGAAGATATTTGGAGTTCATTTGTGTGAAAACCCAAACTTTCTTCACTTATCTGTTTGCCAGAATCAAAACTGAAGGTTCTGGCAATAATTTCATTTGTCATCATAGTTCCCTCTTCATTATCCCTAGCCATTTAATGTTATTCCTAGTATCATATTAATCTGTGTTCCTAGTTCAATTTTGGTTGTGTCTTAACTTTATTATAACATATTATATGTATTACTTTAGGTAGTTATGTCTAAAATCAGGCCACATCATTTCAAGCCCACGAAAGATCTGATTGTAAGAACTAGAAGAAGAACATACGAGGTACGTCCAGAAAGTAAGTTCCGTTTGGTAATAAAATTAAAGTGTGTACAGATACAGAATAATTATTTATTGCACAAAATTCTACAACTCTTAAACTACTTTTCCACATAACTGCCGAAATTTTGCAGGCATTTGTCATAGCGTGGCACAAGTTTTTGTATACCTTCTTCATAGAAGTTAGCCGCCTGTGTTTTCAAAAAGTTGGAAACATTTTCTTTCAGCTCTTCGTCATTGTTGAAGTGTTGAGCGCCAAGGAAAGACTTGAGATGTAAGAACAGATGAAAGTCGCTAGGAGCCAGGTCAGGGCTGTACGGAGGATGGTCAAACACGTCCCAGCCAAATCCCTGTAGGAGGTTTTTCGTAACATTTGCAGTGTGTGGTCGTGCGCTGTGAAGAAAAACAACACCTTTTGATAGCAATCCTTGGCACTTATTCTGTATTGCGCGGCGCAATTTCCTAAGTGTCTCGCAATAAACATCTGCTTTGATTGTTTGACCACACGGTAAGAAATCAATGAGTAAGATGCCTTTCCAATCCCAGAACACTGTGCAGATCATTCGATCTTATCATCTATTACATTAACCAGTTCTTCTGTAACCAAAGATGGACGCCCACTTTGTTCTTCAAAGTGCACTTCACTACGTCCTTCATTGAACTGTCATCTTCTCACCATTGAATCACTCATCGCATTTTGTCCGTAAACTTTGCAAATTTGCCGATAAATTTCAATTGGTTTCACTTTCCTAGCATTCAGAAAACGAATCACAGATCTGATTTCACAAGCGGCGGGATTTTCAATCAACACCGACATTGTAAACAAGCACAACAAAGCGTATGTGGCTGACAGTGATCTCAAAATGGCACACGTTTCTTCTCCTTGATACAGAGCGTCTACCGCGCATGTGCAGAACTGCAATCACAGCGCTGCAGCAGAGATAAATTGAAACGGAACTTACTTTCTGGACGTACCTCATATTTGTAATCTAGACCAAGTAAATAGTACTGCTAATGTGATAACTCATGAGTGCTTCTGCTGTTGTAAAAGTGTAACAATGAGAGGCGTGGGTGTATTCTTCTCATTCTGTTGACTAGCATTGAGCACACATTATGATGGTGAAGGCAGAATCCAATTTTAAAAGGAAGTAGTTATCAATATTGAATAATAGGAATTTGCAATATGTAGCTCAGAAAAAGTTTTACCTTCATGCATAACTAAACAAATTTGGAATGAATATCCTGATTCTAACAGAGAGTATAGACACTTTCAAGCTGCTACCCTTTTTTTTTTTTCTCTCGTTGCTTTTGAGTATTTTGTTTTTCACTTGTAATGTTTCTGTTCATGTTATAACAGTAATCCATAATCATCAGCATTGGCATAGTACCATTCTGTTGCAACTAAAGTGAAACCTTTTTGGTTTGTACTCAAGTACTAATTTATGATGATTTTCAGTCTGATATGGCAATAGTTATTTGTGTGCTTCAAATATGAAATGAAATTCCTGCCATAATGGATGACAGTAACATGAGTCATTTGAGTCTAGTCTTTCCATTCATTTTCTTCATCTTAAATAATGTCTTCATGTTCGCACTGATTACTTTATTTTCAGTCCAGTTATGTACACCCGTGGACAAAAAAAATAAGAGTCTGGAATGCCAAATTGGTCTCTTACACAGCATGTGCTTTGTGTACTTCATATGCAATACAGTTATGTAGCGGCGGCAACAAGTTTTCTCTAGTTCCAAATCTTAACATTACTAACCTTATAACCAATAAATCATAACCATATACTTAACTTCAACAACAAACTATCAATATTAATTACACAAAATGTGGTATAGTTAGTATTGTATAGCAATACTAAAATTGCACCTTCCATATGTGTTCACTGTAGCGCTGTGGCAAAACTCCTCTGGTGAGGGTTGCAGGTTACCTTCTTGCATGTAGCAGACTTTTTTTCCCTTGTGTTACTTATGTTGAATCAACACATAGCAGCTATTTACATATACTTATTTCATATACAACATTTGGTAAAGTTAATAATATGATAGTTATTATAGAACTTTGACTGTCCACATACATTTTTTTCGCAGATTTTCCTGTTAACGCTTCAATTAAAATCTTTAAATATGTGAATTCTGTACAGCATTCTGCTGTGGTGATGAACTCTGCTGCAGTTGTTAATTTTGCTACTGTACTCTGTTTTTTTGAGTGCCAGAAAACTGTGCCTCCTGCCACAATATTACATAGTCAGTCATAATTTTTCTTTGTTCTTTATCTGCAGCATAATCTGCTTCACAATATGCTTTTAGTTCAATGCTTTCATTTTCTGATTGTTCTCTTTTAGAAAACTTAATCCACTTAGGTAGAGTCATTTTTAGATGCCGTAAATTTCTTTTGATGTTTTGATCACCATCTTCTTGTGGGTTTTCCATATGCTGACTTTCATAACTCACTGCATGTGTCAAGTAAGATCTTGTTTTATAATCAGGTATAACAGACTTCCAATTACTTCTCTGTATGGAAAATAATCATTTTCTGGTTTTAAACAGTATTTTGTACACTCCTGAATCTTGAGGTACTATTGGGGTTGCTACTGGTATGCAATTCATTATGCTGTATTTTTATAGCAGTTCTTTAGTGTATTTTTCTTAATTTATGCACAAGCCATCTCTTCCAATTTTAAGTTCCATCTCTAAATATGTTCTGGGATTTTCATTTCTTGTCATCTCAAAATCCTTATTAAGTTTTTTCAGTAGTTTTTCAATTTGTACCTTGTCTTTCCAAAAACAATCCCATCATCCACATGAATAGCTATAATGATGTGATCATTCTCACTTTTAAAGATACATTAATCAGCTTGTTACAGTTTTAGTCCTTCTTGCTTCAGGAACTTGATAAATTCTTGTTCTACCTGCATGGAGCCTGTTTCAAACTGTAGAGAGTCTCTTTTAGTTTGCAGACTTTTCCTGCACCACTATACCCTTCAGGAAACTATGTATATATTTCTTCTTCAACTCCCCATATAGAAACGCTATTTTTACATCAAATGTTTGAATTAACATGTCTTCTTTAGCAACAATTATAAAAAGTAATCTTAAAACACTTGTATGAACAACAAGACTGAATATATCTTTATTCTCCTTCTATTGGCAGTTTTTATATTTATTTTAATAGTAAAAATCCATTTAGCTGTAAGCAGTTCTTTCCCCACCACTTCATTGTTGTCCACCAGTTCCTAGGTCTTATTAGTTTTCAGTGAATGTTTTGTCTCTTCTATTGCTTTTTGCCATTTCTTCCTCTTTGAACTCTTGATTATTTCAATGTATGTTAGGAACACTCCTTCAGCATCAACTAAGCTTTAATCTTCAAGTCTTTTAGGTTTCTGCAGACCATCTCTTGCTCTCAGATTGTAACCTGTTCTTTCATTCTTTGTTTCCAGTTTTCTTTCATTTCTTTCTTCTTCTGGAAGTTCTTGATTTAATTCTTCATTTTCTTCTACTTCTTGTTGTTCTTCATCTTGTTTGTGATTCCGACTTTCATTTGTCGTCTTTAGTTTCTTCTTTGTTATTTTCTTCTTCTTTCTCTTCAATTTGGTATAATGAGGAAGTGAAGATTACAACTCTCTTATAAATGTTTTATTCTTTTCTGGATCCCATATTCAGGAGCCATTTGTAGCATAACCTACAAACATTGCTTCTTTCGTTCTACTATCCAACTTCTTCAAAGGTTTTGTTATTTTTGCATATACCTTTTTTAGCAAAAATTTGAAGTCCACTTAGATCTGGTTTCCACTTGTACTGTTTCTCTGCTGGGGTAATGTTTGATCCTTTTGTAGAGCTTCAGTTTGTGAGATATGCTGTTGTCAGGACTGCTTCACCCCACATTTCTTTTTTACATTTTGTATCAAATATCATTGCTCTTGCTTTGTTCATCAATGTTAGATTCAGTCTCTCTGATTTTCCATTCAACTGTGGAGTGTGAGGAATAGTAAAATCTATCACAATACCTCTTTCTTTACACTAGTCAATAAGTTGAGCCTTTTTATATTCACCACTATTAACGGAATTTACGATTTTGAGATTAAAATATTTTTCAACCTCACTAACATATTGTTTTACATACATAAACACTTCATTTAAAGATTTACTACTAAGCATATGTGCAACACAAAAATGTGTCCAGTCATATAGCAATTCTAGAAAGATTAAATTAAATGGAGTTTTATTTATGGACATCTTAACTGCTGTGGTTCTCAGTATCCCATTCTATACTGGGCGTGAAAGACTGCTTAATTTTGCCTCAGAGGCCTCGTTTATCAGGCTTGAGGTTCTTTTACGTGCTGTAAATCTATGACATAGGACCAACAGGTTTACTTCCCTTCCAAAGGAAGCCATGCTAAGGATTTTTATGCCCAAAAAAATCCATTGTCCTCCGCCGGGTTATGGAGTTAGCATGGTAACCATTACGCCACGGAGGGCGACAGCAGTGTTAGAAAATACATAGTTATTACCATCATACGCAGGGGATCGAAAGGACCACACAGATCACTATGTGTGATTTGAAGGGGTCTTTTAGCTCTATGCCTTATAGTCTTACTTGTTTAGCTTTGGCACACACAGAACAGTCTATACCAGTCTAAAATTAGCAATAATTCTTAGGCTGTTATATGCTATGTGTTTGATAAAGGCCAATTTAGAGCAAGAGTTGCTTGAATATCAAAGTCACAGTCATGTATTGGTTTTTTGATTTTTGAGCAGTATTTTATCTTTTTGTACCTAAGTTTCATTGGCTTGTAGTTGATAGAACTAGAATAAAAGAAAAGCTGTACACTCGTAAAACAAATATGTAATTAAATAAAACTGAATAATAATATTGAGTGAACATTAATCTGTTGACTTGCAAATGTCAAAATTGTTTTATCTCTTTGGTAGTTTCCCTTGCTTTTCATTTTGGGGTATGAAAAATTTTGAAAATATCACTTATGATAAACTACAGATAGTTCTATAAATGTATAATTTTGAAGCTGCTTACAGTGAAGGCATAATCAAATTGAATTAATTAAAGTGGTATTGTTAACACACACTTCACTTACTTTTATTGAGTAGGAAAATTGTTTCGCGGACTGTTGCCCGCATCCTCAGCTGTTGAACCACTACTGCTTGGAACGGTCCGCGAAACAATTGTCCTACTCAATAAAAGTAAGTGAATTGTGTGTTAACAATACCACTTTAATTAATTCAATTTACAGATAGTTCCCTTCTTAACGGAATACAGCTGAAAATTCTTTATCACATTTCTCTCAGAAACTTTTTGAAATCAAGCCATTGCATGTGCATGAAATATCTGAAGGCTAACCAGTCATTTAATTATTAATTTTAACTAAGATAAAATGACATGTGAGTAATTTTATCTTAATTATTTATACTAAGAATTAGAAATCAGAATTTTATCCTGGTTGTTTTTGAAGAAAAACAATTTTAGCAATAAAATTATAAATGTGATTTAATGTTTCAGACAAAGGCTGTGTTGCATTATGTATTGACAACATGCAGCGTGTACAGGAACTCTCACCACTTGAAATTGTTGAGATGTTTGTGGCAGTATTTTGCTTCCTTAAGGACTCAAGTGAGGTAGCACAGACTTTACTGGATGATTTCCGGTCCTGTCAAGGATATCTCTTCCTCTCGGAGTTCTTACTAAAGTAAGTCTTTGCAGAATTGAGAAAATAATATTATTTTACATTGCTGTTATATTTAACTATAATTAATTTAGTATATAATTAATTGCTTAGGAGAAGCAAAATAGTATTAAAATAATATACATATATGGGTGACTTTCATCCTCTAACAGATTAAAAATCTGTTTCAAAAGTTCAATTCTGTGGCTGGGACTTGGGAACACAACCTTTTTGAGCTACCTGTGGTTAAGCTCATGTATGTACATGAATACCTCTTTCTAATTCTAAATCTTCAAATAAATCAGACTTATTCCAAATAATATGAACCTAAAGATGACTGTCACTTCATGACCTAAAGAGGGTTTTGGTACAAGATTGGCACTCATAGGGTTCTGAGCCATACTCTCAATTGGGTTTCTTTAAAAGGTGAGGGTACCTATGCCACACATAGTGGTAGTGTACACCAGCTACCCGATAACCTCCCTGAACACAGTCTAAGGGATACCATTGTGGGAGATGGCAGAGGGGGGAAATGTCTATGTATTGGGAGGTGAGACCATATAAGATAGCAACATCCATTGGATGGCTTACCCAATGAAAAGATTCAAGAAACTCTTGAAAAGCAAGGTGTTATGTTCATTTATCATGTTCAGTGCAAAGAAAGAGTTAAATATGTACCTTTTCTTTATGTTTGATCATGTTGAACTCTCACAAAGGATTAAGGCACGGTTCGAATCCATCGAGGGTAGACTGTATATCCTGAACCCATTCAGATGCTGTAAATGTCAACTCTTTAGATATACCAGTGATTTTTGCAATGGCGAGTTTACCTAAGTATGGAGATGGCTTGCATGATCAAGTGTCACCCTCTGTGGTGTAATGGTTACCATGCTGACTTCATGTACCCAAGGTTGCGGGTTCAAACCCGGAGGAGGGCGATGGATTTTTTTGGGCGTAAAAATCCTTAGCATGGCTTCCTTCAGAAGGGAAGTTTAAGCCGTTGGTCCCATGTCGTTGATTTGTAAAAGAACCTCAAGCCTGATAGCATGTATGTCAGCTTCAGCATACATTAACTGTAGTGGTGAACATCTATCAATTTCCCATGAATGGGCAGAGGAGATCTGGGTTACAGACTTGTCCTTCTCAGAAGCCCCCAAACTCTTGCGCATCTGCCAACTCTCCACCCTGAAATATGGTACCTATAGCTAAACCAGTACTGGGTCAAAAAATTGTAACTCAGACCAGCAGTATTAATAGGGCCACAACTGCATAAGTAAATCACTTTCATGGACTTAAACATTAACACCTACATCTGCGTGAACAATTACCCAGTCAGTTACTGTAAAAACAACTGCAGTAAAATCACCACCAAGACTGTCAAACTCGTCAAATAAAACTGGCAAGATCTTAATGTTCAATGCACCACTTATAAAACTTCAGACCGCATGTGAGAGACCCATTTTCTTAAAAGTGAATGAAAAGCCAAAATGTCACAGCAAAAGAAAAGTCCATGAGCATCTTCTTGGCAGGATCAACCTGCAGTGAAAGGGGTTAACTCGACACCAAAGAAAAAGAGTGAATTATTTATACTTCTCTAGCCTCACTGCAGAAGTGCCCTATAATTGACAACATATGAGCCAGAGCTTGAACTGTTGCTCAATAAAAACGAGCCGTTGGTCGTAAATTTACAGGAGACAAAGTTGCAACTGCAATACAGCTTTCAAATTAGGTAGTACATTGAGGCAGTTATCGCCGATGTATATATGTGTTTACCCCTAGTCATACTTGATTTGGAATTCATGTATTTACCACGAATTCTAATGCGCATATTTTGTCATTTCCATTCATTTTGTGTATTTCATTTATTTGTATGATGTATTTTTTTGTGTATATAATAAGGGTAAAAGCACATGTTTGGGTGTATATCCAAATTCCAAGCCATATTTGATTCAAAATGTAAAAGTGAAAGGAAGCGGCCATGACAGGTATGTTGTCATGGAGCACCTATCCCATGTTGAGATTAGGTCACGTGTGTGTGACATATTGACGTGCTTGCCAATGGAGCCATGGCAACCACTCCAGTGGTGGGGTTAGCATCGCTTCCATTCCAGACACTGGGCATGCTGAGGGCGTTCTGGAAATTGCCGCCATAAGAAGCATATGGATGTTGGCATTAGGAGATGCACTTTCGATGTAGCGTGCCTTTAAGTTGTTTTGTGAGGTGTCACACATGATGTAAACTAGAGCTCGAATACAATAATTGTGGGGATTTGGATATTTCAGCCACCCTTGTGTACTTACTGTGAAAATTGTGCGATACGTGAGAGTAAAGTTAATTATTCCCATAAAAGTGTTTTGTTTTCTTCACCAACCTACATTACTGCCGGAACCGCTGCCTTCTATCCTCACTCTGAGACCCAAAAAAAGAGAACCCATGCAACCTAAACTCCATTCCATTAACAAATAGTCAGGACTGGGAAGACAACGCCGGTCTGCAGCCGACCTGTGGGATGGGGAACCGTCTCAACATCCCTATATGGGTGATCTTACACTGGAAGAGGGTGTTCCTGCATAAGGGGTCATGAATGCTCACCATCCTTGGCTTGTGGTAGAGCGGAAACTAATCGCTGATTTCTTGGAGCAATGTAATCTAGTTCTCCTCAACACTGGAGAACTTACATTTCTTTCTGACTCCCTTAATACTTTTTCAAGCCTTGATTTAGTAATTGGCACACTACAGTTATCAGTTTCCTTACAATGGAATCAGCTCTGATGTACTTCTAGTAACCACTTTTCATGTCATATTAATGTCATGTTTTTCTGGATGGCACTTGCATCAAATCAAGAGGAACCTTTACTCTTAGTTGGTTGTGTTTAATTACAATGAGCACCACTTTGTAAAATTTTCAGCCAAACATTTGAGACCATTCTTTCTGCTGTTAATCTATTCTCCAGTTGACTGCCCTTGTTATGACTTCTGGTCCCTTGGTGGATGGGGGAATGCCAGAATGCTCTTGATTTTCTAGCATCACCCTTTTCTGGATAACATGTTCCAGTACAAGAAGATGTGTCCCAAGTCTACACAAGTTATTAAGGATAGCAAAAAGGGCAACATGGAGCAAGTTTTAGCTTCATTTAATTAACAAACACCTTCCTCTATCATATGTTGTAAATTACGGCATGTGGTCAGTAAATTGACCTGCATGCCAATTTCTGGTCTAAAACATCTGCAGGAACTGTTGTTCATACTTTTGACATGGCTAACACATTTGCTCAAGTGTGTAGCTCAGATAACTATCAAACTGGGTTCTTTCCAGTTAAGACACAGGTGGAATCTCAAGGTTTTTCCTTGTGCTCCAAAAAGAATTGAAGATTATCTATCTCCTGAAGGTAAGGTAAGGCAAGGCTTTTCTGCTTGAGGTATATATTGAGGCTTGATGTCATTTTCCCATAAAAGTGGCATACTCATTTTGATAGCTGGAAATGACCATCATCTTCTGTCCAGCTACTGTCCTATGTCTCTCACTAGTTTTGTTTGGAAGATGGTGGAATGCATGATAAATGGACGGTTAGTATGGTGGATGGAAACTTGTAATCTACTGACCAACACCAGTGCAGTTTTCGATGACATTATTCAACTGTTGACTACCATGTGTCAATTTTGAAGCAGACGAAGAACATATACATGAAGATCTGTCAAATGTTGAGATATTTTTGACCTTGAGAAGGCTTATGATACATCTCAGTGAGCTGGGATATTACACTCCCTACATAACTGGAATATACATGGATGTTTACCATTGTTCATTCAAGAGGCTATGAAGGGTCCGAGTAAGGGTCTGCTCAGTATTTTATAATATTTTTGTTCAAGAGAATGGGCGTGGCACAGCGATTGATACTAAGTGTTATGCTTTTTGCTATAGCAATCAATCCTATCTTGAAATAATATCCTGCAGGATATCACCATGCTTATTTGTAGATGACTTCACCATCTATTGTACTTCTCAGCGTACTCTGTTTTTGGAATGCCATCTACCGCAATGTTAAGGCAAGCTTAGAAAATGGAGTTCTAAAAGCAGCTCAACTGAGAAGTCAACCTAGGAAACTTCATAGGTTATCACATGTAGCAAAATGAAATCACAATGTGATCATTCTCTGAATAGTTTGCAGCTACATAGTAGGAAATTTTGGGGACAGATCAATCAGTCTTTTTGCAACTTTATTGCACACTGAACCAATCTAATTAAATTATGGGTGCTTCGTTTATTCTTCAGTATGACCATCTGTGCTGAGAGGATTAGACATAGTCCATAATCAGGGCATCTATGTGCTTTGAAGCTTTTCCAAACAGCCCGCTTTGAGACTTTACTCTGAAATAGAACTCCCTCTACAATATTGGCTTAAATATGCCTAGGCATACAAAGTTTGCTCTTTTTCTTAATATTGTGCTGGATGAATGTTATAGAAATAGCCTACTTAGTCTAAGGCCTGAGATTTTTGTTTCAGAGAGCTTCTTAGGAATTACAATATTGAAATGCCAAGCATGTTTTTTAAAGGGAGAGATCCCTTTGGAGATGTATGAGATCCCACATAGATCTCGGGATGAAGGCATACTAGATGTATGGTTGCCTGCGTCTAGTATCCATGTTTATTTACAATAACCAAGTTTTTATTGTTTTTAATAATTGTTTTTCAAACACAGCTTCCTATATATATATGGACAAAACACACTTGACACTAGCAACTTAAAAAAAATTGGAATAATAAATACAGAGAAACATATAAGTGAATAACAAATAAGTAAATAAGTTAAAGACAAAAATAAGAAAAACTTTCATAACAATGAGGATGAGGACGAGGACGAGGATGAGGATGAGGAGGATGAGGATGAGGATGATGAGGAGGACGAGGACGAGGAGGATGAGGATGAGGAGGATGAGGGGTATGGGGATGGGGAACATCTCGCTATACAAGAAACTAAATGCTGTGTTTACAGCTGAATTTTAATTACTTATGATACTATTTGTTTCAGATTAGAGCAGGATTCATCAGCTGAATCTCAAGAGGCAATTAGAAATTTGGTTCTGATGGTAGCTTCTCTTACAATGTGTGGTTACATTGAACTTAGGCCCAGTCAGGCCAGCATGGGTTCCTTGTTTCAGATGTTGGGCTTTACCCTTCCACAGCCTTCAGGAAGAGGTGAGTTCTTAAACTGATCCACAATATTCAAGCTTAATAAAATATGTTTTAATGTTTTAATTTAAAATATTAAGTTGAATTTAAAAGTTTTACAAAAATGATTAAAAATAAAAGTGTAATTCTTATGAATATATTCAAAAATAATAAAAATTATCTCAAATAGCAACTTCAAAAATTAAATTACCTTAGGGATAACGGCATACAGGGCCAGAGTTAGGTATTTTGCCATCTCTTGCTAAAATTTTCAACCCCCAATTTTCCCCGAACAGTATAAGCAGCAATTTATGCAGGTCATTATGAGTTTAAATTAGTTTTAAATACAAGTTACAACTCAGAAAAAAAAATTAATTATCTGGAATAACAATACATGCATCTTACTTGTAAATTATATGATTTGCTTCATATTATCTTTATAGAGAAAGCATTGAAGATGTCATCGAAGTCAATCTGACGAAGCACCTCAGACTCAATGCAAAGAATTGGCATAGCGTTCAGATTGCCTTGGCAAGTTGTTGAACGAAGATAATTTGTACCTCTCCTGAGCACTGAAAATGATCTCTCTGCCACTACATCAATATTAGGATAAACTTCTTATGGAGTATCCTGATATATGGTGGACTTTGAGACAGTGATGTGTTTTAACAATTAAAATTTAGTTGAGTCGATTTTGTAACACTACATCACTTACTTTTTTATTTCGGAAAACATGTTTCAGAAGCCATGTGCTTCCATTGTCAATTCCTTTGGTCGACTACTGGCATTGCTTGCTGTGGTGGTTGTCTCTGTCCCTGGTGGTGGTTTGATGAACTTTTGGATGAGTAGATCGCCTGGCGGGATTTCAAAATTGAAAACCCGGTTCTTGTTTTTCCAAATATATATGTTTTCCCAAACTTTTAATTCTGTCTTCCTTGTGATGTTTTTGAGGATTTTTGGGCTTCTATTTATAGTGTGTTTCTCTTTCCAAAAATGCCAAGCCACTGCAGATTTTTCTTCTTGTTTGAGTTTAATATTTCTGTGGTGTTCTTTTGCCCTGGTTTTTATATTTCTTTTTGTTTGGCCGATGTAGATTTTTTCACAGTCATTACAGCTGAACTGATATATTCCTGGTTTGTTTTCTTGTGGGATATCATCTTTTAATTTGGAATTTAAAATGTTTTTTATAGAGTAATTGTTTTTAGGGGCTAGAATGATGTTATGTCTTTTGAAGATCCTCTGGAATTTGTAGAAAGTTGTAGGGTGGTATGTAAACTTCTTGTAGATCTTGTTTTCTTTCTGGTTTTGAGTGAGTGTGCTGACTTCTTTAATTCTCTTTCTATTTTTGGCTTTATTAACTTTTTTGTACACTAGTTCTGCCCGAAATCCATTCTCTGTAGCTATGTCCAAAATTTTATTAAGTTCACATTGGTATTCTGTTTTTCCCATTGGTACATTTACCAATCTGTGTGTAAGGCTGTTGAGTAAAGCATGCTGATGGGGAATGGGATTGTAACTCTTTTGTTTTATATAGCTGTTGGTGTGGGTAGGTTTTCTGTAGATGCCAAATGTAAGGTGATTATTAGTTTTTATGATTTTTAGGTCGAGGAATGGTAGTTGTCCCTCACATTCCTTCTCCATTGTGAACTTTATAGACTTTTCTTGCATATTTAGGAGTTTTAGAGCATCTTCTAGGTGTCTTTCTGGGACTATTGCAAAGATGTCGTCTACATAGCGGTACCATATTTTGAACATCCAGGGGAATGCCTTTTTAATCCTAGTTTCCATAGTGCTCATGAAGAGATCTGCTAATATAGGTGACAGCGGGCTGCCCATAGCTAAACCAGATGTTTGTTTGTAATATTTCCCGTTAAATGTGAAAAAATTTTGATTTATGCACAGATTCGTTAATATGATGTATTCTCGCACTTCTTCTGTTGTTTTTCCTATTGCAAGTAACCAATTTTTGATGTGGGATTGTATGCTTTCTGTAGGTATGCTTGGAAACAGAGCAGTAACATCAAAGGAAACTAACATATCGGTTTTTTCCAATTTTATGTCTTTAATTTTTTCGATCAGATCTAGAGAGTTTTTTATACTTGCTGTTTCAAATTTAGGGAAGGAAGAGAATCTGTTTGTTAACCATTTTGCTAGATTATAAGTAGGTGCACTTATATTGTTTATAATTGGTCTCATTGCATTTCCCGGCTTATGTATTTTTGGAAGGCCATAAATTCTGGGCAAAACTGGATTATCAACTTTAATTTTGCATTTTCCTATCTGTTTATTAATATTTTTGCCTTGTGCATTAAAAATTTTCGTCGATATTTTGTGTTATGCCATGCCTTAGCACGTAGTCTCGCGTTGCCTCGTTTATAACCCATTTAGTGCGATCATTACATGGTTTAACAAATTCACTATTTTCATATCCTCTTGAGTCACATAAACTGAAATTATTGTTATTATCACCTCTACTGTACTTTCCCCGTATCACTACACTGTCCAAGTGTACTTGTTTCTGTTAATTCTTTATTAGTAGAATCTGTATTAAGAGCAGCATCATGAGTATCTTCAATTTTTTTTTTTGTTGAGCAATATTGTAGAAAGAAACAGTCTAACTTTTTACACTTTCCAATTAAAATCCTATTTTTTTCTTGCTTTACTTAAGCATTTTTCTATATTGTGAGCCACTTAACTTTTTATACACAGTTCAGGTTCATTCATTTGGAAGTTGTGATTTACGAAACAAGTACTTACAATTTTTAATATCCTCTGTGCTTACAACCGTTCACTATCTAAGTTCATTGAATATTAAAATATAGTTGTTAACAGTTTGAAACATATTTAAACATTCATTGTTGAAACAAAACTGATTTCTGAAAGGCTGGCTGTGATATATTTTGAAGCTATTGACGGCCATTAGGCCTATATTGAAAATGTAATTGCATTGTATTAATAGTGATAAACAATAAACATACATCCTATTTGATATTCAACAAGGCATTGTTGTTTATACAAGCTGTTAAATGTAAAAACTTCTTCCCTGCCTTTTCTACAAATTTCGCAATAAAATTTGCAACTGCCAAGGTTGCCTAGGCCTAAATCCGGCACTGACAGCATAATTTCTTTTAAGAGTTCATATCGAAAGAGAAGATCGTGATCTTATAAATTTGATCAGTTTTTATACCAAAATCAGGTTTTTATTAAATCACTGTAAACCCTGATAAATATCAGCATTGAAATGGTTTAGTTCAGTAATGTGTATGATATTGTTCAGGGATAGGGATTATAGTCAAAGTGTTAACAAGTGGTTTATAAACATAACAATGGAATCTCTCCAGAAAATGCATGTTGTTTAGAGAGAAGAGCCATCAGTGGAAGAATTGGCAAATGTTTTTGTTTATTTTGTTTTACAAGTTACAAAAGCCATTTTATAAATAATGATATTTTCAAAACATGCAAACAAACACCCTTATCTCAGAGATGATATATGACAATTTTGGAAATCCTAGGTAATTGATTGTGTTTATAATCCATATTATTATGCTTGCACAACTTTGCTCTTTTGAAATCTGCTTACTTCAAGATGAAAGTGGATATGTCTGTGATTGGACAGGGAATGTTCCATATAGACCCTCCGATCCTTGACATCCTCCCAAAAGACCTTAAATTTAGGACTTCCTTCCTCTAACATGTCCATGCTTCCCCAAATGCTGTGATGGACATTGGAATCACAGCCAATCAATAAATTAAAGTTTCTACTTCTGTGAAAAAGCAAAAATTTCCAAGCACTCCCTTAGTCATATGGGAAATAGACAGAACACACTTCCACCTGTGTGGGTAATCTGCTTTCCTCAAATTTCATCAGGACTGTCGCCGATACCTTCCAAGGTGGTACCCAACAGTTGCTGTGTCTTGTTAAAAATCAAACTGAATTTTTAACCTTGGCAAAAATGATGTAATTAGTATAACCCTTTGTGTTTAGTTTCATAATTTGGACTTGCCTACTAAGGTAAGATAGTGGCAACTTCCAAGTCGTGTTACATAGCACTCTAGAGGCAGTAATAATGTATTGTAAGTTGATATCAGCAGCATGCATCCTTACTACTCCTAACTCTTCCCTTGAGATTCCAGTGCTCCCTCAGCAGAAACCCTTGCCTGCCTGATGTTATGTTTTATTGAAATATCAGAAGGACCCAGTTTAGGCTGAATTGAGGCTTCTGGAGTTTTTCCCCTAACATCTTACCCTCCCAATCTGATTTAATTTCCAAGCCCCCTCTCCTTCTTCTCCACTTGTCGACATAACACTGGTTTTGACTTTAGATCTTCCTGACCAGTGATTAGATTAGATTAGAAAGCATTCTGTAGGTTTGTTTAGGCCAGGAAGCCACTGAATATAGAACTTGTCAAAGGATACATACATATGTTTATATACAACAACAAAAAATGTATAAAGCTCTAGTGCTAAAAGCATGGGTTACAAAAACAACAGAACGGACATATAATCACAACATTTGCTTTTGAGGCCTGTACGCCAGTGCACTATATTTAATGTGCTCTTCTATAAAAGCATATGTACTTCCTTTTTTTTTCTTTTTGTCTTTTTTTTTTTTTTTTTTTTTGCACATAAAAACAAAGAGTATAAAAAATTAGTGTTAAAATGTATAAATAAATATAATTTCATTATATGTAACACTGATACGAGGGGCATACTGAAAGTCACGAGCAACCCATTGTAAAAATTTAAATTTCAACAATGTAACGAAACGAATTGCAGGATCGTAATCTACAGACTTTAAGCCACATGTTGACATATTGTGACGTCATTAGCTTCTATCACGTGACCACAGACGGTGTTTGAAAAATGGCTGACATTGATGTTTCGTTTTGACAGCGTGCTGTCATTGAATTCCTTGTGAAAGAAGGAAAATCTGCTCCTGAAATTCATCTCAGACTTCAACGTGCATATGGAGGTGTCTGCATGGGTGCCAGCAGTGTTAGAAGATGGGTGAAACATTTCA
This sequence comes from Hymenopus coronatus, assembly GCA_030762935.1. Classification (NCBI taxonomy): domain Eukaryota; kingdom Metazoa; phylum Arthropoda; class Insecta; order Mantodea; family Hymenopodidae; genus Hymenopus; species Hymenopus coronatus. Next base: position 126,725,009 of record CM060894.1, on the reverse strand, counting down.
AAGATGAAAACACGAGTCTGCAAAATGCGTCTCGTAGCGGGCGTCCTAGAACTGACTCTACAGAACACAACAAGGAAAGAGTTGATGAGCTCATTACAGGAGATAAGCGTTTCATTGTGAATGAAATTGCTGCGCAACTTGGAATAGGACATAGTGCAGTGCAAGAAATGATCCACAGCTTGGGTTATCGAAAGGTCTGTGCCCGTTGGATCCACCGTTTATTGACTGAAGACCACAAACTTCAGAGAAGAACCATTGCACAAAACCTTCTTCAGAGATTTCATAATGAAGGTGATGAATTTTTGACGTGTATTGTGACTGGAGATGAGAGCTGGTTCCATCACTATGAGCCAGAAACGAAACGTCAGAGTATGGAATGGCACCACTTGAACTCACCATCGAAGAAGAAAGCGAAGACAGTGCAGTCTGTAGGAAAAGTTATGGGAAGTGTCTTTTGGGATGCACAAGGTTGCATTCTGGTTGACATTCTTGAACCTGGACAAACCATAAATTCTGCCTGCTACATCAAGACACTTCTGAAGCTCCGTCGGGCTTTGCATGATAAACGCCCTGGAAAGAGGATCATCCTTCAACAGGATAATGCGCGTCCGCATACTGCCCATGCCACTATGGAGAAGATCAGGGCATTAGGGTGGGAAACTCTTCCACATCCTACCTACAGTCCCGACTTGGCACCCTCCGACTACCATCTTTTCGGTTCTGTGAAGGAGCAGATGCGTGGCCAACGCTATGAGACGCTGGAGGATATTCGGAAAGCAGTGCGTCAGGGTCTGCGGGCAGCTGGAACAGAGTTCTATCACAAGGGCATTTTCAAACTTGTAGAACGATGGGAAAAATGTGTGCAAAACAATGGAGACTATGTCGAAAAGTAAAAGAAAGTCTGTAGATTATGATGATGTATTTGGTTTGGCTTAAACATAAATATTAAGATTGTAAAACAGTGTTGCTCATGACTTTCAGTATGCCCCTCGTATAATGTCAGATGATAGTTTTCTAATTATCGACATAATAGTTACTACTAGTAATTATATGAACCTTAACTATATTCTCAACATCTTTTGAAGGCAGAGCCTGACTCCATATCTTGGGACATTCCATCTCCACCTCTGGGTGGTTTGTCTCCTTTTGGAGCTCCTGCGTCCTCCAGTTTTGATATGTGTCATTGGGAGACCCCAATGGAGCTATCAAGTTTGTGGGTATGAACCTCTTATTGATCCCACAAATAGACCAGATCTATTTGGTCTGCCTAGATGGACACATCTACCATGTATCATGAATCCCTTCAGCATAATGGCTTAACACCTTGGGATGGGGAGTTACTTTTATATTCAGAGAAAGCCTACCCAGCATTTCAGAGTCAGTTGCTGTCACCAATGTGTCTGGTACCCATTCAAAATCCAATTTTAGGGCCATGTGAGTTTTTGAGCTGCTCCAGAGGGCCCCCACTACAGACAATTACAGAGGATAGTCCTGATGGGATTTGAACTGTCGATCTTCCATCCACAGGTTTGTGTCTTAATAACAACATTAGCTACATGTGTCTGTAAAAATTGAAGTAAAAGCACCATATGGAAACAGGGTTTAGGAATGATTATGTGATTGTTTCACATGATATATGACCAGCTTGCTTTGTTATTACTTTCCAATAGTGTGTTGGAAACATACAGAAACATATATTGAAAGTACCGAAAAAATTCAAAATGTGTAAAATAGAACAACATAACATATAAGAACAATTTTAATGAAAGGGTGTTTTGGAACAGTGATACATATGAATAGAATATTTTTGAGTTGGGTTTGTAACACTTTAGTATCACTTATGTATCATTTTTCCCAGACCAGTTTTAATGCCATGTGGGCATCATTGTTGATGGTTTCCAACTGAATTTCCACAGGGTGTTGTTCTATGTTGAGGTGTGACAGTGGTGGCTGGGTGACGAACTTCCACAATCTATTTTGTGGTGGCAATTCAAAGTTGAATACATGGTGTTGGTTTTTAATGATATGGATTTTTTCCCAGACGTCGAGCTCTGTCGCAAATCTAGCGGGTTTTACAAGGTGTACCCAACATACACTCTGTGGAAATTCAGTCGGAAACCATTGACAATGATGCCCACATGGCATCGAAACCGGTCTGGGAAAAATTATATGTAAGTGATACTTAAATGTTACAAACCCAACTCAAAAATATTCTAAACATAACAATAGTTTCTGGACTTGTTGATCATGATCTCAGTGGATAAATTATTCTAGATATTTTGGATACTGCAGCTGTGATATCTGAAAAGTTTGGAACAGTTTATCCAATTAGACCATGGCCCATAAACCTGCAAACCATACATTATCACATCTACAGTGTTAATAAAAACCTTTGAAGCTTGAAGAAAGGTGAATTTCCGTAATTTTTTTGGTTTATGTAGCGTGTACTCATTCGAACATCATTTTGCCTGTTTTATTCATTGTCCAGTATGACCTACCTGATTAAAGGATATTAAACTTAAAACTTGCAGAACAACATCATAGATTTAGATTGATGAGACCAGTATTTTTCCAAAACTTTGGAAAATATAAAATGAATAATGCACAGTGTTTGTAGTTGTTTTTATGCGTTTATGTTGAAGCTTGCAAAAGTTAAATATGCAGTTTAATATCACTCATTACTAGTAGATGTCAGTATTTCTGTTATTCCAATATTTAAGTCCATGAACATTATTTTTCAGGGGCAAGTGTTCGCAACATCCAGGCATTTCAAGTACTTCAATCAGTATTTCTCAAATCAAGTTCAGCAGCACTTTGTTGTACTATTTTGGATGCAATTTCAAGTGTTTACCATGCAGATAATGCTAATTACTTCATTTTGGAAAGCCAACACACACTTTCTCAATTTGCCGAGAAGATTCACCTGAAAACTCCTGAAATACAGGTACACAAAGAAAACATATATTTATATGTTGCTTAAACTTAATAAGTAGAGCTAGGTCCAGGGTCAGGAAGTTGCTGAATTAAGGTTGGATGCACACAGATGGAGTAGGTGTGATCTATACAGCCCATTTTGAAATGTGTTGCACTATCTAGAATTGCTCACTGTTCCTGCTAGTAGATAAACCAGTGAACACTGAAAGAGAGCACAGATTGAAAAATATTGAAAACACGAATAAACAAACTTGTAGATTATTCAAACATATTTTGAGTGATGGGAGGAGAAAGAAATTTCAATATAGTAAAGATGTATCTTGTACTATAATGGATTCTGAGCGAGTTTGGTTGATTTATTTTCATGGTCTTTTCAAAGCTCTGTATATTATTAACCTGAATTTTTTGTATCAAGCTTTATATTTTTATTTGTAAAAGTACAAAGTGTTTTTATTCACTAATCATGTTATGAAATAATTGTTTTATTGTGTTACTTTATGAATTAGAATGATGCATATAATGTATATATATGTAATGAGCTGCTTTTGGAACAGATTGTACTTCATGTGCCTGTTTACACTACAAACTCCTTCTCACTACCCTCTCTTTATGCCATTGACTGCTCTGTGTGTGCTTCAGAACCCAAAACTGAGCTCTACTAATAAGTTTATCCTTTTTTTTGTAAAATCTTTATAAAAATAAATATTTAAGCTGAAAACACATGTAAAGTGTTAACAAATTTGCTGTCCTCAATCAAGAGGAATATCTCTTACTGGACTATTTTCTTAATGCTGTGATTACATCAAAACTATCTGAAACTAAGTATGAGCTTGAAGACAGTGATAAAGAAAAAGGAAAAATTAAGCACAATGTTTGGAAACTTTATTTTTCAGCATAATCTGCTATTAGGACTACACTATCTACACAAGTTTCTAATTATTTCACTCTGATAAATACTCTGCTCATTTACTTAGAATAGCTTAGTTATTAAACTCAATATATGTAAGGAATACAGGTCACTTAGCTCTCTCCTCCTCCTCACCCTCTCTCATAACAAATGCTTTATTGACTCAAAGATTGGTTAAGCACAAAGTCTTTAATTCAATACTCAAACAAATCAGTTGATGTTTTTTCAACAGTTGTTGGCTTTCTAATGCCGCTGTGCTAGTCAAAGTCTGACTCAGGATTCACTCTTTGGCTTGCAATTCTTTCTTCTTTTTATAGCTAAAAATGATGTTACAGAACATTTGGACATCACAAAAAATCTCAAAGGTACTGGAAGAATCTGGTTTGTGCCAGAAGTATTGCATTCCAAATCCTCCAGTTACCAGAATATCCCACTTCCTGTGCATGTGCATTCCAAGGTCTCCAACTCCACCAACTCACATACCAAGGCAAATATCTGAACCAGCACCATTGTAGCAAGCTAGACAATGCAAATACACTATCAGCTTCTTTCCTTGGGGTATCCTCTGGATACAGCAGACATCATCATTTATCCTCTTCACCTCAAGGCTTTTGAAGCTTGGAGTAGCATCCCTTGGTTTAGATAGGGCCACGATCATCCTGCTGGAAACCTTTGTTGTTGGCCTGCTGGTCTTCACTACCTGGATGTTTTAATGGGCCATTTCATATATGTACTGAATTTGGTCCACGAGGTGCTCCATGTAGGCAACTGCTGGCTGTTCTGCCCCAGGAAGACTCCTGAACATCAAGTCTAATGGCAGAGGTAGCTCTCTGCCAAAGACCAAACTGGCCGGTGTCAACCTAGTGGTGTTACAGTTGAAGAGCAATAAGCCAGAAAGAAAAGTGGCACTGTTATATCTCAGTTTCTGATGATTTGCCACAAACCTCTTCAAATGCACTTCTAGAGTCATAATGTACCACTTAAACATGCCATTGACTGTGACTGAAGAGGTGTAGTGCACTTCTTGTGCTCTCCAAGTTGCTCCAGTATTTCCCTCATGAGGTTGCAATCAAAGCTAGTGCCCTGATCACTGTGTAGCTCTGCTGGTACCCCATATCAACAAGGCAATTGCTTCTATGAGGCAGTTTGTGATGGTCTTGGCCTGCTAATTAGGTATGGCGTACATCTCAAACCATTTGGTGAAGTAATCAATGGCGACCAACAGATACTTGTTGTTCCTGTCTGACGGAAGGAATGGCCCAGCTACATCAATGGCTATACGTTCAAAGGGTGCTCCTGTGTTATACTGCTGTATACGAGCCTGACTCCTGGTCTGTAGGCTGCAACTTGCCACACACATTACATTGGCAGCATCACCTCTCAGTGTCTGCCCATAGTCTCAGCCAGTAATACCGTTGTTGGAGCTTGTCAGTTTGCTTAGGTCCCAGATGTCTCACTGAAGTTCCTGCAGGACTTACATGACCTTCTTCAAGGAAGGATCAGTTGCTCTCTCTGGGTCTTCCCATCAGGTGACTCGCATGCTCTGATCAGTACTCCTTCCTTGATCTTTGGGCCGAGTAGGACTTGTTCCATGCTACTCCTGGAAGGTCTCATCTAAGCTTGGTCTCATCCCTGTTGCCACCTGCCAGCTGCTCCTTCCTCAGCCCTGCATGCGCTCATCCAGCTTCAGGAACTGCTGAAAAAACACAGACATCTGCAGCACACTTCTTCTCTTCAACTTTGGTGCAGTGGCTGCACTACTCTGGACGGCAGAGCTGTCTGGACAGGGCATCCGCATTGAAGTGCCTCCTTCCTTTCCAATGTTCAGCTGTAAAGTTTCACTCCTGTAGCCTCTGGATCCAATAGGATGTTTGGCCCTCCAGATTCTTGAAACTTAACAGCCAGTTGAGGGCAAAGTGGTCAGTCCTCAGTTGGAAGGTTGACTATACAGGTACTTGTGGAAGTACTCCAGCACCTTTACTACTGCCAGCTCACGCCGGGTAATGCAGTAGTTTTTTTCTGTTTTGGAGAGCATCATGCTGTTGTAGCCAATTACCCGCTTCTGGCTATCCTGGACCTAGGATAGAATGCTACACCTGCTATCAGGTTATTGAAACCTATAAATAGGAGCACTGCTGAGTGGCGACTTTAGTGCCTGGAACATGCTCTGCACCTCTTCTGATCATGTGAGGAATTTTACAGTATTGGAGAAAATGGTGGTATAGTTGCATAGGCCCAGGAAACTTTGCAGTTCTTGTTTGTCTTTTGGGGTAGGCCAATCTCTTATTACCCAAGTCTTCTCAGGATTTGTGACCATTCCAGTAAGTGGCCCAAGTAGGTCACCTTCTTGCAGAAGAGTTGGTTCTTCTTATGTTCAACAGCAAGTTAGTTGTTTGCAGCCTTTGCAGTATCTTGGTCAGCTTCTCAAGATGTTCTTCGAAGTTGCTCCCCATGATGATGTCATCCAAATAGAGCAGGCAGGTGTTGTAGGTCAACCCTCTTATCTCTGAGACGCTTGAAGGTGGCTGATGCATTGTAGAGGCCAAAGGGCATAACCATACATTGCTAAAGTTCTTGGCCAATTGAGAATGCGGTCTTCTTTTTGTCTCTGGGATCTAAGCCCACTTGCCTGTATCAGTTTCAAGTCCCGAATTGAGAACCAATGGGCACCAGCAAGTGTGTCCAGGGTGTCATCAATCCGGGGTAAGGGGAAACAGTCCTATCTGGTGATGACTTTCAACTTCCTGTAATCCCTGCAGAATCATAGCTTGCTATTCTTTCACCTCACTTAAAATGAAGTTTTCAAGACATATGTTTCAAGGGCATTTGCCCTATTCTTCATTTGAGGTCTGAATAACGGCTGGGATTTGTGCTCTGTAGTCCATTACGGTGGAGACATCTGCTGTTCTCTGCAGAAGTTCGTAACCATGTGGCAGTATTTCAGAATTCATGATCTGGTCTTTATGCTGTGTAATGAGAATGTTCTCCCAAACTGTAAGTACTGCCAGGCTGTTTACAGGTTTTAACAACTTTGTCATTTTCTATTTCATGAAGTGATGTCCAAAAATGGTGTGCTATTGCCAATTTATCTCTCTCTTTCTGTTTGATGTGTCTGAAATGTTCTTTTAACCTTGTTTCCAGTTTTCTTTTTGTTTGACCAATGTAATATAATTTGCAGTCCTTGCAGTCAATTCTGTAGATGCCTGATCTCTGGTTCGTACGTATAGCGTCTTTAGTGTCTGTTTTCAGTGCATTTTTTATGTTGAATGGTTACTTGAAGCTAAACTTATATTGTATTTCTAGAAATTTCTTTTGAATTTCTTATCTGCTGTTGGGTGACAAGTGAATTTTTATATGTAACTTTTGGTTTTTGTGTGGACAAATTGGTGATTTGTTTTAATTTGTTAATTTCTCCTTATGTTTTTCAATTTTTTGGTCAATGATGTCTGGGTTGAAACCATTGGCTGAGGTTGTGTGTCTTAATTGGAGGTATTGTGTGTTGTACTCTTCTGGGTCGAGAGGGATGCAGAGGAGTCTGTGAATTGAGCTGTTGAAGATTGCCTGTTTGCGAGGTTTTTTGTAATTGTCTGTATGTGTGGTCTTCCTGTAGATGCCATAAATGATCTTTTGTTCTTTCCGTGTTAGTTTTAGGTTCAGGTATGGTAGAATTTGGTCTTTTTATGTTTCCATTGTGAATTGTATATCCCTGTCTTATAGGTTTAATAATTTCAGAGAGTCTTCTGCTAATTTTTTGGGGTTCACTACAAAAACATCATCAAGATATCTAAGCCATTTTTTTATCACATTCGGAAAACTGGAGGTTATATGAACTTCAAGTCGGTCGCGTCCCATGTATAGATTTGCTAAAAAGGGCAAAAGTGGGTTACCCATTGCTAAGCCTAAGGATTGTCTATAAAATCTGCTATTTAATTGGAAATAATTCTGATTGATGCATAGTTCTGTTAAAGTATGGAAGTCTTCTATTTCTTTCTTGTTTAAGCCTATGTCTCTGAGCCATGCTTTGAAGGTTTCAAGTAATGTTTTGATTGGAATGCTGGTGAATAATAATTTCACATCAAACAAGACCAACAAATCATTAAAATAAGAACTGCTATAAATAATTTTCTACGAAGTCCGTGCCCATGTCTCAGTCATCTTAAATACCAGGCCATAATATCACGCGAACCAATCAGATGTTAGCTTCATCCCAGCTCTTATAAATACCAGTCTCCGCAAGCTCAAACCATCAGTTCACCCTGAAGACGAGGAAGATGCACTTCTTCGAAACGTTGGTGTCAAGCAAAGTTTTTACCTGGCTAGAAGCCCGAGAAGATTTTGAATTAACAAATCATTGTTTGAAACTGTATAATGTTCTAGATATTTTATTAGTTCCAAAGAATTATTAATGGAAAGATTGTTGTATTTCGAGAAGCTGTTGAATTTGTTGTCTTACCACTTTGATAAACTGTAGGTTGGAGAGTTTATACAATTGACTATTGGTCTCATGGGTTTGTCTGGTTTGTGAATTTTTGGCAGAGCATAAAGACGTGCTAGAATTGGATTTGCTTCATTCAATTTGAATTTATCTAGATATGGTATAATTCCAGTTGTTACTGTCTGTTTTAAGGATGTTGTCAGTGTGCTTAATAGGTTTTTACTTAAAATTTAGTTGAATTGATTTTGTAACACTACATCACTTACTTTTTTATTTCGGAAAACATGTTTCAGAAGCCATGTGCTTCCATTGTCAATTCCTTTGGTCGACTGCCGGCATTGCTTGCTGTGGTGGTTGTCTCTGTCCCTGGTGGTGGTTTGATGAACTTCTGGATGAGTAGATCGCCTGGCGGGATTTCAAAATTGAAAACCCGGTTCTTGTTTTTCCAAATATATATGTCTTCCCAAACTTTTAATTCTGTCTTCCTTGTGATGTTTTTGAGGATTTTTGGGTTTCTATTTATAGTGTGTTTCTCTTTCCAAAAATGCCAAGCTACTGCAGATTTTTCTTCTTGTTTGAGTTTAATATTTCTGTGGTGTTCTTTTGCCCTGGTTTTTATATTTCTTTTTGTTTGGCCGATGTAGATTTTTTCACAGTCATTACAGCTGAACTGATATATTCCTGGTTTGTTTTCTTGTGGGATATCATCTTTTAATTTAGAATTTAAAATGTTTTTATAGAGTAATTGTTTTTAGGGGCTAGAATGATGTTATATCGTTTGAAGATCCTCTGGAATTTGTAGAAAGTTGTAGGGTGGTATGTAAACTTCTTGTAGATCTTGTTTTTTTTCTGGTTTTGAGTGAGTGTGCTGACTTCTTTAATTCTCTTTCTATTTTTGGCTTTATTAACTTTTTTGTACACCAGTTCTGCCCGAAATCCATTCTCTGTAGCTATGTCCAATATTTTAGTAAGTTCACATTGGTATTCTGTTTTTCCCATTGGTACATTTACCAATCTGTGTGTAAGGCTGTTGAGTAAAGCATGCTGATGGGGAATGGGAATGTAACTCTTTTGTTTTATATAGCTGTTGGTGTGGGTAGGTTTTCTGTAGATGCCAAATGTAAGGTGATTATTAGTATTTATGATTTTTAGGTCGAGGAATGGTAGTTGTCCATCACATTCCTTCTCCATTGTGAACTTTATAGACTTTTCTTGCATATTTAGGAGTTTTAGTGCATCTTCTAGGTGTCTTTCTGGGACTATTGCAAAGATGTCGTCTACATAGCGGTACCATATTTTGAACATCCAGGGGAATGCCTTTTTAATCCTAAAAAAGTAAGTGATGTAGTGTTACAAAATCGACTCAACTAAATTTTAATTGTTAAAACACATCACTGTCTCAAAGTCCACCATATATCAGGTTTTTACTTATTTCTGTGTACTCTTTATTCTCTAAAAGGACTTTTACTTTTGAAATGTAACCTTTTTAGTCCATTATGACAGTCGTGTTCCCCTATCTGCTTTTAAATAGACTACTGGTTTTTCGTTCAAGGACCTGATTATTTGTTTGTGTTTGTTCTTCTGTATTTTTTTGTCTTTGATTTGCTGAAGTATAGATGCACATTCTTTCTTTATTGTGATTTGATCGACCTGGGTTAGTTCTTTTGTGGCTATTTCTATGTCTGCTACATAATCTTGGATGTTGGTCGAGAATTGAGTGCACATTTTTGAAGCCCCTGTTTAAAAATTCTATTTCTTCATTATAGAAGGCTTCTTCAGAAAGATTTACTACATTTATGTTAGTTGGCTTTTGGGACTGTATATGGTGTTGGATCTGGTTTTTGCGCATCTGATTGCTGATTAAATTTTCCAATTTCTATCTAGTTTCCCCTGCCAGTTATTACACCAATTGCTCTATCATTACCTTTTTTATCATCCATTTCATTTGCATTTCATATCATCCACTTTCTATGCTCATGTCTGGCCTTGGGCCAACCACTCATTCTGGGTTATCCATTCTGTGGTTTTGTGCTGTTGGATCCCTGACAGGCTTCTGACTGTAGGCACCTGCTTGTAAGTCCTAGGGGTGTGACAGCCCTACAGTATGGGGAGAATAAGCCGATTATATAAGGGAAAGGTGTTTGTCTTTCATCCAAAGGGGTCCTATTTCGATGAAAACTACTTGGCTTCACAATTCCATCATAGTCGTGTATCTGTATTGCGTTGGGACTGGATATAAGGGGCAGTCTAAGTGTGCAGTGGCAGTTTGATGATACACTGAATGGTGTGCAGTAAATGGTAATTCCCTTTGAGAGGATGAGATATCCTGATGCATTTGTTGAATTTGTATGTGATAATCATCCTGTCCACACATCTCAAAAGATTTCAAATTGATTTTCAGAGAGGCAAGATATCAGAGTGGTAGACTGACCTCCCTGTTCACCAGATTTGAACCCTATTGAGAATGTGTGGCCTGTGGTAAAAAGGGAGCTGTGCTCCAAATTATGTGTAGATGGACAAAGGGCAAAAAATGACTTTTGGGCACAAATTTCAGAAGGTTGGGATATTGTAGCTTCTCATCCACATTACTGCAGACTCCTAATTTTGTATCTGCCCTGAAGTTATAAGAGCTGAAGAAGCAGTTGGAAGATAATAGTTTACTTACACATATTTTTTTAAATTATTTAACACAACTGTTAATAGAATTGTGTTTTTGTGTGCATAGGTGGACCCATCAAATGCCAAAGTTGCATTAATATTATATTATGTTCTATGTAACCAGTCATAAAATTAATAAACATAAAAAAAATGACAAATTGCACAAGATTTAAACCTAGGTACTTATGAGTGGCGTTCTTTAACTTCTCGGCCACTGTAACTTGTTCTGTAATATGTTTTCTGTACTCATAACTTAACCAGTGCGCTGTCAGTTCAGACCATTGTACAATATTTTCGTGTGCATTGTGAACAAAGCTTGTATGAAGATACACGAAGCTCTTTGATCAACATTTGAAATCTGGGGATGACTTATTTTTTTGTGTCCACAGCTGTACAAATGTGTGCGGTCTTCCAACTAATTTGGGAAAATGATGTAGCTGGCATCAAGTTTAAATTATTAAGTGGAAACTTAGCACTTTGTACACTTTAGCAAGGAGACTATTTGTCAAGTCTTTGTCAATGTACCTAAAAGTGATGAAACATCTGGCTTTATAATTCATAATCAATAACTTGTTGCACAATGTCTAACACTTGAACCCATTAAAGTTTTTTATGGCTTGGGAACTGCTCATATGCCATTGTTTTGTGGATAACAGGAAATGCTCTTATTCCTATAAATATTCAAAGTAGATTCACTTAATTTTTTTATGTTTACAGGACAAATTTTTTCAGCTGCTGGAGTTCATTGTTTTCCAGCTCAATTTTGTTCCTTGCAAAGAACTCATTTCTTTATCTATTCTGCTCAAAGGACAGACATCAGTCAACTGCAGCATTACTTGTATGCAGACTTTGCTCAATATTCTCAGGTAATATACTTATTTTGTGTTCAGACCTTCTACAATTAGAAAAAAAATTCTATATATTATAAAAGTAAGTTAACTTCAGTTAATCACATTCCTACAAAATAATAAATAACTGTACTTGTATGGTAGCAGGTGTTATACGCCCCGTGCATGGATCAGAAAATTGTACTGGTGGCGCTGCTCCGTGTCATGCTTTGTACTTATTAGGAGGATAGTTAGAAGCGGAAGCCATGTGCGATGTAGATATTATTTGAGGTTTTCTGCCTATAAAGTGTATACTTTTGACTGAAAGGGCTGTTTCAAAAGGTTGAAATTTTTTTATGTACTCATCTAGAAATATACTGGGAACATATGCTGAACTGTGGGGATGTTCTGACCTTTTATTTCCGATGAAGTGAATGCTGCAAATTTTTGTTGCAGTCTTTGGTTCTCACGATGACCCCTCAGGACTGAAAATAAAATATAAAGTATGAATAGTTATACTTGCATTACAATATGTACACAAAAGTTAATAATAAAAATAAAAGAAATAATAATAATTATTGACAGACTATTCGTTCAATCTAATACTCACAGTATTTAGAGTTCCTATTTATTAACTTAAAACACGTGAGCATTAATTGCTAAACAACACTATCCATGCTGCAGTTAATTTTTAAGCATATGTTACTGCTTTGAGGTACAATATAAAATTAGTGTACTTACTTCTTTCAATGTACAGCTTGAATCCATAGATTTCTTCTTTGCGTTTCAGTTTCCCGCGTGGGAAAAGAATAAAAGGCAATAGCTGGCGAAGTATTCTTGTAGGTATTATTACATCCTACAACACAGCAGTTATTGTTCCCTTTCTGCCTTCTTGTAGTGTTTACATTTTCAGGTAGTTCCGATACTTCATATCTTATAGCACATGCTAATATTCTTACTCCACTGTCTCTGTTATCCTCTTGTTAGTAACCAAACTTGCCGCCAGAGTAGCGTGCACAGTGCCTATAAGCTGAATATCTGTCAATGGCTCTGCTGTCCAGAGCCCTTTCTGTCCTCATTCTTGTACTATCTCCTGTTTTCATATTGTTTGTTTTTAGCTAAGTTTAACCCTTGTTTTTACTGTATAGAACTCTGGACTGGTAATGCATGAAATGAAACAAAATAATAATTTGAAAAGGAAATATTCCATGTCTAAGTTTAGAGCACCTCTCTATCATTTGCCACTTATGAGGATTGAAGAAAACCTGAAAAAAATCCTTAGTTGGAGAAGATGGTCCTAGAAAAATTTGAAATGTGAATTTCCTATTCATATTTTTGTCTTTGAACTCAGTCACCTGTGTTTGTGCTATATTTTGCATATACGTTTTTATTGTTACTATTTGGTTATGTGTGAAATTACCAAAATTAACAGTGAATAGTTGGATGTGAGTATTATTCATATAAAAGTTGGTACCATTAACCTTTTGTTGCACCTTTTTGAAGTTGGCAATCTTCCGTCATAAGTGAGAACCAAGTATACAGATTGCAACTTAAAGTCATTGTGAAGCATGTTGAAATGAAATGGTTGGTGTAAAACATTGTTACAGGTTGTTCATGGTGAAAGAAAAGATCTGCATCTTTGAAGAGGCAGGACAAATAAACAATCATGCTACTAGACAAAAATATGACTTGGATGAGTACTGTATTTTGACTGATGAAATAATAAATCATCTTGAGCAGACAAATGGTAACTAATGGGCATTTCACAGACAAAAAGCAAAATCTCTAGAAGTGTAGAATAAAATATATGAGTGTGTGACTGAAAAGAGGAAGTTTGGATGCATGTTACGAGTGAAATGTGCCAATTGAAAGAGCTATACCAATAGCAAGTGAACTTAACATAACCTGTTGTGGTTAGTTGTGGATGCCTCACATGTTTTTACAACACAAGGTTTCAGTTTTTGTAGGAAAACAAGTATCATTAAACATCAACCTGCTGATTGTGAAGAAAAATTTGAAAGATTTATCGTCAGATTGCACCAGAGGAATTAATATTTACTATTGCAAATTAGTAATCAGACAAATACAGTGTGCTTGAAATGCTGCAAACCTGCACAAAAATAAAAAGGGGATGAATAATATTATTGTTAATCATAATACAAATTGTTACAGTTCATACACTAATAGAGCTTCCTTCTTTTCTTTTTCATTAGGCACATTGAGCTGAGAGTTGCTTGTTCCTTTGGACCTTATACACTCTGTTGATGTTTAAGAATCCTGTTTAACTAATACTAATACCAGCTAATCCCATTCGCTTCCTTACTTATTTCCTTCTCCGTGTATTGTCTCACAATTCTATACCATTTCTCATGCATGTTTTCTAAATATTTTCTGCAACCTATAATAAGTCATCTTCTATGTTAAACATTCCTTTAACTAATTCCTCTATACCTAGTTTATCTCATTTATCAACTCTCAGTTCACTTCTCCATACCTATGTTTTCTTTCACTTAGAAACACAATGTATAGTTTCCTTATTTTCCCCATACATTAGGACATATATTAATGTCAAAATCCCCTCTGAACTCCCTTAATTTTAACATCCCTGCTGTAGCCCGAGCATGTTCTTCTCTCCTTGTTCATCACATAAGTCCACACATCGCTCTCAGCCCCAAACTGTTTTTAGGTTTCTGTATACGTACAGTGAATGTTTCTTTCTTAAGCTACCAAACAAATCTTGTTTTCAATATCCTCAGTATGTCTTTTCACTTCTCTCCAGAAACACTTTCTTATGCCTATATTCCCTTCCCAAACATTTCCCATTTATATTTCTTTCAGAATTTTCTTCCCTCTTTGTATACCAACTGAACCAACTGAACTTCCAGCCAGCATTTTCTGAATTAACAAACTTTGTTTCCGCTATGCAACATTTTCATAAATATTTTTATCCTCTGTCAATCACTTTCTCCTTACTCCCTGCTTTTCTCAGCTCAAGCTACTGCATTTGGTGAAGCTCTGCTTGGTAATTAGAATTGACGGAAGAGAGAACTTATATATAATGACAGATGGAAGAAGTTACAGCCACTTATCTTAAATGAAAAACTAAATATCAAACTAGTCCTAATAAAAGCTCATCCTAAAGGGTGAATATCGAGTAGTCGATTGGGTGATGCAAGTTTGGCAACGTCGCCCAGGAGCACTACTCAAGTCAAAAGAGCATGCTTATTCTGGATAGCTACTGTGGTCATACAGCAGTCAACACACAGAAAATTCTAAATGAGGAGAGAATTCACTTGGCTGGAGGACTTAATATTGATTTTCTAACTATGGATGTCTGTGTCAATTGACCAGTTAAAACCACTTTAAAAGTGTTACACAAAGATGGATGCCAAGGAGGAGCACCAATTCACTCTCAGCCGCAAAAAGCAATTGTCTGGAAGTGACACAAATCTGCAAATGTGAAAACTGTAGAGACTCAATCTTCTACGATAGGTGGAAAGAAGTTTTAAGAAGGGCAGAATTTTATATTTCCTTGATGGAAGGGAGGAGGATATGGTATGTGAGGATAAGAGTTTGTGACGTTAACAATGATAAGAATTACAACACCCCTTACAGTGATGATGAAGGTGCTGATGAATAGAGGCAAACATATCTAAGTAAAAGAAAAACTTAACTTTATACCCAAAATATGACATGGCACAGTGTTACAAGATGTGCCCTGTTCAGCTTAATGAAATAAGATACAATATTTCATATAGGCAAAAAGAATTAAGGAAATTCTATTCAATATTTAACCCAATTAGATGTCACCCAAATATTACTTGATATTTTACATGATGCGATATGTGACAGTATATAATTTGATTTGATTAATCAATACTAAACTAAAACCATTTGGTTATTAAATATTCATGAATTGTAATATTTGTCTACTGAATGAGTTGCCAGAGCCAAATTTAAACAAATCAGTTGTAATTTTTCTTAGTACTTTAGCAGAGAAATAAATAAAACTATAGTTATCTAACCCAAAACTAAATTGACCCTAACATGACATGATATGAGTTAAGTAGGCATGATGTTAGACAAGGTGAACTGAATGATCATAATCTACCTACCTAAAACTATACATTAACAAAACTTAAAATAGCCCAAAATGAATAAAGATGTAGAGGAAGTGACAGATCAGGTTACTGCCATGAGATAAGGTGACAGGGCTATTAAACAATTGTGATGTGGTGAAAGTAATGCAAAATGAGTAGAAATAATGACAATAAATATAAACCAAAGCAAGTTAAATTGCTATGTATGATAGTAAATAAGATGTGACAAAGTAGACAAAATGACGTGCCTTACTCAATGCAACTTCACTTTATGCTTCTGTTTTGCAGTTCTGCATCCATGTTATAGGGGCTGACAGGTTTACCATGGATTACTTCAATTTTAAGATTATCAGAGGAATTACTAATGTTGTCTAATTATGATGGTTTTTATTTTCAGACATAACACCATTTTTAAAGATGTTTATAGGGAAGTTGGAATGCTTGAAGTGTTTGTCACATGCTTACATCGTTATGCAGCACTACTGAAAGAAAAGAAGCAGGCTCAGGATCAAGGAAAAGGTACTCGATTATGCTATTTAAGTTACTGTTTTTGTTGTTTTAAATACAAACAGGCAAATGTTAATTTTGTAATAAATAAATGATAATTTATACAATAATTTACTCTGAGGCTCGTGCATAAAGAAATATTGAAGTAAGTAGTTGTCTAATTTTGCAGAATATGAAATTCCAGCAGCAAGTGAGAAACTGGGCATGTTAGTAATGGAGGCACTGACACTGCTACTTAGTGGCAATGCTAACAATGCAAGTGTGTTCAGAGAATGTGGCGGTGCACGATGTGCACATAATCTGGTACCATATCCGGAATGCAGGCAGCAAGTGTTAGGCAAGTAGTACCTTAATCACTGTTCTTTCTCTTGGGTACTATAAACATCTAACAGAAATGTTTTTAACACAATGAAGATGGCTTCCAACAATGTTTCAACATTCTGTTCCAAAAGTTTATTTCTACAAAATCTCTCATTTTTATGGGTTAACTTTTTGTTAGTACCCATACAATGTTTCAAGTAACTTTTGAAAGTGTGGTACTTTCAGAATTATTCCTGTTTGGAAGGACCATTCAGAATTTGCAGACCTTTCCATTCACTCCTCTACTTTGAGTAGCACAAGTTTCATTACTTCTGAAGGTGTATGCAAAATTTGATAGGGCTAAGACGTAAGAGAAATCTACAATGCTTGGAATAAAACTCATCTTAAAACACATATTTACATTATATGTCTCATGTGCTAGGAGCTAGAAGATTCAAACTCACAACTCTCTCCAGTGTGTTAATATTTCCATAATCTACCTATTTCCTTTGCTGTTTTACATAGATATGAGTATAAAATATGTACTGAGATTTTTGTGTTGTTTATATACAGGCATAGTTCGTGAACTGGTGCTCAGCACTGGGGGTGATGATGATATGGGAACTCTGTTAGGAATGATGCATTCGGCACCACCTTCAGCACTGCAACTGAAAGCTCACATACTTAAGGTGATATTCATGAAATATTGTGTTCAGTAGTGTTTTATTTGATAGGCACTTATTTGAGACAAATTGCCTAGTACTAGTAGAAGTTTTATATCACCCATACAAGGCAAATGCTGGATATCTTTTGTCATTTTTTAAACACTTGTAGCATCAACAAATAATGTTAAGTGGAGAGTTTGGAATGAGATGACCAAAAGTGCATTAAAATTAAATTATTAATCTATCTATAATTTAAGCATATCATTCTCCAAACTTATTTTTCTGGAAATCTGCTACTTTTGAAATATGTGGAGTCTTACACCCCAAAAATATTGTTTCCCAGTTTAACTGTTTTTCTGCCAAACTAATAATATGGAGTTTAGCTTTGCATTTCCCAATGAAACATTTTTGTATTAAGCTCATTGCAACGTTTGTAATTAAACTAGTTGTAGTGAAACTGGCATAATTTTTTGAGGTTTCCTGCTATTAAATAAAACATGCATTAGAGGTGGTTTTCACAGTCCACACACAGATTTATAATTATATTTACAAGAGTACTAGCAGTGGAGCAGAGAGTTTATTTTTCTGGGAGCTGCAGGAAGTACATATGTGGAAAGTGACAAGTTTCAAAATAATGGGAATCAGCCTAGAAATCTCTAGAGCAAAGATTGGTGGGTTTAGTAGAGTGAGGTGGAATCTGTTCAAGAAAAAAGTTAAGAATGGAAAAATGTCAAATATCGTAATTGCAGTGTCTGTAATTGGCATGTTATTAATTATTGGAGGAGTGGAGATGAATTTTGGACCTAATGGAGATCATGGACTTGGTAGTGAAATTTAGAACAAATTACAGGGAATGGAAGAAAGATTGGGGAAGAAAGTGAATGATGTGGGGAAAGAAATTAAAGAAGAAATTTAAATTTCATTACAAAATGTGAAAGTGGAAGTGTAAACCATTAAAAGAAGAGCTGAAACCATGGAGTTAAGATACTGGAAATGTAATGTTGTAATTTTGGGAATTGAAGAAGAAGAGCAATACAGCCAGAAAGTGGAGAGATGTTGGAAGGAAGATTAGAAGGATGGGAAATACCTGAAGCCTTTTATGTCAGAAGGAATGCAGGAGGAAAGATAATAGTAGTTAGAATTGTGAATATGCAAATGCTCTATGAAGCGCTGAAAATCTCTAAGAAATTAAAAAGGATGAATATATTTATTAATAGGGAACTATCACTGGAGCAGAGAGCCTTGAAGAAAAAGATTGTACAGTGGATGAAGTTGGTGAGACTAAGGTTAATGAGCTTACATAAGCAATCTAAAGCTTTGGATTGATCAATGACCAGTAAATGAGTTTGAAAGCACTCTAAGGGACAGTAAGAAAAAGAATGGGAAGGAAATGAGAGGAAGTTCAAGGGTTGAAGCGACAACAAATCAAGATGTCAGGAGGGAGAATGGGAGCTGAGACGGTTCCCTGTCTCGATGGCACCACATAGTCAGTTGCCGGCTAGCATCCTAAATATGAGACGATTCCCCCATCTCAATGGTCCCAAATGGTCGGTTGCCGGCTAGCGTCCTAAATATGAGACAATTCCCCCATCTTAAAGGTCCCACATGGTCGGTTGCCGGCTAGCGTCCTAAATATGAGACGGTTCCCCCATCTCAATGGTTCCACGTGGTCGGTTGCCGGCTAGTGTCCTAAATATGAGACAATTCCCCCATCTCAAAGGTCCCACATGGTCGGTTGCCAGCTAGCATCCTAAATATGAGACGATTCCCCCATCTCAATGGTCCCACATGGTCAGTTGCCAGCTAGTATCCTAAATATGAGACGATTCCCCCATCTCAATGGTCCCATGTGGTCAGTTGCCAGCTAGCATCCTAAATAAGAGACGATTCCCCTGTCTTAATGTCCAACGTGGTCAGTTGCCAGCTAGCATCCTAAATAAGAGACGATTCCCCCATCTCAATGGTCCCACGTGCTCAGTTGCCAGCTAGCATCCTAAATAAGAGACGATTCCCCTGTCTCAATGGTCCCACGTGGTCAGTTGCTAGCTAGCATCCTAAATATGAGACGATTCCCCTGTCTCAATGGTCCCATGTGGTCAGTTGCCAGCTAGCATCCTAAATAAGAGACGATTTCCCCATCTCAATGGTCCCACCTGGTCGGTTGCCAGCTAGCATCCTAAATAAGAGATGATTCCCCCATCTCAATGGTCCCACCTGGTCGGTTGCCAGCTAGCATCCTAAATAAGAGAGATTCCCCTGTGTCAATGGTCCCACGTGGTCAGTTGCCAGCTAGCATCCTAAATATGAGACGATTCCCCCCATCTCAATGGTCCCACGTGGTCAGTTGCCAGCTAGCATCCTAAATAAGAGACGATTCCCCTGTCTCAATGGTCCCACATAGTCAGTTGCCAGCTAGCATCCTAAATAAGAGACGATTCCCCTATCTGAATGGTCCCACATGGTCAGTTGCCAGCTAGCATCCTAAATATGAGACGATTCCCCTGTCTCAATGGTTCCATGTGGTCAGTTGCCAGCTAGCATCCTAAATAAGAGAAGATTCCCCCATCTCAATGGTCCCACATAGTCAGTTGCCAGCTAGCATCCTAAATAAGAGAAGATTCCCCCATCTCAATGGTCCCACATAGTCAGTTGCCAGCTAGCATCCTAAATAAGAGACGATTCCCCTGTCTCAATGGTCCCACGTGTTGGCTGCAGGCTGGCGTCGTCCTTCCAATCCTGGCTAGCTTTCAATGGAGTGGAGTTTAGGTTGCATGGGTTTCTCTTTTGGGTCTTAGGGTGAGGATAGAAGGCAGCAGTTCCGGAGGTAACGCAGGTTGGTAAAGAAAACACAAAGCACTTTTACGGGAATAATTCACTTTTACTTTCGCATATCGAACATATTTATCAGTAAACACACGAATGGTCGCTGAAATGTCCAAATTCCCCACATTATTATACTCAAGCTCTGATTAACAGCACATGTGGCACCTTGCTTTATAACTCAAAGGCATGCTAAATGAAAGTGTGTCTTCTAATGCCGACATCCATAATGTCCGTCTGTCCCCCTCCCCTACGGCAACAACTTCCAGAGTTTTGTAAATGTCCCTCAGTGCCTGGCATGGAAGTGACACTATCTCCTCTAACGTCCTTCACTGGAGTGGTTGCTGTGGTTCCATTGGCCAGCATGTCAATACGTCACACACACATGACCTAATCTCAACAATGTGGTTGGTGCTCCATGACGACATAGCTGTCATGGCCACTACCTTTCATTTTTACATTCTAAATCTGAAATATGACTTGGACTTTGGATATACACCTCCAAACACGTGCTTTTACCCTTATTATATACACAAATAAATACATCATACAAATAAATGAAATACACAAAATGAATGGAAGTAACAAAATATGCGCATTAGAATTTGTGATAAATACATGAATTCCAAATCAAGCATGACTAGAGGTAAATACATATATACATCAGCGATAACTGCCTCAGAGCCCAAATGTGAATGAGGAAAGCAGAGTGATGTCGCAGAAGAGGAAAGTTTCTCCAGATAATAGAGAGGTGCCTTTGCTGCCCAGCTGGTGACACAAAGTAGGTCAAGTGTATGGGAAAACTGTATCAGCTAAGTCAAGGTTGAGTTTGTTCAGTGTTATTTCTATACCTAGAGGGAGCCTAATTTAATAGGAGGACGTATTAGGGACCGCAGTGAATGTATCTGATACTAGCTATGTGTATTAAATGATTTGAAAAGCTCTGTTCTGCTTTGGTTGAATCTAGAGGGATTTACAGAGGGGAATTTGGATATAAATGAAGGATGGAGTATAATGGATGTAATATTAACACTACAAATGAAGCGGTTTTAATAGAGTTAGTAATGGTAGGGGTGAGAGGCTTATTGATGGAGAAATCACTGAAATATGTATTTTAAGTTCAAAAGTTACCTGATACACAGTGTGGAAATGTGCCTGATTATATCAAGAAAAAAAATATGGGTATTATGTCTATTAGCTGGCTGAGGAAAATCAAGGAACAGTTATTTAAAAGTTGGTCAGAAGATTTATGAGTTAAAATTGGATTTTTTTGGAGGAAAGTGAGATTAAGAATGAAAGATACGGAGAGAAGTATTATTTGCCTAAATAAAAGAGAAAAGTACACTAACATATTACAGGGAACTCAAAAATGACATAGAAAAGGAGAAATATTTGTCAATCTGTGCAAAAAGTGAAAGAGAAGGGTTAGTCTGGTTTCAATTAGATGTCTGGAAACTCTGGGGAATGAATCAAGAGATTATTCTGTGAATGTGCCCAATTTGTGGGGAGAAGAAAGATGAAAATCACCATATCTTTCCGTGTAAAGCCACAAATGATTGGAGGGATAGTTTAATAAGTAAGAGATGGCTTCTTTGGAACAAAGATGTTCTAATTAGAAAGATCTTTGAGGATCTGAAGCAGATACCAAATTTAGGGGAGTTTTTATGCAAGGATAGGATGAATGGAGAACTAAGCATAGTGCGTAGAACTAAGATTAGTTGTAAGTAACAAAGACTAGTAAAATTTTGCTTTGTACATATTGAATCTAGATGACAAATGCTTTGTTATATTAAATCTAAATGGTCTGGTTAACTAATTGCAGTAAAAGTTAGACCATAACCAAGGTGTAGTACATAATAGGGTATTTTGTAATTAAAAAAAATCTGATGCGTACCATTCACATGACTTTCTCCATATCCCTGCAACAAATTATTCTTAAAAAGCTTATACTTTTATTTACTTTCTGCTAATCAGAAAAAAATAGCAGAAATAGTCTAATTACTCGCTTCCTTGTAAGTAGAAGCGAAATAAGGGACAACTGTAGGTTAAAGTGATAGTCAAAAGCTGGTTGCTATGTCAATGAAGTTCCTTTGTCTATATGGATAGGAGTTGACAAGTTCCTGTATGAGAAAAGTATACGTTTTTCATAGCAGAAACCAAAAATAAGGAATGTCACAAAAACGACGAACTCCACGAAAAAAATGTATATAACATAAATTGTGTGTTTTAATGTGCTCTACATTTTTTGTGTAGTAAGTTTTTGTCCATCTCTTACGGTTTAGCAGTTATTCAAAATTTAGTAAAATTCATTCAGAATAAACTACTCTTCAGAGGCTATTCCCAGAAAATTCAAGATATACATTTTATTTGTCAGGTAAATATGTTTAATATACAAAATTTTAATCAAAATCGTTAGAGCCATTTTTGAGAAAATCAAAATTTTCGAAAAAAAGTTCCATGTAAAGGGTAGTTGGGGGTGGGGGGATTTTTCTCAAAATCTTCATGTCTCATCCCTGGAAGATACTAAACTTAAATACTAAGTTTGGTATTTTACTGATTTTTCGTTTTTGAGTTATCGTGTTCACAGACACACGGACACACGGACACACACACACACACACACACACAGACCTTTTTGTGAAAATGCTTTTTTTGGATATTGGGGACCCTAAAACATATATTTCCGGTGAAATCTCGGTATCAAATGTTTTGGTGGAGTGCAATACTTTCTCTATACACTATGTACATAGTGCAAATGGAGAAAGTAAAAATTGTAAACTGTATATACAAATTGAATATGATGACTAAGAGACGGGGCTGAATGCCTTAGTCATATTCATAATATGTAGCAACTTCACACAAACAAAAGAAATAAGTAAAATAAAAATAAATATTTTAATGAACATTCACATGTTCGGTGATAAGTTTTAAATTTTTATTTAAAAAAAGCATATGTGGTATTTATGTGAATACAAGAAAATACACATTTTTTAGAAGTTAATTTTGGAATTTAATATATTATCCATATAAAAAGAAGACATAACTGAATGTTTAAATGAAATTTAAAAGTTTGTTAAGCCCCCTCCTTTTTTTTGTATTTAAATTTGAACTTGCATGGAAATGCACGTTTTGTGCAATTGACAGAGACGGGAGTGCAGAAATGTAATGTATGACTATGACGGTACAACGTGACAGCTGCAGTGGTAGCAACATAACTGTAACAATGTTGATGAGTATAATTCTGTATTTAGACAACATACTTAATATAACACGTTGTAAATGTTTTTACCTAATTTGAATCAGCGCAGAAATTCACATTGTAAGTGGGAGTGAGACAGAGAAGGGAGAACAGAAATGTGCTGGTAGTAATGGTGGCACTTAGCTGCTATGATGATTATGGATATGATTATCAATTAAGACATCATACTTGACATAACATAAAACATTTTACCTAATTTGAAGTTGTGCATAAGTTCATGTTTTGAATGGGAGACAGAGAGAGAGAGAGAGGGGAGTATGAAGATGTACAGAACGTGTGCAATTATAGAATGTTATGACGGTGGTGGCAGTGTAGCTGTGATTATGGATACTATTTTCTATTAAGATAACATACTTAAAATATCAAAAAACATTTTATTTAATTCAAATTTGAGCATAAATTCACATTGTGGCAGCACAGAGTGGCAGAGGGGAAACCAGATATGTGCCTACCAGTACATGTGTAGCGGGAGGAGGGGAATTGGAAAATGAGTAGCTAACCTCTTTCTTTCTGCCTGACTGTTTGCTTCTAATACACGCAACATTACGTGCAACCACTGATGTGAAAGGAAGTGATAATTTTGTTTTAGTCTCGGAGAGTAATCTTTTCCAATGAGAACACTCATAGGACCGTTAACAGCTAATTTTTGGTGTGAAATGAAATGCACAAAATTTGCTGCAGTATTTTATACAATTTCCCCCAGACTTCCCCACTGCCATACCTGCAAAGTTTGAAAATTACTTTTTGCCCCCAAGGTATTCGGAAAACATATATAGCAAATGCAAGACAGTTCTAAACATTAATATTTTGGAAAAAAACAACATTGTCTTTATTTCGATAAATATGGTAATATGCAAAACAAAATATTCATATTTGAGAAAATAAGTTGCTGAAATATGGCTGCCCTTAAGGGAGGTTGAAGTTATGTCTAGGCAGCAAAATATCAGCATAATGGTTATGTCACTCTTATCAGATATGCTGTTTTCACCGACTTAAGTATCACAGTTTTTGCATTATTGCACATACATTTATTTGGGACTGACAAATAAGAGGATCCTGCATCAACACTTTTAAGGATGGGACAGAATTTATGTAGGCAGCCATATATGAAGGAACTTAGGATGATTGTTATATTTACTAGTGATTCGAGCAGCTGCCAGAGTCATTTCAACTATGCAGCTGTCCTAGAATTTTGTTTCATAAAAGTTCTTTTACATATCAGTAATATAGTAAAACTTTTGACATGTCACTTACCTTTAAGCACACTTAAGTATCATCATCCTGACCTAGGAACAAACCATCAATTCATTGTATAAAATATGAGGGTTGCCCAATAAATAATGCCTCACAATTTATTTTGCAGTGAACAACATTTTTATGAAATATGCAAATTTGACTTGAAGTTTACACATGCGGTTTCTTCGACAGAAAATGTAGGAATAGGAATGTTTTAAAATGGCATCTGTAAGTGACATCCATCATAAAAAATTATATTTTGAA
The DNA here is from genome assembly GCA_030762935.1 of Hymenopus coronatus. Lineage (NCBI taxonomy): Eukaryota > Metazoa > Arthropoda > Insecta > Mantodea > Hymenopodidae > Hymenopus > Hymenopus coronatus. The sequence goes on along the minus strand of CM060894.1, from coordinate 126,700,097 downwards.
ATTCCATTCATAGCAATTAAAGATATTAGCATTCCAAAGATGTGTGCTGAATTTCATGTTTGTATTTACAATAGTTTTTATAAAAAGGAACAACAATATTGAAAATTGAAGTTTCGGAAAAAACAGTTTAAAGATTAAAACATAAGGTGTATTTAGTGCTCCCCATATCCATAGTCAGCATCCTCCTCAGCCCCTGCAGCTTTTCTTTTTAAAGTTGTCCATTACCTAGCTTGTTTTCTGAAATTCTCCATAGCAAACTCAGCACATTGAATTCATTGTTGGTCAATTCCTTGAAGAATTGTTTCTATAAACACTCTTGGATGTGGCCAAGTTGTTTCATTGTCTTGATTCTGCCAGTATTACCATTGTTATACACATGAACAGCAAGATAAGTTGCTATTCTAACACCAGTTGCAGGCAAAAATATAGTTTTAAGGCACTTCATTAGCATTTTGTGTTTCTCCACAAGTGCAATTTTTCAGTAGTTCAGGATTTGCAAGAAATGTATAAGTGGGCTTGATTGCATTCATTACAGCAATGGGTAATGTATGTTTGTGGATATATGGCTTTCCACCCTGCTGACTTTTTAAAATCCACACCAGGTTGACTCACTGGTAGGACATAAGCCATGTTGTGAATTTTTCATTAGTTGAAAGCTATGAAAGTATGTTGTCCAGACTGCTTGCTGCATGGCTGTTACATTGCCAGTAATTTCTAATTGCACTGCCATAATAATTCTGCAGGTTACTAGTTTCCACTTTGGAAAGCCTGCCTTTGCCACTTAGAGGTTTATTCATCTTCCAGGAGTTTATCTTTTATTTTCCTGGCAAACTTTAGCAGTCTTCCTCCCATTCTCTTCTGTTTATGGCCAATGCATTCAAGCTTTCCTATTTTCTTGTCACCATAAGGCTCAGTTTCCATAATTTACTTGAATGCACTAGAATCCTCATCTTCCATGTATTTGGTATACTGTACACCATGTTTCTCAATGGAATGTGCAAATATCATCTTCACCCTTCCACTCGAACCAGCATAGTTTATGCAGAAGAAGTTTCATGCTCCTTTCTCCACTCTTGTTCTTTAGTTCTGATGGCACAAGTGTGACAAAACTTGACTACATATTTGTACATGTAAAACTCTACCTGAATCTACACTTGTTACATTGGATTCACCACGGAGTGAAGTATGACCACAGATAGATCAATCCTCACAGTATCATCCTCCTTATTGTTTTGTTCTATTGCTTCCTGTGCAGCCTCATGCATGCACTGTGGAGTTTGTGGGAGATGCTGACATATTCATTATTCCACAGAAAAAAATGTGCACCTTCTCTCCCTACACTTATGCATCTCATGCTATACCATTCTCATGCTCAAATGTGTGCACACAATTCCATGCCTACTACTTATGTCATCACACACATTTTTGCCACAAAATGAACATGCACAAAAGTTATTTATGGTAAATTTAGATCAATTACCCTGAAAGCACGTGCTCTTTTAGATTTATTACTTGATCCACCGCTAGCATTGATAACTGAAATTTTCCTTTTTGAAACACATGTTACATTTTGAGCACTGACTTTTACCTTTTTTGTCTTGTTTATTATTTTCTTTTAACTTTCTTAAACACTTTTTGTGACTTCCCATTGTAAAATAATAATTAAGAACACCCAAGAAATCACAAATCCAATATTTCACTTCCAATCACAGCTCTGAAATAACCATAACCTCCACAAATTCATTTGGCTTCCTTAGTGCTGGAAGGAAGTTGTTAATTCAATGTAAACTTCAAAAGTTCAAGAATCTTACAGATGGCTACTAGAAGTGATTTAGTATTTAAATTTTAAAGACACTTAGGTACCTCAGGAAAGCAAAATATTGTAGTATACTATGCACAAGAGTTTGTGCAATTTATTTAAGCAATAATATTTTTTTCAGTTTTTGGATATTTTGGGATTGTCCCCTCTTAAGATCTTGTGTACTTGTTCCCAAGCTTTCATCTAGTTTTACTGACTGAAAACATAATTTACATTTTAATTTAGTTTTAATTTTAAAATATTAGCAACTCATTAATATTTTAAAATAAACGAACTGAAATTTAGAGAAAAGAATGCATCAATAAGAAAAGGTATAGGATAGTGAGAAATATCACTATAATTGAAATGTTCCCTAAGGATAGTAAGAAAACAGTACAATACTCAAAGTGAAAAATAAATTGATATGGGCAGAAAATAGTACAAAACACAAATGAGACAAACTAAAATTAAGGAATTATTATAAACCAAGAGTATCATAAGTGACACTGGTCTTATTCAATTGTACATAGTTTAGCATAAATAAATAAAAAATGAATAAAATATTTTAAAATCAAAACTAAATTAAAATGAAAATAACTTCACAGTTAATTGTATTTCTGTTATTAATAAATGAACATTTTTATTACTACATAAGTATTTCCTGTGTTAGTTCATTTAGTGTTAATTATTTTTTCCAATAACCCGTGTGTAGGGCAGGAGTTGAATAGGAGGAATGAAACTAAAAAATTCAATGCTATAGCTGGGTTTGGAATCATGAATATCCTGGTTTCTGTCAGGTTGCTCTAACCATTGAGCTACCAAGGCAACATGCTAACATGGCTATTGTATTGAACTCTTCAGTGTAACTCTTTAAGTTTCTTTTGTTATTTATAAAGAAAAGAAAAAGAAAGTAGAAAAAAAACATAAAAATTAAATGAAAATAGTTTGAATCTGTTTTTATAACACAAAATATCACTTAGTAATTACTTACTGGGACCAGTTTCAGGAATACTTGTTCCCATTTTCAACCCTTAATTTGACTGAATCTCACTTTGTTGATGTTAACAATGAGGTGGAGATGCCTCACTTTCTTTTCTGTTCTGATTATTTTTAAGTCCAAAAATGGTAGACAGCCATTCTGTTTGGTTTCTATGGTGAACTGAATTGTTTTGTTTTTGCATGTTGAGTTTGAGTGCATCATCAATGAGTTTCTTGGGAACTACAGTGATGATATCTTCATACCACTTTTTTTATTGATGTGGGAATGGTTCAGTGATGTGTATCTCAAAATTGCTCATGAACAAATCGGCTAGAAATGGTAACAGAGGATTCCCATTGCTAGCCCTGTTGTTTGTTGGTAGTATTTATCCTTGAAGGTAAAATAGTTCTGTCTGATAAAAAGATTGAGATCCAGCACCAGATGTCTCCACAAGTGATGCACATCCACCCTCATCGTTGACGCCAATTAAGTGAGATTCAGTCCGAATAAGGAATTGAAAACAGACACAAGTGTTCCTGAAACCAGTCCCAGTAATTAACAAACACCGACTCAAATTCTTTTCATTTAATAATAATCACATCACTATCACAAGCTTTTTAGCATATTTGCAATTTTAAACATAAGAATTATTTAGTTCCAAAACTCCTATGGAACTGCTTTAAGGAATTACCATTTGATTAAAAATGATTATCTGTAAAATAAAAAAAGTAATGACAGGTTTCTGATAAGGGCTCTTAGCTTTTTCCCCACAAAAATGGTATTAATTTCAGCCAACAAAGAATGTAGTAAATTCTGAAATATGAGAGAGAGGGAGAAGGAATTTGTAATAAATGTAAGCTATGATTGATAACACATATCTTTCTTTATAGTCACTGTTGATGTGTTTACGTGAAAGTCACCGCACAAGGACAGTATTTCGTAAAGTTGGTGGATTTGTTTATGTGATGAGTGTACTGGTCTCAATGGAGGAATGTCTTTCTGATAATCCTGGACCTCCATGGAATGAAATTCCAATATCACAAATCCTTCATCTTCTTCATATGGTCTTCAACACAGTCACTGTTGCCATGAGATTTGAACCAGCGAATGCCAAATTTTTTCATCATGAGGTGAGTCAGAAGGCATTATTTATTGTTGTTAGGGCTTTGACCCTAATAACAGGTATGTACATCAATTTTGCATGACAGTTATTGAAATAGGAATTATAAGTGTTATTATCTTGCATCTTTGAATAATTAGAAAAGACGGAAACACTCAAATAATGAGAGAAATGCACTACAATTCTTTGTCCCTGAAATAATACCTCTAAGCTGATTAATATTATTTTAATTATTCTCAATTATATTAATTTTGTTTACTGTATTTAGTTACTATTTAGAGAGGAGTGCGAAGGGGGGATTGAAGAATTCAGCAGCAGATAGTACTATTGGTTGTTCAGTTCTGGCAAACACAGAACTTCATGGCAAGTGGCAGGACAGCAGCTGATCAACACAAAGCCCAATAAGAAGCGTGCTCTGCTTATAGTATTGTACAGTTAAGAGGCTGTGAATTAAGCTGTAAAACTTCTGATACAAAAATAATTTGCACAAAATAACTTACTCTGTTTTTGAGTCATTATTGAATATTATATATCTATCAGTTAATTAACTATAGGGTCTTTCAACAAGAGTGTCCTATCTATGAACTTAAACAAAACATGTTCTATAAATGATAGAGGTTTATTTCTTTTTTTTTTGTGGAACATAATTAATGTCATTATGTGTGGAAGAGAACATCAGTTAAGAGACCACCGCAACTTCGTTGGGTTGACCTCAATGGTTGACCCAATTTTCAGTGACAGAAGAATGTAAATTAGGTCCAACTTCATGAATAACATGCTTGATGTTATTCATGACATAAACTCCAGATTTAACATAACCTCACAAGAAGTAATCCAATGATGTTAAATCACATAACCTTGGGGGGGCCAGTTCACATCACCACCATGGGAAATGATGAAACCTCTGAACTTCTCCTTCAAAAGATTGATTGTTTCAAGAGCAGTATGACATGTGGCACCATCTTGCTGGAACCAGATGTTTCTGAGATCCATACCATCTAATTGAGGCCAAGAACAGCCCCATGTAAGAGCCCGGTATCTTTTTTCATTGACAGTTAGAGCTTCTCCATCTTTGTCTTGGAAAAAATATGGACTAATGATTCCATCATACCAAAATCCACACTACACAGTAACCGTTTAGGGATGAAGTGATCATTCTTGAATCTGTATTGGATTGTGATTGCTCCAATTGTAGCAATTTGTTTGTTAACACAACCATCCATCCAGAAGTGGGCTCATTGCTGAGGATGATTTTTCAACAAAAATCTGGGTCAGCTTCCAATTGCTCCATAGCCCAGTCAGCGAATACATAGCACAACCTATGGTCCTTGAGCTTTAGTCTTGAGTTAACACCATTTTGTAAGCATGAAACTTCAAGTCCAGATGCAAAATTCGCCAAGTTGTGGTTGGCAACTCAACGAGCATTTGATTTGTTTCCATTCTTGCATACACTCTCACGAATAGCACCTATGATTTCGTTGGAGCGCTTATGTTGATTACGTAAGGCGTTCTTTAATCGCTGACAGAATCATTTCTTTCACATTTATCTATCAAATGTTGAATTGTTCTCTCACAAGGATGATTTTGCACACGTAAACTTCACGCAATACACGGAAGGTTTGACGAACAATAGATCCATTTTGATAATAAATTTTCACAATTTCTATGTGTTGCAACTGCTGTAACATTCCATAGCTATTTGCCAATGACAACTGTAACCACATGAAAAAAATTACTGCTGTAACTCCATAACAACGGCAGCTATCACATGTTAAAGATGGGACACTCTTGTTAAAAGACCTTTTACTTTTATTGGAATTTTACTAATTATATCTTTATGAGTAGTTGATTAGTTGTTGGGCTTCTAATTGAGTACTTGACGATGAAGCCACTTGCTCTCTTGTACTCCAGGATTTTGTTGTGATGATGGTGTGTTGGTTGAAAGCTGGGCATTGGAGTGAGTATGTATATCTCAATATAAAAAATCAGTTAATGTGTATTTGTGTGTTCTTTATAGGCTTCTACACTATTGTACCGATTTTGACCAAGCTTAGCACAGATAAGCTTTGACACAAGGCAAAAATTACTGTCTAGTTTAAAATTCAAAATTTCATCCCATTTCACAGGAATTAATTATTTCATTTCATGTAATGCCTACAAAATCTTGCAAGACCATCTGAATCTTCCTCAATTATTATTGTAATAGCTCGAACATTGCCAGTATAAGAAAAAGTAATTACGTACTTAGGCTTTCATGGCCCCACAAATAACAGCAAGTTCACATAGTATTTGTTAATCTACTCTCTGACATTGATCATGGTGTAATAAAACAGTCCGATAATCACCAACAATATGTTGGTATTATTAGTTTATATGAGTTTTGCATGTTCTTTATCCATTATTGATGTGGTTGTTGAAGTTAAGAGCAACTCCCTTGGTCTGGATTGGGCAATACTTAAGAAGGAAACCATGACTGTTTTACTACACCATGATCAATGTCAGAGAGTAGATTAACAAATACTATGTGAACTTGCTGTTATTTGTGGGGCCATGAAAGCCTAAGTACATAATTACTTTTCTTATACTGGCAATGTTCGAACTTGCAGTAATGTAAAGGTAAATATAATAGCATGGTTGAAAAATTAAAAAAAATTGCATTATATTAGACTGTAATAATGGCAACCAGACAAAATAGTTATTTCTTCTTCGTTGTCATTTCCTATATCTCATATTTTTATTTTTATTATTTTTAAATGTTTTTATTTACTTATTTATTTATTTTTTTGTGGCTTACCATCCTTTAACCTAGTTGGTCATACCAGATGATGAATGAAATGGTGCTCAAATGATCTTGGGTCCATGGAGCTTAAAGTTACTCAGGATTCATCTTCTCAGAACATGGGAAAACCCCCAAAAAAAAATCCTATCCAGTTAACTCATCCTAAGCGAGATTCAAACTCATGACCTTTTGAATGTGAGGCAGACACGCTACCACTACACTACCCAGGCGGGCCATATTTTTATTGTGTCTTGGTATAAAATAACACAAATGAATTCATATAATTGCATTGAGTATAACATTTCTATGGTGCTCAAGCATTACTAACACAGAATAATAAATAAATCTTGTTAACATCTACACATTCTGTGATCATATTCCAATGTTCAGCCCCTCACATATCATAATTTGTAGTTTCTCAATGTTTGTAAGCAGCAGGCTTCTTTCCCTTTGGGAAATTTGTGATGTTTTATAAGAAGAAAAACAAACCATAAAAATGATAAGTAGACAATGGATAACAGCAATAGCATCAAACCAGACAAAGTACCTCTTCTTTCTCTTCTCTTTTATTGTTCATTTTGTTGATTTTTTTCTTTCCTGCATTTTCTTTGTAGCTTTATGTATGTTTGCCACTGAGAATGAGCAAGGATATGTTGATGTTACTTAAACTGGTATTACTTCTTCCCAAAGTAGATTTTCTTTGCAAATGGCAACAAGGCACCGTAAGTTTGCCAACGTGAAAATCATAGCTGCATTCACAAGAAACTGCCATTACAAATTGTGCTTTAGCAGTTAGATTGCTTTCTTTGTAGTGTCTGAGTCATAGTTAACTATTTGTTTGAATATGTTGTTTAATGATTTCTAAATGTGTCCAAAGAAACACATGGCACAGGACAAGATTAAGTGTGGTAAGGATAAACTGTCAAACCATGGCCAAGGCTGGGCATTTCAGCTAGTATATATGCATATGTATATATCACATCCCCTTGATCTTCCTTGGTTCAACTTTTATTTAGTTTGATTCTGATGGTATTAGATTATTTACACTTGGTGATAATTTCATTTTCTTCCTACCCTTAGTTCCCTTTAATCAGGGTACTGTAACTGCCAATTATGGTACCTAGTTTTTAAATGGTTACAACTAAGTTTGAAACACACTTTATGACTAGTGGTAAGTGCAAAACCAAATAAGAAACATACTTGTTCAGGTTTCTTTTCTTGTTAATTTGAAAATGCATATCAAGCTGTTGTTGCTAGAGTCCTATAGCAATTTTCCCTCATTCTTGCTCTTGGCTCCACTCTTTAACACATGGCAGACCTCCTCTCCCATCAAATTCTATGCCTGTTATAGCTAACATTGAACTGTGAATTTTTCAAAGACTTTAGTAATCAGCTTAACCAGAGCTTAATAAACCTTTCTTTTTGCCAAACTAATGAGCTCTGCAAGCCGAGGGCGGGCTAAAATTGTTCTAATTATAGGAGTATTAATACCTTTTGTTAATGATATTGGAAACAGCATTTTAAAAACTAATGTTTTGAGCTAAAGCACTTTTGCAGTTTTAACAGCTGTTACACTCCATTGAAACAATATAATAAGTTTGTGAATAAAAATTTCCAATTATTGCTGCACAGTTTCTCTTTTATCAGAAGAAAAATAAATTCATCCTCAATGGAATGAAAATAACAAGTGAAATACAATGTTTACTTGTATGTAAACTACAACGATACTACTCCATGTATGCTTTATTGCATGGAATTAGCAGTAAGCCTGAAGCCATTTGCAATTTTATAAAATTGGTTTTTATTGAATCAGAAAGGCATTGTAATTCATATTGTAAAAATGATGACATATGTTTAAGAGATATGAACATCAGTTGTGAATTAACGCATTTATTAATAAAAAGAGATACTACTTAATGTACAGGCACATTTTGAAGATTTAATTCGAACTGAATTAGGTCAACCTGGATCTCTAATTGGAGATGATCAAATTTATAACGTGATTGTAACTGCACATGCTTTTATTATAATTTTCTTCATAGTAATACCTATTATAATTGGAGGATTTGATAATTGATTAGTACCTTTAATATTAGGAGCACCTTTCTGCTATTTTGCATAAGTTTTAACATGTTATGTTGTCACGTCAGGCAGCAATGGAGTGATGTGACTAAGCATTGAATGCACCGTATTTCAAGTGGAACTCAGTGGGATTAATATGGCAATAGACTGGATAGCAGAACAAAGCAACAAACCTTTGTCGTATGCAGTCAATGTAGACTCAACAGCAGCACTTCTGGCAATAGTGGATAAACACACCAGACAGCCAATAGTTGTTGACATTAGAAAGAAAACTATAAATCTGCAAAAGCACATATCAGTCACCTACTACTGGGTCAAAGGACACACTGGACTACAAGGCAATGAAAGGGCTGAATATTTATCAAAAACAGTCACAAGCTATAGAACCACCATAGAATACCATAAATTTCCACGGAGAGGGGAAAGCAGTTACTAAAAACCACTACACAACAATCTGGAACTCTACACACTTACAGTCAGAAGTTGCAGCACATATCAAACAATTCATACTCACCATTTTCCACAGACTGTCTCTACAATTCTGGCCAAACTACATACTAATGGAGTTCTTAACGAATCATGGAAGCCTCTGATGCTACCTCCACAGGATTAACCGTTCCCTCACCACTTTGCGACTCCTGAGAAAACAGCACAAGTAGTACATCTCATGAAGAAATGTACACTGTTTTCCAGAGAAAGACCTGGTGTACTTTGAAGTACACCAGAAACTGAAATACCTCATTAACATAGTCGATGTTACCAGCTTCCTACAGTTCATCTTCGATGAAATACCCTGTGGTATACCTTTAGGTAAAATACAGGTTGTATCTCGATACATAAATAAATACAAAAAAACTGTTACTTATGACTACTTAAATGACAGTTGCATTGTAAAACAAGAGGAAAATTATTATTAGTGAAGCCACTAATAACACATCCTCTGTTACATTTCAGCCAAAAGCAGAAATTAAATGCTGTTTGCATTATGAAGCAATTCTGTTCACAGGGGAGAAGGGGAGAAGGTAGTACATCACCATTGTGATAGAATACACTATTCTATCTGCAGTGGTAGGATTCAAACTCAATCTAATCATCACTCTTTTGAAGTTAGATGGGTCATTCAGTGTTACTGCAATAGTCATTATTGAGAGATACACTATCCCAGTGGTTCTATAACTTTATGAATAATTTTTATCTTCTGGATTTCTGGAACCACCAAATCCAAATTTGATTAACCTCCGAATTTAGATAGACCAAAGGAAATGATCACGCCATAATAAGCCTCTCTCTTGAGAGTTTAGCATCGCTAAATCTGAAGAAGGTTAAGGATAATTTTTGATTGTTTCGATCTAAAATTCAAACATTTGTGAATTAGACTTAAATTAGTTAAAAACAATTAATAGATGAGTCAACTTAAACACCTTAAAAGCTTCATTCTGCTAATTATTTCTCAGAACACGTAAAATGAGTGTAAGCTCACATCATCTTCTACTTACTGCCGGAGCAATTCTCGAGATGTTTTGTTGATAGCCTGGTGTGACCTTTGGTGATCTCTTAATGAAACTGAATAAGGGGTTGTTTACTTCTAACAAATCAAAGATTATGATCCAGTTTTCAAATTTTTTTACGTAAATCTTTGTTTATACTCTTGATTTTTGGGTTGGTTATGGACAGGCTTCAATAACTTGATGGTGGTTCATTTTGTGGTGTTGAGCCCAGAGGTCTACAGTAACAGACTGAACTCAAAAACCAAAATATGGAAACCACCTCAATTTGTAAAAGCCAGCCCAGAAACCCAAAGAATTAGAACTTTGGAAGAAAATTTACATTAGAAAAATTTGAAAACTGAATTGTCAGGAGCAGATATTGCTTCATTAACAGGCCACCAGAGAACATCTGAGATTATCAACAAAACAACTTTGGGATTAATCCACAGTCAACAATCAATGGATGATGTGAACTCATGATACATGCTCTGCAAAATAAATAGATCAGTGAAACTATTATGCTATTGACTCCACTATGCAATTTGTTTAAGAATTGTTTCATTGTGTCTGTTCCAACAACAATTTAGGTAATATAGATTTGTATGTTAATGCTTAACAGATTTGTCTTACAAGCCTCTGTGACACACTTCGTCTCCTGGGCTGCTTTTCTAGTCAGCAAAAACTGGATGAATGTGATGAGACTGTAGCAGCAAGAGAAGAAAATACTTTTCATAATTTATTTACCAGCAACATTTTGGAACCAAGGTAAGTAAAGCTTTAAAAGGAAATTGAATTAATACTTAGTGATATACCTGCTGATGCACCAAAGATAAAAATATAATGCTTCAATGTCTTTATGATTTGTTGAGAATATTTGTTTGATTCACACATTTAGTATGTAGGTAAAATATTGAGACAAAAACATCTGTTGACATTGATAAAAACATTATAAGAAGTGAATGCTGCCAAATAATCGAAACAATAGAAAACAAAAAGAAAACTAACCCTCCCCCCAAAAGAAAAACTTGAAACTAAACAAAAAATTAGGAAGCATCATTTGGGAAAATTTAGAAAGCAATCTTTTGGTCAAACTAAGCATCAAAATGAGAAACAAAACATTAATGCAAAAATGTAAACTTGAAAAGCTGTACAAAGAACAAGGGAAAAGAACACCAATTAAAAACTCCACACCACAAATGAACGTCAAAAACTATCGAATCAAACCTTCACCAAATCACATTTACAAGCTGGTATTTATTTATTATTTTATACTTTATTTGCCTCTTTACCATTATTATTAGGTATTTTATATATATAATACCTAATATTATATATTTCACATATTTTCCCATACCTGGAACAACCCTGGCAACTGACCAGCAACATTCTAGCAGGCTAGACGATTTAAGTGTACCATCAACCTCTGGACATAGTAGACTATCAATGGAACCTGTATTCATTTCCCATAACTATCGTTTACCCACATCCATTACTCAAATTATGCAATCCCAGCTTATTTATATTGCAACTTTTGTAAGTAAAATCCACATCGAACAATTCTTGAGGCATCATTTTGCCATGTTATTCATTCAAGAACAGGCCTGCTTTTACCTCTGTTTGATAGAAGATGCATACCTACAGTTTTGGTGTGGGTAAGGAGTGATGGGCATAGATACATGCCAACAGCTGGAGTGAAGAATTCAAATATGTAGCAACTTTCCATTCATTTGGTTAAGGTAAGAATGGAGAATAGAGAGCATAGATGCAGCAAGTATGCCATTGGCTGATGATGTGAGAAGCAAATAGGAATGCATTTTAGATGTGTTCTTCTGGTGGCGTCATATCATTTATTTTGTTTTGTCATTGTGATACAGTTGATTAAAATTAAAATGATTTTATTTGTTGACAATACTGTCAATTGCCAGGATCATATCAGCATTGCCAGTGTACTGGAATTTCGTCATGCAGAAGTTCTTTAACATGCCAGGAAATCTACTGACTGTAGCTTTTAAGCACACTTAGAAACCATCACTTTGGGCCGGGTTTGAACGCGCAACCTTGAGTTCAGAAGGTCAGCACCTAACCACCTGAGCTATCCAGACCAACGTGATAAAGTTGAGTGTACATATTTGAGCTGTCAAACTGCATGGTTTTGAGCTATTCTTTTTTATTTTGTTTATTTTTAATCTTGTTACCAGTTACATTTGATATGTTACCTTTATTTCTTGTTACATTCACTGGTGACATATTGTTGCATATAACCAAACTTAATACTGCTGACCTCAAGAAAGGCTTTGAATTATTGAATAAGTGGAGAAGAATCTATTTGAAAAGAGAATTGATATAACCAAACAGTTGGGTTTAGCTTCTTCTATGCAAAACTCCATTGCGGCCAAGAAATGAGAGATTTGGGACCAAGTGGAAAAAGTGGCACATTTGCAAAGCAAAAGAAGAAAGGAATACAATCCACTTACAGCAACCTGGAGGAAGTTCTGTTTGTTATAGTGTTTAAAGATATGTTGGTATTATTAGTTTATATGAGTTTTGCATGTTTATCCATTGTTGATGTGGTTGTTGAAGTTAGGGGCAACTCATTTGGTCCAGGTTGGGCAATACTTAAGAAGGAAACCATGGCTGTTGGCCTGGTGGTTATAATAGGCCATTTGCTACCTGGATGTGTTGACAGATCATCTCATGCTGTTGTGAAGTTAGTCTCTGAGATTCTCCACATAGCTGATCGCTGGCTGTTCTGCCCCAAGAAGACTCCCAAACATTAAGTTGCATTGTAGGCACAGCTCTCTATCAAAGACCAAACTGGCTGGTATCAAAGTGGTAATATCATGTGTTGAAGAGGGATAGACCAGCAAGGAAAGTAGCATCTTGAATCCCAGTCTCTCTGGTGATCTTCCTCAAGTGTTCTCTACAGTCTTGAATATTGCTCAACCATACCCTCTGATTGTGGGTGGAGAGGTGATGTATGCAGTCCCAGGTTACTCCAGTGCTTCCCTCATCAGGTGTGCCACAAAGTTGATGTCCTGATTGTGTGTTGTGCCAACAAAATCCCAAAATGGCAGAACAGTTCTTTTATGAGGAAGATCACAATTGTTTTGGTCTTCTGGTTGGGAGTGGCGTACGCCTTCTTCCACGTGGTAAAGTAAACCATGATCATCAAAGGATATGTGTTATCCTTGTCAATTGCCGCAAATGGTTCCACCTATGTTGATAGCAATGCTTTGAAGAACGCTCCCACATTATACTGCTGCATGTGATTCCAGTTCCTGGTCTGTGGTCTGCAACTTACTGCACACACATTTATCATTTATCGGAGCTTGTGAATGGTTCAGTTTGGTCTAAGATGTCCCCACTTGTGCTTCCTCCAGGACTTCCTTCATCAAACTCCAATTAACTGACTCCCGGCAGGTGACTCCCAAACTCTAAACAACATACCCTTCTTGGGCTTTATCGAGTCGTATTGGATACAAGAGGACTTGTATACACTACTGCTGTGTGAGATGTCTTCCCAGTTTGGCCCACTATCTGCTTCTACTTCTGTGAGAGGTGGCTCCATGTTGGTGTTCATCAGCTGTTCCCTCCCCATGTATGGGTCAATTGTCACAGACCTATTCATTAAGTCTACTAGCTGGGGCTCCAGATTCTGCAATGGTGCTGGCTCTTCAGATCTGTCACGTATGATACACTTGCAGCTGGCTTGCTCTTCCTCAAATTCTCAGGCCTGGAAGACCCCATTGTTGTCTGTTGTATTCAGCTACCTCATGGACACTTCCTCCCGCAAGACAACAATGTCCTGGCAACACATACTCCATTCAGTGATTTCTTTTGATCCAAAGTCAGGTTCTTGACTTTTGGCCCTCCAAGTGTGCTTTCATCACCATTTCGCTTCTTGTAGGCACACCACCTGTGGGAGATTGTGAATAATTTTAAAATACTATCTACAGGATTAATTCTTTTTTGGAGCAATCACTGTATGTTTAATTAGATTATTTATATATTCTTTTTCTAAATCATCCATTATCTACAGGATTAACCCTTTTTTTTTTTTTTTGAGAAATCTCCATATGTATAATTAGATAGTTTTTCTTTAAGAGTTTCCATGGCAAATTACATTATAGCTACACGTGTCTCAACTAGTATCTGAACAGCTTTTATGTATTTAGCCACCGTGATGAGCTGTCATCCACTCTTCTGTTCAAAGCATGCAGCATCACTCGAGGGGATGATGAAGATGGCCCAGAAATGCCTCTTGCCATACCTGCTTGGTTCTTTTTCACCTGCTGGTTGAGTTGTTTATGGACAGCTTTGCGCTGTGTGTTCTGGCTGGCCACACCCCCAACACATACATCTCGAAGGTTGTTATTTTCTCTGGGTTGCTTCTCTGTCCCTATTGTAAAGAATACTTTTTGTCTTTCTTTGAGTTGGGGGAGCTGCTACCTTAGCTGCCTTCATCCTTAGTGTGGCTGTTAATGCCTCATAGGTTATTCTATGAGGCATTCTATTCTATTCCCAAGTATTAGGTCTGTCATATTTTGGCTCTATGCACCTTGCCAATGAGGAAGTAGGACACACAATTATGCAGGAGGTTAACTAGGGATTGTTAATCATCAATTTCCAGTCCAAACTCCTAAATTGTCTTCTCTGGCTGTTGCAGCCTTGACTTCAGCTGTCTGTGGTAAGCTGCAGCCAAGCAATTGTTCCAGAACTCCAGGGTCAACACGTCATGGTGGTTGCTGAGTAGGTCGAGCCTTTCCGATGTCAATGTGATTGAATACTTGGTCAGTACAGCCACAATCGCCACCTTGGTTGAAGACAGACTGATATTATCTAAGTAGACTCTGGACCCTCTCCAGTTGAGAGGGTGTCAGATAGCCAGCTACCCTCTTCAGCTAGTTTTTCAGCCAGGATCCCAGATCCTGCGATGGTGCTGACTCTTCTGTTACATTGGAAGGCGATACACCTGCAGCTGACACACTTTTCCAATTCCATTTGTCCTGGATAACTGGATTGGTATGCAATAGATTCAACAGCATCATGGGAATTTTCACCCAAAAAGGCAACAATAATGCCCTGGTAATGCATAATCTGCTCAATGGCTCTTTGGGTCCAAAATCAGATTCCTTGAACGTTGGCCTTCCAGGTGGCCCTCACCATCACCTCTCTTGAGGACACAGCTACATTTTCCACCAGGGTCATCCTGTAGATTGCCAAATGTTTATGGGGGCTCCTAAGTCTCACCTTGTCATGGCTGAATTGCAAGATTCTCTGGCTGCTGCTTACAATTGCCTCTTGGCTCCTAAGGACATCCAGTTACAGTTATCCTCAGTCACGATGAACACCCACAGGCTCACAGTGCTCCACGCCAAGGTTAATGACCTCCACAGGCAAGGTGCTGCTTAGTGTTGTATTTAGGGTTTTCATGTATGTGTCCACCAGTGTTTAGAATACACATATAGTGTGTACGAATAACTGTACCAAATACTAGTGTTCACTAGTATTTGGTACAGTTTCCTTGAACCTACAATCTGTGACAAAGCTGTTATCCATTCTTCTGCCCAAGGTATGTAGTGTCACTTGATGGAGTGAAAAAGATGCCCCCAACATGCCCCTTGCCACGTCAGTCCTTACTTGTTTTCTGCCTGCTCATTGGTTTGGTGTGGACAGTCTTTTACTAGATGTCCAAGTGCATTGTCTGAAATCTATCATATCTAATTTCCTTTAGCTTTGGCTGCTCTCCTTATGCTGCTCTCACATGCACAGCGACAGCAAGGATACACAAAGTATTCATTTTTGTAGGGCTGTTATTGCATTTACTAAAATGGTAGATAGCTGCAACCATCCAGGGTGCCTTGTAAAGGGGCACTTATGCACTTATTCAAATTTCCAACAATATTGGCAACTACATAAGTATTCCTTGCTCATGTTGTCCACACCTGCAGTCTGTGGAAATATATAACAGGAACACCAATCAGACCAATACTGAATAATTAAAAAACCACTGGAGGAACTACAGCATCAGTTAAAGTCTGCTGAAGATAAAGTACACACATGCTTTGAAACATGCTCAGGTAAAAATTATCTGTTAGTGATGTTGCAGTCTTACTATTAGCCAACTCAATTAAATTTCTAGTTCAAATACATCACAGTTACAATTTCTGTACCCAAATTTTCTGTTTCTCAGAAACTATACAGAAGGTATGAGACATACTTGGGCAAACTTGGGAGACGTTGCTCACATTTAAACATGGAAAAAGTTAGGTGCACGTAATATTATGTCTTAAAATGCTCATTTTTGAATTATTAAACTTTTACTTTTGATACCTTTCTAAGTTACAATCCAACTGCTTAGGTTTGTCACAAACATTTCATGATGCTATTGATATGAGGGTTATTAGATAAGTATTGAGACACAGAACATTGGCCATCTCTAATAAAAGTTGTAACAGGCTGAAATTTTTGTCTTAGTGATCTTGTAATGGTAGCAGGCAGAGTTCTGTTCTGTCTTCTTTTATATTTAGAAAGTGTGAATGCCCTTACAAGTGCAATGAAGATTCAGAGACAGCATGTTTGTGCAGTGATCTTGTGAACAAATTCAAAAATGCCATAAATGAAATGCAGTCACTTGAATGTTTGAGGGACACTTTTGTGGGCTTTCCTCCTTCACATGCTACTCTGTTCTGCTGGTTTTTAGAATGTAAGAAGGGGGCAGCAACATATTGAAAAAATAACAAAAAAATAAATACAGGACTATACATCTTAAAACAAGCAGCGCAACAAATGGATAGAGATAGCTTAATACAAATATACTATGCCTTCATACATTCTCATTTGAGCTATGGGGTTGTATTATGGGTAATGCACAGAAAAAAACAATGCAAAGAATATTAAGACTACAGAAGCATGCCATTCGAATAATATGTAAACTAAAGAAGACGGATACTTGTAAAAATTCCTATAAAAACTAAATATATTAACATTTCCGTCACTGTATATATATGAATGCATTAAATGCTCAATAAAAAATCATAGCAATCAAAGTGGAAACATGCACATACACAAACATGACACAAGAACGAAACAAAATTATTTCATTAACAGACTAAGAGGAACGTTAAGTAACAAAAGTATAGCAAGTAAAACCAAAGATTTGTACAATCATTTGCCTAAACAAATAAAACAGATAACTGAAGAATACTGTAAACTTAAAGCAATTAAAAAGTATCTCTCAGAAAATGTATTTTACTCTATTGAGGAGTATAAAATGTTAAATTAAATAAGTTATGCAGGGGGGGTATTTTTTTATAAAGTGTATATACTCATGTTATTATTTATACTATATGTTTAGTTTTGTAATCAATCTGATGATCCTCATAAATTATTTATTACAAATGGAGATAATAAAGAAATAGAAGAAATATAAATGTGAAAATCTTCTAATGGTTGCATGATGTTCAAATTAAAATTTCAGGAACAGAAACTGGAAAACTACTCTAGCTCTTAGCTGAATAGCAACAATAACTGAAAAATAACTTAATGCATTACCTTTGAGGTAACCAAACCACTTTTTAACAACGTAACAGTAAAATATGTGAGAGCACTTTAACCACCGTATATATATATTAGTCACAGCTTCCTCGACTCTCAAAAAACGTGTTAATGAGCATTTATTATTTGTTGTTTCAATATTGCCTAGTGACTCTTAGTATTTTATCTATTGATGACAGTTTATTGCCATGGAGACTTTTCACATTTTGTCATTTGTTCACATAGTCTGTCTCTATTGTATATACCAACTATACTTAAGTCACATGGCTGACATTACAATGACAAATAGAGAAGTAGGCTAGGACCAATTCAATGGTTGCATATTTGTCCAGTGCATTCCTTTGGGTATTTTTTCACTATTGACACACACAAATTACAGGTGGATCAATTATAAGTTGGAATTTTCCACTTGATTCAGACAGTGAATTAACTGATTTGAGACCTTGAATGGGTAGTAGTAGGGATATCTGGAACCACTCATTTGTATGTCACATGCTGCAAGTTGCTTCTCTCATTTCTGTCATCAGTATGGTAGTAAGTAGAAGGTACACATTTCAGTTGAACAATGAATTACCAAGGAAGACTTAAAGCCATCCAACATTTTGAGAAAATTCCAAGCACAGTTCAGAAAAGAAACTCTTTTGAAGACAATAAATTTTCACTGATACAGGAGGCTTAGAGAGATGCTAAGGGGACAGTGATTCAATGATGGCACAGGGACAGAAGCAAGTTTTCTTGAGGAAAAAATAAAACATTTCAATTTGTTGGGAAAAGTGTGTTTTGAAATCAGGAGTCTATAACTGTAGAAAAGTGATAAATAGTTGTACCATTTCATTGTTTCTACAAATTATTTTTAAGAAATTCTGGTTTACAGTTGTTCCATTCCATCCCGATAATTAATTTATGCAACAGAAATCCCAAATGCAAAGATACTTTATCAAAATGTGTCATGAAAGTTTGTCTTTGAAAGGGTGTGACAGAACATGACCTGACAAAGTCATGCACATGTGAAAGTGAAAAAAAGAGGATGTTTTGAATAGTTCTGCAAGTTATGTAATAAGAGATCCATGAGCTGATAACTTCAAATATATAATTTGTAATTGTAAAATGTTGGTTGAATAGTGAATCCAAGACAAAGCAATCACACACATGTTTTGTGTAACATTTTGTGGAATCTGCCTGCCTACAAGTATTATTGTTGCATTTGTGTATGTTCATTTTAAAAGGGATATTAAATTTAATCTTTTGTAAGTTATAACCTACAAGTTGCATACTTTAATAGCTATTAAGTGTTATTATCATATTGGTAAATTTATTAATAAGAAAAAGATTATATGAAAGTAATATATTGCTTACTGTTACTATTCAGTCATGCTAATTCCAAAATGTGAACTTCTGGCTTGGATTGCTAGATTTTTCCCTCTATTAGAAAGTATGAGGGTAAATAACTTGTAAATAAGATTTTTTGTTCTTATGGCATATGTTTAAACTGAGCACATTGCAACTTCTACATGATTTGGGTGGGGATGTCAGGAGTGGGGATGGAATTCTTGGCCTCTGGAACTGATTTCTTTATTCTACTCCAAATGTCTGAACAAGAGGTGCATGCTTCCACTGCACAACACATCATCATCAACATGAAGGTGTGAAACTGGAGAAATTTTGGCAACACAATTCGTTGATCAGACACTTTCAAGGATGTTATGTTTGCTTGTCATTGAAGGAAGGTCAGGAATGGTTGAAAATGAGAGCCAAGTCTTGCTATTAGCTGGAAAGGTGCATGTGACAGTTCTTGGACTGCTATGGCATTATACTTATGATTTTCTTCACAAGGATTTCACTATCAATGCAGTATATTACTGTGACCATTGAGTGAGGTTAGACTTGCTTATTACACCAAGTGATGTGGCCAGCCAATAAGAGAAGTCATTCTTCTCCATGACACCTTATATTGGTAGAAATGGAATGGATACCACCCTACCACTCTTCCTATTGTCTTACCACCTTGCGATTTTCATCCCTTTGAACCTCTCAAGGTCACTAGGAAGTAAAGACTTTGAGGATGACACAAGTGTGGAAGGCTTTGTGTACAATCAGTTGATCATATGACCCTACTTTCTTTATGTCGAGGCCCTTAAGCTACCAATACACTGGGTGAAATGCATATCCAAAACAGCAGATTATGTAGAAAAGTAATAAGTACTTTGTTATTTTGTTACAGTAAATAAAAAATTTAGAAAAGAAAAAGTCTTGTTTATATTTAATTTACCTTTGTAACATTTCTGTTGTTATTTTAATAATCTGTTATTTCTTATAGCTAACAAAAAGTAATTCAAAATCTTCTCGGGCTTCTAGCCAGGTAAAAACTTGGCTTGACACCAACGTTTCGAAGAAGTGCATCTTCCTCGTCTTCAGGGTGGTCAGTTCACCCAATCAGTTGATCATATGACCCTACTTTCTTTATGTCGAGGCCCTTAAGCTACCAATACACTGGGTGAAATGCATATCCAAAACAGAAGATTATGTAGAAAAGTAATAAGTACTTTGTTATTTTGTTACAGTAAATAAAAAATTTAGAAAAGAAAAAGTCTTGTTTATATTTAATTTACCTTTGTAACATTTCTGTTGTTATTTTAATAATCTGTTATTTCTTATAGCTAACAAAAAGTAATTCAAAATCTTCTCGGGCTTCTAGCCAGGTAAAAACTTGGCTTGACACCAACGTTTCGAAGAAGTGCATCTTCCTCGTCTTCAGGGTGAACTGACCACCCTGAAGACGAGGAAGATGCACTTCTTCGAAACGTTGGTGTCAAGCCAAGTTTTTACCTGGCTAGAAGCCCGAGAAGATTTTGAATTAACACGTCGCCAGGAAAGCTTTAGTTCTTATTTTAACAAAAAGTAGTATATAAAGTTAATATTTCTATCAAAAGGTAGAATCAGGCTGAGGAATTTAATGCCTTGGCCAGGCTCCTTGAATTTTCAGTCTGATTTTACTTTTGAAATTTAGCTTACACACTGCTTGTGTGGAAGAACAAATATCATTAATATTGCTTTGTTTTAATATTTTAGTTGTTTCACTTTGCAAGAACTGATTTTTTGATTGTTAATACTTAGCATATACAATTAAACACAAAATTTAGAGACATGGTAATAAAATTGATGTTAAAACATGAATAATGAATCATAAAGAAAAGGAAACTGCTGTTTGTTCCATATTTGTCTTGAAAGCTACAAGGAGAAATAGAGGTTTTGAAACTTATTATGAACTTAAATGTGATATTTTAAAGTGAGATTAAAAAGACATTTATTAAGCTAAAGTGGCAGGCAGATAAATGTGAGTAAATACTGTGGAAGTAAGTGCTCTTAAAAATGCATATTACTAGCTTAACATGAAGGAGAAGTGATACATATAAGTTCTTGAACCATACTTGAGTATGTTATTTGATAGAAATAACTTGTATTCTTGATAATAAACTTCTCTTTATATTTCTGAATAACATAATTTGTTTTGAACAATGCTAATGCTTGCATATTTCTTCTTTCTCACAGCATTCCAGCTCATATCCCTGTGGAACTCTCTTATGCATGTTTAGTGCTACGCCTGTTGTATGATGTTTCTCTAGACGCTTATGACAAGCCAAATCTCACAACTGTTGTATCATTCAAGTCACCAACACATCGACGTCACCAATCAGAGGTACATGCCTAAAGAATATTCTAGCTCTGTTAAAACAAAAAGTGTAGAGATTTGTCAATGCTGGAAATTCCTATATGTTAACTGATGAACTTCCCAGTGGATTTTTTTTATAAATGGTGGTTTCATTATTAATCCATAATTATACATATGTTTTGCCAAATGTATATAGGTAAATTGATTTCATTCAGCTTGGAACATTAATCCTTTTATTAAGCACTCTAGTCATTTCTTTAAAGAAAAGCAACTCACTATTTGATCTGTTTTCTTTTTTCTGTCACTTTGGAAGGTTTTTTCATAAGCTTTCAATTATTTTCAAATGGCCATTTATCATGCCTTGGGGCAATTTGAGAATTGAAATTAAAAGACTGCAGTTGTTTGCAACCATTAAGTCTAACTGCATCAGTGTAAAAGTAAAGGCTTTATCAAGGGATATGCTACAGTAAATGCTTTCATCTGCCATATTGTCTTCATTGTTCTTAGTTTGACACCATTATCACTATCATTATAATACCCAAATGGAAAATTCTCATTAAAATAGCAAAGATGTAAAGTCTGATGAAAATCTAGAACCACTTTTATTACTAGAAACAAGGAATTCTCTGCAGATATCTTTTTTGGCCTTCCAGCATGAAAATTACACCAACTGAGAATACAGCAAACATTTGTAGTAGCTTGCATAACAATAAATGTCACAATATTATTTTGCTTGACTAATTTGTTTCATTTATCATAAGAATCAACACTGACAAAATATTTTTTTTTTCTTTTCTTCTGAATTAAAATATATCTTATAATGTTATAATAAACAAACAAATTACTAATTAAAGTAATACTTTTTTCCTTATTCTGATTTTTAAAATGTGCAAATCATTACATTTATAATGAAGATGAAAAGCTGTTTAAGTTACTGTACTTATCAGACGAAAACACTAACTGCACCCATTTTACTTAAAAGGAACATTTCAGTTAAGTTGCTGAAGTGGTGTACTTCTCTTGGTGCAAAGTGCAAAGTAATATTTAGGGCCAGCTTTAAGTATTCAAGTTTGAGCAGTTTGGCACATGCCAGAATAGGAGACAGTTCAGATGAATGGTTCAATATCCTTAGCACAAAGCCAACTGATCAAAACTTCCTGCTCTCATAAATGACCCTAAACAACACTTTGCGCCAAATTCTGAGAAAACAGATCACTTCAGCCAGCTAGCTTTATAACCTGGATAAAATCCCAGTTTCAAACAAGTGGAGTTAGTTTAATTTTGACAGATTTTTGTGTGTTTTTTTTAAAACAATTTTAATTACTCCTTATAAATCTGAATGCTTGCAATTTTTTTTTCAAACTGCATGTTTAGTGCCTATTTTTTATCCAGAATTTATAAAAGGTTACTAACAGACTAATTTATAGTTCCTTTAATACATTTGGAATTAAAACATGTACAGTCATTTACTTAATTAAATTGAGTAATGAGAGTTTTCTGTAGTCGAAATGGTTTTGATCCATCAGCGTGATAAAATATATTTTATACTTTTTGAGGAATTTTAACTTTTACCACTGCAAATTTGTCAGTGAATTGCCATATGAGTATGATGTATAGGATGTAATCCATAAAACTATCTGTTTTAAAGTAAATTATAAAAATATGTGGTTTGTGTTCATAGCATTGCACTCAAAATACAAAATGTTTAAATTGTATTTATTTAAAGATTGAGTGTTCAATGAAAATTAGTTTCAGATGGTTATTTAAAACAAGTTTTAACTCTTCTCTTACACAGTTTTTCTTCTCTTATACTTTTTTTTTTTTCATATAATACTATATACTAATTTATTTGCTGTCTTAGAGACAGCTTTAGGAAAAATTGTAATATAAAAACATATTTTCTTTGAAAAAATGATATGCAAACAATTAAGTCTTTATGATACAATTTTATATTATTAATATGCATTAAAAACCCTGGAACAATGAATTTACAATTGCAAATATTAATCAGTAATTATTAAAGCTCCATTTGCTATTTTAATTATTTGAAACACAGGTACTTATTGGGTTTTGTGATACTTTTAGAGTCACAAATTGTTGGACTCACCCGGAAGTGGCAAACGTGCAGCTGTGAATTCTTTGAATCTAACTCCTCCAGCTCCAGATCCAATTGTTGTACATCCTGGAGTGGTGGTAGCTATGTTGCACTTACTGCCATCTATTCAACATCCACAAGAAACTCAGGTAATAAACATTCCTTGTACCTTGTATTATCATGCAGTGGCAGTGCTTGAAAGTGTTGTTAAAAAAATCTGATGTGTTCCATTCACATGCCTTTCTCTATACCCCTGCAACAAATTATTGTTAAAAAGCTTATGCTTCTATTTACTTCATGCTAATTGAGAAAAAATTAGCAGAAATAGTGTTATTACTTACTTCCTTGTAAGTAGAAGCAAAATAAGGGAGTACTATAGGTTAAAGTGATAGTCAAAAGCTGGTTCCTTTGTTTATATGGACAGAAGATGACAAATTCCTGTATGAGAAAATTATGTTATTTCAAAGCTGAAACCAATAACAAGGAAAATCTCAAAACCAATCAACTCCACAAAAAACATGTAGGGTAACTTAGTCTAAATCGGGTCAACAGATTAATTGGGTCAGTTTTAAAACTTTGCTGTTTACACCAAGGTCAAGTGACATATACAATATGCTACCATCTACCGAAGAAGACTGCAACTTCTTGCTCACAGTGAACGTTAAAGTTTATGGAAATTGTGTTTTTTGTAGCTGTGGTATAAAAAAGAAACAAGTCTTGTTATTGGTAAAGGCTGTATTGTTTAGATATTTAAAATAAAACTTTGATTGTTTTCTTTATTTTGCAACATAAACAACAAGGAATTTTGCTCAGCTAATATTTATAAACCAGCACAGTCCTTGTATTTGAGGTTAAGACACTCCAACGCTCATTAATCGCATTCAAGTACTACCAACGTATAGTTATAAATGTTCCTACATTTTGGGTTAATCGAGTCAGTAAATTAAGGCTTAAAGGAGTCAATGCTGCTATGAGTGATATAAGTTTTTGTCATTATTGTTTTATTACAGATGCCTAGTAATGCTTATAAAACGCTATTGACTTAAGAATGGCAGAGGGTCTCAACAGAAAGGATGTAGTTGACTACTTCAAATTCTTGGAGGAGACTTTACAGGCTTGTGCTTTACTCAATAAACCTCAACTGATATATAATGCCGACAAATCTGGTTTGTAGATGAACAATAAACCTACAAGAAAATATTTTGCTCGGAAAGGTGCTAAGGCAGTGTACTCTCAAACTTGTGTTGAGAGAGGGCAGTTTGTCACGATATTAGCTTGCACAAATGCAACTGGGAACTTTATTCCTCCATTGGCTATTTTTAAGGGAAAGAAATATCTTCAAGAATTTTTGGATGGCTTCCCAAATGGATCTCTTGTGACCCTGTCAGATTCTGGATGGATCAATGAATTTTTTTTTGCAGTGGCTGCATCACATCCAGGCCCATCGAGTGCCTGGAACATGTTTGCTGGTAATTGATGGTCATGGATCTCACAAGAGTTTGTGTGCATTGTAGTTTTGTGAAGAACACGACATTCATATGATATGTCTACCAAGTCACACTACTCATTGACTTCAACCATTAGCTAGATCATTCTTCAAGGCCCTCAAAGCATATTATGACAATGAATGCAATAAATTTGTGCGTAACACACAGGGGGGAGGCGAAAGATTATAAAAATAACATTTGGAAGAATTTTCAAAGAAGCTTGGCGCCAATCAGCAACACCAGTGATTGCTGAGTCTGGCTTTTTGTCAACAGTTTGTTTCCCTAAACGAAAATGTGGTGTCTGATCATGAATATTTACCAGGAGTCTGTATGATCACACCAGAACATCATACTTCAGTACGTGAGAATGCAACTTTACAACTTGATACTATTCCTAATTTCAGTCCAGAACACGCATTAACATCCACGATGACCTTCCGTGATCTGCTACCGTCTCCAATAAGAAGACCGCAATGTAAAGAGTCAGCAAGGAAACAAAAAGCGGCTCTTTTAACTTCTCCACAAAATATAGAAGTAAGAAAAAGACTGCAACTGAGACGTAAGTCTAGAAAAGAAACCATTGTGCTGCCTCAGTTAAACAAGTGTGGAACAAAAAGTGCAAGAAAACGACTGTTGCCGCCATCTTCTGGAGACGACGATCAGTATGAGGACATGCAAGAGCAAAATAAAATACGATGATCGTCGCTCAGAAAAAGTAGGGGACTGGATACAGTGTCAGGGAAGTGAGAAAGAATGGTACCATGAAGACTGCGTTGGTGCCAAAGGAAAGAAGAATTTCATTTGTGGCAAATGCAGATTATGTGACTAATTTTTTCCATATTCAAGTGTGTATTTTTCAAGAAGCAAACTATTTTAGACTGACCCTATTTACCTTGATGACTGACCCGATTTAGACCTAATCCTTAGGGTAAATCGGGTCTTGTACAGAAGTGCTGTTAACCTCAATGTTTCATATATCCTTATTGTTAATAAAAATATGTCTTTTGGGTTTTGTTGCTTAAGGACTTACGTAATCAAAAATATATTGCCATATTTACTAACATGAACGTTTTAAGCGCTATTATTATTTTTATAATTTTTGACCCGTTTTAGACTAAGTTACCCTATATAACATTAATTGTGTGTTTTAATGTACTCTACATTTCTTGTGTGGTTAAGTTTTTGTCCATCTCTTACGGTTTAGCAGTTATGCAAAATTCTGTAAAATTTATCCAGAATAAAGTAATCTTCAGAAGGTATTCCCAGAAAATTTAAGATATACATTTTATTTGTCAGGTAAATATCTTTAATATATGATATTTTAATCAAAATCGTTACAGCCATTTTTGAGGAAATCAAAATTTTCGAAAAAGGTTCCATGTAAAGGGTAGTTGGGGGTGGGGGGATTTTCTTGAAAATCTTTGTGTCACATCTTTGGAAGATACCAGACTTAAATACCAAGTTTGGTATTCATCTTTTCGTTTTTGAGCTATGCTGTCCACAGACACACACCACACGCGTGCACATGCACACACACACACACACACACACACACACACACACACACACACACACACACACACAAGCACGCATGCAGCTTTTTTGGATTCAGGGGGACCCAAAACATGTATTTTGGGTGAAATCTTGGTATCAAATTTTTGGGTGCATCACAATACCTTCTCTATACACTGTGTATGAAGTACGTGTAGAGAAAGTAAAAATCTAGTGGGGTAAAAGAAAGAATAATGACAAAAGGAAGGAGATGTAAAGTTTCCAAAAATTATGTATTCTTTAAATAGTTTTCAAAAATATTGAAAATGATGTCTTCACTTTGTAGTGCTGCTTTCAATAACAAACCATACAGCAGAGAAATAATTGAATATGATAAAGGAAATATTCAAGAACAGGATTATAATAGAGGATTACAGCTCTCTAAGTCCGCTGATATAACAACCAGTGGCTCCTATTTATGAGGAAATTTAAAAAGTAAAGTGTAAAAAGAAATCTGCATACAATCTGACAGAACTTTCTGAAAAATAGGAAGAATTACAGTTGATAAGCTTGCATGTGTAGAAATAATGCTATTATATGCCAATGTATTTCAAAAGCAGCTAAATGCACATTTTCAACTTTTGAGAGAACAAGAAAAACTTTTCTCTTTTTAATGAATGAAGATTTTGTTTAAAAAAATCTGGTGTGTTCCATTCACATGACTTTCTCTACTTCTGTGCAACAAATTATTGTTACTACTTATTCTTCTATTTACTTCATGCTAATCGAGAAAAAATTAGCAAAAATAGTCCTATTACTTACTTCCTTGTAAGTAGAAGCAAAATATGGGAGCATCATAGGTTAAAGTGAAGTGAAAAGCTGGTTACTAGGTGACTGAAGTTGCTTTGTTTGTATGGCCACGAGTTGACAAATTCCTGTATGAGAAAAGTACAAGTTTTTCAAAGCTGAAACCAAAAACAAGGAATATCTCAAAAATGATCAAATCCTCGAAAAACATTTATATAACATAAATTGTGTGTTTTAATGTGATCTACATTTTTTGTGTGGTAAGTTTTTGTCCATTTGTTATGGTTTAGCAGTTATGCAAAATTTCGTAAAATTCATCCAGAATAAAGTAGTCTTCAAAGGCTATTCCCTAAAAATTCAAGACAGACACGCACCCACATGCATGCACCCGCACGCACGCACACACACACCCACACCCCACCCACCCCCACACCCATATCTCCCCCCCCCCCACACACACACACACCCTACACGTCCCCACACCCATATCACCCCCCCCCCCCACACACACACACACCTTTTTCCAAAAATGCTTTTTTTGGATTCAGGGGGACCCAAAACATGTATATCTGTTGAAATCTTGGTATCAAATTTTTGAGTGCAATACAATAGCTTCTCTATACACTATGTACATAGTAAGTGTAGAGAAAGTAAAAATTAATAGATAGACTCTTATTTAAATTAGTTTTAGTTAATTTCTTTTTTGTTTACAATCTGAGATATCAATTTCACAAAAAAGTGAATTTTATAACAAATTTTGGTTATCATTTTTCTGAAAAAAAAATGATTAAATTTCCTTCGAAGATGACTAGAATGTGTAAAGCAACGTCATTTTTAACACCTTTGTGAAAACTGATTTTTAATAGCCAATGCTAGTGATTGTGGTGGAATCCACTCATTAGGAATGACAAGTGCTGAAGTTTGCTGTCAATGACATAGAGAACATAGCTATGGATCATTCTGTACTTAAAGAAAGGGCTGTCTAACTGTACTAGAATATATGTAGAGCATATAAAATATAGAGCTTATAAACTTGTGTATAAAGCAATAGTCTTTTGAATTTAATAGCAAATTTAAAGGAAAATAATTCTAGACTGTCAATTGACAATCTGCTATCTCTACTTCTGGCCTCACCTCAGTGGAGTTATACCATGTCATTTCCTTTCCCCCCTCTTCAAATTATGGTTTAGATGTGTTTGTGGTAATTGACATCACATAGGTGATGCTTTAGAGTTGCTGATATACGAGAAAAATGTTTATTATTGAAAGAAACTTTAAGTATTATCCTTTCTTGATATGAAACTTATTAGGAATAGCCTGAAACTGGAATTTGGTGAGAATGGGAAAAATACACTCAGACAATTATATAAAAGCAGATGGTTTCATTCCAAGGCAACACAAATGGGGAATACTCAGTGGCTTAACGCACAGATTGGTTGCCTAATAGAATTAGAATATCAAAAGGAATATGAATGGATACTAAACATAGCAGACATAATACTTTCAGCAAACAGTTGGGACTACAGAAAACTCTCCAACTCCCTCATAAAATCTTTACAGTTTCACCAATAAGCAAGAACACAGTTTATAAAATGTTCTCATCACCTGTCTCATATGATTTAAAAAATAATGCTTAGGATTAAAATACAGGATGGGCAGTGAATTCTGGGATACCCTAAACATGCCTGCACACATACATACATTTTGGATATGGGTGTGCAGACTTCAATGGCAATGTTAAGCTGTAACATACGTTCCTGTACCATTTTCCTCTAAAGTGCATTGTTACATAAATAAAAAATAAAATTGGTTGAATGTTTGATTACAAATGTCACCGCTCCTTTATCATTTACTTCTGAAATTAGAATATTGAGGTAGAGCTGCAAAAGAAGGGTTATTTGTGTTACCATTTGTTACTTAAATGGGTTGTTTAGTTACAAAATGATATTAAGGAATTGAATTCTAGCATGTCTACTGAAATGAAGTCATGGTTATATCAGGTTGTCAGAAATGTTTACAGTAATATTGTGCCTCGACACCATGCACAACAGTTGGTTGTGTCTGTGCTTTAGATGCATTAAATGGCAGTCTTTACAAATCAAGAGTATCAAGATATAAATGTAAAAAGAAGCTAGTAACAGTGAAGTAACACAAGAATTCCAAAAGATAAGTGAAGATTTGTTACAACTATTAATTATTAGATTAATATCGAGATATATTTCTTGCTTATGGTTGAAGTGGTGACCTCAATTGTCTCCAAGTTGGTAGGTAGGTCATTCTAGTGAAGCTCATTCTTGTGACATGTGGCTGAGTGATTCTTTTCCACATTCTACCTTTAATGAAAATGGTGTCCTCTTGCTGCTGCTGCCTGTGAGTCACTGGTTCTTGCCTCAACTGATGTCGTGTGGAGCAAATTTGACTAGTCAGAGGTAATATAAATGAATGTAAATAATAAAAAAAAAAAAAAAACACAATCGGCTTTTTCTATTCATATACTTCCAGATCTTTTACAATTTTAGAAGCCAGTGAAAATGTTAACATTGATTTTCAAGCACAAATTCACAAAGTATGCATATCACTTAAAATGGATCTGTTTCAGAGCTCAAATTGATGTGGACTTAGCACACAAACAGATTTTACATTGCACAGAGAGTACTCCAGTCCAAATTCTGACCTTTTATATGTCTAAGCTGATATGAGCTCGGAGTCAATGTCCTGTTCTGTTATTGGCTGATTTTCACACCAGCATTGTCATCATAGCATCAAATGCTCCTGAAATTGTACCTTATTGGTTGCCATCATATGTGTGACATAGAAAATACCCTGTATACTAATGTTTAGGGAATGTCCCTGGCCTTGCAGAAACTTTGTTGTATGCAACCCAGTACAATGGCTGAGCTTTAAAGCCCAGCCCCTGCTTGCTTGATCTTTCATGTTTTCACAGAAAAGCACATCTTTGTGACCCAGCAAACCTTGCCTAGCTCTGTATTTTACAAATATATACAACAGACCTGCATCTAGTTATTTACATTTCAATATTAATAACATAATAATAATAATAACAATAATAATAATAATAATAATAATAATAATAATTGTAATTATAAAAATAATAACAATTGTAATAATAATAATAATTGTAATAGTAATAATAATAGTAATAATAATAATAATAATTGTAACAATAACAATAATAATAAGAAGAACAACAACAACTTATGGGAAAACTCAGTCCGTTAGATTATTATTTCTGGGGATATTTGAAGAGTAAAGTGTACCATGACATACACACATCTTTGCACATGTGTGTATGTGAGGAAGCCCAAGAAATTGGGCAGAACACAGAAGCTCTAATGAGGGTAGGGCATAATTGGCTAAGAAAATGTGATGTGTGCTTAAATTCTAATGGAGTGCATTTTGAACATCTGCTGTAAATGAACATATATTGTTGATGTTGCAGTTATTGACCATTAATAAATTTCCTGTTTAGCGAAGATGTGGCTGTGATTTTATTATTCCCTGATACACCTGAATTAGGTATTTCCATAATTCGCATTTGAATTTGCTTTTTCTTTGATCATCGGATTAAATCTTATACATAGCCTCTTACACAGCTTTTTGTTCAGGTCTTGTGAATATGATTGGATAGCTTGAAAGAAAACCAACCCACCCATCGTTAGTGGCAGTAGCTGGTAATAAATACACCGGATTTCAAGCACAAACCACAACAAAACATTTGTCTGACTGCAAACTGAAACAAAACATTTGGCTCTTAAACCCTACTCTTTTGCCAGACTGCAGATAATGAATTCAATAATGTCAAATTATCTTGTTACCTTTCAAGAGAGATGAAATTGTTATTGAACTTTATTATTTGTTATATTTGGATCTCCCGGCACACAAAATCTGTATACTCATATCCCTCATGCCCTATATATAGGCTTAGCAAAGTGTGAGTAGGCTCGAAAAGCATATATTAATTGTTCAACATTACTTCTAGGATATTATGAATTACAATAATATATTAATTGTTCAATATTATATTCTAGGATATTATGAATTACAGTAACTTAATTTAATTTGATAACATTTTTAGTTAATTAAATATTATGTTGAGCCTGCTCACATCAAAACAATTTGATGTCACATGCTCCACATACAGAAATATGAGGTTAGTATTTTTCACAAATGAGTGAATTGCTACTTGAAGTGATGTTATTCTCCTGGCCTCTGGGGTTGTCTGGAAGAATCAGATTCAGTATCTCTATGGCAGATTATTAAAGTTTTATATAACCCATTTATATAAGATGTTACCTAATGAAATATATCACCCATAAGATGTATTAAGGTCTTTTCTGCTAGATACATTTTTGGATGTTTCTTTTGCAGGTTTGTCTGACACTTCAGATGTATGCATCAGAAGTTTTAAAATCTTTAGTTCGCTCTGAAAGGAATCAGCAAGTGATGTGTGAAGCAGGATTGCCCGGACAACTTCTGGCAATTGGACAATTGGCCCTGGAGGATGAGACACACCCACTTCACCCACCTCTTCAATACATGTTGGAAAGACTTTCTGCTCAAACATTAGAGCCTAAAGATCTCAGGTAATCACATTAAATGATGGTATCACAAAGCTTTAAGAAGTTACTTCCAAAATAATTAAAATAAATTTATAATGGTAGGAAATGCAAAGCCTGCACATAATTGCCTGGGAACAGAAGTGGAAATGATAACCAGAATAAGGGGAGAAAGTTGAAACACTTAAGTGTGAGTATGCACAAACAACCTGAGGGCTTTTTGGAGTCTGGGAAGTTTCCGGACCTTGGGAATGGAAAGGGGAAAGTTCCATTTCCGTTCCCAGCCATAACATACCGTATATTTACTGTGGGAGCCATCTTCTTTTAAATAACATTCAAGGAAACTGGGACCTAAAACTGTTGTAGGAGTTCTCTTGGAAAAACATAACCAGAATGACTCCTATCACCTACAGAGGGTTTCATTTAACTATGACATCACAAGTAATGATATTGTTTTTTAAAATAATTTACTGAATTGAATTTAAAAAATGGCTAACATTAGTCAAAAGGTCAAAGGTCATTACATCAGGTCTAAAAAAACAAAAAAACAAACATGTTATTTATGGACGCTCTTTAACTACTGTGGTTCTCAGCGTCCCATTCTAAATTGGGGGTGAAAGACCGCTTAATTTTGCTCAGAGGCCTCTCTGTCAGGCTTGAGGTTCTTTTACATGCTGTAAATCTACGAAGGAAGCCATGCTAAGGATTTTTACACCCAAAAAAAATCCATCGTCCTCCGCCGGGTTTGAACCCACGAATTTGGGTATATGAAGTTAGCATGGTAACCATTATACCACGGAGGGTGACATCAGGTCATTGGTCTGTGTAAGACAAATGGCATACAAATGTACAAATTTGATTTACCCAGTTATCAATATACTAGTGACATGCTTTCCATGTTTCATTATGAATTACTTTAATGCTCAAGCCTTCTGCTCCTGTTATGGTTTCTGTTCCTGATATGTTGTGAAATCACCTTACAAACCAATAAATTCCTATTATCAAACTGAGGTAAACATGGCTCCTTTTCATTTTTATTCTCGATTGATTTTGCATAGCACATTTATTATTTTCTCTACCATGGTTGTACAATGTACATATAAAAATTTGATATTGAGAGTTCATCGGAAATATATGTTTTGAGACCCTGTGAATTAAAAAAAGCATTTTTAGAAAAAGGTGCGAGTGTATGTGCCTGTGCGTGAGTGTGTGCGTGTGTAAAACATAACTCTAAATGAAAGGTCTGTTAAGCTCCAAGCTTGATTTTAAGCTCATCTCCCGATGATGCGACAAAATTTTCAAGAAAATCACCCAACCCTAACTACCCTTTATGTTGAATATTGTTAAAAAATTTTGATTTTCTCATAAATGGCTCTAATGATTTTATTAAAATACCACATGTTTAAGCTGTTTTTATCTTGAAATTTTCTAAATAGCCTCTGAAAACCTCTTCGTTTTGGATAACTTTTGCATAACCAACTAATAAACTGTAAGAGATAGACAAAAACTTGGTGCACAAAAAATGTAGAACTCGTCAAAACACACAATTTATGTGATTCACATTTTTTGTGGAGTTAAGTATTTCTGAGATATTCCTTGGTATTGTTTAAATTTTCCAATATTGACACTTTTCACTTTGTCATTTCTAATCTGATGTCATTTGTTTTTCTTACTTTTGTTTTTTATTCTTGGTCATGCAAAGAGAACCTTATTTCAGTAGGTTATATGACAACTATCTCTTAAAAGATGGACTTCACTTTAGTCTAATGTGGAGTAAGTATGCTACAAAACTTGGCTGCCAGGAGCATGGTCTGACTCCCAGTCACATGCTGTACACTTGGCTGCCAGGAGCATGGTCTGTCTCCCAGTCACATGCTGTACACTTGTCTGCCAGGAGCATGGTCTGTCTCCCAGTCACATTCTGTAAACTTAGCTGCCAGGAGCATGGTTTGTCTCCCAGTCACATACTGTACACTTGGCTGCCAGGAGCATGGTCTGTCTCCCAGTCACATGCTGTACACTTGTCTCCCAGTCACATACTGTACACTTGGCTGCCAGGAGCATGGTCTGTCTCCCAGTCACATGCTGTAAACTTGTCTCCCAATCACTTACTGTACACTTGGCTGCCAGGAGCATGGTCTGTCTCCCAGTCACATGCTGTACACTTGGCTGCCAGGAGCATGGTCTGTCTCCCAGTCACATGCTGTACACTTGGCTGCCAGGAGCATGGTCTGTCTCCCAGTCATATGCTGTACACTTGGCTGCCAGGAGCATGGTCTGTCTCCATGTCACATGCTGTACACTTGGCTGCCAGGAGCATGGTCTGTCTCCCAGTCACATGCTGTACACTTGGCTGCCAGGAGCATGGTCTGTCTCCCAGTCACATGCTGTACACTTATCTGCCAGGAGCATGGTCTGTCTCCCAGTCACATGCTGTACACTTGTCTGCCAGGAGCATGGTCTGTCTCCCAGTCACATGCTGTACACTTGGCTGCCAGGAGCATGGTCTGTCTCCCAGTCACATGCTGTACACTTGTCTCCCAATCACATACTGTACACTTGGCTGCCAGGAGCATGGTCTGTCTCCCAGTCACATGCTGTACACTTGGCTGCCAGGAGCATAGTCTGTCTCCCAGTCACGTGCTGTACACTTGGCTGCCAGGAGCATGGTCTGTCTCCCAGTCACATTCTGTACACTTGTCTCCCAGTCACATACTGTACACTTGGCTGCCAGGAGCATGGTCTGTCTCCCAGTCACATGCTGAACACTTGTCTCCCAATCACATACTGTACACTTGGCTGCCAGGAGCATGGTCTGTCTCCCAGTCACATGCTGTACACTTGGCTGCCAGGAGCATAGTCTGTCTCCCAGTCACGTGCTGTACACTTGGCTGCCAGGAGCATGGTCTGTCTCCCAGTCACATTCTGTACACTTGTCTCCCAGTCACATACTGTACACTTGGCTGCCAGGAGCATGGTCTGTCTCCCAGTCACATACTGTACACTTTGCTGCCAGGAGCAAGGTCTGTATCCCAGTCACATGCTGTACACTTGTCTCCCAGTCACATACTGTACACTTGGCTGCCAGGAGCATGGTCTGTCTCCCAGTCACATGCTGAACACTTGTCTCCCAACCACATACTGTACACTTGGCTGCCAGGAGCATGGTCTGTCTCCCAGTCACATGCTGTACACTTGGCTGCCAGGAGCATGGTCTGTCTCCCAGTCACATGCTGTACACTTGGCTGCCAGGAGCATGGTCTGTCTCCCAGTCATATGCTGTACACTTGGCTGCCAGGAGCATGGTCTGTCTCCATGTCACATGCTGTACACTTGGCTGCCAGGAGCATGGTCTGTCTCCCAGTCACATGCTGTACACTTGGCTGCCAGGAGCATGGTCTGTCTCCCAGTCACATGCTGTACACTTATCTGCCAGGAGCATGGTCTGTCTCCCAGTCACATGCTGTACACTTGTCTGCCAGGAGCATGGTCTGTCTCCCAGTCACATGCTGTACACTTGGCTGCCAGGAACATGGTCTGTCTCCCAGTCATATGCTGTACACTTGGCTGCCAGGAGCATGGTCTGTCTCCCAGTCACATGCTGTGCACTTGTCTCCCAGTCACATACTGTACACTTGGCTGCCAGGAGCATGGTCTGTCTTCCAGTCACATGCTGTACACTTGGCTGCCAGGAGCATGGTCTGTCTCCCAGTCACATGCTGTACACTTGGCTGCCAGGAGCATAGTCTGTCTCCCAGTCACGTGCTGTACACTTGGCTGCCAGGAGCATGGTCTGTCTCCCAGTCACATTCTGTACACTTGTCTCCCAGTCACATACTGTACACTTGGCTGCCAGGAGCATGGTCTGTCTCCCAGTCACATGCTGAACACTTGTCTCCCAATCACATACTGTACACTTGGCTGCCAGGAGCATGGTCTGTCTCCCAGTCACATGCTGTACACTTGGCTGCCAGGAGCATAGTCTGTCTCCCAGTCATGTGCTGTACACTTGGCTGCCAGGAGCATGGTCTGTCTCCCAGTCACATTCTGTACACTTGTCTCCCAGTCACATACTGTACACTTGGCTGCCAGGAGTATGGTCTGTCTCCCAGTCACATACTGTACACTTTGCTGCCAGGAGCATGGTCTGTATCCCAGTCACATGCTGTACACTTGTCTCCCAGTCACATACTGTACACTTGGCTGCCAGGAGCATGGTCTGTCTCCCAGTCACATGCTGCACACTTGTCTCCCAGTCACATACTGTACACTTGGCTGCCAGGAGCATGGTCTGTCTCCCAGTCACATGCTGTACACTTGTCTCCCAGTCACATGCTGTACACTTGGCTGCCAGGAGCATGGTCTGTCTCCCAGTCACATGCTGTACACTTGTCTCCCAGTCACATGCTGTACACTTGGCTGCCAGGAGCATGGTCTGTCTCCCAGTCACATGCTGCACACTTGTCTCCCAGTCACATGCTGTACACTTGGCTGCCAGGAGCATGGTCTGTCTCCCAGTCACATGCTGCACACTTGTCTCCCAACCACATACTGTACACTTGTCTCCCAGTCACATACTGTACACTTGGCTGCCAGGAGCATGGTCTGTCTCCCAGTCACATACTGTACACTTGGCTGCCAGGAGCATGGTTGTCTCCCAATCACATACTGTACACTTGGCTGCCAGGAGCATGGTCTGTCTCCCAGTCACATGCTGTGCACTTGGTTGCCAGGAGCATGGTCTGTCTCCCAGTCACATGCTGTACACTTGGCTGCCTAAGCATGGTCTGTCTCCCAGTCACATGCTGTACACTTGGCTGCCAGGAGCATGGTCTGTCTCCCAGTCATATGCTGTACACTTGGCTGCCAGGAGCATGGTCTGTCTCCCAGTCACATGCTGTACACTTGGCTGCCAGGAGCATGGTCTGTCTCCCAGTCACATGCTGTACACTTGTTTGTTTAACTAACTTTTGATAGAAATTATAAAAAGTTTGAAACAAAGCAGTAAAAAATTGCATTGTATGGTGTATTTTGAGTATGGAAAAGTGATGGAAAAATGTTTGCAAGAAAACAATGTTTAAAGTTGGCCATGCCTATTAACATAAGAATGAACTGGCCCATTTATAGCTTCAGTAAATGGGTAATTATAGTGTCCCAAGTGGGGAAAACAGTATATTATTTTAAAGTTTAGAATTCATATTATTTTGATATGGAAAAAATAATTGTTATCTTTATTTCTCACAATTTTTGGAAAATTACTAGATATTATCTGAAAATAGTAAGAAAAATAGCTTAGATAATAAGAGGGCAGTAGGATGAGGTTACTGAAAAAAGGTGAAGTTTTATAGGCTACTGCAAATGGTTCAATTTCCTGGGCAACATATAGACTTTCATGAAAATGGTGTGTTAGAATTAATTATTTGAAGAATGGGAGTAATTTTTTGTATTGATAAAATTGCCTGTTAATGCTATTAATATATTTGTTTTCCTCCAATTAGTTGATTCTGGTGTTTACACAAGAATGCTCAATACACTATCAGAGGTCAATGTATTTTTTTGGGATTAAAAGTATTTAGCATGTTTTATTTAAAAGAGAAGTGTGTATGTGTGTGCGTGCGTGCATGCGTGCGTGGGTGGGTGGGTGTGGGTGTGTGTGTGCGATTTTTACACGACAAATATCTTGAATTTTCTGGGAATAGCTTCTGAAGGCCTCTTTACTGGATGAATTTTGCTGGTATTTGTATAACTAGTAAGCTGTAATAGACAAAAAAACTTAGTACGAGGGGCATACTGAAAGTCATGAGCAACACTGTTTTACAATCTTAATATTTATTTTTAAGACAAACCAAATCTGCAGACTTTCTTTTTTCGACATAGTCTCCATTGTTTTGCACACATTTTTCCCATCGTTCTACAAGTTTGAAAATGCCCTTGTGATAGAACTCCGTTCCAACTGACCGCAGACCCTGACACACTGCTTTCTGAATATCCTCCAGCATCTCGTAGCATTGGCCACGCATCTGCTCCTCCACAGAACTGAAAAGATGGTAGTCGGAGGGTGCCAAGTTGGGACTGTAGGGAGGATGCGGAAGAGTTTCCCATCCTAATGCCCTGATCTTCTCCGTAGTGGCACGGGCAGTATGCGGACGCGCATAATCCTGTTGAAGGATGATCCTCTTTCCAGGGCATTTATCATGCAAAGCCCGACGGAGCTTCAGAAGTGTCTTGATGTAGCGGGCAGAATTTATGGTTTGTCCAGGTTCAAGAAAGTCAACCAGAATGCAACCTTGTGCATCCCAAAAGACACTTCCCATAACTTTTCCTACAGACTGCACTGTCTTCGCTTTCTTCTTCGATGGTGAGTTCAAGTGGTGCCATTCCATATTCTGACGTTTCGTTTCTGACTCATAGTGATGGAACCAGCTCTCATCTCCAGTCACAATACATGACAAAAATTCATCACCTTCATTATGAAATCTCTGAAGAAGGTTTTGTGCAATGGTTCTTCTCTGAAGTTTGTGGTCTTCAGTCAATAAACGGGGGACCCAACGGGCACAGACCTTTCGATAACCCAAGCTGTGGATCATTTCTTGCACTGCACTATGTCCTAATCCAAGTTGCGCAGAAATTTCATTCACAGTGAAACGCCTATCTCCTGTAATGAGCTCATCAACTCTTTCCTTGTTGCGTTCTGTAGAGGCAGTTCGAGGACGCCCGCTACGAGGCGCATTTTGCAGACTCGTGTTTCCATCTTTGAAATGTTTCACCCATCTTCTAACACTGCTGGCACCCATGCAGACACCTCCATACGCACGTTGAAGTCTGAGATGAATTTCAGGAGCAGATTTTCCTTCTTTCACAATGAATTCAATGACAGCATGCTGTCGAAATGAAACATCAATGTCAGCCATTTTTCAAACACCGTCTGTGATCACGTGATAGAAGCTAATGACGTCACAATATGTCAACATGTGGCTTAAAGTCTGTAGATTACGATCCTGCAATTCGTTTCGTTACATTGTTGAAATTTAAATTTTTACAATGGTTTGCTCGTGACTTTCAGTATGTCGTACACAAAATATGTAGATCTTGTTGTTACACACAATTTATGTCTTATATATTTTTTGTCTCTCCATGGAGTTGACCTTTTTTTTAGATATTCCTTGTTATTGGTTTCAGTTTTAATATATTTAAACTTTTCACATACAGAAATTTGTCAACTCCTAGCAATGCAAAGAAACGGATTTCATCCACATAGCAATCAGCTTTTAAAAGATTTGACTATCATTCTATCGTAGTATATTCCATTATTTCCCTTCTTCTTACAGGAAAGTATTTCTGTTAATGTTTATCTCGATTATCATGATGTAGATAGAAGAATAAGCTTATTAACAATAATTTGTTACAGAGATGTAGAGAAAGTCATGTGAACGGGGCACATCAGATTTTTTCAATCAACTATG
This sequence comes from Hymenopus coronatus, assembly GCA_030762935.1. Taxonomy (NCBI): domain Eukaryota; kingdom Metazoa; phylum Arthropoda; class Insecta; order Mantodea; family Hymenopodidae; genus Hymenopus; species Hymenopus coronatus. Next base: position 126,660,705 of record CM060894.1, on the reverse strand, counting down.
ATAGCATTAATACTGACTGGGCAAATAATCTGATATGAAACATGTTCATATATATTTTAAAGTGATATTATTTTAAGGATAAAGTTGCCAGTATTATGCAAGTTTATTAATGGTTGTATTTTTTTTTGCTTAGGGAGTTCCTACGCTTGGGCGAACCTTTATCTTGCATTCCAATGGACTCAGTTGAAGCAAGGCCACCTCATCGAAAGCCTGGAGGTCCTGTGCCATTGACACGAGTAAAGACACTAGTTTCTATGACAACTCCTCGAGATTTTAGAGCAACACATGGCATTACTACCTTGCCACCATTTGTAGAGTTTGACATGGCTGCTGAAGGATTTGGGTGCCTGTACCTTCCAAGTGTAGCACCCCAAAGTCCTACAGGGCCCAGTGTTGTTCCTGTAGGAAACCTTGGTGCTGTGGATACTAATGTTGTTGGTGGTATTGGATCAGGTAAATTACAATTTTGGTTCTAAAATAGAAATAGCAATAAAGAATAGCAAATGCATGTTAATATCAGAGAATGTAAGACAGCATGAGGGATCTTTGATTTGTTAGGGAATTTGAAAGGTTAGAGATACATCCAATCACTTAGTCCTAACTCCTTGCCTTCCAAACAAATGTATTCTGTATCATTTTACATTTTTTCCAGAGACTTAAAGTTAATGCTAGATTAACATTAATTATTACTAAATTACAGCAAGGCCTATATCTCCTGTAAAACTTCTGGCTGCTTAGTAAATAATAAATAATCTGTGTATATTTGCACCTTGATAATGGAGGTTTGTCATAAATACAATTTCAATGATAAACACAAAAAGAATCTTTTTTATACTCCACTTAGAAGAATAAAATAGAAAATTATAATTTTATATAATTTATTTTTCTTTCAGGAGACAGAATGTTTCCACCACAAACAGGATTGAGCTATTGCACTTGGATTTGTGTAGACAAATTTTCAGATCCGAGAACTGACCCTCATTGTGTTCGTTTACTGACCTTAGTCAGAAATCTCCATGGTGGAAGAGATGACCATCTTGTATGTTTGGCTGTGGTTTTGTCTGCCAGGGACAAAGCTATAATTGTAACTACACAGGAGACAGTCATGCCTCACAGTAAGTGCTATAGTATTCATAGAAGACATGTATTATTAATTTTATAAATGCAAAGTTTATCATAAAAAAATCATTTCTTTCTCTACATAGTGTATAGAGCAGGTATTGTATTGCATGCAAAAGTTTGATAATGAGATTTCATTGGAAATAAGTGTTTAGGGACCCTCTGAACCCAAAAAAAGTATTTTTAGAAAAATGTTCATTTGTGCGTGTGTGCGTATGCGTGTGTGTGTCAGCAGCATAGATCAAAAACTAAAAGACAGCTAAATACCAAATTTTGTGATGCGACACGAAGATTTACAAGAAAATCTCCCCACCCCAACTACCCTTTACATAGAGCATTTTTCGAAGATTTTGATTTTCTCAAAAATAGCTATAACAAATTTGATTAAAATACTTTATGCTTAAGATATTTATGTTACAAATGAAATATATATCTTGAATTTTCTGGGAAGAGCCTCTCAAGACCTATTCATTCCTGATGACTTTTATATAACTGGCAAATCATAAAAACTATATAAAAACATACCACACAAAAAATGTAGAGCTCATTAAAACACAGAATATATGTCATATACTTACTTTTTTATTTGTAGAGTTAACCATTTTCGAGATGTTTCAGATTATTGATTTCAATTTTAGCTACTTAAACTTTCCTCAAACAGGAAGACATCTTTCTTCTCATTTCTTATTTGTTTATTCCTGGCATGCAAAGAGTTTGGAATTTCAGTTGTTTTTCATAGCAATCAGCTTTTTAAGGATGAGACTTTTGCTTTAGCCTGCGCATGCTGTTATTTCCCATCTACTTATAAGGAAGCTAGTAATAAGGCCAATTCTGCTGTGGCAGCTACCACCCTTTATTAACCTAATTACCCCCACACAAGAAGTTTCCTTCCTCCACAACGTAGAGGGGGATCAGCTACTCTCAAAAAAATAATTAATTCTAAACTGGAAGTCATTCAGGTCTGAATCATAATTCAGAGGAATGTAAAACACATTTCATGTGAGTGAGAAGAATGTGCAAGTAACTGTTGAATAATACATTTATATCAAAACTATATTGAACATACATTTTGTATAATAGGGCATATATTGAAAATTTAATTCAGTAATTGTGTTAGAAAATGCCGGCATGTTAGCTCAGTGACAGAGTAACTGGCTAGAGACCGGGAGATCCGTGGTTCAAATCCTGGCTATGGCATTGAATTTTTCAGTCTGACTCTACCTATCCAACATCCCATTTAATTTTCTGACACAATGAAAGATGTTTCACTTTAAATATTATTTGTGTTTCCTCTATTTGTTTTGTTCTATGGTATTTTTGCTTAACATTTCTGTGTTTTTGCTCATAATCCATACATATTTATGTATAGTTCAGTTTTATTTCTCCTTATACAAAACATGTATTTATTTAACTTTAGTGATATTGTTATATGAGTGAACTCCAGCAATGAAACCACTTTTATTTTTTGAAATTTTTCAAATATGCAAAGAAGCTTGAAACACTGATTGATTAATATTAAATTAAAAGTGTTTGACTGTATTTTTGTAACACAAACATCACTTAATTACCTACTGGGACCTGTTTTGGGAAGATAGAAAATGGGAACAAGTGCTCCCGAAACTGAACCCATTAAGTAATTACTAAGTGATGTTCGTGTTACAAAAATTGACTCAAATTCTTTTAATTTAATAAAAACACCATTGTTGATGTTAATAGTTATTTAACACTATATGGATTTGTCTCAGTTGATAATGGTTGCATAGAATCCTGAATTTGTTGGATTTCTTATACAGTGCATTATAGTATTTTTTCTGATGCAAGGTTTGTATTATTTTGTTTCTTCCCCACCCACCCCCTTGTATATGTCTTCATTTACACATTTTTCATACCTATACTTTTTTTTCCTCAGGGCCCCTGAAAAATATATAAACAAAGTTTTACTCTACTTCAGTTTGCAAAAGCCTTGTTGGAGCATAAATTAGCAGTGTAAAAATATACCTGTGACGTAATGTTATGCTAACTTTTGAGAAAAATAATAGATGTTTCTACATCAAATCTAAAGAGAATGGTTACTTTTAGTAACTTGTGTTGTGTAAAAAAGTAAGGAAAAAATGTGGTTGAGTTTCTTGCCAAGAAAATTTGGATCCTGAACACAAATTTCAGAATGAGTTACCTGGTTAAAGTTTTTTTCCAGGATTTTGCTATATCTTGCAGGTAACTTTAAACTCCATGAACCCCAGGCTTTTTTGAGTATCATTTCACTGATTTCATTTACAACTATACAATCCACCAGGTTAAAGGATGTTTAAAGTAAAAACAAACTTTAAATGAAAAAAAAATTCTCTTTATTTAAATTGTGATTGCTGGTTAGGATACCTGTGGTGTAGTGCAGTATTATCTTGTTGCTTCCATGTTCCAACACAATTGTGATTGCTGGTTAGGATACCTGTGGTATAGTGCAGTATTATCTTGTTGCTTCCATGTTCCAACACAATTGTGATTGCTGGTTAGGATACATGTGGTGTAGTGCAGTATTACCTTGTTACTTCCATGTTCCAACACAATTGTGATTGCTGGTTAGGATACCTGTGGTGTAGTGCAGTATTATCTTGTTGCTTCCATGTTCCAACACAATTGTGATTGCTGGTTAGGATACATGTGGTGTAGTGCAGTATTACCTTGTTACTTCCATGTTCCAACACAATTGTGATTGCTGGTTAGGATACCTGTGGTGTAGTGCAGTATTATCTTGTTGCTTCCATGTTCCAACACAATTGTGATTGCTGGTTAGGATACATGTGGTGTAGTGCAGTATTACCTTGTTACTTCCATGTTCCAACACAATTGTGATTGCTGGTTAGGATACCTGTGGTGTAGTGCAGTATTATCATGTTGCTTCCATGTTCCAACACAATTGTGATTGCTGGTTAGGATACATGTGGTGTAGTGCAGTATTATCTTGTTGCTTCCATGTTCCAACACAATTGTGATTGCTGGTTAGGATACATGTGGTGTAGTGCAGTATTATCTTGTTGCTTCCATGTTCCAACACAATTGTGATTGCTAGTTAGGATACATGTGGTGTAGTGCAGTATTACCTTGTTACTTCCATGTTCCAACACAATTGTGATTGCTAGTTAGGATACATGTGGTGTAGTGCAGTATTACCTTGTTGCTTCCATGTTCCAACACAATTGTGATTGCTGGTTAGGATACCTGTGGTGTAGTGCAGTATTATCTTGTTGCTTCCATGTTCCAACACAATTGTGATTGCTAGTTAGGATACATGTGGTGTAGTGCAGTATTACCTTGTTACTTCCATGTTCCAACACAATTGTGATTGCTAGTTAGGATACATGTGGTGTACTGCAGTATTATCTTGTTGCTTCCATGTTCCAACACAATTGTGATTGCTAGTTAGGATACATGTGGTGTAGTGCAGTATTATCTTGTTGCTTCCATGTTCCAACACAATTGTGATTGCTAGTTAGGATACATGTGGTGTAGTGCAGTATTACCTTGTTACTTCCATGTTCCAACACAATTGTGATTGCTGGTTAGGATACATGTGGTGTAGTGCAGTATTATCTTGTTGCTTCCATGTTCCAACACAATTGTGATTGCTAGTTAGGATACATGTGGTGTAGTGCAGTATTATCTTGTTGCTTCCATGTTCCAACACAATTGTGATTGCTAGTTAGGATACATGTGGTGTAGTGCAGTATTATCTTGTTGCTTCCATGTTCCAACACAATTGTGATTGCTGGTTAGGATACATGTGGTGTAGTGCAGTATTATCTTGTTGCTTCCATGTTCCAACACAATTGTGATTGCTAGTTAGGATACATGTGGTGTAGTGCAGTATTATCTTGTTGCTTCCATGTTCCAACACAATTGTGATTGCTAGTTAGGATACATGTGGTGTAGTGCAGTATTATCTTGTTGCTTCCATGTTCCAACACAATTGTGATTGCTAGTTAGGATACATGTGGTGTAGTGCAGTATTACCTTGTTGCTTCCATGTTCCAACACAATTGTGATTGCTGGTTAGGATACATGTGGTGTAGTGCAGTATTATCTTGTTGCTTCCATGTTCCAACACAATTGTGATTGCTAGTTAGGATACATGTGGTGTAGTGCAGTATTATCTTGTTGCTTCCATGTTCCAACACAATTGTGATTGCTAGTTAGGATACATGTGGTGTAGTGCAGTATTATCTTGTTGCTTCCATGTTCCAACACAATTGATGGCTGCTCTATCTTAATTCAACTTAACTCTTAACTAAACTGTGTGGAGTCAGGAGCTGGAGTACTCTCACTACACTACCAGCTGCTTTTCTTGCGGATTTACCCATGCGATATAATAGGCGTAGTGATGTCACAAGCGTTTTTGTCTATGCATATGCCAACAGGTGGTTGTTTTTTTCCCGTGGGTTGGTAATGTTGCCAGGATGGTCACCCATACAAGCAGTGCTGCTTAACTTGGCCAACCGCATGCACACTGTCAAGAGAAACCATGCCATCTAGTGGGGAAATCAAAATAAGCGAAATCAAGTGCAATGGATGCTTGCAGAGATTTGCTATGATATCTTTTAAGAATGATAGCAGAAGAGTTGGAGATAAACAGGGACAGTGTAAGCAATATTTACCATGAATATTTGAAAAAGCAGAAGATTTGTGCCCAGCTTGTGTTGCATGTCCTGACAGACGAGCAGAAGCAAACTCAGTTGGAAATATCTGGTGTTTTCATCAACTTAACTGACTTGAATCTGCAGTTTTTAGGTACCATCATTACAAGAGAACGAGACCTGGTGCTACCTGTACAATCCAAAGAACAAGCAGCAGTCAATGGCATGGTGTTCTTGACTTCTGCACCTTCCAAAAATATAACCAGCTGAAAAAAATAAAGATTAAGATACTGTATGTCTACTAATATTCCATGAATCTCCATCACCATTTTTTCTAGTTGGAAGCAAAACTTCATGTTAATGTGTTGCTCCATTTTGCACTCCTTTTTCCAATGACACGAGTTCTCACACTAATTCCGTTAGCTAGATCTCAGCATGCACCTTTGTTTCACTTCATAATTTGCACATTAGGGGGCACTTGTTGACATGACTCACTGTGTATTTGCAGGGGCCTCATCCCAATGAGTGCAATTTTTAACTAATGCAAGCATTCACCAAACTTTTCTGATGCACCTTGTATAATGCACAAATCATCAGTAAGTGCGCTTCGTAGTTAGACAACAGGTGGACAATGGCAAAGAATTTAATGATGCAATTGATTGATTGATTGATTGATTGTTTAATTTGTGTGTTTTAAAAAAGGTAAATGAAATGTTATATTGGTCAAACAAAAAGAAGACTGGAAACAAGGTTAAAAGAACACACACATGAAACAGAAACAGACAGATAAATTGGCAGTAACACACCATTTTTAGACATCACATCACGAAATAGAAAATAACACAAAGTTGCTAAAACCTGTAAACAACTCGGTAGCACTCACAGTTTGGGAGAATATTTCCATTATACAACACAAAGATCTGCTGATGAACCTGCTTCATCACATGATTATGAGCTTCTGCTGAGAACACCAGTTGTCTCCACCGTAACAGACCACAGAGCGCAAATTCCAGCCTTTGGTTGGACCCCAACTGAAGAAGAGGGCAAACGTCCTTGAAACATATGTTTTGAAAAATTTCATTTTAAGTGAGGTGAGTGTTACTATTCCGACTCATTTTCAAGTATTATAAATGAAATGTTATCATAAATATTTATTGCCATATCATAATTTTGTGTTGCTTCACTGTTACTAGCTTCAGTTTTTACATTATTAATAATCTGTATGTTATTTGTGTATTTCTCTTTTGTCTTCCCTTATGATGTTCAAGGTGATTGTTTATCGTAGTTTGTAGGAAAAATGTTCTTGAGAGTATATGGTTTAAAATGCACTGGCTGAATTGTACATTGGTATTGAGAGTAACTATGTGGCTCTCTAGTAACTGTGCTGCCGTAAGACTTTTAGTATTTTCTCAAGGCTGTGTAGAAGGTAATCTAATATTGAAATTAATGCACATGTATTTGAAAGATTAAACATCAAGTGCATGTCTTAAAACGTTCATTTTATGGCATTTTTTTACCTTCTCAATAAATATTAATATACAAGCAAAGTATGATGAAAATCAGTGCTTATTTCTGCATATAACTGGTAGAGACAGGAAGATCTTACTCATAGCATCATAAGTGAGATTCAACTTAAATCTTGTTGACATTCTATCTTTATAGTGTGACTGCTTCTGGATCAGGTAAAGGCTCTTTGTTTCAGAGAAATAATGTATGTGAACCCAGATGATAAGTATACAATGTTGGTTTCACAAACTTTATTTTTATTTTTACTTACCTAGACGTTGGAGAGTGGGAACCTGAGCCAATAGGAGATTCTGGAGCTCGAGTATGGTGTCCAGATTTATTACAAGAAGGGCAGTGGCACCATCTTGTATTAGTCCTGAATAGAGCTGTACTTAAAAACTCATCATTTTCTATTTATGTTGATGGGCAGCATGTTCAGACACAGAAGGTGAGCTATACATGTTCTCTTTAAATCTGTTAAAATAGGAAGCATTTATTTTGAAAATTCCATATTTAGAAGTCAATATTGTCTGTTGGGATTGGTAAGCATTCTAGTACTGAGTTTTCTTGAATGAGCATGAAAAAACATGCTACTGAACATATAGTAGATACAGTAGAATCCCAAGAACTTGACTCTCAATAACTCAACATCCCGTTTAGCTCGACAACTGTTTTTATTTTATATCAATAAACGTGACTGTTAAAACAAAATGGACTCTGAGGAAGAAGAAGAGGTGGAAGGTAATGGAAGAGTAAAAAGATGTCTCACAGTGAAGGACTTAAGGTGGCTGTAGCAATGCTCTGTTATCTGGAGGAACAAGATGCCCCTGCTATTACATTTTACTTCTTTTTTGTCTATGTGATGAAGCTGCATAGCAACGAAATGAGTGAGACACAAGATTGTTTTTCTACAAAGAACTAACAATTTCTTCTCTATTCTATGTTTGTATTTTTAAATTTACTTTTAGAATAATAACTTTTAGAATATGATATACTTTTCTGTTTCCTATATTGTATTAGAACATGCATTTATGTAATTTACGTACATATTATGTTATAATATATGAATAAGAGACCCCTTTTCTGTAAATCTAGACATATTAGTAAGCCAACACCCTCTTAGTCTATATTAAGTTAAGTAATTGGGATTCTACTATATTGCATTTAACACAAAAGTATCTTTAATAATTTCACCAGGAAAACATATTTTTGAGAGTACTTGAATGCAAAAATGATTTGTGCATGAGAGAGAGAGAGGGAGGGAGGGAGAGAGGAGAGGGAGATATATGTAGCAGTATTCCAAGTATTTGTACCATTAGTTTATGGCAATAGGCATAGAATACTGTGCAACTGGTTTATAAAATGTTTCTAAGGAGAGTTTTAAATTGTTTACTATCTGTTGTTTGGATGACAGATGCATTACATATCTCAGAACCCAGGAGGAGGAGCTGCTAATCTGACTGTTGCATCATCAGTATATGGTTTCATTGGTACACCACCAGTCTGGCGTAGATATTCTCGTTTGGCATGGAAACAAGGCCCATGTCATCTTGTGGAGGAAGTATTAAGCCCACAGATAGTAGCTACACTTTATCAGCTTGGTCCACAGTATATGGGAAGCCTCCAGGCACCTGAACTAAATGGTAAGGTATTCATACAGTTAAAGACTTGGTATATATTGTTCAGACTCTCCCATGAATCAGTTTAAATGATTAAATGTTTTCTGTTACTAAACCCTGTCAAGTATTACAAATATCACTATAGTTACAATCAATCTATTCTTTTTATTAAAAAATCTTCTAATTTTTTAGAAAATGGAATCAAATGAATAATTCAATCCTGTGACCAGGGTATGAATACAGATTTCCCACTGTCTGTGTGGTTGCAATGTCCATTTAGTTACCATGACTGACAACATGCTAGTAGGACATTAAATTAATTATCCATGACAATTATCCCAGTTGTAGGATTTAAACAAAAATCAATAGGCTAGGTTAGGCCACCAAAAATAATAATTAATATGTGCCAAAACCCTCACTGTTATATTGATTATACCAGAAAAAGTTCAAGGGGCATTTAATAAGTCCTTATAAAATCCAAGAAATTACACATGTAGCATTGAAAAAAGTTTGTATTTAGTAACTGTTCTCTCTTACTAGATGGTATTTAAAATTTCAGCTATATCCATCATGTAGTTTCGTTACCATTGCTGATGGAATCAACAATCTTGTACTTCTGTAGAAAGATGGAAGAAAAGGAGTTTCATGCGGTGATTAAACACTTCTACTTAAAAGGCTTAACACCAAAAGGGATAAAAGCCAAATTGGATGAAGTTCATGGTACATCTGCTCCTGTGTTTGCAACAATTTACAATAGGATAATGAATTTAAACGTGGCCATACATCCAAAAATGGTGAACATCGTTCCTGACGTCCAGCAGAAGTAACTTCCTCTGGAATGATTGACAAAATCATGAAGTAACAGAGATCACAAGCATGTCACAAGGCACGATGCTTTCAATTGTGCACCAAAAATTAGGTCTGAGAAAGATTTTGGCAAGATGGATGCTGCGTTTGCTCTCATTGGAGAATAAATGCAATTGTGTGATCAATTCGAAAGCTGGTTTTGCACTTTCCCATTGCAATTCTGATGAGTTTCTGCATTGATAATAATTGGATGAAACATGGATACACAACTACACAAGTAAAGTCAGAACAGAGGGTTTTTAAAAGCGAACTGGCTCTGAAGAAGGTAAATGTGGTGAAATCTGTAGCCAAGGTGATGGCCTTGATTTTTTGGGATGCATGTAGAATCATCTACATTGATTACTTGTAGAAAGGAAGAACTATAAATGGAGGATGTACCAGTTGAATGGAGAGAGAGAAAAAAAAAATGGCCTCACCTGGCAAAGAAAGACATTCTCAACTTGAAAAAGTGGCCTGGTGGAAAACGAGTGACATCTAACAAAGAGGTCATCTCCCAAATAGGTGCCTATTTTAAGGACCTTCCGAAATCCTACTTTTTATAAGGCTTAAAACAGTTGGTGAAATACTGGGAAAAGTGTATTGAGATAACAGGAGATTATGTTGAAAAAAAAAAAATCTACCAAAAATAATTTGTTTTCCTATTTTTTTTCTAAGAACTTAATTGGATACCCCTCGTAAACTACGTTGTGATAAAATATAAGCCTGGAAATGTTCAACTTTGATCCTCCTTTCCAATCTTTACCTATATATGTGACTAATTTAAAAGAACAATTTCAGAAACACCTCTTTCTTCACTCATACTGTTAGAACTATGTGATTATACAGGGTGGCACATGAAAAACGGGTCCCAAGTTCTAGACAGCTCGTTGTCACCACCAATTGTCATCCATTGTTGTAAAGCTGCTGCTAATACATTATGTATTATACAAAACCTGTTGTGACTTGTTTAAGACATATGAAGTAAATATCTCAGCAAGATGTATCATCAAGAAAGAATCGCAATAGTGGAGGTGTACACCCATCACCAAAAAAAATGAGTCATGTCTGGAATGTCAAATTCATCTAAGATCTACCACACACCATCTAGGATACAATTGTGTAGCAGCATCAACAAATTGTCAGAAGTTCCAAATGTTAATATTACTAACTCATATGATCAATAATCATAACAAATACATAACTTAAGGCTGTCAGCAGCAAACTATCAATATTAACTAAAATTATTAACAACACAAAACATGATACAGTTTGTATTGTATAGCATTACTAAAGCTGCCACCTTCCATGTGTATTCACTGTAGCAAAACATAGATTACTCCTCTGCTGAGGGTCACAGGTCCACTTCTCTTGTGTGGCAAACATTTTTTCCCCCTTCTCTTAATGAAGTTGAATCAACACATTGAGGCTATTTATTTTAGACATACCTATTTCATATTTGGCATTCGCTACAGTTAATAATATGATAGTGATTATGATATTTCTTCAAGGATTTTTTCCAGTGGTGACGGGCCTTTAGGGGTACAGGGGCATGTGCCTCCTTATTTCGTACAGTAATTTCTCTATTATATTATTAGGTAAAGTGCTATAATCTATAACACATTTTGTATAAATTTAAACCTACTATGGACACTGGACAGTTGTAGTGAAAATGGCTGTCAGAAATTGTAACTGGCCACATTTTTTGGACACAAGTGATTTTGACGTCATCCTGTGCGCACGCACAGAAGAATTCAATGCTTTTACATGCAGTTAATTTGTTGGTGCAGGATTCAAGGGGCTAAGAGGGGAAGGTTCTCTTAGAACACGAAAGCCTCTGTGGTCATTTGCTGTGCATGCGCAAAGAGAAAATAAGAACCGACAATAAGCAAACATTAAAGTTTGAGTCAAATCCCTGACAAAAATATTTAGCCAAAGATCTCCTCACGTGTAACAGTAAATAATAAGAAATATTTCTTAAGTTTGAATGTCTTCTCATTTGAAAACCTCCCAAATGAAATAGACAAAAAGAAGCTTATGTGGTAAAAATGTACAATGTTGGTACTTGGTAGGAAGCAGATAACAAGGTATACTCATGTGCCAATGCTCAAGGCGTACAAGCTGTGCGTTGTGTAATTTAGATTGTTAGCATGAGATTGGTGTACAAGAGTCTTAATAAGCTTGTTCGTCTGGATTCTAGCTTTGCCTGATTTTATCATAATAATACTATTTTGTTTTGCAGTTATTTAGCTCCACTTTAATCAATTTAATCAATTTGCTAAATATATGTTTCTGCTACTTATTTACATTGTTAATAAGGACTTCTAAAATATATGTGCTTGCTTGTTTTCAGGAACTGAACCATTGCCATCTCTTGTGTCAGAGGAGAAAGTGATCTTTGGACTAAATGCGAAGGCGGTATCCCAATTGACTCTTGCCAAGATTCGTAAAGTATACAGCAGAGCAGACAATAAAGCCATAGCAAAGCAACTTGGAATGTCATCTCATGAAAATGCCACACCTATACGAATCCTTCATAACTCAGCTGGTCATCTTGGTGGTCCAGCACGCTCACTGGGAGGGGTTGTGATAGGTTACCTTGGTGTGCGAGTATTTTCACCAAGGCCTGTGGCAAAGATGATAGAAAATGTTGGTGGATGCTCTGTGTTGCTAGGTAAGATCAGAAATCTGTCAATAATTTTATTTTAATATCTCTTAATGTTGATGGCATCTTTCAAAAGTAAGTTCAATCAACACCATGTTCAGCATTTTGCAAATATCTTGAAATATTGGCAAATTCTGACAAGATACCATCTTTCAATTGCAGTTGGGTTGTTGGATGTGTCAAAAAAATTATTCTTTAAGGCAACCCCACAACCACAAGTTAACTGGATGCTGATTTGGAGATCATAGAGGCCACATTCTTGGGAAGTGCCTACTGATTACATATCTCTAAAACATCTGTGTAATTAATTGTTCTGCAGGGGTGTAGATGTTGGGTGGAGTGCTATCTTGCATTAAGATTATGTGAAATGTGATATACAAAAAATACAATTCTTATGACAGGGTGTAAAGTCGTTTTCAAAACTAAGCTGGCAACAGCTGGAGGGGCAGCATACACAGATTCACATTTGGAGGGCATAGCAAAATTACCATAGTCTGAATAAAAGCAATTTGAAATAAGAGCTGAATGTCTTTTGTTGTATATTTATTCCTTCAGCTTTTTCAATGTTTTGGAATATGCAGGTTTCTATTGTGCTATAACATTTGGACAATTTAATGATTAGTTTAAAGAGTTTTAATATCAAAATGGGTCCTATATAAAACTTTAAGATGTTTAAAAGGGTGTTTACCATGCTTCTTTCTGTGAGAACAATTGACGCTTGTAACCAAGATTCTGATTAACTCAGAAGGTTAGTTTCACCTTCCCCCCCCCCCCCAAAGAACTTAATTACATTTAATATTAATCTTTTGGACTTTGATGCCATGGTGCATTGTTTTTCATTTACTACCAAGTTCCTTAGCATACAGGGAGATACCTCAGTAGGGATACAGAATCAGTCTTGGTGGAAAGAGTTTTAGGTTTAGATGTGACATCATGCGACTCAATGATCTGCAAGAGGCATTCAATTTTATGGCTGCTCTTCTCTTTGATTTTTGTGGACTTTGGAAAAACAACTGAGTAGCTAACATTTCATTTTCATGCACTGTAACTGACTAGTTGCCCACTTTTTAGCACATTACCAACAGAGCCTGTCTGCATGCAATTTGTTGCGTAACCTGTAAATTTTGACTGGATGGAGGAGGTGTCTCAATTTCTTTACACCATTTATCTTGAACCTGTTTGCAATATTCCAAAATTCATTGATCTTTAGTTAAATTCTAAGCCATAATGATGCAAGAGACTGAAATAATGAATTAATAAAAGATAAACTGAGCAAGGTTTGAAACTTAATAAGCAAGTAAGTAGTCATAAAATTTAAAGCTCTCATCTCATGTATGGTATTAATTTGTTGAGTCACTATTTTTAACACTACATCACTTACATTTTCATTATGAGGGACTAGTTTTGGAAGCCTATGTTACCATTTTAAACCTCATGGGTCCAGCTGTCATCCATGGTTGCATCTGCCTGTATTCAGATAGAGAAGTATGCTGTTGCATAACATGTAATTTCATTTGAGGAGCATGATATACGTAAAAAAATCTGATGTGTTCCATTCACATGAGTTTCTCTATATCTCTGCAACCAATTATTGTTAAAAAGCTTATGCTTCTATTTACTTCATGCTGATCGAGAAAAAAAAATGTCAGAAATAGTCTTATTACTTGCTTCCTTTTAAGTAAAAACGAAATAAGGGAGTACCATAGGTTAAAGTGATAGTCAAAGGCTGGTTGCTATGTAACTGAAGTTCCTTTGCATGGACAGGAGTTGACAAATTCCTGCATGAAAAAATTGAAGCTTTTGAAAGGTGAAATCAAAAAATAACTAAAAAATGATCTACTCCATGAAAAAAATTTGTATAACATAAATTGTGTGTTTTAATGTGTTCTACATTTTCTGTGTAGTAAGCTTTTGTCTATCTCTTACCGTTTAGCAGTTAAGCAAAATTCGGCAAAATTCATCCAGAATAAAGAGGTCTTCAGAGGCTATTCCCAGAAAATTCAAGATATACATTTTATTTGGTATGTAAATGTCAGTAATATACAGGATTTTAATCAAAATCATTAGAGCCATTTTTTTTGGAAAATAAAAATTTTCTAAAAAAGTTCCATGTAAAGGGTAGTTTGGTTTTTAACATACTTTTCGTTTTTGAGCTATGCTGCACACATACACACGCACACGTACCCCCACCCCCACCCCTACCCACACACTGCTTTTTTGGATTTAGGGAGTCTCAAAACATGTATTTCCGATGAAATCTCAGTATCAAATTTTTAGGTGCATTACAGTACCTTCTCTATACACTACGTACATAGTATGTGTTGAGAAGGTAAAAAATGAAATGTCTTAAATTAAACCATATATGGATTTTGGCACTGACCATCCACACTCTTTTGAAAGCAGGCATTCAACACCAGCAAGATTTTGCTCCTTCCTTCCTCTCTGTGTACAACAACAAGCCAAACAATCTTGAAGTTTCCAATAGTAGGCAAGATCTCACAAAGCTACTAGGTTCCTTTTAAATGTCTGTTCTAGTGCTAGATGAAGCACCAGTTTTAAAATAAAAACCATTGGTCCACAGCATCACATCCAGGAAGAACTTGGATTGACAATTATTTACATGTCATTAAACACAAAGAAGAACAAAAATTGTTACCACCTTGCATCTTCTGGTTATAATAAACAAAAAGTTGGAATATGAATATCTTCACCTTAGCTGACTCATACAAATTGTATCTTATGTGTTGAAGAACAGCTGGAAGTGATGCACAGTAACACACAGTTAATATTTCTAATCACAGTCAATATTTCATGTTACTCACTTGAACCTGCACCCACAGCAGTTTACTGTCAGAGTAATTAGTGATATGAATCTTATGAATTCCGAGTTCCAGTTATGAAATAAGTTTACAACAATCTAACTCATATTACCATTTGGATAGCTATGCTATGTTCTTTTATAAATTTAAATCAATAAACTGGTTCTACTTTCAATGTTGTTGGCTTCTGTGTTGTATTTTGGAACACTGATTTTTAGATCAATCTTATAGTGAAATCATAGAAATAATTTTTCATAATTTTTACTTTCTCTACATGCACTATGTACATAGAGTATAGAGAAGGTATTGCACTCGACCCAAAATTTCGATACTGAGATTTTACCGGAAATATATGTTTTAGGGTGCCCTGTATCCAAAAAAAGCATTTTCAGAAAAAGGTCAATGTGTGTGTGTGTGTCTGTGTGTCCATGTGTCTGTGAACATATAGCTCAAAAACGAAAACTCAGTAAAATACCAAAGTTGGTATTTAGGCTTAGTATCCTCCAAGGATGCGACACGAAGATTTTCAAAAAAATCCCCCCACTACAAATTACCCTTTACATGGAAAAAATTACGAAAATTTTGATTTTCTTAAAAATGGCTCTAACGGTTTTTATTAAAATCCTGTATACTAAAGCTATTTATGTCCGAAGTAAAATTTATATCTCGAATCTTTTGGGAATAGCCTCTGAAGACCTCTTTATTCTGAATGAATTTTGCCGAATTTTGCTTAACTGCTAAACTGTAAGAGATAAAAAAAAAAACAAAAAAAAACCTCACTGCACAAAAAATGTACATCACGACAAAACACACAATTTATATCCTTTACGTTTTTGTTGTGGAGGTAACCGTTTCCGAGATATTCCTTGTTATTGTTTTCAATTGTGAAGTACCTAAACTTTTCTCAGACAGAAAGCATCTGTTTTTCTTTTGTTCTACTCCTGACCAAGTAAAGAAGTGATTTGCATTGACAATCGCATAACAATAGCTTTAAAAACATTTGACAATCACTTTAGCATAGCACATTCCCTTCTACTTATAAGGAACTAAGTAATAAGAACATTCTGCTAATATTTATCTCGATTAGCATTGATTACAAAGAAGACTAATCTAGTGTAGGAGGTTTGCAGAGCAGCTAGAGAAGGTTATGTGAGTGTAACACATCAGATTTTTAAATAAAGATCACAGATATTATAATCTATGATGCCCTTATTACTTTCAAAATGTCTCTACTTGATAAATCGTTTTCTCTATGGATTGATAGTCCAAGCCTGACATAAAGTTGTCATAGAATGTAGCAGTAGGGGGAATATTTTGAGAACCCAAGTGGAGAATGTCCACTTTTTGGATCAACACTGCCACTTCTCAATTAAAACTTTGTAAGCTGATACCTATGGAGTCACCCTCCTCGGTGTAATGGTTACCATGCTAATTTTATACTCCCAGGGTCGCAGGTTCAAACCCGGTGGAGGACAATGTTAATCAAAATGCCATTTTATTTACATAAAATATGTACTTTTAGATGAATAACGTTACAGGTCTTATAGCAATGGCTCAGGACGTTGAAAGCCTCTATGCTGCAGTAAAAGCATTGGTTTGTGTGGTGCGCACCAATCGAAGTGTTCAGCTGGAGATGGATAGAAGAAGAGGTTATCAAACACTTGCAATGTTGTTACGAAGAAAGCGACCTCTTCTCAACAGTCACATCTTGCATCTCACATTCAGCTTGGTTGGCACTGTTGACAGTGGGAGAGAAAGCTCTTCCATACCTAACACAACAGCATTTCAAGATTTGCTCTGTGATATAGAGGTTGGTTTAAAATTAACTTTAAAGTCTTTAACTACTTGAAATTGTGAATGGATTGATGATACTTTATTTTCACTTACTAAGTTTTCATTCAGAACATTTTTCAAAGACATTCATTTCATTGTGAATTGTATGTCTACCAGATCTTCTACATTAGTGTCAGTTATACTGATATCTAGCTGTCTAGTGGAGAACTTCTCTGTTTGTCTATTTCCTTTAACTCTGCAATAGCTCATTATTCTTGGTCAAGAAAATGCAATGTTAAATAGGAAATAAAGCTTTTAAAACACATCAAAACACCAGCAGATCTTGCATTTTGGTAAAAATTTATATCACCAAAAATGCAAGCATAATGCATTTTGGAATTCCACTGGTTGACGACACAGTGACGTTCTTCACTATACACCTACTCAGCGGTGCAATTGACACAAAAGTAGGAGATCCTTTGGAAACTCCATCAGACATGCAGCTGATGATGATGGAGATGAATATCTTTGAAGTATGTTTTGAATGAAAACTTAGTAAGTAAAATTAAAATGAAATATGTTAAAAAGTTTCACAGTTAACTTAACAATCAGTGTTAACTTGTTTAATAACTACCTTAACTTTGTTCAATATCTCTAAAAGTATGATCATCCAGAGATATAAGTTCTCTAGTATTAGGACACAGACACACAAAGCTATGAATCAAAATATATTAAAAAAAATTACAGGTATACATTTTTTTGGGTGACATACTTTTTCCTGGACCATGATGTTATTCCTAGAAGTTTGCTTTTCTGCATTCATTGTAGCCAACATAATCTATCCACCTCTTGTGCTAGTATTATTGTCTATACGCATTTCTCATATTACAGCCATATATTTTATGTTTTTTTACTACCTATATACATGAAATATAGTAATGTTTTGAATTTTTACCATTTCAGTCCTTCATGTTTCTATTCTATGTTGGTATTTCTTAATATGTATTTAGTTTGCACATCATGTTGAGTTTAATATTAGCATATCAGTTGAAACTAATGAATCACTTCATCTTTTTCTCCTGGTCTAACCTATTTTAGAACTTGATCAGCTGTTAGTGAGTAACTAAGTAGATGAAATTACAATACACATCATTATCAGAAATTGCCCACACACACTGTTATGCATTATTCCTTTGTTAAGTGTGTAACAGAATTTGTAAAATGGAAAATATTCAACTTTGTCTCATACTTCAAACTTTCCCTCTCTTCTGTTATAAACCATTTACCAACTTATATCATGATATATTATAAGGTAATGTGTTCAAATCTGTTAAGAACAAAATAAAACAAAGGAAAAGATAATTTTGATGGCTGTTTTTCTTCTATTGGTGTTACTTCATTTACATGGGCTTTTGTAAGTATTTAACTATTGTGTACTAGTGTATAAAAATGAAAAACTCTTT
Source organism: Hymenopus coronatus (assembly GCA_030762935.1). Lineage (NCBI taxonomy): Eukaryota > Metazoa > Arthropoda > Insecta > Mantodea > Hymenopodidae > Hymenopus > Hymenopus coronatus. The sequence goes on along the minus strand of CM060894.1, from coordinate 126,642,270 downwards.
TCATCATAATCTACAGTGATTGAAGTATATAATGTTCAAGGCACTTAGCACCAATTTTTCAGTTTTCAGCAATCATTCATTCTTAGAATTTTTCTCATCCTATTCATGGATTGAATTTCCCAACTTGTATACACTTATTTGCTTTACTTATCTTTCTTCAGTAAACAAAATTTGCTGAAACATTATGCTGAGAAATATAAGAATGGGCAGGGAGTATACTGTCCAGTTATTGAGATTAGAGCTTTTTTTCTACAAAATAAGTACATATACTTCCTTGCTTACATAATATGTATTTGATGTGTCTTCTTAGCTTCCGGGGAAGGCCGCGTTATCTTGCATTGGAGTGCTGACGTTTCGCTCATCTTGCCGTGAGCTTCTTCTGGGCTCTTGTGCGGTGATTGCTTCTTTGCTCTCGCTTATATAGTGGCAGTGCGGTGGAGGTTGCCCTGCCCTCTCTCTTCTGGCATTGCCCTTGTCTGCAGGTAGAATGATGATGTCTGGATTTGAAGAGATGGCTCTTAGTGCCTCGCGTTCTGCATTAGTTATGTTGGGTTGTGGTGGTTTAGCCCTGCTGAGGATCCCATAAATTTTGAGCCTCAGAGAGAGGGTGGGGCAACCTCCACCACACTGCCAGTATATAAGTGAGAGCAAAGAAGCAATCACCGCACAAGAGCCCAGAAGAAGCTCACGGCAAGATGAGTGAAACGTCGGCACGCCAATGCAAGATAACACAGCCTTCTCCGGAAGCTAAGAAGACACATCAAGACTCAGGTCGTGGAAGCCTACGCATCCATAATATGTATTTGTTCATTATTATTATTATCATCATCATCATCATTATTATTCTTATTGTTATTGTTATTATTATTATTATTATTATTATTATTATTATTATTATTATTATTATTATTATTATTATCATCATTATTATTTTACTTCATTTGATCGGAAAGTGATTTATTTTTTATTGTAAAATATTCCTGGAGAAATAATGTAAAGAAATAGCTAACTGCAGCTTTATTTTAATTTAGGTATGGCATGAAGCACCAGGAGAATTACAGCGATCACTGTTTGAGCATCTCTATGAACTAGTAGCAGAATCAAGTGAGAAAAGAACTAACCTTAGAATAGTTCGGGATCTGGGGTTGGTTCAGAGACTGTTATTAATTCTGGCAGACGTTACATGTGGTCCCACAAGACAGGTTCTCCTGGCTTTATTGGGAGTGCTGCTGGGAGGTCAGCCTAGAGCAGCTGACTTGTTAATGTGAGTAGGAACTCTAATATCCTTAGCTGTAAATAAAAAATTATTAATTTTGACTTTATTACAGACATCTCACTTAGAAGAGTCATTCATGATTTTTTTAAAAAAAAAATTAATAATTTAACGTCCTTTAATCTGGCAGGTCATATCAGTCAATGAGTGAATGAAATTGGTGAAATCCTTCTCAAATAATCTCAGGGTCCATGGCCTTAAGGTTACTCAACATTTGTCTGTCTTCTCTGGATAAAGAAAAACCCTGTGAAAAACCTTATCTGGGTAACTCACCCTAAACAAGATTCAAACTCAGGATCTCTTGAATGTGAGGCAGACACTCCACCACCACACTACAGAGATGGGCTGGACATGGGTATTCAGAAAATACCAGAGGACAATATCAAATTGAACTGATTTGTTTACTGTGCCTACAAGCCAACAAAATGGTAAAACATATATTACTAGAATTTGAAGCTACAGCAGTACAAGAAGAAGTTGGTATGCTACTTTGAAATATTAAGTAAACATTTTGTGGCTTTGCTGTGTAGCACTGCGTTGTCCTTGAACTTTTTTTGTCAGTGATTTGTACAGTGCAGTTTCATTAAGTTTATCTCAGTGTGAGAATGTGATATTGTCTCTGAAATATTAATGTCTAGATGACATATTGCTGAAAATATTGTATTTTCCTGGAAGGTGCTGAATTTCTAAGTTGTATGTCATCCCACAGAAGTAGTGTGATATATTGGAGGGAGCCAATTTACATGATTTTTCAGTTGTACAGATATTGTCCAAATTGTAAATATCATTCACAGTATTTTGAAAGTAATTTTTCCTGGAGGGTTTATCGTCTTGGCTTCAGATGTAAAATAAGCATATTAGTGCTGCTCAAATTTTGTACCTATTTGAGAAAAACAAGAAAGTTAAAAAATAGAAACTTCAGAGAGTGGTGCAAACTTTGTATTGTGGGATTTGATGACCAGTGCTATACCAACTCATCCACCAGTATGTTACAGCGGAGCGCTCTTGCTAGCTACATATGTTCTGAAATCAACTGAACTTTATCTGCGGTGTGCACACCCTCAAAGAACAGGCAGTTTTGCCAAAGCTGCAAGTCAATCGCTTTAAATATTGTATGGATTGTGCAGCAATACTGCATCCCTTCAACTACTGGTGTACAAATGAGGCATTCTGAATAAAAATAGGTGACACACATCCACATTCTTTTAATTTACAGCCATTGTTGTGCAATGGTATAACTTTGACATTTGTCAAAAGGGACAGTAGGTATTAAACTGTTTATTTAGGACCCCTCTATAATACTGCCAATTTGAGCAGTTGAATTCTGGGACAACCTGTAGACATACACCCATAACTTTATCAGTGCAATGCAGTGTGATGCAGTGCATAAGCGGTGACAAATATTTTTAACTTTGACACACACTCCTCTGGCAGGAATGCAGTCGACTAACTACTTATCTGGTAACAACAGATATACAACTTGCTTCCTGGCTCTCATTAAGAATTTACTTGTCCAGATCTGCTGCACCTGTATAGTATGTGGTTCCAATGCATTATTCACCTCTCCATTAACCTCTCTCAGTATTCAAGGATCCGTGATCTATGAATTTCTGTTCTTCTACATGTTCATTAAATCTGTGCAGTATCCATGGGCTCTGATTGTTGTTATGGTTGTTGTATAGTTCGTAATTCTGAGCGTAATCAAATGCGATTAAGTCTGGTCAGATGATATTGATCATTGTTTTGTTGGTTATTCTGCCCATGATAGCAATTATTTCTGGGTGTAGAAATCTGTCCCTCACCTGTCCCTTGTCTTGTAATTTCTTCTCTTATTTTGCTTAAGATTTCTGTTATGTGACTGTGCCTTACCCTTACAAATGGAATTTTGACTTTCCTGAAAATTACTTCTGTTCTCATTGTTTGTGATTTCTCATCCATTGGCATATATGCAAGTGTTGGGTGAGCCATTATCATTTTGTGAGAGGCTACAACTTGTGGGTTTGAATTTCAAATTTATTTAACAAATCTATGGCTTCTGCAAAATCTATGGGTCTAAAGTCACAATTAAATTATTTTTTATATTTTGAGGGAAGTTTCAAACTATTCTAATTCTGACACCTCAGGATTCATGAGTTTGGATTGTTCACGAGTTTAAGTAAATATTCTATCATTGGGATTCCTTGCTTGGGTCATACTTTCCTGTAGCTAACTTTATCTTAAATTAATTTTGCTTTCCTGACCCAAAAAATCTACACATGAAAAGAATAGATATGAAACTGACTATAGAGGAGCTATCACAGAAAATATAAACAAATGCATATGGGTTTACTCAGAAAATAGATGTAAATATTAGTACTTAAAGCAAACCTTTGCTACTTACAAAAGTGAGAAAATATATACAAACAGTGTTAGCTTAACTAAGAAATTAGATGAAAATATTTATAGTTTAGCAGAGAAAATATAATTAGGTAGAAAGAAATGCAGAGAGGACATGCAAGAGTTGAATAATAACCTAATTTAGAAATTAAAATTAAATGTTAAGAATTTTACACAGAAAATAAAGCAGAATGGGAATGAAAGCAAAAGTAACACATATTGAGGGAATAGCCAAGAAATTAGGCTAGGATAGGAAAATGTACTTAGAGAAAAGAAAGTGCAGGTAGCTTAGGAACAAGATGATTCCACATTAAGTCCTTGAAATTGTGAGAAGCAATAGATGATGACAGGACTTAAAAAATTGATCAATTTTGCAAAAATTCAAACCAATGACAATATCTCAGAAATGGCTGATGCAATATAAAAGTTATTTGAAATAAATGTGTTTTAAATATGTCTGCAATTTTTGCTTTGTAACTTTCTGTCAAAGGCAGCACCATGGCTGAGAGGTTAGACTGCTCGCCTCCCATCTAGGGGGACCAGGTTTGGTCCCAAGTGCCCGTATGTGGGATTTGTGTTGGATGAAGTGGCATCTGGGTCTTTTGGTTCCCCTGTCACTCACTCCACAATTGCTCCATCATCACCTTTCCTATCATCTATTTCGCTTACATTTCATGTATCCTCTTCTTCCTGCTCATGTGCGGCTAGGGCCGACCACTTGTTCCAGGTTCTCCATTCTGAGGTTCCTTGCTGTTAGCTCCCTGAGAGGTTTCTGATCCCTGGGCATCTGCTTGTAAGTCCTAGGGGAGGTGTCAGCCCTAAATTCGGGTAGGGTAAGCCAACTATGAACTTTCTGTTAATATTTTATGGTTTATTCATTGTACAAAAGCTGCAAGTTTTATAACCTTATACCAAGGAAATTATTCTGCTGTTAAACTGAGAATTTTGTCTAATGCAAGGGAAGGGTACTTTTCAGAAAGCTTATATATGTTAAAAGTAATTATTTTCTCGACAATTTGTAGATATTTCCTTGCTAAAGTTTCACTACAGTAGTAGTACACATCCCCACCATTACTTGCTGACTAAAAGCAATTGTTACTATGAACTGCACAATATGTGCACATTATTATTACTTAAACAAACATTTCATATTTAGTATAATACAATATTTCTGTACTTCTCTCTGCAATTTAAGAGGAACTATTTTGTAATGGAGAAAAGAGGTGAAATGTTCAGCAGCCAATGTTCTTTTTATTTACATTACCAATGAAGTACGGATGGATAAAGAATAGTTGAACTATTATTTTACTTTCTACTTGTACAATACTTTCTTATTACTTCTCTAAAATTTCTGTAGTTTGCCTTAGAAAATTTATAGATGATACAAAATTTCAATATATACATTTTACTATTCAGACAAAGATCTTAAGCATATGGTATTTTAATCAATATTTTTAAAACAATTTTTTTTAATTTATTTATTTATTTAAGGTCACTTTATAACAACAAAGGTCATCAACGACCACAATATTCTTACTTATCAAGATCAATATATATACAAAATTTAATACAAATATATTACAACTGTGGTCATAAACTTAACTATTTCAACTTTGATAACAGTAAAACATAGTATATCTAAATTGGTAAACTATTATAATAGTATCATACTCTGGTTATAACAATTAAGTGATATTATATAAAAGACAACATTTGTGATATTTCCATTAACTTGATAGCTTTTCCTAATCCTTCGATGATGTTAAAATGGAATACAGATCACTCTTGAGGTAAAACCATTTTTGTGAATGTAAACAAAATTTACAAACAATTTTCCATGTAAAGAATAATTTGGAGTGGGGACTTTTTAAAAAAACTTTGTGAATCTTTGGAATATGCTGACAACTTCTTGTTATTTTTGTCTCCCCCCTCTCTCTCACCCACACACATGTGCGCGTGTATACACACACTCAAATGTAAAGGTGTTAATAAACAGGAAACCAGAACACATCATTAAAAAGCCAGCATATAAGTATCAGCTCTGATATAGTCTTAGGAAATCTAAAAAAAAATAATGAATCTAAGTGAAATTCATGCATGTTTGTACTAGGTTTGGACAGTTTGTGGCAGCCACTCTGCCAACTTCGCAGGGTGCCAATGAAAAATACCTTGCTTTACTAGAAGCTGCACCGAGCATGAGCATGGTAGCAAGTGATCAAGGAGAACTTGGCGAAGAGAAGGCAGAAAGAGAGGGTGATTCTGCTGGCAACATTGTTCTCAGAAACCGTTGCTTGCAACTTCTGCATTCACTTCTCTTCACTCCACGGAATACTGTCAGCACAGGGTAAGTTTAAATGTGTATTATATATTAGGGTGGTTGACAATATCTGTAAACCTACGTAATAGTGATGAAGAAAGCAGCCTTTGACATTGTCTTTATGGTCTAATCTTCTGTTCAATGTATTTGGCAGAAAATGAGTGGTCTCTGGTTTCAATTCTTATGAAGGAGTGTTTCTTACCTTACATGAATGAGCGCCAATTTAATTCTCAGGACTGTTACTCTTTCATTAGAATTAATTTGTGTTTTGGACTTAGTAGTATAAAGGATATGGAACAACTAAAAGAAATAACAAAAAGAAAATGGTCATTAATATGAATTTAGTAGGATTTATGTTAACACTGGAAAGTGGAGAGTCTTGAGTTTTAAATTAAAACTAGTAATACTGAGTCGCATATACTTTCATGCTTCATAAAATAAGTTTCACATTTAAAAATTTATGAATTTGCCGACTGACGTGATGATGGATTTTCTGAAAATGGTCAATATAGGAATTTTATTAAAATAAAATAGGATAGGCAAAATACCAATGGAAAAGAAAGTGGCATTTATAGAATTAGTTGTAGGTGTTGTGTAAAAATCATATATTGGGAAAACCAAAAGGATTGTGTTATGCTTACACAAAATGTCAAAACTAAAGAAATAAATAAATCAATCAGTAGAAGCTTACCCTTTTGGTAAGAACAACATGAGGATGTCAGAAAAGTTGAACTATTAAGAAGAATTTAATGAGTAACAAAGTTAATATGTGGTATTAATTTGTTGAGTTGGTGTTTTAACACTACGTCACTTACATTTTTATTATGAGGGACTAGTTTCGAAAGCCTATGCTTTCATTTTCAACCTCACAGGTCCAACTGCCAATGCTGGCTGCGTTTGCTTTTGCTCTCTTCTCTGGTGGCAAAATGATGAACTTCTTAACTAGGCTTCTACTGGCAGGATTTCAAAGTTTATTAGGTGATCTTTGTTTTTCCATATGAGGATGTTTTCCCAGGTTGTGAGTTCATTGTTGCCTGACATGGTTTTTAGCAATTGTGGTTTTCTTTTCAAAAGTGAAATGCTACTGCCAATTTATCTTCTTGTTTCAATCTTAGGTTTCTAAAGTGCTCTTTGGATCTGATTTTTAAACTTCTTTTGGTTTGTCCTATGTAGATTTTTTCAGAATTTGTGCATTTAATTTAATATATTCCTGACCTATTTTCTGGTGAAATTTCATCTTTTATTTTTGAATTTAATAACTTTATAACAGAAAATCTGTTTATTGGAGCCAGGGTGATGTTTTGTTCTTTGAAGATTTTTTTTTTAATTTTCTAAATGCTCGGGGGTGGTAAATGCATTTTTTGAATGTGTTGATATTGTTTTTTCCTGCTGTTAGGGTAGTTATCATAGGCTTTCAAAACTAGTCCCTCATAATAAATATGTAAGTGAAGTAGTGTTAAAAAACCAACTCAACAAATTAATACCACATATAATTTGACTGTCACTGTTACTAAGTTCCTCCAAACATCAATCAACAAAGTTAATGTATGGGAAATTTGTATGGCAAAATTTAGAAATGGCTGATGAATTTTTGATATGGTGTTGGATGGGGACTCCAATTTAAGTTTGTCAACCTACTGAGAGAGACAATTGTCTCTAAAGAATATTCGAGAATAATTAGGTAGTCTGAAAACTTGCATGCAGTGGAATGCAAATCATGTTTAAGGTAAAAACTTGTTTTATTCAGTGTAAGAGTGTGAACAACTTTATTAGTTTTAATTTTTATGCTATATTGTGAAGAGACTCAGTATTGAAATTAAATTATTCATTTTGGTTGTGTTTCTTTCAATTCACTGCATGTCCATGTTGTTATTTTCATCATATATTGTATATACTGAAAAAAAAAAGATGTGTGTGTATATTAATATATATTAATAATAATAATTATAATATATATATAAAATGTTGTTGCAATCCCTCTGTAAAATTATCATTTAAACTGTTTTTCATTAACACAAAGATTGCAACCAGTATGATTCAGACTTGGCTGCAAGGAAATAGGTATACGGATCACAGAAAGGACATAACTTTATGCATGAAAGTAGTTCCACAAACAAAGGCTTTGTAAAAGAATAAAGTTGCACTTACATAATGTTGGTATCTTAGTATTGAGCAGTGGCATCCTGGCAGACATACACACCCTTTGACTTTCACTACTAACTGCAACAATGAGCACTAAACAAAGAGAGACACAAGCTAGCTGGCCATGTGCAATTTATAAGGTAATTCCCCTTGGCAAAAGGACTACATAATCAACTCACAATAAGTGTGTGGGTGTGTAAAAAATAATGCAGCTCAGATGATATTATATTGCCTATTTGAATAGAATATTAAATTTCCAAAAAACTTTGCATTAGAACTATTTATGCCACTAAACAATACTAGTTTATAATCAAAGGGGTTTAGATAATTATTATGGTATTACTCATTAAGCAAAAAATAGATATTTAGAAATATTCAGAAATGCTCAAAAACTAAAACAATAATTATATAATATAGTTACAAATTTTATGGAAAAGGATAAAAAATATAAGTTTAAAGTTTAATTTGAAAAGTATCTTTTTGAGAAAATGTTTTTATGAATGGTGAATTTTAATTATAAATTATTTAATGTTATATAGATAGTTTCATATATGTAATTAACTTGTTTATTAATTTTTACACAAATTTAATCCCTTAAACTCATTATTTGAATGTTATTGATACCTTGCTAGGTATATAATTTGTGTAGTGTGACTTTGTCAATGTTTTGATCTAAGCTCAACTTTCGCAGGGCTTCACTTAGTTTAAATTCACTCAATCACAGAGAACTAATTCAATTTTCTTGGCATTCTACTTTCTTCCGTGACATATACAGGATATTTCAAAACAACACCAAACGAAATTGTGGACCTTCATACCATATGTGATACGTGAATATAATTTTTAGCTCTAAATTCAGCACATACAAAATCTGCCATAAAATCACCATGGATTAGGCAGTCGTACATAACCAAAAGGCACATGCCTGGCCCACTCCAAGAGAGATGCTGGTTGTTAGCAAAGGTCCCAGTCACATGGTGTAGGCGTGTTTTGATAGACATGCCGACGTGGCACAGGTCACCTTAGTAATGGAAAACGTAGCATGTGGGTTTTGTTATGTGTTTCGTATAACATGTTCTGAGGTTGTTTGTGTGGCATATGACAACCGTTGTTCCTTTGCTGTCTAATCCCAAATGTGTGCGATTTTTAAACATACATAAAACTTTAAATAGAAGAGTTTGAAAGTTGCAACATCAAGTTTTGGACAAGTCAAAGTGTAACCTGATTGATTGCTATCCTCATTTGGTGCCATTTTGAAGCAGCCTATATGCATGAGAAATATGCACATTGTGAGCTTTTCTACCACAAGATTCATTCACTCAGGACTCAAACAGAAGACTTTTCCAATATATCAGAAACACTCACCACACTCACAAACCCACTTGGAGAAATGTACTCACCAATCACTTCTGTCTTACTGACCAGCTCACTGAGTTGATCACATGAGAATGCTCGTTTATAGAGTAGCTGATAACTCTGTAACAGAAGATATCAAATTTCTCAAAGTGTTTTTGAGACAGGGTGAAGAGAAGCCTCCAGAAGATTCTGGTAGTCTCTTGATAGCCCAGTGTTTGTGATAGCTGAGAGCACTTTTTAACATTGTTTATCTCTTTTTGGCCTGATGCAGCCAATTGATAGCTCACTAAGTAACTGTGTCACAATTTTAATATATTTTTGCACATTAGTGCATAAAATTAAATTTTACATACTGTTCTCAGTCCATATGGATAAGTTTTTTAATATGTAAGTATAAGATAACAAGTTGTAACTTTAAGCACTATCATGAAAAAAATACATGTAAAATTCAGTGTTTATTAAGCATTTTTAAGTAAGAAGTCTCCTACAGCAACTTTCATTACATCATATGTCGCCACTAAATCGTAACTGCATACTGCAAAATCTTTTAAATGAGCCATGTTTTTTGAACTATTATTTATTGAAACAAATAAATAAGGAAGCAATTTTTCTCAAGCCCTAGAATTGCTATGACCATCTTTATTCAATTATGGTATATGACAATTGTATGTGTCTGTGAAAATAGTAACTCCTTTCTAATATTTTATTTTATTTCAATTTCATACTGATGGTCAAAAAATACGTAGGATACACATGTGCAATGTCTTTCTTTTTATTTGCGTGCCTTATTTCATAATATTCACACTTGTATTGTAAATAACTATTTGAATAATTAGTAGTGGAATAAAGCAGGTTGTGGAATAAAATATGCAAGTCTGGTAGAATATTCCATTCTTATGGCAATACATTTTATGTGCAGGTTCTGTGAAGAAGTAGCACAGGTTCTTGGTTTGGATTGGATACTGTTATTCCTGCAAGGGCATCTGCATCCTAGCACTGTAGTTTGGGGTCTTAGAATACTGGTGGTGCTATGCTCCTTCCCGCCATTGTTGCAAAAATTTAGGGAAGGATCAAGCAATGGTGGCTGGCTACGGGATACGGAACTTGTTCTTCAAAATAGAATGGCAGTTGTTCTAGGTAATCTGTTGCTTTTATAGCATACTTTTTATTTTTTCTACCACATGGGTAATTAAAGTAGAATGAAACACAAAAATCATGTTGTGTGGTAGATGAAGGATTTAACCTATAAAATACATTAATAAGACTGTTTCTGCAAATGTTATCGCTGTATAAACTAAATGTAGTGACACATTGTATTAGATTTATTTTACATTTATACGTTTTTTGTTAGGTCCTATAGTTACTAAACAATTTTATTCCATTTATATGCTTTTCACTTATAGATTTTTTGCAATTATATAAAAAATGTGAAGGCCTTAGAAGAACAAAGCATTGTTTATATGTTTATGGCTGGTTTCACGATTTAAGTGATAATTGAAACTTTTAACAAATGAGACTGAATGCTGCTAAACCTAAGCTTGTACTATGGTCTATGCTTTTCGAGTTTCAAAATTGGCCAATTATGTTCATCTACACTGGACAGTTCCATGGAAGACTGCCTCCGTGGTTGAGTGATCAGCAAGCTGACTTCTCATCCAGAGATCCCAGGTTCGATTCCCGGCTGTGGTGGGGAATTTTTCTTTAACCTAACCAGAATTATTCTCTATCCCCCATAGAGTCTGGAAGTATAAATGTGAGAGTGAATGTGCATGAGTTTAGTGATATAAAAGTGATTAGCCTAATGTTCTAACCCTACAGTAATATGAGTAGTTTCAGAAGTGACCATTGTAGTTAAAGGGGCCATACAAATGGAAAAAAAAAATCATGGAACTGAGAATTTGATAACACTTGCACATGTTTTCCCTTATTTATGATTACACTGCTCCTGAAATACACTTTTGTAGGTTATCCAGCAACATATACTTAAAATGATGGAAAAATCACCAAAGTGTGGGAAAAAATTGTGACACAAAGAGAAGATTAGAATGATGTGAGACAAATTTGACAGTTCTGTGTGTGGATTTTGAAATACCTACTGGAAAAAACATCAAGAAAAGCATTGTTTTTAATGAGAAGCTTTGTTACAGAAATGTAAAAGATTATAAAAGTGTTTTTAGTTGTACCAGGCACGTCAAGGTCATATTGCCTCGCTCCCATTCTACTTGCTCTCCCTCCTATGCAGGTGACTTGTCTTAGCTGATATGTAAATATGTGCACAATGAGTGCCAACAGCAATAAGCATCATCTTTTTATAGAATAATTAGTTTATTATTATAATTTAAGGAATTTCTTTTTGCATTCTTTAATGTGCTTTACAGAATCATAAAGATCTATTCATTAAAATAATTATAGTTTGCAAGGGAAGAAAAAGGAGAAAATGTAAAAAATAACTTGTTGAATAGTAATTCTATAGCAGACAGATTTCATCTTCACTGTATTCCTTGTCACTGGAGCTGGAACAGTAACTGTGTTCTCTATCTTCATATAGATTTATCACAATGTTCTGAAGGTGTTCATCTTGTAGTCCCTCCTTCAGAAAATACAGTTTTTCTGCATGGGTAACATATTTCTGCCAATTTTCTTCTGTCACGTGGTTAATGCATCCTCCAGTAATTGTCTTACATCTTCAATTTTGAATGTAGAATTCTTATCTTCAACCTCTCTTTTTATTTGCACACATATAAGCTCAATTCTGTTATATTTATATTGATATGGAGACGTTTCTGCAGTCAGATATTCAAGCTCATATCTTCTATAGTTGTTGTGTTGTTTAACAATGCAAAACAATTCAGTTATTGTGTATACAGGATTATGAGTTATATTCTTATTTTGCAGCCATGACAAAATTTCAGCTATCCTTGAATTTGTATTAATTATTTTTTCTTTAAGAATAGAGTAATTGCTCACATTTCACTATCACATAATCTTCTTCCAATTTCCAAAGCAGATAAGCAAACCATTCTCTAAGCACTATATTATTCATCTCTTGATGAAAATCACCACAACTTTTGATTAAAACACCTAAACACCTTGCTTCTATGAAGGCATATTTGGCTGATCCAATAGGGCAGAGTGTTAGATGTGACCCTTTACCTAGTGGGATCTTTAGACACTGTTTCTTTTAGAATCTTGCCAGATAAAACTTTTAGCATGTTTTGGATCATCCAGGTTTCATCAGTGTAAATATTAGGATGTTGGTGGTGTTCTTTCTTTGTCATGCAGTGTTCTTAAAAGTGAGATGTTCTCTGCAGCAGTATGTTTTCTCTTGATTCAAAACCATCTCTCATTGTTACATTTTTGATATATTAAGCTAAGTTTTCTCAAAATGTTGTTTAAATAGGTAATACCTCTTGTATAGTCTACTTTGTAGGGTACTCACCATGATCACAAAACTCTGCTACTGAGTGACGAATTATATATTTCTGCAAATCATCTAATTCTGTGATAGGTTTTTGACATGTAATATTTTTTCTTGGAGAGGAAAAGAATGGTTTTAGAGCCTCTACAATTTCAATTACACTTTTCTGGACTTCTTCACTATGCATTGTGCTGTTCTTCAGATAAGTGTCTGAGTTATTTTTTATGTATCTCTAAAAACTCAAAACCCTTTCTTGGCAGTTTTCAGTACTTTAAAAAAGTTAGTTATGCAATACACAATATCTATCAACTGTCTAACATTTCAAATTTAATGTCCATGTGCATAAATTAATCACACATAAGTTTACACACAATTGCTAGTTAAAACAATAGCACCAACTACAGAAGGGAGGACTGGAAGAGAGGAAAAGACATTGGAAAGGGAGTATCAAGTGAGGTGGGGAACTGTGATGAATGTCCTTGAGCCAGCTGGTTGGAGTGAAAAGATTTAGATGGTGAAGGATGATTAGGACAGTATACTTGATAGAAATATGAAGTATAAATTTAAGTTAAATTTTGCCTACTAGTCAATTTTATGTTTTAATTGTACCAATTTCTCCTACCATCATTGTCGTATATTTGCTTGAACCATATCTTGTGTAGAATTTTCGGTCATCCCTTACGTGAGAATGGTTTGGGTACATTATACATTACCACTATCCTGATCGCTAAAAATCTTGCAGCTAAAAACTTTGAAAAAGACCATACTTTATACCTGGTTATGCATGATGCCTTTGATTTTCAGAAGTCAACAGACACTGTATTGCATTGTTTATTCTTGGTACAGATACTTGATGCCTTTTCATGCTGCACCAATGAGCATATTGCTTTAGCCATGAATGCAAATAAAATGTTTACAGATTGATGTTTATTCCACATTTAGTAAATGTTCTGTTGTCATTGATGCACTGGTCTTTTCAGCATCACAATCTGCATTTATTTGTTCTCTTCATGTTATTCTACCAATCATCAGGTAATACTGTATTTATCTGAATACAAGACAATGTTCTTTCCAAAATATTAATGCTCAGAATTGGGAGCTTGTCTTGCATTTGCGATATATGTTTTCCAAATACCATGCGGGGAAAAAATAAGTGTCGAACTCCATGGGTTTACTAGTGGCTAAGTATAGATGAAAGGTTATGACAAATGTGGCAGATTTTGTTTCATTTTGTGCCAAAAATTAGCTGAGAGGGGCCTTTGAGAGTTCTCTTTGGAAAAAAAGATTTTTCTCTGGATTAAAATAAAATTAGAGGACTTCCTTTCACATTGGTGTTTGTATGTCAACAGTCAAACAAAGACAGAAGTTAACTGTGCATTTCCCCTACACCTGATTTCCCCTCTGCCTCTTTGTGCCAACCACAATGTGAATTTTCTCGCAAATTCCAATTAATTTTATGATATGTTAAGCGTGTTGTCTTAAGAGAAAATAGGCATCCATAATCATCATTAGAGCTAAGTTCCTTCCACCAACATCACACTCTAATAATCCGTCGCTTATAGCTGTGTTACTGAGGCATACATTTTGCACTGCCCTCTTTGTCTCTTCCGCCCAAATATTTATGATATTTCATACTAATAATTTTGTCTTGATTGAAAATTGTAACCATAATCGTTGTTACACTAAGCTGCTGCCATCATCACCGAACACAAAACTACCAGTGCATTTCCATTCTCCCTTCTCTGTCTCACTCCCCTCGGAATGTGAACTTTTGTGCAAATTAGAATTAGGTAAAAAAAATTTATGATGTTTTATAGTGTGTTGGTAAATAGAAAATCATATACATCATGTCGATACCGTTAAACTGCTGCCACCACCATCGTCTTATTCAATCATTGCACACTGCATATTTCTGTTCTGCCTTCTCCGACTCTCCCGCTCACAAAGTGAATTTCTGCACAAATTTAAATTATTTACGATGTGTTATATTAAATATGTTGACTAAATGCAAAATCATATCCATCATCATCATTACAGTTATGCTCCCGCCACCTCCACCGTCATGTACCATCACATCCATGCCATAAATTTCCATACTCCCCTCTCTGTCAGCTGCTCAAAATGTAAATTTCCGTGCAAATTCAAATTAAGTATTTAAATAAATAAAAGAAAAAAAAAAAAAAAGAGACAACCAGCTAAGTGTCCATTTGTTTGTTCAAAATATATGGTAAACCTTTATATTTCATTTAAACATTAAGTTACATCTTCTTTTTATATAGATGATAATGCTAAATTTCAAAGTTAAGTTCTGAAAATGGGGACGTCGTGCATTTGGATAAATACATTAAATCAGCATTCAGTAAATATTTTCATAGATTTTTGGCAGTGAATTTAGGAATCTTTTTAGGAAATTGCTTCCTATAATTAGAGCTGTAATTTTCTGTGCAACAAGAGGCTTTGTTTTAAAATGTTTTGTGTTGGATCTAAGCATGTTATTTTATGGTATTGTTGCTTTTTATTTCTGTGTTTTTGCACACAATTTGCATATAATTATGGGTATTATAGCAATGTTTATTCACATTTCACTTTTATTTCCCTGTATAGAGAACAGAATAGCAATGGCGTTACATAATGGCTGTAATTCAGAGAAGATACTTCTGATGTTGACAGTTCATTTAACACCTTGTACCATTATCCTGATATATGGTGGACTTTGAGACAGTGATGTGTTTTAACAATTAAAATTTAGTTGATTCGATTTTGTAACACTACATCACTTACGTTTTTATTTCGGAAAACATGTTTCAGAAGCCATGTGCCATGTGAGTCGACCAAAGGAATTGACAATGGAAGCACATGGCTTCTGAAACATGTTTTCCAAAATAAAAAAGTAAGTGATGTAGTGTTACAAAATCGACTCAACTAAATTTTAATTACCTTGTACCATATTTAATAATAATGCACAGAATCTATGATTTGTTGAATTTCCTATATAGTACAATATAGCATATTTCTGATACAAGGTTTGTATAATTTTATCTTTTTTCCTCCTTTTCCCTTTTCCTTACCCAGAGTACACTTTTTTTTCTGCACTTTTTCTAAGGTACAGTTTTACTGTGAAATCTGTCAGTGATCAGTGCATTTTGTGTGTTGCAACTTTGGAATTACAAGGACATCATTGCCATTCTTACAGTAATATATACTTTTATTATTGTCCTTGGTGATATTTCTAGTTCAAGAGAAGTATATTTTGTTGTGTTCTTGTTGATGGTATTGCTGAGCTGCTTAGTATGAATAAGCAATATAAAATTCTGAAAAATAAAACACCTCTGTATAATGCATATATCTGTAATATGGAAATTAAAAGCACCCAAGGGAACTCTTCTTCATAATTTTCCAAATAGAAACAAATCTTACAAAATATACAGCATATGGGTGAAATTTTGGAAAAGAAAAAATTTCACTTGGTTCCAGAGCTTATTTTCCTTCCATTTTAAGGATGAGCATTATGAAAGTCACAGATTTTAAGTGTAAATGGAGTTTTATTTATGGGCGCTCTTTAACTGCTGTGGTTCTCAGCATCCCATTCTATACTTGACGTGAAAGACCACTTAATTTTGTTCAGAGGCCTCTCTATCAGGCTTGAGGTTCTTTTACATGCCATAAATCTACGACATGGGACCAATGGCTTTACTTTCCTTCTGAAGGAAGCCATGCTAAGGATTTTTATGCCTGAAAAACTCCATCGTCCTTCGCTGGGTTTGAACCTGCAACCTTGGGTATATGAAGTTAGCATGGTAACCATTACACCACGGAGATGTAAATTTCAGAAGGTCTTCATTAAAACCTGTTAACTATTAAGGCTAGTTCACAACAACCAGTATCTGTGCCCAGAACAAGAACAGGAATGTTAAAATACATGTATTTTAATGGAAGTGTTCACAACTGACGGAAAGCCTCCCTATAAACGAGAAACAATGCTTGTGCAAGTTTAAGTTTCATGTTATCGTTCCCAGCAACACCATATGTGATTCATATTGTGCACATCAAACTCTTGTTCTTCTTCTTAAGCAATTATTCCACGCTGATGTAATGTAAGACGGCCACTAGAGCTGTCTTTGTTGCAATCATGGCTATGAGAATCAAACCGAAAGGAATTCTAGTAAAAGAGCTTTATCTACATTTCAAATTGTTTGAGTGTCAGTTGTTTACTGGTAGCAGTAAACAGTTTGGCTGCTTAAGAAGTTGTAAGGAATCAGAAATAGCAGTGACTTATGTTTATAAAAATCTCTCTATCAAAATTTGGGGTTGGTTAATCTGTATTATATTGACTGAATTCATATATTATATTGGCTAAGCTATTGGGCAGATGAAAAAATATCATTGGTCAAGAAGAAACAAATAAATGCATTCTCATTCTCATTACTGGGTTATTGTGAAACAAAATGTTAAATGATGTCTGTCTTCCCCTTCATATTCTGGTTACCAGTATGTTGTGAATCAGCAATGTACTGTAAGAACAAATGATTTCCAAATGCCACGTTGAAGTTCTAATAAAAGAAGTGATCCTTCTTCGTCTTTATTCCACAGCAAACAACATGAACAGAATAATATGGGGCTAGAATAAAAGCACGATTTTTGAGTTACAATGTTTCGTGTTAGTTATGATAAGATTAATAATTATATCATGATGCTAACAATAGTGGATGCGAATTCAGAATAGAAGCTAATGAAAAAATTAAGAATTCAGAAATACAATGAGCGAAGTATAAATTCATTATTGCACTTATACTAATGGATAGAACCAACATGTTTGTTGTTTAACTTAGAATCATGTAAGAATGATATAATTCTTTGAAATCAAATTTTTTGGCCCAAACTGTTAAGACATCCATTTACTCATTTTAAATGCAGAAGTTAAACTGGTGCCTATCTCACAGTATGAGGGGCACTATGAAAGTTTTGAGATACGCGTTAACTAAGGTTGATCAATTTAAACAGATTGCATCATTGGATAGCCACATTCTTTGCGAGTGTAAACGTGTATCAGTTTGCATCCTCCCTCCCCCCTCGCAGTCTAGAGCTCAAGTGTGGCATCAGTTGCTTGCCAGCATGGAGGTGGAAAGAGATGACTTTCACGCAATGATTTTGTATGATTTTAAAATGGGTTTAAATGAGTCCCAAAGTTTTGAGCACTTACAACAGACTTTTGGGAATGTTGCTCTGTCCTGTGCCATGGTTTTTCGGTGGTTTCAAGAGTTTAAAAGAGGCTTAACTTCATTAAAGGACTAGGTTAAGAGTGGTCGTCGTCTATGGCAATGACTGAAGAAAACATAGCTGCTGTGGAAAGAATGGTATGCAAAAACAATTGTGTGACATTTAAGGAAATTAAGGCAAGTATGCAGATTGGATCGCTAGCAATTTAAAAAAATATTGCATGACTATCTTCACTTGAGGTAGGTGTCATCCTGTTGGGTGCCCCACAATTCAACTGATCTGCAAAAGTGCAACCATGTTGAATGATGTGAAGAAATGCTGGCCAGATTCGATGAAGGCAATTCTCTGTGGATTTTTGACATTGTCACCAGTTTGACCCTGAGACGAAATGTGGATCTTTCCAGATGACGATTTCCAATGAAAGTGAAGCGGCTGCACAGCATTGGGAAGAAAATGGTGGCCACTTTGTTCTCTAATTCTCATCATGTAGCTACCATTCCTCTTGTGGGACAAAGGGCAGTTACTGCGCACTGGTACACAACAGTTTGTTTACCACAAGTTTTTGAGAAACTTTGTGTATTGCGGCCAGAAAAGGACTGCGAGGGATCCTGCTCCACCATGATAATGCCTCTGGGCACACAGCCAATGCAACAATCCGTTTCTGGAGTCCTCAGAGGTGAAGTTGATGACTCATGCCTCCTACAGTCCAGATTTAGCTTTGTGAATAATTGTATGCTTGGAATGAGGTTTTTGAGCCCTGAGGAAGCTGTTGCAGCATTTGAAAGTCAACTTTTACACCTATGTGAAAAGGAGTGCCAGGAATACTTTCAGAAGTGGTTGAGAGAATGAGAAAGTGGTGAATACTTTGAAAAGCTCCAGTTTAGTTTATGTGTATCTTACAACTTTCATAGTGACCCTCGTATTAACTGTATTATAGGATTAGTTTTTAGCTTTGTTCTCTGTTTATACAGATACATTATGACTTCCTCTTGTTAAAATCACACAGAAACTTTTGTCATCTAAAGCTCCATACGTGTTTATAGTGTATTATGTTGTTTCCCAGCAGCTGGGTGATTTGATGTTGATGACATCATATGTGTATTGAGGAAGACTCCAAAATCTGATAGCCATTGACTTTAAGATGTTGAGAATGCATGTGTTGCTAATTATTTCTGTTGACATAAATTAATATGATGTATGATATGTTCCCTTTTGATTTTCATTTCCCTTTAAAACATTGAGATTTCATCAGAAAAGTATCCTTTAAATTCTCCTGAATGCAAAAGAAATAGTTTTAGTAAAGCATTATCATAATTGAATAGAATAGGTGACTTGGATTTGTATCACTTACACATTATTTTACCAGACTGGTTTTGAAGCCATGTGGGCTTCTTTGTCAATGGTTTACAACTGAATCTCTACAGACTGTTCCATGTTCAGGTGTGTTGGTCCATAATGACTGAGTGATGAACTTCCACAACATGTTTTGTGGTGGCAATTCTAAGTTGAACATGTGGTGTTAGTTTTCAACAATGTGAAATTTCTCCCACATGTCAAGCTCTGCTGCATATCTGGCCGGTTTTAAAACGAATATGTTTGGTTTTAGTAATCCAGGAGTGTTGTTATTTGTCAGTTTGTTTATATTTTACTGCTCTGAAATGTTCTTTTAGTCTAGTTTCAAGATGTCTTTGTTTTTCCTATGTAAAATTTGTTGCTATCTATTCTGCAGATTCCTAATTTTTTACTTTCTCTAGAAATGGAAATGGAAATGGCGTGTTATTTATGGACGCTCTTTGACTGCTATGGTTCTCAGCATCCCATTCTATATTGGGCGTGAAAGACCGCTTAATTTTGCTCAGAGACCTCTCTATCAAGCTTGAGATTCTTTTACGTGCTTTACTTCCCTTCCGAAGGAAGCCATGTTAAGGATTTTTACACTCGAAAAAATCCATCGTCCTCCGCCGGGTTTGAACCTGCGACCTTGGGTATTTTCTCTAGCCTCATATGTACAATGTACATAGGGATAGAGAAGGTATTGTAATGCACCCAAAAAAATTCAATGTCGAGATTTCACCGGAAATATATGTTTTGGGTCCCCTGAGTCCAAAAAAAAGCATTTTTAAAAAAAAAGGTCAGTATGTGGGTGTGGGACCCCAAGACGAAAAGTTCGTTAAATACCAAACTTGGTATTTAAGTTCGGTATCTTCCAAGGGTGCAACACGAAGATTTTCAAGAAAATCCCCCCTCTCCCAACTACCCTTTACATGGAAAAAATTAGAAAATTTTGATTTTCTCAAAAATGGCTCTAATGATTTTGATTAAAATATTGTACAATTAAAGATATTTTACCTGACAAATAAAATGTATATCTTTAATTTTCTGAGAATAGCCTCTGAAGATTACTTTATTCTGGATGAATTTTACAGAATTTTGCATAACTGGCAAACCGTAAGAGATAGACGAAAACTTACTTCACAAAAAATGTAGAGCTCGATAATATACACAATTTATGTTATGTTCATTTTTTTTCGTGCAGTGGATCGTTTTTTAGATATTGGTTACAGCTTGTTTTTGTGCTGTTGGGGATCACTTTGGTTGCTTTTATGGTAAGGTAATTGCTTCAATGGATCTGTTTTGATTTCTTTGAAAATGTTATCTTATATTATACTTCCAACTCTGGTGGTGTAGTCGGATATGTCTAATATTATTAATGTGTTGCTTTTATCTGCTTTGGCATATGTAACATGTTTGAATTTTAGGTTCCTGAGGATTTTTTTATTTGGAAAGTTATTTCTAGGGTGGTTATGATCTTTAAGTACAGTTTCACATTCATTTATAATGGTGGTTTTATCTTCTTCTTTTAAGTTGCACATGGTATTTCTAAGTCTGCTATTAATTTTCCACCTGGTTGGGATAGTTTATCATGTTTTTAAGCCTGGGTTAAGTAATGAAATCTCTTTGCTGGAGAATGTTTGAGTGGACATGTTTACTACATGGTTAAATGGATTGTTTTGTATATGGTGAGTTTTCTTTTTGAGGTTAGGTGTCAAAGATTTGTTTTGCTGTGAACACAGGTTATTTAGTTTCTTCTTTAGTTTTTGTGTTTTTTTGCTCATTTTCTTGTTTAAAATTGGTAGGAAGTTTAGTAAGCAAATTTTTCCATGCAGTGTATTCAAGGGTATCTGCGAGTTTTAAATGAAGTTTATATGCTTGTAGGTCAAGGTGGTATAATATCCATGGCAACATGCTGGCATAGCATTGAATGGTAGCTCAGTGGTAGAGCAATCGGCTAGAGACCAGGAGATCTGTGGTTCAAATCCTGGCTATGGAATTGAATTTTTCAGTCTGACTTTACCTATTGAACTCCTGTCCTACACATGGCTTGTGTGAAAAAACAATTAAAACAATACTAATTGACCATAATAGTTGGCTACACTATGAATCCTGGGACTTAAAGTACTTATAACATTGTAGGCCGCCATTGAGGTTGTCACCTCAAAATAATTTGTGATCACGTTGTGGTTTACCAGGAAACATGCGTGTCAGTTGAGAAATTCAATGCTATGCCGGCATGTTGCCCTGATAGCTCAGTGGTAGAGCTACTGGCTAGAGACCGGGAGATTGGTGGTTCAAATCCCGGCTGTGGCATTGAATTTTTCAGTCTGGCTCTACCAATCCAACTCCTTTTCCACACACGGCTTGTTGAAAAACAGTTAAATCAATTGTAAATGTTACTTCATTTCCATATTCCGAATGATATGAAACTTACTTTATGATCATGTGCAGTTTTCTATTTATTTGTATACCAAAAATGTTTATTTCTTCATTGCCATAACAGCCAAAGCTGAAAACATTACTTTCTGTTCATTAATATTCTCTATTTTAAATACACATAATAAACCTTAACATTTTTATCAATAATTAGCTGCCCGCTTTGCACGGGTGCTGTACCTAATGAAAAATCTCGGACAAAATTTTCCATTTACAGTATGACCATGCAATGACATAAAATTGCAGTTAAACAATTTGACAATACTTTATTGTAATATTGCAATGTACAATTTTCCCTCCGGAGAGAAAACAAATAGCGCTGATGGTTTGCCAACTCTCAAGCGCACAACGTACAACTGCCCATGCAAAAAAACATGACAATTTAAGGTATATTCCACACACTTCTAACGATTGACCTTGGGATTTATTGTCATTGCGAATGCAAGGAGCCCAGAAACTAAACACGCTTATATTCAAAAGGAAAGTCAGTTGACATTAGTGATATTCTTGGAATAAGTATATCCTCGCCTTTGAACTTTCCTATGATTAAAGTAGCTTAAATCAACATTTTCATAATTATTTTAACTGCAAGTCTTGTTCTGCTGCATAATTTTGGCTGATTGAGATTGCGTAGCATAATTATCACCAGGTCAACCTTGAGCTGTAAATTGTGTGACAGTAATCCTGGCAAATCCAATGAATTTAGGAATTCAGTTAGATAATTTATGACCAGTTGGATTGTCGATGGAATCGATCGACTTAAATGAATGCATTTGCCCATCAATTTTACTCAGAATTTTTATATTCAAATCATCTACATTCTTATTAGTTGCTGCTAAAATGGCTCGTTCGCTCAACCAAGTGTGATTTTTGTAATTTGCACCAATATTTGGGAACATCTTCAATATTAATTCTTCCTTCGATGTGAAGTGACAAAAATTTGATGGAAGCAAACTGAGGCCAGTAGAAGTGTCAACAGGAATTTGCCCTTGCTAATGTCTAATAATGCCTTTGCATTTGAAAGGTGCAATGATCTGCACAATGTAACATATATAGTTGGTATTGCAAAAAGGACAAAGTATTCCAGATATTGTGGAAAGGATGACATATACAGTTAACAGTGTGGGCAACCAAGGATGTTGTTGGTATAATAACAGTAATGGCAGCGCTTCCATAGTGTGGCGGATAAATGCTGAAATAGGTTATGAATTACATTAAGAAGAAAGTCACAAAGTAACATTCATGGTTCTTCCAAATCTCTTTCTTTCCTTTGCTCCTAATGTTTTCCACCTCTCTTTTTATTTTCTCCTATGTCAAAACAGCCATTTTTAAGGCTAACAATGACATAACTAAAGAGCAAGTAGATCTGGTTGTGCCATTGATAAGCTTTTATTTGATGATAGCTTGTGTATTAAATTTCTCCATCTAACCCAAAATATTACTTGATCAAATGTATTAAGAGCACCGTAATTGCAATGTGGTGACAAAGGTATTTTCATGTTGTTTAGCTAGCTGGTGTACCACATAACGTCAAAACATCAACATCTGCAATAGGAAGTTAAACTAAAATGGATCCTGTCATTTCTCTGCCATTTTCAGATTCCAAGAAGGGTTAATGGTTATGTGCATAGTTTATAGCTTGTTCATTTTAAAGAATTATAACAAAAATATACTTATTTCTTTATTTAAACAATGTGACCAAGGGAACGATAGTTAATACATAAGAAATATATTTGATTTTCAGTTATTTTGTGTCATTGTCTCCATAACCAGGTGCATTCCCGTAGCATTGAATGGGGAAGAAAAATAGAGCATCTGGTGGCAAATAAATGTATTTTAGGTATTTGTTGCTAGGAAAGCTTCTTTATTTTAAACGATAGGAGTAAGGAAAGGACAGTTAATACACAAAAATGTATTTGAATTTCACTCCTATGTTGTGTCATTATCTCAATAAACTGTTAGTTTACCTTAACATTGAATGGAGAGGAAAAATATTCGGCCATCTAGCAGCCATCTAGTATGGAAGTCTTCCATACTTTAACAGAACTTTGCATCAACCAGAATTATTTCCAATTCAATGGTAGATTTTACAGACAATCATCAGGCTTAGCGATGGGTAACCCACTTTCGCCCTTTTTAGCAAATCTGTACATGGGACGACTTGAAGTACATATAACCTCCAGTTTTCCGAATATATTCAAAAAATGGTTTAGATATGTTGATGATGTTTTTGCGGTGGTCCCCAAAAAATTAGCAGAAGACTCTCTAAAATTACTAAACCTACAGGACAGGTACATACAATTCACAATGGAAACAGAAAAAGACCAAATGCTACCATACCTGGACCTAAAACTAACATGGAAAGAACAAAAGATCACTTATGGCATCTACAGGAAGACCACACATACAGACAATTACATAAAACAGAATAGTTTTAACCCAGAACCTCATAAACAGGCAGTCTTCAACAGTTCAGTACACAGACTCCTCAGCATCCCACTTGACCCAGAAGAGTACAACACAGAATACCTCCAACTAAGACATATAGCCTCAGCCAATGGTTTTAACCCAGACATCATTGACCAAAAAATTAAAAAACATAAGGAGAAATTAACCTTAAAACAAATCACCACTTTGTCCATACAAAAACCGAAAGTTATATATAAAAAATTCACCTATCACCCAACAGCAGATAGGAAAGTCAAAAAAATTTTCAAGAAATACAATATAAGTTTAGCTTCAAGTAACCAATTCAACATAAAAAATGCATTGAAAACAGACATTAAAGACCCCATACCTACAAACCAGAGATCAGGCATCTACAGAATTGATTGCAAGGACTGCAAATCATGTTACATTGGCCAAACAAAAAGAAGACTGGAAACAAGGCTAAAGGAACATTTCAGACATATCAAACAGAAACAAACTGATAAATCGGCAGTAGCATACCATTTTTGGACATCACATCATGAAATACAAAATGACATAAAATTACTAAAACCTGTAAACAACCCGGCAGAACTTACAGTTTGGGAGAATATTCCCATTACACAACAAAAAGACCAACTGATGAATTTTGAAATACCGCCACATGATTTTGAACTTCTACTGAGAACACCAGATGGCTCCACCATAATAGACCACAGAGCACAAATACCAGCCATCAGTCGGACTTCAACTGAAGAAGAGGGCAATTGCCCTTGAAACATATGTTTTGGAAATAATACATATAAGTGAGGTGAGTGTTACTATTCCGACTCATTTTCAACATCACATTGATTAAAACTTCACTTGTCTCAAACTTCTGAGTTATTTAATTTTAACATAAAAATATATTTGAATTTCACTATTGCGTTACGTCATTATGTTGATAAACTGGTGCGTTACCTTAACATTGAATGGGGAGGGAAAATATAGCAGTACTACATCCATTTAGCAACAAATAACCAGGGTACTACTGCCATCTGGTGGCTACTAACTGAAATGCATTCCCTTAGCATTATTTTTATTCATATTATGAGATTTTAAGAACTCTCCCTACTATTTTGAAACATTTTCTTTTCCACAAGCCTTGTGGTGACAATAACAAACACAACAAAAAAAGAATTGTTCAATTTGGTGATGTCATTCGGAAGTGATGCGCATACATACATTTGGGCGATTAATCTTTTATATATATATATATATATATATATATATATATAGATTGCCTTTGTAAAGCCGTATGACTGGAATTAATTAAACATTCATTCTTAGTTTGCTTGAATTCCTCCAACTTGTGAAGAATCTTACATGGAAATTGAAATGAAAAATTTGAATGTATTAATCACCAAAAAAGGTTGCCATAATTTTGAATAGGCTGAAAAGTTGTAATGCTTCCTACCCTCATACATGCAGTCACAAGTTGCTTTATGAGATTTGACTCTTTTCTGCTCTCCTGTAAGTAACATTTGATGAACAGCTCCTGCCTAGCCCAGGAGGTATTTCTTTCACCCATTATGGCATTACTGTTGGGCAACACATTACATCTCACACTCAAGCAGTCTGATCCTATCTCTCAGGGTGTTTAGTCAGAAAATCAATATTGTTTGATAAGATGTTCATTCTTGAAGCTTCCATTGATGATGAGGGGAGTTAAAAATGACACAAAACTACAACAAAAAAAAGGAGAGGCTGACAGAGAGGGAGCAAGTGCAAAGCTTTTAGTTTTCTATTTTTTCAAAAATAGCTCTAACACATTTGTTCATACTTCCGATAATGACATAATCAATAAGATGTATGTTTTCCTAAGTTTAAAGTAGAACATATTTCAGATTGTGTGATTGTGCATTCTTCCCTATGAGCTCCTTAGTAACAAACACTGACTTATGGTATAGCACTTGAATTTTGCTTTTACACCATGCAGAAACCAAGTCTATGCTGCATCACTTTAGACCATTTATGAAGATTAAATAAAGTGGATAGAAGGCATATGAAAGAATTGCTTTTTATGCAGTTAAAGCTTGTAGCTCTATTAACATAAATTAAGGTAATCACTGCATTTACTAACCTTACTTTAATCTAGAATTCCGATTTTTCAAGAAATTCTACTGTTGTTATTCTAGAATCTGAGGGCAAGGAACATCTTCATCATGGTGTGAAGAATATTAAAGCATTAAGTGTACTCTTACATTGCAGGATATCAACTTGGGACTGGTGCTCCAAAGACACCTGGAGGTACCAGAGAGATAAAGTCAGAAGCTTTGCATGTGCCAGGTTTTCAGAGGCTGAACTGGCTGCTGCCTCAGCACATTGATGTACCTGAAGTTTATTTTCTCCTCATGGCACTCATGATGGGGCAACCTGTTAAACTTCTTCCAGCTGATTCTTCTAAGTTAGACTTAGATAGTGTATGGAACTTCATGTTTGGTGTGCCTGCTAGTCAGTCAGTGACCAGCATTGCTGGAAGAGTTTCACTATGTCCTGAGGTAAGCAAACATTTTGAATTTATTGGGCCTGACAAGTTTCATATCATTTTACTGCCTTTCAGCTTTAAACTTAAGTTATGTATGACATCAGGAACTTTGTTTCTTTTAGTTGGTAATTTGACTTGGTGGCCATTACATTTGACTTTCTTTCCAAGGTGCAGATTAGATTCCTAGCCTATCATGGAAATTCATTCTTGGTTAGGATCATTCTCATGTGACCATGGTATAGTTATGCTAGGTAGGGTATAAGGCTTGGCACAAGATTTTCACTTTCACCTTATTTCTTCTTAGTAGGTACTGCAGCTTCTTATAGGTGGCCCAAAGAAGCAAGGTAAGTTTTCTCACTATGTCTGGAAAGTTTATCAAGGAAAATGTATAATGTGTCTCGTTAAATGACTACTAAAATAAAGAATGAATATTTCTTCACGCAGCTAACTTAGCACCTGATATGACATAGCATGATTCAAACTTCAGCAGAAAGTGAAATGTTATTTTGTTATTTAATTAAAGTTTTCAATTGCAATACGAAGAAGATTTAGGCAGGAATGTGGTGCAAATGTTCCAGATTGTTATGCAATTGAAACTACAAGGGCAGATTGAAAAGTAAGGCACAATCATTTTTTTCTGCCTTGGTTTTGCAGCTGGGATGTTTCAATTTCACACAGATATAGTTTGAAGTTTTCTCTACAGAGGGTATTTTTTTTTTTCCATGTGCAGCTCTAGTGAGAGAAGTGTGAATTATGCAACAAAGATGATGTGCATGCTACTGGCATCCACATGTGAAGAGCAGAGAGGTGTGCTTCGATATTTTTGGGCCAAAGGGCATAAACCAAGTGAAATTCACAGAGAAATGCGTGGCATGTATGGAGATGATTGTATGGACCACAGCAATGCCTCCAGGTGGTGTGCGTTCTTTCAAGAGGGCAGTTTGAACCTTAGTGACTCACCGCACTCTGGGAGGCCTGTAACAGTTACAACTCCGCAGAATGTGAGGCATTGAGGCAGCAATTTTGAATGACCGGCATGTGCAATTGCAAACCTTATCGCAACAGTTCAACATTTTCTATATGTTACATTCAAAAACATTTTAGGATTTATCATTCTATCTTTATTGTTCATTACACTTTAAATTTGTAAAGTTAGTGTTTAAGAACCTGACAGATAATCACAAAGGTCAATGAATGTTGACAAGCTTGGATCACTTAACTCGGTACACCATAGAAGGGCATGACTTTTTGAAAGGAATCATCACTGATGATGAGTCTGGGACATACCACTACACTGACACAAAGCAGGCAAGTATGGAATGGAAACCTGCTGGTTCCCCAGTAAAGAAAAAATTCAAAGTGACTCAATCTGCTAGGGAAGCGCTTGTGACAGTGTTCTGGGATATGCATGGTGATTTATTGGTGGACTTTGCTGAACATGGGACCACTGTGAATGCTGCAGCCCACATTAAAACTTTGGTGAAGTTGCATTGTGTCCTTCGTGACAAACACCACAACATTAATGCTGATGATGTCAAACTTCTTCAAGACAATGCTTGCCCCCATGTTGCTGCTGCTGTTCGTTAGAAAATCACCAAATTTGGTTGGGATGTGCTCCAGCATCCACCATATAGTCAGACCTTGCACCATCAGACTTTCATCTTTT
This sequence comes from Hymenopus coronatus, assembly GCA_030762935.1. Classification (NCBI taxonomy): domain Eukaryota; kingdom Metazoa; phylum Arthropoda; class Insecta; order Mantodea; family Hymenopodidae; genus Hymenopus; species Hymenopus coronatus. Next base: position 126,613,780 of record CM060894.1, on the reverse strand, counting down.
TTGATCCCATGAAGAAATTCTTGGCTGGCCAATGCTTTGCGACAGATGGGGAAGTGAAATCAGCAGTCCACAGATGGTTGTACTCCAGGAAAACAGTATTTTACGAATAGGGCAAATTGAAACTGGTATCATAAGGGACAAATGTGTTGTGAAAATTGGTGACTATGTCAAAGAGTAGGTTAAAGGTGCAAGTTCATTTGTGATTCTTTTTTGTTTTTTTAACTTTTAAACTTTTTTGTAAAAAAAAATATTGTGCCATGTTTTTCATCCTCTCTCATATATAATCAGCTGTTAGAAACATGTACTGTGAAAAGAAGGAAAGTGACAATAAAGCATTATTATAGATGAAATGGTGTGAATACAACAACGTATATGATAAAAGCATGAAGTATAATCTGTTTTATGTTACATTATATAATTTCTTGTAACATTGTTGCAGACTATTTGTTTAATTGAAATTCGGATAAAATTCTTGGTCATTCCATTCATTTTATCTTGCAACTAAAAACTTTAAAACAGTACATTCTACATGGAAACTACTATAGGTTGTGTGTAATGGTTTTCCCTTTGATTCTCAGAAGTCAATAGACAGCATATTGCATTGTTTATTCTTGTAACAAATACTCAGTGCTGTTTATTCCACATTCAGTAAACATTCCATTGTCATTCAGTCTTTGATGCAGTGATCTTTACAGGAGCACAGTCCATATTTATTGTTTCACTTTGTGTTGCTCTTCCAAACCACCAGATAATAAATCAGCATTCACTAAATGTTTCCAAGGATTTTAATAATGCCATCAAAGACCTTGGAATTATATAACCTAGACACACTGCTGGCGCTATTGTTACTGTCGCTAATTGAAACTTTGCGTGCATAGGCATCTGGAGGGCAAAACATGCTTTTTGCCATATGTTCAGTATGTTCAAAACTGAGATGGTATAAAGGTATTAGCGTTTAATAATTAACATTCCCGTACCAACCACCAGAAAAATCATTCCGAGATCACTTTCCATTGGTAAGAATAAATTTGTGATTTGTGTTCCAAATTCATTTCGATTTATTTTTGTGGGTTTCCTCGGTCACTAAGCGAGTGATAATTTATTTTAGGTTTCCAATACATAAACCAGAATTACTGAGTAGGCCGTTAGCTGCTCTGAGACGTGACAAGTTTGTGCCATCAAAATACCATCAGACTATACTCAATGCATTTTGCGAAAAATTGTTTCCATGAGAATAAAGATGAGATGATGCTAAACCCTGACACAGTTCCTTCAATATTTAGTTTCCCTTCTTATCTGACAAAGGTAATGAGAATGCTAATTTCTTTCTTATAAGTATTTTGTATATGTTCATTAGCATTAGAAGGCAGTGCTAAAATATTAAACTGAATATTATAATTTGTCCTAAATTTAAGAAATTACCTGAAATCTCGATTAACTTAGTTTTTCAAATCTGTAATTCCAGACTGAGACATAACCCCACAGGGTGATAAAAAGGAATTTTTGCCAAAGTGTTAGAACATAAAGAACATTAAGTAATAATCAATTCTAATTTTAGATTTGTTTATAAATTATTTCAGGAAGCACAGACCATACTCTCCTGTGGTGCACATATTAATACACCTATCTAACTCAAATATACCACAAATATTGATAGAAAATATTTACTTAACATCCTGAATATAGTTTACTTAAGAGGAGTACAGGTACCTAATTTCACGTTTTATATATTTTTATACTGTACATACCATCTTTGAATCTGGTTTTGTTTTTTTCTGCTAAATCATTTTCTTTATTTGTTTGCTTTTATTTACATAATGCTTTAAGTAATATCGTCTATTACCACTTTGACCTTCTATAACAACTGCTTAAATTGTTGAGGTGTACATTAAAACTGTACTTCTTGATTAACTTAGCATACATTCAGTATCATATTCATATTTCCAGGCTCTCAAGGCTGGGGAATAATGTTTATGAAATAAGAATTGCAGATGACTTCATGGGATAGCAACTGAGTTAGATTGGAATCAAAGAAATCCAAGCTTTCGACCATCTTGACTCTGTGGTCTTTGTCAAGATGGTCGAAAACTTGGATTTCTTTGATTCCAATCTAACTCGGTTGCTATCCCATAAAGTCATCTGTAATAATCAACACTCAGAAAGCTTCAAATCTTTAAATAAAAATTGTTTCATCAACCTAGAACTGAACCCAGCATATTTTGCATTTTTAATTCAACATTTTAACAGCTTGACTACAGAGACATTCTTTACACTATAATTCTTGTTGACGACTTTGTGCATTAAAGTAAAAAGCAGAAAGTATACATGGAATCACTGAGATGAAACTGCAAAAACAAAATTAAAGCTGAATTATGCTCTCTGTGATGCTTACATCTCGCTTGTAGAACACTTTAAATGCAGATATGTGATATTCAGTTCAATGATAACATTTATTTGTTTTGTTCAGTTGTGGGATGGAATTTGGTCTAGTCAATGGAGTGATTTTAAATACCTCATATATGTCTCTTGTACATACCCACAGCTACAACGAAATGTGTAATAAATCTTTTCTACAAATGCTTATCTTAATACATTTCAAGTAGATAGTAAAATAAGCTTTTATAAGAATAGTATATTGAAGAATAGGTAAAGGAAGTCATATGAATTTAAGATATCATTTTTTTTTATGTCACAATGCTATATGCAGTTTAATGCAATTATATTCTTTTCACATTTTCATTGGTAGTTTGAAAATATAACTGATAAATGGTGGACTTTGTGACAGTGATATGTTTTAGCAATTGAAAATTAGTTGAGTCGATTTTGTAACACTGCATCACTTACTTAGCAAGCAAAGCCGGCACTCGACCAAAGGGATTGACAATGGAAGCACATGGCCTCTGAAACATGTTTTCCGAAATAAAAAGTAAGTGATGTAGTGTTACAAAATCGACTCAACTAATTTTCAATTGCTGAAAATATAATTTTATCTTTATTTTCTTCAAAGCTGAAGTTTCCATTTTTAAATGTGTGTAGGCTGTGATGGTGCTGCTTGCAATGGTACGTGCCATGTTGAACCAAGAGGGTAAAAGCCCTGACAGCCTACCGGAGTGGCTTCGAGATTATCCTGTAACCATTATACAGTTCCTGTTCTTCTTATATCATAACATGGCTGATTTCATGCCTGTTTTTATGGGTGGTGATGTTCTGGGTGCATTAGCTGGAACACTTTTTCCACGAGGATCAAGTAGTGAGGCTGGCAGTGGGGCTTCTACTCCTGGAGAAGAAGTGAAGGTAAGTTCTTTGTGAATGTTTCTTTGATTTTGATGAACATACAGTACCTTTCAAATGGGAAGAATTTTGCTCTCCAATGAATCAGACTGTTATTACTATACAATCCACTTTGTTACCCCTAGTATTTTTCTATTTCCCTCTCACTGCCTAGCACAAGGTAACGTAAGTACCGTGCAAAGTAAAATTGTTTTTCCTACACTACATGCTTTAGCAGTAGTTTGTTGAGTATTTATTTTTTAAAATCAAGCTCATTTCTCACTTTCTCACATATTTTAAAAATGAGTATATCCAAAAAATAATATTATGAGCCAGGCTTTGACTGGTCACTAAATTCACCACTTAAGGCCATTATATGAATTCATGCTTGTTTTGTTGCTATCTAAAGGAATAACTGATTATTGACATGAAGTAATTGAACTCTACATAAGGTCTGCTTACAAATCGAAAAATATGTCATAGTGGATGTGCTCGAGATTCTGCTAAGACAGCTGTTGGCTCTCATTGTGAATAACAATCAATAGAGGAAAGAAACCAATTCCTGTTGCTTGTGCAATACTAATTCCTTTAACACAATCCTGGCAATAGTTAGCATTATGTAACTACAAATGCATTGCAACCTTAGTTAAAGATATTGATTTTTCCATAGGTAATTTCTAGCACTGTCCTGTCTTCATTATAAAACTGGTGTATTAGAAGTGCTTCAATTTTTGTGTTTTTAATTATTTTTGCTGTCCTGCTTATTTCATATAAAACAACTTGTATTTCTTCAGGATGCATACTATATTTTTATTTGGTATGTATATAGCTCTTGGACAAGTAGGGTACCATATCTATTCCATCTTTTTCAATTAGTTGTATCAGTTTCCCTGTTGCTAGTCTTTTATGTTGTACAATTATCTGCATGCATTTATAATCCATTTTGTTTGTGCTTCTGCTGGTAGTTCTCGATTTAAATGCTGCCTTGTTCAGTATTCTGTTTTCTCTTGACGTTTCTAACTACCAGATAGCATGGGTATGCTTTATCAAGGGATGAATGGTTTTTGTCTAGTGTATTTTCTTTGTGATATTTGTTATAATTCAAACAATTTATTCATTTAATTGTGGCTTTTGAGCTTTCCATTGGCAAAGTTTATGGTATCCAATGCATAAGGGACATTTTTTGGTAATGTTGTCGACTAGGGATGTGTTTACTGCGCAACATCACAATTTCATACCAACTTTAGAAATTGAAAATGCTCTGTATAAATGAGCAGACAATGCCAAGGGAATGTATTCGGTTAATAGCCATTAGATGACAGTAGTAGCACAGTTATTTGTTGATAAATGGCAGTTATAGTGCTCCATTTTTATTCCTGAATCATGGTAAGGTAACATACAGTTTAATGAGACAATGACATGATACAACAATGAAATTCAAATATATTTTTCATTATTAACTGTCCTTTCCTTGGTCCTATCATTTAAAATAAACAAAATGTACTTATTTATTTGCTGCTAGATGGCAGTAGTACTGCTCTATTTTTCTTCCCCATTCATTGTTAAGGGAATGCACCCAGTCATGGAGGCAATGACACAAGATAACATTGAAAATCAAATATATTTTTATGTACTATTGTTTCCTTGGTCACATCGTTTAAATAAAGAAATAAAAACGTACATGTTTCACGTATATTTTTGTTGTTATAATTCTTTAAAATTAACAAGTTATAAACTATGCACATTAACCATTAATCCTCTTGAAAATCTGAAAATGGTAGAGAAATGATGAGACCTGGATAGTGTACCATTTTAGGTTAACTTAACCATTGCAGATGTTAATTATTTGAGGTTATGTAGTACATGAGCTAGCTAAAGGTGATAACATCAGAACATGTCACCATCACACTGCAATTGTGGTGCTCTTAATACATTTGATCAAGTAATATTTTGGGTAAAATGGAGAAATTTAATGCACAAGCTATTATCAAATAAAAACTTATCAATTGCTTTGTTTCTTTTTAATGAAGGCATAGCAGCATTAGTAGTAAATAAAATTATAATTGTTGTTATTAATTCTTTATTATGTTTTAAGAATAACTCAGCCCAACCAGATATATACCTGCACTTTAGTTATGTCATTGTTAGCCTTAAAAAAAGACTGTTTTGACATAGAAGAAAATAGAGAAAGAGATAAAAAACAGTAGGAGTAAAGGAAAGAAAGTCGCCCTCCGTGGTGTAATGGTTGCCATGCTAACTTCATATACCCAAGGTCGCGGGTTCAAACCCGGCGGAGGACGAAGCATGGCTTCCTTCGGAAGGGAAGTAAAGCCGTTGGTCCCGTGTCATAGATTTACGGCACATAAAAGAACCTCAAGCCTAAAGGAGAGGCCTCTGAGCAAAATTAAGTGGTCTTTCACGCCTAATTTAGAATGGGATGCTGAGAACCACAGTAGTTAAAGATCATCCATAAATAACACGCCATTTCATTTCATTTCAAAGGAAAGAAAGAGATTCGCAAGAAGCATGAATGCTACTTTGTGACTTTCTCCTTAATGCAATTCATTGTCTATCTCAGTGTTTACCCACCACATTATAAAAGCGCTACATTACTGTTATTATGCTAACAACATCCTTATCCACACTGTTAATTGCATATTTCTTTCTTTCCATACTACCCAATGGGTATGCTGCCTTTCCTCCTTTTTGTAATATCAACCATATATGTTACATTATGCAGATCGTTGCGCTTTTCAGATAATAATAATAATAATAATTCGTTATTGCCTGTATACTTGAGGATACAAGTTATAAGCATGGTCAGTCAGTATTACATTATAAGTATTACAGTATAATTATTAGTTACAAAGCTATTTCATACAAACACACTTTCTCTCTCACACTCACACATGTAATCATTTGCCATGCGCACTCGCTCGCTCACTCACTCATGCAAAGGTTGGCTGCCTAACTTTATGCGGTCAGCAGACCCTTAGTCGGCAACATTACCCATTTTTCTTCTCCAATCCATTCATGTGCTCTGTGCTTGTATTTTGAACATTTGAAGTACCATTTTGCATTTATGTAGTGTGCTACTTCACATTTTTGCCACACCATTTTTATTTTCTTGTACAATATTATTCTTCATGCTTCCACCTCCTCTGGGATGCCTAGAGAATGATATTTAGACTCCTTGATTATGATGATGATGACGACGATTTTTACTGTCATTGAGCTGTACAGCAATAGACATCACAAAATTACAAAAGTGTTTAATACAATCTTCTCAATACAAAGTAGCAATTATATGTATACAAATAAGAGTATTACTAAGATATAATGATTATTTACAATTTTCTTAATCAAGCACCTATACGTGAATCAAATTACATTTCAAAATATTCCTGTACTGAGTAATAAAGTTTAGCTTCTAACCATCCATACAGCTTATTTGAGAATTGCTTTATTTCTAAGGATAAATTATTGTAAGGTTTTATACCTAATATTTCAAAGCTCTTCTGAGATGTGGTTAGCCTATGGTATGGCACATTAATATATTGCCCCTTTCTAGTGTTGTATGTATGTATATCTTGTCTATTTTGGAATTCAGATGACCTTCTATGTACAGTAATACTGTATAAATGTATAAATTTATTACAGTCATTACTTTTAGTTTGATAAACAAAGGTTTACAGTGTGCAAGTTTTGGTGCATCAGAAATGATTTGAATAACTTTTCTGTAATAGAAGAATATCGGTAACATGTGAGCTGTTTCCCCAGAGTAAAATTCCATATGTTATTATGCTATGGAAGAATGCAAAATAAGCTGATCTAATGTACGCTTTGGGTATATGAGTGATATGTTTACTTACAGGAATTGCCTGCACTGCTTCTTGATTTGTTTGCTGAGCACTTCACTGTTTTCCTTTCTTTCCATTTCTAATAAGAAATAAGTTCTCATTTTTTTAGAGATTTGAGGCTATGCATTCTTATTTCAATTTAGTTGGATTTATTGAGTGCTTCAGTATCATTTTCACTGTCTTGTAATGTTTAGTGGACAATAATATTTTGTACTTTTTGTCTTCTTGAGATTGGTTCCCCTCTGTTCCAACAGATAGCACCTGTGAATGGTAGCTGGTCCTGCGTAGTTGTGCACCTTACCAAAAGATGGTCTGCAGTGACAGCACTGCTGTTGTTGTCTTGCAGGCTTTCCTCTGCTGGTGCTTTGATTCCAAGTCTTGTATTTTATTGTACTTCTCTTTTAAATCAATTTTGAGCAATACACAGCACTTCCTAAGTTCACTCACTGTCCAGTGAATGTCATGTTTCAGATTTTTTCTGAAATTTACACTTTCTACCATAACATTTTTAATGTGTGTGATGTGTGCAGCTTAACCATAAAATTAAAAGTCTGCTAAATACCAAACTTAATATTTAAGTTCAGCAATTTCAAGGATGTGACTCGCCACTCCAAATTACCCTTTATGTGGAACATTTTTCAAAACTTTTGATTTTTCTCAAGAATGGCTCTAACACTTTGAATTAAAGTACAATTTAATCCAATAACAAGCAATATCTAAATTGATTAACTCCATAACAAAACTGCATCTGTCATTAATGAGATTTAATATAGTAAGATTTTGTCTATCTCTGGTGTTTATCATTTATGCAAGATTCATCCAGAGTGAAAAGGGCTTCAGAGACTATTCCTAGCAAATTCAAGATATACTTTTCATTTATCATAAATATATTTTATACATATATACACAAAACATAGATCTCATTAATCACTCTCATTAAATCTCATTAATCACACAATTTATGTCAGGTACAGTTTTATGTAGTTAACCATTTCTAAGACATTTCTTGTAATTGATTAAATTTTCCAATACATTTTCTGTTCTCAAATTGGAAGTCTTCATTCATTTTTATTTTTTTTTACTCCTGGCCATACAAAGAGAACCAAATTTATTTCAGAGTCATCACATAGGAACCCGATCTTTAATGTGTTTACTGATGCTTTAGCCAAGTGTGTTCTCTTATTCCTTTTGTACCTACATACAATCATGTCTGCTAATGTTTATCTTATTTAACAAGAAGTAGATAAAAGAATAAGCTATTGTAAGAATAATAGTTTGTTGCAGAAGAGGTAGAGAGGTTAATAAAACTCACCAGATTTTTATTATTGTTGTTTTTTGAGGCAGTGACATCTGTCCAAAATATATGATGTTTTTGTTAGAAAAACAAATGGTCAGTGAATCTGATGGAATCAGTGTGAACTTTTTCTGGAATTTCTTTGGTTTATTTTCTCAGCTTCGAACTAGAAAAAACTCTAGTGGCTGTTTGATATCACGGCCACCTTCAATAATATCTACAGTGAATATGTGTCTAATATGTATCTATGGATCTAATATACTGTGGAAAGAAGTCTTATTTCTCATTCCTGGAACATGTAAAATTTTTTCATTTACTTGTAAATGCTCACATTGTGATGAAAATATTTTAACATGGACATCCTCCATATGTTTTCTTCTGGTTATTTTTTGAACCAACCTATATTTTCAATTCAGTGCAACATGTTTTGACAACCATGCTGTCATTTTAAAATGGACTTATTACCGAGTTCTGGAACATTTCCATAGAACAAAGCTAAAATTGCAATATTCTGTGAGTTGATGTAGTTCTTAAGGAGGCTGTGCATTGATGGAAGTTCAGCGATGATATTTTCTCAGTTTGAAGGTTTTCTGCTACAAAGATACCTTTTAGAAGTTCTGGAATTGTATCAATATCATTCCGCTTATCTAAAAATGTTCTGTTGTAACAGGTTTTTTTCATATGTTATATTTGGTGTAACTTCATATTTTAGTTTGTTGTACTAACGTAATGTATCTGCTATTGAAAAAAGAAAATTTAAAATTGACAATTTCTCTTTCCTCTTGGAGCATTTCTTTAGAATGTACTATTCTTCCACTCTTTTAATGTGCCATCTATTTTCTAATTTATTAACCTTTGCGTTATTCTCTCTATTCCTAATTCCTCTTTAATTTCTTTAGTGCTTTTCCATCATTTATTAATTCAAAATCCTAAAAAGTCATTGTTTTTGTGATATTCAATATTAGTGTAGATGAACATATCTGATAGTGCCTCACTGTAAAAGGGTGTTGCATCAACGTGGGTTCAAAAAATATTCTGGGTAAGAATGTAAACAAATAATATTCTTATTGCAGACTTATCCTGGTTCTGAGAATGCTGTACTGGTTCGTTCTCCGTCAAAAGATGCTGGCTTGAGCAGTCACCCTGCGAGAAAGTTTGTAATGGACTTCTTACGAGTAATTGTGGTGGACTCGCTTTCACTTCCTGTTTCTGGTAAAGGTCCACCTGCAATAGATCTTGTGTTGGATGCTTCGCCAGATACAGCTAGTGTTGGGCAACAGACTCGTTTCCAGACTGAAGTACTCGGGACACTCATGGAGCACTTGCTTGCAGCCGATGTTCTCATTGGGGAACAGGCTGCTTTACCAGTGGTACCAGGGGGAAGCCCCCAGTATATTGCTCCCAATGTTTGTTACCTTGCTGCTCGGATAGTGGACAAGCTGTGGCAGGGTTAGTAATAGATATGTGATAAGTTCCACCTATTTCTTTTTGTGTATAATCACAACATTATATGATTAGCTTTCTAAAATGTTTACTTAAGGTAGAGCAAGCAATGCTTCTGACAGTTCAGAGTCCCATTTAGCAAAATCAAAAAGTCTATGATTTGTCTCGGCAAGACAGGAAACAAATCAAACATTACATAAGAACAGAAATCAAATCCCTATCTGATAATAAAAAAAATAAACTAACGAATAACTTCTAATCAAAAAAATATAGGTTTAACTGAAATTCACATCTTGAGTCTTGAGACTGATTAATCTAAAAATGATAGAAGAATCCCCTTTTTTATGAATATCATAATGTAAATTGGAAATGTATACAGAAGCTTGTGAAGTGTTCTGTATCAGATTTCTGTTTTTAATTAAAAGAGAGTGCATTTGCAAAAGTATGAGTTTGAAGAAAAAACTGGCATGCTTTTGCAACATTTAATACTGCATAAATCTGTATGCACAATAATTTGTTTTTCTCACATCCCTTGTATTTCAAAACAATAGTAATGAAGAACAGCCAATCTGTCCTCTGCCCAAAGCTTTGCTGGCAGATAGCAATGTCAAAATGTTGCTGTTTGATTGCTATAATGTTTTTCAACATAATGTGTGGTTATTTTACAGGTACTTTTGCAAAAGATCCTCATGAAGTGTTTGATTTTGTAGTAAAGCTTATATCTCAAGCAAAGCGAAGACCACCAGGGCAGTTTCCACTTGAAGGTAATACTACTGCATTATTGGATGATAAGAATCTAACTTATTTGGTTTAGAAATTGAATATTGATTTAAATATTAAGAAAATCTAACAATGTCCAATAAAATGTACATTATAGTACTGAAACATAAATTGCTATTTAACTGTCATATTGAAAGTATTACTTTTTTATTCCTAGGTTTAAATCCTATTTTAGGTATTAATAACATATAGTTTAAACAGTTGTTCAATACACTATTTGTTTCATAATAAAGAGAAGTTTAATAATTAAGGCACTTTATTTATTATTTCCATGATCATTATGTTAACTTGTTACTTCAGATCTGCTCATTTCTTTTGTGTAATAGAGATTAGCATATTTCCTTGCTATGTTCTGCTCTGTATGAAGAAATAGGAGTACTAAGAAATATAGTAGACTCATGATTACTGAGGGAGTAATTGGAAATTACATATTTTTTCATCAGTGCAGGCTTAAAAACTTTTTCAAAAAGTATTCTCATCTAATATTGCAATACGTTCTTTGAGTTAAAGTGTATAAGGTATTCAAGGTAAATTTTAAGGAATTATATTCTAATGAGTTATTGCACAGTTTTAAGCCGCATTATCTGTATTATCTATATCTTATGTAGTCTCAGTTTCAATTATCAATAAAAAATCCCATATTTAGTTTTGTTAACAATAGCTTTGGAAAGATGCAGTAAAATTTTGAGCTTTTTGGTATGTATTTTGTGTTTCGTATTAAGTTTTGAACAAGTAGTAAAAAGTTGTAAAAATTAAAGTTTAGAAAAATGAGTTCCTTTCTTGTCAGAAGCCCATAGAAATGTTGATCAGAAAAGAGTTCTCATACTTGGGGTCCTATGAAAATTCCTTCATTAATTATAGCTGTACTTATCCTTGGAAATTTTGAATGTAAATATCTGAACCCTGGTCCATCATGACCCAATGCTTTTACGAAATTTTTAATCAGTCCCAGTTTGATGTGTAACAGAGGGAGCAAGATTTTTCTAAATTCAATCAATGGCTGCTGCTTTATGTTCATTGTTCCTGGTTCCAAAGTTTGCCGAAGAGGCCATTCTTTCCTTTTGTAGTGCAAAGTCTTAGCCAGGCTGTCCCATTCACATAGGAAACAACAATATTTTGTAAATCTTTATTGTAAGCCAAGAAGAATTGCAACCATCTTTAAATCACAACAATTTGCCACTTGTCATAATTTATGTAATTTAAAATGTCTCTCATATTTTCATATGTCTCTTTCATATGGACTGCATAGCCATTTGGAACCAAAGACAAAGTGTTTCCATTGTGCAGTAATACAGCTTTAAGGCTCAGCGTGGAAGCATCTAAGCCTCCATTGTTCTGGATGTGTTGGATGTTTATGGCTTCCATCAAGGCTTGCACATCATTACAAAAAATAATGTTAAAATTTATTTAGAAAAATTGTTCCAAAGGCCTCTGCCTTGTTCTAAAAGCCTTAGTCGAGATGCTAGCAGCTCCACTTTAGTCTTTGAAAGTTCCAAGTCTTGGACAAGATCATTTATCTCATTTTGAGTCATTCTGTATAAGTGGGAAAGAGTTTGAATGTTGAAATCAGGATCATAGGATGTTGAAGCTCCTACCGGAGAGAAGCTCTTAAGAAGTGCTGGATTTAGGTTCGTCGTCATCAATGGTATAGGACTCAGGTGAAAGTGGAATAGGGAGTTCATTGGAGTGTGGCACTGGACGAATAGCTGAAGGTATATTTGGGTAATTCACAGTCAACCTTTTTTTCTTTGAAATGAACTTCAGAGGTGGTACCATACAGAAATAACAATCACTTACATGGTTGGTTTGTTCCCTCCAAATCATGGGCACAGCAAAGGACATTGATCTCCTTTTTCCTTTTAGCCATTCACAGAAATTTGCAGAACAGCCATTGAAACAAGTATGGGGGGCCCAGCTTATATTTTGATCCCCTATTTTGCATCCAAAATACACATGGTATGCTTTCTGCAATATCTGCAATATTTAATAAATGACAATTAAAGAAACAAATATAACACAGTATCAAGTGTCATTTTTTAAATTCTGTCTTCTGTTTCCATAAATACTACATTATCTATGTATATTCTTGCAATAAAATATAACCAGCTTTTGTCACATTTAATTGAAAGGAAACTTTGCAGCAACTATTTATACTAATGACTGACTAATGACTATTTCACCTTATCATTCTCAACTAAATGTCAGTGATAACTAATGTGCAAGGGCTTTGTATATCTTTTTTACTTTCTCTATGTAAACTATGTTCATAAGTGTTGAGAAGGTATTGTAATGCATCAAAAATTTGATACTGAGATTTCATCGGAAATACATGTTTTGGGTCCCCCTGAATTCATAGCAAGCATTTTTAAAAAAAGATCTGTGTGTGTGTGTGTGTGGGGGGGCAACATAGCTCAAAAACAAAACCACTGTTAAATACCAAACTTGGTATTTAAGTTTGGTGACTTCCAAGGATGTGACAAAACATTTTCAAGAAAATCCCCCCACCCCACCTACCTTATATGGGACATTTTTTGAAACTTTTAATTTTCTCAAAAGTGGCTCTAAAAATATTGATTAAAATACCTTATGTTTAAGATATTTTTATGACAAACAAAATGTATATCTTGAATTTTCTGGGATTATCCTCTCAAGACCTATTCATTCTGGATAGCTTTTATATAACTACTGTAAAAGATATACAAAAACTTACAACACAAAAACTGTAGATCTCATTAAAACATACAATTTATGTCATATACTTAAATTTATTTTTGTAGAGTTAACCGTTTTCCAGATATTTTGGAGAATTTAAAGAATTTTTCTCAAATGGAAGACACTTTCTTCTTGTTTCTTGTTTATTTATTCCTGGCAAGCAAAGAGATTGTAATTTCATTTGTTTCACATAGCAACCGGCTTTTGTAGAATGAGACTCGCTTTAGGCCATGCATTTTCTTATTTCCCTTCTACTTACAAGGAAGCTAATAATATGAATAATTCTGCTTATAATTTCTTGATTAGCCTGATGTAAATAACAGTTTAATGTTTTGAATAAAAGGTTTGTTTACCAAACAGTTAGAGGGCATCATGTGAATGGAACACATTAGAATTTTTCCCTTTTACTCACAAGGAACCAAGTAATAAGGACAATTTCTGCTAATGTTTATCTTTATTATCATGAAATAGATAGAAGAATAAGCTTTTTAACAATAATTTGTTACTGAGATGTAGAGAAAGTCATGTGAATGGAACACATCAGATTTTTAATCTTGTAATAATTTATGAAATGGTATTAAAAGGTGTTTATAGCTCCATGTTTGTCATAGTGAATTGAGCTTTTCAGTGATGAAAGAATTATTAAAAATGGATTAGTGGTTTTGAGATTGCTATATATACACAAAAAAATTCTCTATAATATTAGTATTGATATAGGACTTTATGATAAACTTGTGAAATAGGCCTTCATTTTGTCTTACCTTGGAACCTAGAATTTATGTGGTCATCTCTGCTTAAAAGCTAAGCAATATAACTCCTAATTACAAAATTTGTGTGGTAATAATTCTTAATAAACAATAGCAAAAATTGTCTTAAATACTTGCTTTCTTGTAAGTAGAAGGGAAATAAGGAATACATAGGCTAAAGTGATAGTCAAATCTTTTAAAAACTGGCTGCCATGTGGTTGAAATCGTTTCTAAGCAGTGGCAGGAGTTTACAACTTTTCGCGTGAGAAAAGTTTTAAGTATTTTAAATCTGAAAAAAATAACAAGAAATGCCTCAGAAGTTATAAATTCGACGAAAAAATGTATATGACAATTTGTGTGTTTCAACATGATCTAAATTTTTGGTGTTGTAAGTTCTTGTCTATCTCTTACCACTTATGCAAAATTCAGCAAAATTCATTCAAAATAAAAAGGTCTTTAGAGGCTATTCCCAGAAAATTCATGATATATATTTTATTTACAATATATATATTTTTAATATATGGTAATTTAATCAAAATCGTTAGAGCTATTTTTGAGAAAATCAAAATGTTCAAAATTGATTAAATTTAAAGGGTAGTTTGGCATGGGGGGTTTTTCTCAAAATCTCTGTCTTGCATCCCTAGAAGATACTAATCATAAATTCCAAGTTTGGTGTTTTAGCAACGTTTCATTCTTGAGTTATTGTGTTCACAGGTACACCCACATACACACATGGACCATTTCCTAAAAAATGTTTTTTTTTTTTTTTTGATAAAAGGGACCCTAAAGTGTATTTCCAGTGAAATCTTGGTATCAAATTTTTGGGTGGAATGCAATACCTTCTCTATACACTATGTACATATACCTGTAGAGAAAGTAAAAATTGTTGATTAATGAGACTGAAACTGAGAGGATTGATCTTTAAAAAATTGAAAAAAGTTATAAAAAACCTAAAGTTATACAGGAATTACCCTCCCCTAGAAGCTTTGAACCTGTCACGTAAATTGAGAAATGTTAATTAGTTATAGCTAGATAATAGATATGAATTTTTAGGTCTATCCAAAAATATATCAGAACTTCTAAAACTTCATGTCAACTAACTGCTGTAGCATAAACAGTTGGTGGCACAGTAGCTTAATGGTTAGAGCAACTGCATGGAGAGTAGGAGAATCATGTTGAAATCCCAGCTGGGGCATCGAATTTTTCAACTGATTCCAATAATAAAAATTCATTGCCATGTGTAAATTTCAATATATATAAGACAGGAGTATTACCATTATAATAAACTTGCCTACATAGCTGGCGATAACTAGTTAATCTTACCCGGATACTAGTACTTACGATGGTAAGTGACCATTAAGGTGATTCTCTGAAGGGAGATATACTGATTGGTTGAGCCGATAAAAAGCATATAATCAGTTGGAAAATTGAATGGCATACCAGCATGCCACAGTAGCTCATTGGTTAGAGCAGCCACACAGAGAGCAGGAGAACCGTGTTCATATCCTGACTGTGGCATTGAATTTTCCAGTAGTAAAAAAACATTACCCTGTGTAATTTTCAATATACATAAGAAAGGAGTATTACCATTATAATAAAATTAAAAGTAGTTGATTACCTGCATCCCAAATGCACATCAACACCAGCTAAAAGTAATGAGATTGTTCATGAAAATCAACATTTGAAAATTTGAGAAATTGCAGAAAAGTTAATATTTCTTTGTGATTGTTTCGTGGAATTGTAATAGAAAGCCCTGGTTTATATTGTATTACAGCAAATTTGTCTTTCAGCTGCTGACATAAGAATGTAAAAAGAAGCAACTTCTTGGTTTACAGTAGTTCTTGGATCATATTAATGTTCAAACATTTAATATGGTGATGAAAAATGGGTTTTGGTTATAAATGTTGAAAGTTCATCATTGTGATGACGCTCACATGATGCAAAAATTGGGATAACCAGTTAATAAATGATAATTAAAAAAGTTACCGTGTTAGCTGTTAGCTCTTTGATTTTTCCAGCAATTTTCAATTTTCAGCAATCATTTGACTCATTGAAATTCTTAGGCTTTCACGGCCGGTGTCAATACTGGCTGGAGTATAATCTGAGCTTGTGGGCCGTGGTCTACGGGGCTCCTCCTTCTTCTTCCCAGACGTTTGGTCTGCGACTACGGCAGACATCTTCGGTGGCAGCAGCGAGGTCAAAGTGCTCTAGTGGACGTTTCAACTGCGACTGTCTGCCGTAGTCGCAGACGAAACGTCTGGGAAGAAGAAGGAGGAGCCCAGTAGACCACGGCCCACAAGCCCAGATTATACTCTAGCCAGTAATCATTTGACTGTTTGGAAAAGTGTTATTTTATGATCAAAAGAATCAAAATACTGGAAGTGGTATACAGTGAAGCATAGTTACACATTGGTTATAAAATGTGTCAAATTTACACTTTTTATAATTCTTCCACAATGCCCGATGTTTATGGCTTTTTAATATTAAGTATGCATTTGGAAGTTTATTTTATTTATAACTCATCCCATTGTTGCTTATGAATACATGTAATATCAGAAAGATAAAACTTGATATAGAATTTTGTGTGTAATGGAAAGCCTTTGAAGGAAAATTATGATCAAATGAAAATTTATGTTGATGAACATTTAATCTTCATTTATATTAGTTATTAAGGCAAATCCAACTGCCATTTCAAATTTCAATCAGCAATTATAAATTTGTAATTAATTATTTATGTACAGTAATCGTTACATAATCCGCTTGTTTTCTGTTATTTGCAGGATTGTACCACTGCTTAAACCGCACTACGCTGTTTCTGTTATCACGATCAACAGAAAGCATTGCTGATCAAATGTCTGTACTGGAAGCTTTGCACAAACTTACAACACATCGTGGTCTAGTATTTGGAGCAGGCAACCATGAGCTCGACTTTGTGGGATGCCTTACATACTGTTTGCTCCAACTTACAGCAGATATGCGTATCATGCTTGATACAAATGTTCGTACCACATGGCATGTTAATCCTCAGTTGGTAAGTACTTCATTGAAATAAGGAGCTTTCAGCTATACTACACTAAGTCTGCTCTGTTGAGCTTACATAAACACATAGAATATATTTACATTACTGCAGACATTTTGAAGTTTATCTTGGGTCTTTGAAAGTTTACCATCTTTTCGTACCAGAATTTTTCTCCAGTTTTAACATATTGGCCTTTAGTCCATTTTAACTGTTAATTTGGTGATATTCAGTGTAGGTTTGGGTTCTATAAAAGGTGTATGATCAATATTGGAAAGTCTTTTGGCACTTTTGTTGTCTTCATGCCAAGATAACCTGACTCTTTGGCATAAAGGCTCCTAGCTTTATGCAAGAAGTTTGGCTCTTGTTTGATCTGCTCATACACCCTTCTATCAGAGTAAATGTAGATGTTGTATTGACATATCCCATCTGCAGGTTCTCCAGGGATTTTTGACTGCTTGTAATTCTGCTAAGTTTGAAAGACTATTGCAAGACTCGTAAAGAGAAGAATCTCTCCAGTCTTGACCATATGCCTTGGACTCCAACTCCTATTCTTTTATGCATCCTCACATCTGTGAACCACACCAGATCTATAGTGTGACCATAAGGTTGGTATCTTTCTATGTCCCCCTCCATGGTGTAATGGTTACCATGCTAACTTCAAACCCGGCAGAGGACGATGGGTTTTTTCGGGTGTAAAAATCCTTAGCATGGCTTCATGGGTCCCATTTTGCAGAATTACAGCACGTAAAAGAACCTCAAGTCTGATAGTGAGGCCTCTGAGAAAATTAAGTGGTCTTTAATGCCCAGTATAGAATGGGATGCTGAGAACCACAGCAGTTAAAGAGCTTCCATAAATAACACACCATTTTTTTTATATCTTTCTAATCTTCTCTCCTTGACTCTTGAAGGGTTTATAGCTGCTGTTCTTGGTAGCAAACAGTCTCTAAGCATCTGCTGTTCACTTTCCATTACACCATTATAATTTTTTGGAACTATATTTTGTATTTGTCCTCCACATTGCAATAGTATGGAGTTCTGTGACAGGCTTCTCTTAAATCTATAGATCAAGGGAAAGTATGGACTACATTCCTGTACTGTACATCAATACTTTAATTCAGTGGCCACATAATAAAACGGAATGATACTAGGGCAAGCATCGACTGTGTGGGCAGCATGGACAGGGCAGAGAGGAAGCCAATACCAATCGGTAGCAGTGATAATGCAGATGGTGGTTAATGTGAGGAAGTGCAAAATATGAGAAGTTATTGAAGAATTTGACTCCAGTTTTAATGAAATGATAGACCTGGAAACTGTATTCAGTTATTTGCTGCACCTTTTTCTGTTGCATTAATACTATTTCTGCCCGCCTGGGTAGTGTGGTGGTAGCTTGTTTGCCTCATATTCAACAGGTCATGAGTTCGAATCTCGTTTAGGGTGAGTTACCCAGATAAGGTTTTTTTTTGGGGTTTTCGTTATCCTAAGAAGACGAATGTCCAGTAACTTTAAGCTCTATGGACCAGAGATCATTTGAGCATCATTTCACCAATTTCATTAATTGTCCAATATGACCAACCAGGTTAAAGGACGTTAAGCTACAAAAAAAAAACAAAAAAAAACAAAAAAAAACCAAAAAAAAACAAAAAACAAAAAAAAAAAAAAAAAAAAAACACTATTTCTACTACACTGCAATTAGAAGTTGACATACAACTCAAAGACAAATTCCAGAATCAGAAGAATCTGAATGACTTCTATAGCAATTTCCTTCGATCTGGCTTTCCAAACTTCATCATTTTCCTGCCCAATATCTACATATTTATGTGAGCAGTTGTTTTTATTGATGAGGACTTGTAACCAGCTATCAGACCAAACTTATTATGTATTCTTCATTTGTGTGTGAGTCAGAGCAAAGTGCTGTTGAAAAACTGTTGCAGGACAAAAAATTTAAGATATCTCAAGAAGTAGTACAGGCTCACAGTAAATTTATACTCTGGTTAATCAATAGTGTGCGCATTGTAAAAGCAATAACCCATTTTCACAAGGATTTGTTTAAATACTGACATCAGGATTTAATCATCATCTCTAAGACATAATAGAAAATGTTATTCTGTTAACAGCTCTCAATGTTCTGTTTGTGCAATTCCATTACTTATTTCTTGCACAGTAAAGTCTTATTTCTATTTACAACTATTTTATATCAAATTAATTATATTGAACATCCTGTAGCTATCACCAAATTTTAGGATTCATAACACACGATTTGTAATAGAGAATGTGTAGCTTAGACAGATGGATCCTACTACTGTATACTCTGCTTCTCTCATCATCATCAGTTGTGCTGTGTAAACAGTGCCCATGCCATGTCCTTGTTTCCGGAACGTGCTCTGTGATTATGTTGCAGGGCAAGTTAGTGACAGTGACTGCTTTAATTCTTAATTATAAAACCAACAGAATACAAATTTCTTGGAGGACGGTCATTCAAGTAGATGTTTTCATACACTATAACACCTTGGTGGATATAGATCCCTTAACCTATTTTATACGTATTAAACTCTTAAAAAAGTAGGAGTAACATTAAGGATAAATCTTGAACAAAATTTTTTCGATCACATATGTCAGAAAGTAAACAAAAAGGTTGTGTTACAAAAAGAAAGTTTAAAAACTTAAATCTGACACTGCATGTAAACAAAACTTGAAAACATAAACCCCCAAAATAGGAAACATTTTCTAACTTTCAAAAAAGAAAAAAATAGACTTCTTAAATAAAGGATTAAAAAAATTAAAGGTATAAATTATATAGAGCCTGAAAAAATAATAAATCCATAATATTTAAATATATAGAGGAGTTTATAGTAGACATTAAGATAGCACTAGAAGGAAAAGCTGCAGCAAAAAAAAAAAAAAAAAAAAATACAATAAGGCTTAAATGTGAAAATTTCGAAAAAGAGAAGCCTTAAAATAATATTCAATAACATTATCAAATTCATTAACAAAAAAGACAATTTCACAAAGCAAAAGAAACAAACTGGTTATCAGACAACTGCATTGATTATCAAGATGAAACAGTGACGAGCAATGAGTTCATTGAAGTCAAATACAAACCCATTACACAAATGCATAACTTCTATAAACAAAGCACTAAAAGATGCCAAAAGTAGAACACTAGAAAATAAAGGTAGACAACCCATCTGTACCCAATACGTATGGACTACCAAAAATTCACAAGCCAGGAAACAAGAAAAACTCTCAGTGAATAACATCAATGCATCTATCGTCTAGCCCAGTGATTAAATAAAAGAATATGCAAGCTTTCCAAAATTCAATATTTATCACATAATGACATGCCTGTGTCTTTCAATATCAGCTGCTTATTTCCAAGTATCGCGATGTAATATTGTCAGCAATGGTTTGAATTTCATAGATCAATAGAAAGAAGAAATTGAGGAATGTTCCAAACTCATATACATCTCCATTGACCAGTCTTTCTGCACCTTTAAAGGAAAGCACTACAAACAAAAAGCAGGTCTCACAATGAGAAACTCCTGTCACCATTTCTAATAAATATATTCATGAGCTTCTTTGAAACCAAGTCACTAAGCATTCCCCCATATCTTTTAAAATATGGTTCAGCTATGTATTTGTGATAATGAAAGACAAAAAGCAGAACATGCTCCCAAACTCTTAAACTTGCAAATCCAAGAGCTAAAATTCACCATGGAAACTGAGAGAGAAACCACCCTTCTATTTTTGGATTCCAAGATTACCAGGAACAACAAGGAAACTATAATTTGTAATTTTTAAGTGACACACATGTGTATAACCACATCAAAGCAAATAGCTTGAACCTAACTATCCACAAACATGCAGTCATTCACAATTGAATACACAGATTACTCAAAATACTGATGAACAAAACAGAATATGACAAGTAACTTGACCAGATAATAAAAACCACCAAAAACAATGGCTTAAACAAAACATTTCTCTTAAAAAAAAATTCAACAATAGAAACAAAATGAAAACAGCAGCCATAACTACCTGCAGAGCAGAAGAAGCAAGAAGCTGAGAATATATTTAGGAAATTCATGTGTTACTTTCAGGCCTTCTTGAAATTTAAAAGACCAAACAAACACAATACCAGGAATCTCTTAAAAAGCCATAAGAAAGAAAAGACTCCCTCATCTAAGAAATTAGGAATTTACAGTATCACTTGTGAAGACGATGAAGAAAGATGCATAGGAACCAGTGAGAGAGACAATCCAAATAGAGAAATCAGCAGCATCCTCACACCTCTGGAACAAAAACCATAGGATAGAAAATAGTGTACTGTAACAAGTGAGAACACCAATTTCTGATGAATTTATTTTATTCAGCACTAAACCATTCTATGGAATACAACATTTTACACTTGTAACACTAACAATACACATTTGGTACACAAAATAACTGAATCACTGAGTCACAATTGCAATCACATGCAATGTCCACTGTCAGTTGCACACTTATTCACTGGGTCTAGTTCACTGCTATTGCATTCATTACTCACCAGATTGACTTTTTGATGTTTCACACTCACCTCAGTTCCCAATATAGGCACCATGTATGGACCAGAAGATTGTTCTGATGGTGCCACTCCGTGTCATGCTTTGTACTTATTAGGAGGATAGTTAGAAGCGAAAACCATGTGCGATGTAGATATTATTTGTGGTTTTCTGCCTATAAAGTGCATACATTTGACAGAAAGTTCTGTTTTAAAAGGTTGAAATCTTTTTGTACACATCTGAAAATATACTGGGAAATATGCTCAACTTTGGGGATGTTCTGAACCTTTTATTTCCGATGAAGTAAATGCTGCAAATTTTAGTTGTGGGCTGTGGTTCTCACGATGACCCCTCAGAACTGAAAATAAAATATGAAGTATGAATAGTTATACGTACATAACAATATGTGCATAAATATTAATAAAAATAAAAGTAATAATAATAATAATAACAATAATAATAATTGACAGACTATTCCCATAATGTGTCATTTAATCTAATACTCACAGTATTTATAGTTTCTATTTATTAACTTAAAAAATGCTAGCATTAATTCTAAACAACATTATCCATGCTGCAGTTAATTTTTAAGCATAAGTTACTGCTTTGAGGTACAATATAAAATTACTTCTTTCGATGTACATTTTGAATCCATAGATTTATTTTTTGCGTTTCAGTTTTCCACGTGGGAAAAGAATAAAAGGCAATAGCTGGCAAAATATTCTTGTAGGTATTATTACATCCTACAACACAGCAGTTATTGTTCCCTTTCCGCCTTCTTGTAGTATTTACAGTTTCAGGAGGTTCAATACTAGACATCTTAGCATAGGCTAATATTCTTACTCCACTTGTCTCTGTTCTATTATCCTCTTGTTAGTAACCAAACTTACCACCAGAGTAGCATGCACGGTGCGTATAGTCCTGTGGCTAGGCTCAGAAGATTCCAGTCATTGAAGCCAAGGAATACATATTCTAGAATGGATTGTTCCTGAGATAGTGATAGTGAATCTTCAGGACTGCATTACAGAGAAGCAACATAAAGGTCTTTATGTGCTCGGCATTGTGTTTGTTCACTCTATTGTTAAATGAGATCAGGTACTGGTTTATACCTTTGGATGGGTGGAAGGCAACCCACACCATGTCACTAGATCAGTACAACCAGTGAATTAGACATACCTAGGGCAAAAGATTTTCATACCAAAACAAAAATATTTTCTATCTTCTTAGTGTATCCAGCTATTTACTGACAACACAAGTTCCACTATATAGTTCTTCTTTTCATAAATGATGGAAATAATGCCCGATGCTTGAGGTATATTCCAGCTACTAGAGTCCATAGATGAAGTGCAATCAAGAATTACTGCAGTGCTTTTTCCAAAGTTCCAGATCTAAAGATTTAAGTTTGGTTCTTTGAAGGTTTGGGGAAGAGCATTTTATGAGTGTTCAAGATTTTCTTCATGAATGTTACATCAACAACAAATACTAGAGTCAGTGAGATTAAAACGAAATAGATTTCTGGGTGACCATGTGGCCCGTTCTTGCTCTTGTTAGGAAAGCTTGTGTTATTTTGGTGATGGTTTTGTACATTAGTAAATCATTTGCTAGTTTTGTATAGTTTGTAGTGTTTTGCTTTGTCAGATGAAAGCCATGTTTTGATCCATAAATTTATTATATGGGAATTGATTGCAGAATATGCACTAGATAAAGATGATGATTATGTAGGTTTAGGCTGCAAAGAGGCTGCCTGTTTAGCAATATTATCAACTTTTTTTATTTTTATTTTATTTTCGTCCTCTGAAACATATACATGTTATGGGACACGTCATTTAGTTACACTTGATAGTTACACACCCAAACAGGTAACAACATTATAAAATACATATCAAATGTAAATTGCACATTTATAACATCTAGAATTACATATACAACAATTTCACGTTACAAAGAGTAAATAATTAACCTAAGATAGCAAAAATTCATCAACTAAATAATAACAATCTGTCATTAAAAAGTTTTGTAAACATTTCTTAAAACCTTGGATGGATTTTATATTCTTTATTTTAGTAGGCTTATGATTGTACAGACCTTTATAATAGAAGCTGTTCTCAAAAAATTTGGAATTATGAGGTGTAATGTGTAATTTTGGCTTGTTCCTTGTTTCATGCACATAAATGCCTTGAGTTAACAGCAAGTGTTTTAATACGTGTTTGTAGTTGCACAAAATATGGTTTACAGCTGGTAGTATAAGGTAAATTGAGCATAATTCTATTACTTTTTTTGTAGTTTAAATATTTTAATTGCCTCACTACTAGATCCCCATAGAACTAACCCATTTGATAGAAGTGAATGAAAATTTGTAAAATATACCATCCTAAGTTATTTTCATTTCCAGGTATACCACAATGGCTTGGTATCCACTGAAAGGTTATTTCTTTTTGAAGTTGCATGAGTTTATTTAAATGTTGTTATATAGAAAGCTTTAAGCTGACATAGGAGTGTAATGTACATTTCATTAAATTTAGAATAGCTCCCATAGAGTCAGTAATTATATACATATAGATCTGTCAGATATGATATATAATTCGTTTCAAGGCTGGAGGGGGATGTATGTGATATATAATATTTTTACTTTCTCTATACATACTATGTACATAGGGTACAGAGAAGGTATTATAGTGCACCCAAAAATTTGATACCAAGATTTCACCAGAAATATATATTTTGAGCCCCCCTAAATCCAAAAAAAAAGCATTTTTAGAAAAATGTTCATGTGCAGTCGTGGTGATATGATATTTTCAAGAAAATCCATCCCCCTCAACTACACTTTACATGGAAAAATTTTCGAAAATTTTGAGTTTTTCAAAAATTACTAACGATTTGATTGAAATATCATATATTAAAGATATTTACCTGACAAATAAAATGTATATGTTAAATTTTCTGGGAATAGCCTTTGAAATCTACTTTATTCTGGATGAGTTTTACGTAATTTTGCATAACTGGCAAACTGTAAAAGATAGACAACTTACCTAACAGAAAATGTAGAGCTTGTTAAAACACACAATTTATGTTATATACATTTTTTTCGTGGAGTGGATCGTTTTTTAGATATTCCTTGTTATTGGTTTCAGCTTTAAAAAACATATACTTTTTTCATGCAGGAATTTGTCAACTCCTGTCCATACAAAGAAAGGAACTTAAGTCACATAGCTTTTGATTAATACTTTAGTCTATGCTACTCCCTTATTTCCCTTCTACTTGCATGGAAGCAAATAATAAGACTATTTCTGCTATTTTTTTCTAAATTAGCATGAAGTAAAAAGAAGGATAAACTTTTTAAAAATAATTTGTTGAAGAGATGTAGAGAAAGTCATGTGAATGAAACACATCAGATTCTTTTTCTTTAGGATGAAAGTGATGACAAGTTAACGTCACACCAAGGACATAACTTGATGGCTGTGGCAGCACGCAGAGTTTGGGAGGAACTCTATGTCTGCAAAAAACCTGCAATAGAAGAAGTGTTCAAGATTACCCTAGCATCAGGGCCCAACAATAAAGCACCAGATTTAGTTACAGTACGAGAACAAGTTTATGAATCTGCCAATAAACTTTGGTTAAATTATGTTGATATGGAAAGGAAAGCTTCCTATAGAGCACCTTGGGAATTTCACAATCAGATTCAGTCGGTAAGCAGTTTTTAAAAAGCACAATAACTTTGTAGTTTATTTTAAATATATTTAAGCCATTACCTTAAAAATCAGTTGTCAAATAGTTTTTTATAGGTACATTCATTATCATTAATTAAATGCACTCCCTTACAATCACATTTGCAATATAAGACACTGTTCTGGCAGTCTTATTAATGACACTTAAATCTTTATTGAGAACTTAAATTGCTTATTTTATACAGCTCTTTATAGAAAATGACATGTATTCATTAAATGGGGTAATTATAGATGATCCTGTTATTGTCAGTCAAAAATTTAATGATTTCTTTCTAAGTGTCCCATCTCAAATACCAAACTGGACAAATTGTATGAATATCACCAGTTCCTCAGCAGTTTCTTCATTTTTTATTAAATTGACAACAGAAAATAAAATAGGTGATTTAATTGATAATCTACCAAATAAAACAAGCAGTGGATGGGATGAAATTGGTCCTAGGTTGTTAAAAAGCTGTAAAAATGCTATCCTAAAACCAATAACTTATTTAATTAATTATTCGGTGGAACAGGGTTGATTTCCAGAAATTCTAAAATTAGGAGTGGTAAGACCAATATTAAAAGGGGGAAGGGGATGAACAACATACTGATAACTATAGACCTATTACTTTAACATCTGAAATTGCCAAATTATTTGAAAGAGTTTTATTGTCAAGGCTAAATAGTTATCTAAATAAATACAACATGCTAAAAAAATTTCAACATGGTTTTAGAGAAGGACGGTCCACTATTACTGCCATTAATATATACACGAAGTAATTGATAAACTAGAAAACAATGAGAAAGTTAGCACTCTATTCTTAGATTTATCTAAAGCTTTTGACTGTGTTCACCACAACATCTTGATTTGTAAGCTTGAAAATTATGGCATTAGGGGACTACCACAAGAATTAATTTGTAGTTACTTGATTGGAAGACGACAGTATAAGAAATCATGTAAAAAGGGGAATCAAATTCAATGGGTAAAATCAAAATTGGAAATTGTAAAATATGGTGTACCACAGGGTTCAATATTAGGTCCACTATTATTTATTAATGTACATCAATGATAAAAAATGTTTGCAAAACACTTCTGTTGTGACGTATGCAGATGACACTACTGCTGTGTGGTGGAATAAAACCATAGAGGGCCTAAATGCAACCCTCACTAAAACAACTTCTGTGCTCTTAAATGATTTTAAATCCATAAATCCACAGTGAAACATGCGTAAAACTACAATAATGCATTATAGTATGTTGAATAACAGTAGCAATTTAACTCTAAAAGTTAATAATAACATTGTACAAAAAGTGAAAATACAACCATTTCTAAGTATTATTGTAGATAACCGGTTAACGTGGGCACAACATATTGAGTTCATATGCAATAAAATCAGCAAGTCAGTATATTTAATCAGATATTTTATAAGTTATAAAAATCGTAACGTTTTAAAACTCATTCATTATGGATGTATTTACCCATATTTAATCTATGGGATTTAGATATCAAAAGAATGTTAGAGTCATGTTTAATATAAAATTCAGGGAATCATGCAGGGAGACATTTATTAATAAAAGGATACTAACCATTTACTCTCTGTATGCTTTTAGAGCTATAATGTTTGTAATAGGCAAGTATGAACAAATAAAAAATAAACAAATATATGAATATAATACAAGAGACAACATGAACTATTTTAGATGTAATGTAAATAAAAATGTATCTATCAAAGATGTACATTATCAAGGAATTAAGCTTTTTAACAAATTACCTCCAGAAATTAAAGCAGTTGCAGAGAGTCAAAATGACAATTTAACTTAAAAATAAAGGTATATCTGTTAAAAAGATGCTTAAATAATTTGGATGAGCTATAAATTGCGACTCTGTATAGATGTATATATGTATGTAATGATGTGTCCAAAATCATTGTATTGATAAACTGGATGAAATAAGTGTTGTTTTTTATTATTATTATTATTATTATTATTATTATAAAATGTAATGCACATATCTGTTATATCTTGCAATTTTATCTATTAATTATTTTAAAAATAAATGGCAAAGAAGTAAGAAATAATATGGATTTCTTGGATCTTTTACTTTTGGCATTTCTGATCATTCATATTATGGCACATACAGGGATTTAATGAAAAATTTAATTAGATTTGAAAAATTTAGTGCCACTGCTAGAAGTCTAACTACAAACTTTTAGTTTATTGAGCCATTCCTAGGGTGTCCAATGAATGCTATGCCCAAGAAGAATTTTGTAGCTATAACCAAGGATAGTTGAACATTGAGTGCATTGGGCAGAGAAACCATAGAAGTGAATTTTTTAAGGTGGTGCATCAGTGAAATTTGGTAAAAAAAATGTGAAAATGTTCATTTTTGGTTTCTTCCATTTTTATTATGATTATAGCGTCTACTCCTATGCTGCACAATAATTTTAATATAAACAACTTTAAAGTCACAAATGGCCATTTAATTGATACCTGTACCATTTAGATAAAGGGCTGCATTGAACTGTATTTTCTTAGTCTCTTTTTACACATTTTTCCTTTTAAAATACTCCCTGGACCACAGTTTATAGCTTATTAACTGAAATGTATAGGAGAGTTTCGGGAATTATGGGCTTAAGCATTGATATGCACTATTTAAAAAAAAAAATATTAAACAGTTAAGGTGAAATTATTTCTATACCTCAAATTTAAAAAGTTGAAAATGTCAATAACATGTAAATTAAAATTTTTTGCTCTTAAACTAATTAAGCTTTAGAAATACATGCTCACTAATTTATTTATATTGTGTACTAAACTCAACTTCAAAATTTGGGACCAATACAATAAACCTAAGGGTCTAAGGAATATTTCATATTACCATATCATAAAGTTATTAGTGAATAATAAATTAATTTGAAATCTTGCAAGCATGCAAAGAAGCTTGTAACAGTGATATGATTAAAAGTAAATCAAAAAATATGAGTTGGTTTTTTGTAACACAAACATTACTTAGTAATTACTTACTGGGAACACTTGTTCCCATTTTCAACCCTTAATTCCGACTAAATCTTGCTTCATTAATGTCAGCAATTAGGGGGTTGGTGTATCACTTGTGGAGGCATCTGGTGCTGGATCTATGAACTTCCAAAGATTGCTGTATGGTGGTAAATCAAAATTCATGATATGGCTCTTTTTCTTCATCATGTAGATCTTCTCCCAGACAGCGTATGTTTATACGGTGGTTTTAATAGTTGTATATTTGGTATGATTTCATGTCCTGATGTCCCAAAATCATAGGCAACTGCTGAGTTTTCTATTTGTTTGTATTTAAGTTTCTCATTTGTTCCTTTAGTCTGGTTTCCAAACTTCTTTTCGTTCTTCCTATATATACTCAATTACAGTCTGAGCATTTAATTTCATAAATTCCTGGTTTTTTGTTTGCTGGGATAGGATCTTTTAATTATTTGCATAGCAGTTTCTGAATGCTGTAGTTATTTTTTGGAGCTAAGGCGTGTTATAATTCTTGAAGATTTTCTGAAGTTTTTTGTGTGCCCAAGGATGATAGGTGAATTTTCTAAACTGGGATTGGTCACGGAGGGTAGTTATGTGTTTTATGCAGTTCAGTTTTTTGTATTTGTGCATAACAGATGCCTCCATAAGTGATACACCACCCCCTCATCGTTGACATCAATAAAGCAAGATTTAGTTGGAATTAAGGGTTGAAAATGGGGACAAGTGTTCCCGAAGCCAGTCCCAGTAAATCATTACTAAGTGATGTTTGTGTTACAAAAATTGACTCAAATTCTTTTGATTTAATAGAATTAATACTTTAACAATAGTTTCACATGGCTCATTAAAATTTTTTTGCACTATGTCTTATGTTCAATGTATATGATCAAAATTTCAAAGAATCAGAAGAAAACAGAGAAGGCTTGGATTTTCACAGATGCATTGTGTTAAGGCTGATTGAGTTTTCCATTTTTACATAAATAGTATTAGCATGAAACAAAAATTTAAATGTGTCTTATTGCAGAAAATTCAGAAAGTGACTGGGGGCCTTACAAGATTAGCTAGCAGGACAAAAGTGAAAAAGGAAGAAACCATAAGAATAAAACATTCACATCTAACCCAGTGTGAGATAGCAAATTGTACAATGAATAACACACTGCTTGTAAAGGAACTGGTAGAAATACAAGCCAAACAACACCAACAAGCTCAGCTTCATATGCAACGTTATGTGTTGGAGGAATGGCTTCAAACAGAAACTGAACTCACAAGGGAACGTGGCCTCTGGGGACCCATGACGCCCTGCAGGTGAGTTTGTACGGGCAACAGTTCTCATAAACTGTGCCTGTAGTAAGAGTTGCTGAGTACCCTTATTCTGTGGCTAATTGTCATCACTAGAAATTGTCATCACTAGAAATATACATTTATCTAGAATAAAGAGAAGCATTTTAGACAAAGTATATGTGTGTGCACATGTGAGAGAGACAGAGAGATATCTGATTAACTTCTATTTGAAAGAAATTCACTCCCTCCCAGCAACCCTTACTCTTCCTAATTATTTGTTTCAGATCCATTAACAACAGAATTTACTTTTTGGCACCTAGTTTTAATTATTTTTAGCATATGCACCTAAATGTCCCAGTAATCTTTTTAACATTACTCTAAACTGTCCTACATATGATGCTGTCTGCTGTGGAAGATTTAACAAATAAATGTGGTTAAACCATTTCAGGCTAGATAAATGGATGTTGGACATGACCGAGGGACCTTGCCGCATGCGGAAGAAAATGCTGCGAAATGAACTGTTCTACATACATTATCCATATCGACCAGAGCTAGACAGTGGTGACAATAAAGCACTTAAATACAAGGTCGCTTCTAGTTGGGACAGCAAGGAGTTCTACCAGAAGTACAGGCCTCAGAGTCTCTTGGAACGAGATAGGGATTATGTACTAGAAGCTCAACTTCAGCCAGAAGATCCAAGTGATAAGGTCAGTAATTTTTAAAAGCACATTTTCTCTAATTTTGTTATTAAGTGCTTTCTTATTTGCAGCATTCTCTAAAAGAAAATTTCATACTGAATATGCATGCTTCTTTCTTATTATGTAATGATTTTAAAGAGTTAAATATATTTAGACGATAAATTCCTATATGTTAAATAACAAAACTGGAAGTGGTAAACAATGAAGTGAAGTTATAACTTTAATAAGTAACATCAAGTCAAAATTGATACTTAAAGCTTCACTAACTTTTACTTACATGAATATACATGTTTTGCAGACACCTACATCATCACCTTTGCTTGTTGGAATTATTTAGTGTGCTCCCTCAGGAGTCTTGAGGCTCACTGGCTGAGTTCTGATGAATATATGAAGTGGGTTGTCTTTGCTGGGAATTTCAAAGTTTATCATCGCTGTAAAAATATAAGTGATGTATTTTGAAATGCCCATTGAAGACAACCCACTCCATAAATTAATGAAGACATGCAGTAAGTGAGCCTCAAGATTCCAGAAGTCAAAGGTGATGCAGATGTCTGAGTTGTAAACTACATGCAAGTAATACGTTAATTTTGACTCTATTGCTTATAAAAATTACAATTCCAGTTCACAAAGGGTATCTATCCCTACTAGTACTATTGGGTTTGCAGCTGTGCACCAACCTGGAACACCAAAGTTATCTGTCTCCAAATCCTATCAAATCTGTCTCTCTCTCTCTTTCCAAATTGTTCTTAACTCTTGAAAATATAGTGATTTCCATATGTTGTAATATTTTATCAGTTCTAATGAAATAAAGTAAGAAAAATGCCAATTTTTTGCTTCGTGTGCAAGTGTTTTTAAAAGTAAATCAGCTTGAAGAGGCCAAACTGTTTATATTTCATGTCAGAAACAACTTATGATCCTGTATATCCATGGGAACTTTTGGTAATTTTGTCACAATCATTGAGGAGTTTGTATTTTAAACATATCATTGGTGTGGAAAGGGTAAATTACTGATGTACAAATGGAAGAGTTAAGACCCTCATGTTTTTGTTCAAATTTTATTAAGGGGGTGATACTAATAATTTTAATTTGTTGTGCAGCTTTTTAATTACATGATTCTTATCAAAATCCAGCACATCGGTAAAGGTCATGGCCAGATA
This sequence comes from Hymenopus coronatus, assembly GCA_030762935.1. Classification (NCBI taxonomy): domain Eukaryota; kingdom Metazoa; phylum Arthropoda; class Insecta; order Mantodea; family Hymenopodidae; genus Hymenopus; species Hymenopus coronatus. The sequence continues at coordinate 126,582,275 of CM060894.1, read as the reverse complement.
TTTTATTGAATCACCTGGTGCAATGGTTCTAATCTTGCAGACCTGATCTGCTCTTAAATTTGTATCAATCATATTCCATTTTGGATATGAAGTTCAGTATATCCTTGTGTTGATCTGTAATCCTATCTCTCCAAATTGCTATGTACTGCAAGGATTTTAACTCAAGAGCACTTTTTTATTTTTCCTGCTTATAACTGTGTTGTCAACACTTCCCAGAATGGTTACTGGCAGCGTATCTGCAAGAGTTTAAAGCAGATTAAAGAGTTTACACTCTCTTCAGATAGTGCATTGAGAATATGATCAGTACAAGATTGTATAAACATTTTATGACCTCTTGAAAGAGCAATTGTTCTAATTTTGCCACCAGTGTTTCTATTTGCGAGTGATTCCCAGATTAGGAATTAGTTTATTATATCTGTTAATTTTAAAGTAATTTTTCTGGCCATATTGTCTTATTTATGTGATTGTGATCAATGTTACCAAAGGCTATTTATTTAACATACTAAATGCCAATATAACATTGGCTTTATTTGGTTAATATTCTTTAAGCTTTTGTTGGTAAAGCCAAGCTGATATTTGTTGAATTCAACATAGCTGCGAAGACTATAATCTAAGACTTGCTCAGTTACCCATCTTATTACAGAGAAAATAATAATAGAACACCAGTTAGAAAGATTATTGGTGTTATTTCATGCTTTTTGCAAGCATGTTGCTACTCTACTGGTCTTTAACATTCTTGAAGCAATCTATTACTTCACTAACATTATAGTTGTAATTAGCATGCAATTGATGCCAGGGGCTGTGTGCTGCAATATTTCAAGTAGCTATGATTATTTCATTTTTAGAAATTTTGTTGTTAAATGTGTCATAGAGCACATAAGTTTAAATGTGTAATATAGTACATAAGCAGTTTTCACTAAATGGTGTGCCTTTTCACCTGAGTTTTCTTTAGAATATGTTTTGGTAAAAAAAAAAAGAAAAAAATCTGATGTGCACCATTCACATGACTTTCTGTACGTCTGAGGCAAATTATTATTAAAAAGCTTATGCTTCTACTTACTTCATGCTAATCGAGAAAAAATTAGCAGAAATTGTCTTATTACTTGCTTCCTTGTAAGTAGAATCGAAATAAGAGGGTAGTATATGTTAAAGTGATAGTCAAAAGCAGGTTGCTATGTGACTGAAGTTCCTGTGTTTGTATGGACAGGCATATCTAAAAAATGATCAACTCCACAAAAAAATGTATATTACATAAATTGTGTATTTTAATGTGCTCTACAGTTTTTGTGTGGTAAGTTTTTGTCCATTTCTTACGGTTTAGCAGTTATGCAAAATTCTGTAAAATTGAACCAGAATAAAGTAGTCATCAGAGGCTATTTCCAGAAAATTCAAGATATACATTCTATTTGTCAGGTTAAAATCTTTAATATACGATATTTTAATCAAAATTGTTAGAGCCATTTTTGAAAAACTCAAAATTTTGGAAAACTGTTCCACGTAAAGGGTCATTTGGGGTTGGGGGATTTTCTTGAAAATCTTTGTGTCACATCCTTGCAAAATACCAAACTTAAATACCACACACACACACACACACACAAACACACACATGTACTCTCTTTCAAAAATGCTTTTTTTTTTTTTGTATTCAGGGGGATCCTTAACATGTATTTCCGGTGAAATCTTGGTATCGAATTTTTGGGTACATTACAATATCTTCTCTATACACGATGTACATAGTACGTGTAGAGAAAGTAAAAATTGAATACCATCTTTTGCAATTTTACATGTTTCTCATTGTTTGTTTCTAGAGCTTGTCATGATAACTTTTTTTCATTGATTATAAAATTATAATTGGGGTAGTTCATTATTTTATATGTGTGTATATATATATTTATTTTTTTTGTTTTGTTTTTTGTTCCTTCAGAATTACTGGAGTTGTTATGCTGTTTCTATTTAGTATATTATTTCTGGCCTCATTATATTTGGCTGGATGTTTAGACCTGCGTAACAGTTTATGTTAGATGCTTTGGATGATAGAAAATGTTGTATATTTAAATCAAATCCTCTGTCTTCAACATTGTTTGAAAACAAAGTTCTGCTTTGAATTTATGAAGAAAATATGGTTTTTGATATTAATATTCTGAATTATTGACTGGTTCATTTCAGTCACTTTTAATGCTACTTGAATCATTTTAATGGTTTGGGATGTTCTTATTCTTTTCTCAAATTTTTTTTTCTGTATAGTGGGATGCAAATGCCTGGTGTGAATGTTCATACCTGTTTTTGAAAAAAAAAATCTCTCACAATGTTGGCATTTAGCATGTTATGTTTTATCAATACTGCCCATGTTAAAATCAGCTACCTTTTCTTTTTTTTGGGGGGGTGGGAATTTGTAATTTGTGAACATATCCAACTGGTTATACTACTGTGTCAAGAAAGTTCCGGGAATTGGTCAATAAAACACAAAAAATGAATTATTTTATCGCCTTCAAAGTAGGCCCCTTCTGAAATTATACATTTATGCCAAAGAATAATCTATTCATCAAAACATTTTTTGTAGGCACTTTTAAGAGTCGATGTCAATTGTCGCCGCAAATTTTCCTTTATGTCTTCTATGAACTGAAAACAGGTGCCTCAAAGTGGTAGCTTGAGTTTTGGAAAGAGAAAGAAATCATCAGGAACCAGGTGAATATGGTGGTTGTTCGATGAAATTTGTTTGAGTTTTTGGCCAGACATTCGTTCACAATAATAGCCTTGTGAGCTGGTGCGTTATCAGGGTGCAGAATCCATGAGCTGTTGTTTCACAAATCTGGCCTTTTTCGCCGTATTTGTTTTCTCAAATGCAGCATAACGCTCAGATAATAGTCTTTATTTACCACATGACCTTCTGGCAAGAACTCTGAGTGCATGACACTGCGATAATCGAAAAAAACTGGCAGCATGACCTTCAGTTTTGATCGAGTTTGATGTGCCCTTTTAGGCTTTGGTTCAGTTGGAAGGCACCATTCGGAAGCTTGTTGACTGGTTTGAGAGTCAAACTCGTAAACCCACGTCTCATCATCAGTTACAATGTGCTTCATGAATGTGGGGTTGGAACTGGCTCGTTCTAGCATGTCTTCAGCAATCCTTACACGATTGAGTTTTTGTAGAAAATTCAAGTCTTTCGGAACTAACCGAGCTGCAATGCATGTCATGCCCAAACAATCACTTAAAATGGTACGAATCGATTCATGAGACACAGAAAGTTCAGCGGCAATCTCTCTCAGATCTAAATGATGATACCATTTTCTTCACTTTAGCTATGTTCAGTTCAGTTGAAACCGTGATGGCCTACCAGAGCGAGGCAAATCTTCCACCACATCTCGACCACTTTTGAATGCATTGTACCACTCATATGCACGTGTTTTTGATAAAGTCGATTCACCGTAAGCCCTATGTAACCTTTTCAGCAATTCGGCACACGAAATACCATTTGCAATGAAAATTTGAGACAGATTCTTTGTTCAATATTTGTATCCATCGTAAAATTGCAAATCATGGCATACCTACTGCAAACAAACTAGATGACAGATGATGACCAAACTATAGAGGAAAGTTGTACCAACTTAGCGACAACAATAATTTTGAATCCCCTTTTAAACAGGATTTTTAAATGATCAATTCCCGATACTTTCTTGACAGAATGTATGCATTATATTAAAGCTAGTTCTGAAGGAATTATAGTTTGAGAATTAGTATTAAGCTGGAAAGAACTGTTCTGATATGTTTTGAGTACTTCACATTTTATTTCCCCTCTTATTGGAAAATTTTTGCCTACAAACATCTTTGTATTAAACATTTTGCCTCATAAGTTGAATTATTTGGAAATGTATTTATTTTCTCAGATGGACCTCCAGTACCTCGGGGAGAATGGGGAGGATATTGGTCTGCAGGGTGTTCAGTGTGCCAGCGTTTTGGAAAGGCATGGAGTACGCAGATCTGTCTCAGAGCCTGATGATGCTGGAGATGATGCTGACACAGATGTGGGTGGATCAGAAGAGCCTGACAATGCTCCTGACAATCAAACACTCATCCGCCTCTTGGAGGAGCAAGAAAAGGTGTTACTTTTCCTATAATGACTAACAGTTATTTTAATGTATTTGAAGATATTGCAAAAGTAATTGTAAACTCATGTTTTGAATAGTTTAAGCCAACCACAAGGTGTACCACTGTAGCATTGTTAGCTGAGTTTGTATAGATTGTAAAACATTTGTAACAAAGGGAAGTAGATGCTCATTGTTCATGCATAATTTTTACTTACTTTCATATTTTGCCATATTGGATGCTGAAGAAGGCTTTCATATAAAGTATAGGGGTTGAGTTTTACTATCAATAGTGTTGATAGTGGTTTTTGCAACAAAGCTGCTATTATTATTATCATCATCATCGTCATCATTATTATTCACTAATAATATAAGTAATTTTATGCACAATTTGTAGCTTCTCTTCAAGTAAGCAAAGAAATAGTTTACAATTTACAAATAGTATTGCTATAATATTAGTTTGTTGACAGTTAATAAAGAACTATTGACCTGTAGAACAATAAGCCATAGAGCTTTCACAATTTAACGTTAAAATAGCCCAATAAATTTCATATATGATTGCATGCCACCTTAACCAATGTACTTAAAAAATGTTAGCTGTTTACAATAAAGGCATGATTCTATATTATTGCTGATATCACAGGCTTTGTGAGAGATTGTTAGTAACATGCATACTATTTTACAACTTTAAGACCTAACATTTAAGTTTCCAATCCTTGATGGATTCTCTATCTCTGCAGAATATTTCATTTTGTTCATTAACTCTAAATGATAAATAATTGTTAAATAATATACTGATGCGCTTAAAATATGGATTAGTAGTGATACCCTTGTGGAGGGGGAGGAAGAGAGAGATATCCCTTGTGTTTATTCAGGTAAAAATAAGGAATTTCTCCTCATTTAGATTATTCAAAATATCATAACCTTAAGGAATTATTATTAAGACATTTTAAAACAACTGGATAATAAGTGTAATTTTCTAAAACTTATTTTCTAAAACTGTGAGATTTCCTGCAATATACAGTTCTTTACTAATAAAATAGAAAAATTGTTACTTTACTAACTGATTCTTTGTTTAACTGAATTCCAGATAAGTCACATGTTTCGCTGTGCGCGTATACAGGGTTTGGACACCACAGAAGGTTTACTATTATTTGGCAAAGAGCATTTTTATGTGATTGATGGATTCACACTTCTTAAATCAAGAGAGATTCGTGATATAGAAAGTCTACCAAATGGAGCACATGATCCTATTTTGCCAAGTCCAGGAAGTCCCAGAAGATCTAGAGCAATGAGGCAGTGCTCAAAGTTCAGCTATGAAGACATAAGGTTTGAGCATTTTCTTTACGTCTAACACGATGGCATGTTCCAGTTCAAATAGCACACAAATGACCTTTGATTCCCTCACATGGCAGGCAGGCAGGCAGGTCAGGCGGGGCGGGCAGACCACAGAAATCTAATGACACTCCACTGCTCCATGTTGGTGCAAACCTGCAAGGGTGGACCATCTTGTTTCACTGATTCCCAGCATTCCTTTTGCAAGGCAGGTGTGCCAGGACTGCTGATAATAGCTCTAGGACATCAGTAAAACATAACAAAGAGGCACAAACTTTGTCGAAGTTCTATATTTTTATGCTTTTTCCAGTTATTTATTGAATGGACCTTGTACATCATAGGCTTGTTTTCTATTTTACAAGTATTCTATGTTATATGAATCCTCCACCTCACATTTCTATTCCATTTTAAATATGCTGTTTTCCTTAAGGCTAAATTTTCCTAATGTGAAATCTGTTGTTTGCAATAGGAAGTCATTTACAGCCTATCTATTGAAGGCCACGACTGTACAACCTCCACTGAAACCTCTGTCCATAGCAGCATGCTCAGTGTCTTTAGTAGCACTTGCTTTCTTACTTTACTCATTGTCTAGTAAAATAAATTAAAGCATTATCAAAATTTTGTGTGGGTTGAGAACTAAGAATAAATGCTTAGAAATAAAAAATCATGGCATATAAGAATGGAAATAAACTATGTAATAATGAAAAATAATATTGGGAAGGAACAGAAATTCAGGTAATTGCCACCACAGGCCGAGGTTCCCCACTCTAATGGGGGCACAGAGGGCAGAGAATAAATAAAAAATTATGAAATGTGAAATATCTTCACCGGGTAATCTAATGGGAATTTATGATAAACTCTATCCTTGGATTGAAAGGAAGGAAGACTAGCTACAGTTAAATGCAGTGAGAAGTCATTAGATAATGAATTGCAAAATGTATATTGGATAATAATCATAATCATACTTAGAGGGCAAAGTACTGCTATTAATAATAAAGTGAATTATTGAGATTACTGTAAAGCAAGAATAATATAATCCAGAAGAGCTGACTGGCCAATATGTATTTATTCTTAACAAAACTGTAAGTAAATTAACTTTAACATTTGTATAAATATTAAAATATCTCAAAAATCAACAAAGATTTTATTTGCCAACTACTCAATTGAAGATTAACCAAATGCCCTTTTAAATTCATGAGCTTGAATATGGTGTACATTCTCATTAACAATGGATATTGCTTTCAATCTTAACAAAATTACATGCAAAAGATTTTCTCTGAAACTTTAAAATTGCTGGTTTTTCTCTCATGTACACTCTAGTGGAAATAATATTAAATCTTTAAATTTGGAAGGTTTTGAATAAAAGGCTCTCTGGGGAACCACGCCCAGAACTGTATTCAGGGAAAGCACCTCTGATTTGTATGCCCGGGAGCAATACTTGAATAAAGTAACAGTATACACGTACAAAATTGTTCTTTACAATGTTCGGGCTTTGGCCATGGCTTGAACACATCAAATACTCAATCACACATTGCAATGAATTATGACTCCAAATAATTGGTTGTATCTCACCAGCATAAGTCCTATTAGGCGAGCATACACTTAAACACCAACATGGCAGTGATAGTTATTTTTCATCACAAGATGACGAGGCGTGGCAAGGGCAGCAGGCTCAGCTAGAAGACCTTCAACTGAACTGACTACTTTTTCTTCACCGACCAGTTAGGTGTCCAGCTCAAAAGGCAAGTCAACAGAGGGGAAGGGAGAAACTCATGTGCGTGCAAGTACCACTTCTATAGTGCGAAAAGTCCCAGCAGGTAGAGCAGAGGGCATAGATAGATCGATATATCAAAGGTAGCTGTTTGCTTGCAACCTTCCATTCATAATGATGGAGGATACCCGCCACATAATTAATAAGTTTGACTATTTAGGTATTAGGCTTAGTGCAAATGGGGAATAGAGAGAGCAAAAGAAGAAGGCTTTAACAAAAGGAAGGTTGGCTTTGAAAGCTATTAGTGCCTGCAGGCACAAAGTACTAGAAATGCATTTAAAGTGGTTGGAGAAAATAGGTGCAGTAGTTGTGGAGGCTAAAATTATGTTTGGAATAGAAATATGGGGCATTGGGGAGGTACAGCTAAATATAGATTTGATTCACAGGAATTTTAATAAACAGATTGTGGGGCTACCAAAAAGCTTACCAAATGGGGTTGCACAAGATGAACTAGACAGAATAGGGAGTAAAGAAAAATAATGACAAGAATCCTGAAATATTTGCTTGGGATCAAGGATTTTGAAGAGAATAGCATTTTGAAACATTGTTTAGTGACATAAGAGAAAGTGAATGGAAGAAACACATGGGTTAAGAATTAACAAGATCGGTCTAGGTTAGGTGTGCTGGGATAGAGAGAGCAAGTAAAGTGAATTTGGAAAAGAATTGATGATATGGAAATGCAGTGATATTAGGTAGTTTCAACAACAAAAAATCACTGAAGGTATACAGGGAGCTAAAGAAAATGTAGGGTAGAGAGAATTATGTAAATAAAGGTGACAAGTGGATGAGGGAAAGATCTGCATGGGCCAGAACAGGGGTAGTGGAGCTGAAAGGTTCAAGAGGAGGCTTAAATAAGAGGAATGTAAGATAACTATGTAATTCTGGAATGTGACCAAAAATACAGATTGAGAAGAGGCCTAATTTATCAATAGAGATAAGGGAGATAAGCAGTGAATATAACAGCTAGAGTTAGGGGATTATCTGGGCAAGGTTAAAAGAAAATGATTGAAGAAACAAATAAAAAATCTAATGTGTTTTATTCACATGACTTTCTCTACCTGTTCCACAAACCAACTTTTCTTACAAAAGATTATTCTTTTATATACACCATCCTAATCAAGATAAATATTACCAGAATTGGCCTTTCTCTTTCTTCTTGGTAAATAGACGGGAAATAAGATAATGCACAGTCTAAAGTGATAGTCAAATCTTTTAAAAGCTGGTCGCTATGTGAAACAATAGAAGTTGGTTCTCTTTGCTTGCTAGGAATGACTTCCTGTTTGAGAAAAGTTTAAGTATCTTATACTAAAACCCATACCTTGAAAATGGTCAACTCTACAAACAAAAATGATAATAGTATATTTTAACGAGACCCACACTTTTTGTAGAGTAAGTTTTTGTCTATCTCTTACCATTTACCAGTTATTCAAGAGTTGTACCAGAATTAAAAGGTCTTCAGAAGCTATTCCCAGAAAATTCAAGATATATATTTGTTTGTCATGAAAATAGTGTAAACATATAGCATTTTAATCAAAATCGTTAGAGCCAATTTTGAGAAATTCAAAATTTTCAAAAATGTTCCATATAAAGGGCAGTTGAGGATAGGGCGATTTTCTTGAAAATCTTTGTATGGCATCCTTGGAAGATAAATGCCACATTTGCTATTTAAGTTCACACACCCACACTGCACCTGTGCATGCCCGCACGTGCACAGTGTTTCAAAAAATGCTTTTTTTCTTAATTCAGGGGGTCTCAAAACATATATTTCCAGTGAATCCTTGATATCAAATTTTTTGATGGAATGCAATACCTTCTCTATCCACTATGTACATTGTACATGCATGCTAGAGAAAGTAAAAATAGGGATCTAGATCAGCTAGAAACATAAATATAGATATGGAGGTCATCCCTAGATGTAAGTTTGCCTGATAGGTGAATAACCATAAGGTTGAAACTATTTGGGCCACTTGATTAAACAGCAACTTAGGAGGAGTCACGAATGTTTAGTATTGCTGTATTTTCTTTTTATGATCTGTACTATTAATTGAAAATACATTCAATTCAATACATACTCATTTATATGCTCTGGTTAACTTGTGTGCATTGTGTCCAGTGATAAATGAAGTGATCATGTGTGTATGTGTGTGTGTGTGTGCGCGTGCATGCGTGTATTCTCTGCAATTGGGTACTGCGTGGTGGCAGAGTTAAATATACAAAATTCATTTACAATAATAATATTAAGTTAAATTAAGAATTGTAATACAGCTAACATATTACATATACATATTTTTTTAAATGCCTAATTACTTATTCAGTATAGCAATACTTATGTCAATTACGAGCTAGTTAATAAACAGTTTTTATGAATCCTCAGCATAAATACTATACATTACTAATATATACATTAATAATAATATACACTAATACAGTTTTTGAGATCCTTAATTACTTCACAATATTTACTCAAATTAACTAGCATTTACTCTCTTTAAATTATCCTAAACATCTTTAAGGTCTTTAAGGTCAGAGGGCAGCCCTGAATGCATTCCATTCTTCAATGGTCCTATTAACAAAAGAAAATTTCCTGCGTCAGTTCATAAAAGTTTTTCTGAAAAACCCATTGTTTTGACATATGGCCAACAAGGGATAATTTGATGACTAAAATGTTCAAAGGAAGATGAAACACATTATCCTGTTTAAGATCTCTATAATGTGAATCTAGAAGAATAGCCATCATGAGAGGAAAACAAGTGATCTCGTCGGTTAGAAGCAAGGATTTACTATCTTATACAGTCAGTTATAGGTGGGGGTTATCAAGCTGCCATAAATGCAGTAGGTGCAAGTGTGATACACAAGGCAGTGTTTTGACTATTTCAATCCTGTCGCTAATTTCACTATGAAAATTACTAAATGATTAAACTGTGTTCTGGTTATATATTTTCTTTCTTCCATTCATTATTTTTGTAATATGAGTATTTTTTTAGTATATGAAAGGCTCTTTCAAAATGCACTGGAATGGGAATGGACATGGGAATTTGGAAAGTCAATTGTGAACATCATGATATATGACTGCACCATGAGATCATTTAATCTTCTTGCAATTCAGCCAAGACAATGAAAGCTAGCCAGCTTTGAAATTTGGTGCAATAAACATTTTTAAAAGCTGCAATAGTAGTAGGTATTTCTAATTCTTCTTGCGACAATGTCATCATGACAATTTTATAATAAATTGATACATTAAACGATGTTTATATACTGCTTTTGGTTATATGTTCTCCCAGTTTTATTTTCCAAGATTGGAATTAGAACTCTAGTGGCAGTTTTTGTTGATGACTACTCTAAACAATTTGTGCTATGAAAATAACTATTCAGATATGAATCCATTTCTGGGAATGTGAACTGAAAAGTTAAAACTTGACTATGTCTTGCATTTTCATTCCCAAGCTCTAGTAAGCTTCCCATTCATGTTGAATACCCATATTGCAATTCACATCTTTGGATTTCATTTTCATTCTGATGCCTCCATCTGGTTATTGTGAGCCAGCTTTTAACAATATATTTTATATTAATGTAACAAAGTATTTATTTGTAATAAATATGTTGCTGTCTTGGTCAATAATCATATTTAAAATCTGAATCTTCATGAGTAGTTTTTGAATTACGATTTACACATTTCATCCTTTGATATTGTTGTTATGTTGTTTGCACATGTCTGATGTAATTTTCCCAGTGTTTTCCATTGAATCCACTATCAAATCATGAACCTCATTAATGCGGTTTTGCCACTCAAAAGTATTTCCAGATTTTATTTTTTTTTCATACCTCTTCATATGATTCAGACAACAATGTTGAATGGTAGCTACAAAAGCTTTTGTCCATGCTCTAAACTGGTATACCATAAAGCTTTTCTTTGATTGGTTTACTTCAGATTAACATATACATTTAGATATCATTTCTTCTGTGTTTTCAGGTTCTCCTTCTGCTTCTTTAATAGATATTTGAGTTAAGCTGAATGTACATATGGCAGTCCGGTAACACTCCAAGCATGCAATCACTTGGGGTCTACATTCCCTGTTACACCCCTCCATGATGTTTAACATTTTTGCTCTTGTCATGCATTATGATGTAGTATGTTGGAGCATTTGGTTTCAAGTGCGCCCATATGATTGCAAACTTTTCAGCTTATGTATATATAGTTTTCCACTCAGTATAATAATACATGGGCTACAATAGGTATTGCTTTGTAGGCTCAGGAAGCCATTTCCTTGAATTGGTTGGATGATTGTCCACCTCTGTTAATGTTAATGTATCAGTGGACCAACCTGCGGTAGCTGTATTCCAAAATATTGTAAATAAACATTATAGGGGGATTCTTTCAAACATGTGACACAAGACAAAAAGAAAATGTTCCAAGTCCGAAGATTTGGCAATACATATGTGCAAGTAGACATAAAAATGGAACACTGTGTGTTCTGCATTGGTAAGAAGAGCTAATTTTCATAAACTACATTTTACCATTTATTTTGATCCTAAGCTAAGGTAATCTAGCCTCGGCGAAATCTCAAAATCAGAGGAACCTGTCGTTTGCATTGGCTCACTACAGCCTCCACTTGCCTCATATTCATTTTTAAAAAAACACTTAGAAAAAACAAGAAAATTCTGCATCACATATTTTAGAAACAAGAAAATCCTACATCACCCGCATCACATGTTGGAAAGGAGAGCCAATTATAGTAACAAAATCTGTAAGCAGGGGGTAATCTCTTTTAAAAGTCAGATGCATTTTCAAGTGTTATATAAGCAGAAAAGCATATGTTGTGCAGGATTAGTAGGAGCAAAAGTTCATTTATAGATTCAAGCCAATCAGCATGTTTTACAATATACATCTCAGAGGTCTGGTTGGAAATTAAGTAAATACTTGAAATAAAATTGAGAAAGCTTGTCTGCAGTAAATAAAGATGAAATTGCTAGTTTGGTGTGTATATTGTGAGAATCAATATGATATACAAATTAAATACATATTAAGAGATGAAAACATAAGTAAAGACAGGGAAAAGACTGTGATAAAAACATGTCTATTCCATGATTATAATAGAAACATTAAAGCTTTTGTCTTGTACTTTCAGACTTTCCCGTGATTCTTTTATAAACCATGCATCACCCTTATATTACAATGTAATATATCAGCATGCAGTAGTGTGTAGAACCAAATGGTTGTTTAATGCACAGTAACTTTAAATGTTAATTAATTGTTTGCATTACAGAGAAGTACATAAGCGTAGGTATCTGCTGCAGCCCATGGCACTGGAGGTTTTCTCTGGTGATGGACGTAATTATTTGCTGGCATTTCCACGCAAGGTTCGCAACAAAGTGTACCAGAGATTTATGGCATTTGCAACAGCTATAGCTGACAGTGCACAGCAGTCTGTAGCAGGACAGAAGAGGACAGCAAATGTTGAACAAGGAGCTGGTCTTCTGTCAAGCCTGATAGGTATGCCATTCACGTTAAACATATTTGTGTTTATTAATTTGAAGAGACTAGAGTCTCCATCATGAATGAAGGCACTTATTGCTGTATTGCGACTTGCCTCTTTGTCAGTTTGCACAGGGGAAAGGGGAGTGGTTGCAAGCGCAAGGCGAGTTGGTTGGCGCGGAGCAGGACAAACCATTATTGTTGTTAAACGTTTGTATAGTAAGTACTTTATCTTAACTTTGCTTTTCAAATATTAATAAGACTTTGCTTAATTTCCAGATCTTTTTGACAGTTCACAGTTCTTTCTGAAAAACTAAGACTGACTTGCTGCAGCATTTTGCAACATTATCTCTCATGCTTCCTGCATCTTTCATTTCCACAGAGCATTTGTACATTTTGTACATAATTTTCCTGGCTTAAGTGAGGAAAAGAATGCTTCTTTGCTTCTTCCATAACCACAAGTTCTAATTGTTATGGTGGCTCACAAATCATTTAATAATTCAGCATAACTAAATTGAGGAAACAGGTAAATAACCGAGAGATGTTATTACTGCTGATTGGCCAGAGCTCATAGATGTGATAATTCTGAACAAAACGTCTGATTGCACATTTAGGTTAGAAGAGCTGTTATGAGAAACCAGTGACTATTATGATAAACATCACCAATGCAAACAAGATACCAGGTGTGTTCAGAAAGTAAGTTCCATTTCATACTACCACCACCCCACTGCAATGCTAGTGTTGCAGTTCCATGCTTGCATACTCATTTCTCTGGTTCATTGATGCCGTTACAGCTGGATTGTGTTGTGTTTACAGTTGTTAGTGGTCGTTCAAAATGTTTTAAGACAAGTTCTGATCTTGCCAACTGTGAGGTGTTTTCAGTAATATGGTTTTTGAAAGCAAGAAATGTTAAGTCAGCTGAAATTTACTGTCAACTTGTAAAGATTTATGGTGAAAATGTAATGATGGGTGGAATGGTGAGAAAGTATGTCCTTCGGAAGGACCCTTGTCATAGATTTATGGCATGTTAAAGAACCTCAAGTCTGATAAAAAGGCCTCTGAGCAAAATTAAGCAGTCTTTCACTCCAGTATAGAATGGGATGCTGAGAACCACAGTAGTTAAATAGCGTTCATAAATAAAAGTTCTTTTACATTTGCTGCCATTCCGATTCCTTAAATACCACAATTAAAAAGGTTAGATTGTTTCGAAAAATTAAAAGTTTTGAAATTATAGTGTATCAACCAAAACCAATCACATGTAAGTTAATGTCATAGTTTTGCTGCATAATGAACAACTACAGTTTAAGAATACAAGCTATGCTTTTATAGAATGAGTGGTATTCAATAAGTTCTTTGAAAAAGATAGAAAAGCAAATTATTTTCGGTAGATTTTTTTTTAATATATTTTTCAATATAAACTCTTTTTAGCTCAATATATATTCCCCAGCATTTCTACAACTATTTAAAGCCTTCTAAAAAGTAGGATTTCAGAAAGTCCTAAAAATAGTATCTGTATGGGAGATGACCTTGAATCGTTTTCCATGTCACTTTTTCAATTTTTCAATAGGCAATCTAAAAAAAGCATAAGAAATTTATGCTATAACTGATAGCAGTTTCAAAACTATTATTGGAAGCAAACTAATATAACAATGCAAACGCTCCAAATATTATTGCAATTAATTAAATGATTAAAAAAATTAAACCTTCAGATCTCTTTTTTTAATAATGTTTCCTGTTTTATGCTGGCTGTTTGTGAAGTTAGCCCCGTAGTTGTTAAGTGCCATTAGATGATGATGCTTGTTGTATTATATTTTGGATGATTCTGGGGTTAAGTGATAAAGAAACCTGTCTAGGTGGGAAGTGGAGTGATGGGTTTTTCCCTTACGTAGGATCAGTCAAGGTTCAATAGTGTATTGTATTGTATTTATTTTCATCCATAGAAATATGATACATGCTATAGGAACGTCAATTTAAGATACAAGAAAAAACAAAATTATATCAAGGGGCACACAAGATTAAAATACAGAAATATAAGATTTAACAAATTTTAAATATACAGAATTGAATCATAAAGACAATTTTTACAGATTGTACAATTTATACCAGTTCATGATGTATAAATTCATCTATACTATAAAAGCTATTGTCCATTAAGAATTTAAACAAAACTTTTTTGAATTTTAGCTGGGTAGATGGTGAGGTTGAGTATCAGTGCTCGTTTGGTGGTTCTGTGGGTAGATACTGTATCAGCTGCTAGCTTTGATGAAACAATATTCATGAACCATTAAAAGATGTTTTATTTCTTAAGCTCTTTTCCTACATGTGTGAAAGTCATGAAATCTATCAGTACCACAATGCTATTCCTTGCAAATGTTTATTCTTCCAAACGGTTAAGTGGCTGGTTCAACATTTCCTAGCATTGCTGTCATGTCTTATTCTTGAAGAATAAATGACTTCAGTGAATATTTACTTTTGAATGTGCTACAACATACTGGGTTACTGGAATTACTATTGTGATTGGTAGGTGAAAACTTTCTTGTATCTGCAGTGCATAGGTAGAGCTGTATGTATATGACTTGCAAAATTACAGCTAGGTGGCACATCTCATTATGGTATATAAATTTTGTAAGTGTGCCACTCAATCTAAATGAGCAAGGTTCATTTTCAAAATAATCATTGTCCATCACCTAACACTGGCCATATTGCTAGTTTGCCCTTCTTAAACGTATTTCTTAGCTAAGCTTAGATAATGACATTTTTCCTTCGTGTGATTTGCTTTTCTAATTTATCACTTTTATTCTTGATTTATCTTTTTTCATTTTAATTTACAGCATTGGTTTCAATTTTATTTCTCATGCTGTACTTTATAATACCTTCACTTCTGGAGTAGGCTAAGCCGCTATACTGTTGCTTATGTCACATACTCAGTTTGCTATTTGAGTCAGGCTTCAGGCACCAAATTTGGCCTAAGGTTATCTATTCTATTGTTTGCCCAAGCAAAATCCTCTGTAAAGAGTCAGTCACATCCATTCTTGGTCTTCACTGGCAAGGCATGCTTTCTGCTAGGCTCACAAGAAATTGCTTGCTATTCTGACTTTTAACTTGTTACAGCTTTTTTCTGTATTTTATTCTTTATCAATTATATTATAATTATCATATTATTTTTATATGCTTTATTTGTTTTATAATTTACATTTTGATCTGCTTATTTATATTTCTAATTATTAAACACATAGCATTCAAGCCCCTCAGTCAAGAATGACACCCAACATCATCTTTTAACTGCTATGCACAGAAAGTTTTAGAATTGCCTAACAAACAATTTTCTGTTTTCTTCTCAGCACCTCAGCCAGGTAAGTGTTAGATTAATTTCCAAGCTTTCAATGACGTGACATACTCTGTCACCATCATCAGGGAATTGGAGAGAAGTCTTTTTTAGGGGGGGGGGGGGGAGTCTAGGATATGTTCAAGAAAGGAAAAGTAAGTGTGGAATAGTGGAGTCACACAAAAAAGCGCCTCCATTAGTGGCAGTGTTGCTCTTGCTGCTACCAGAAGAGCTGCAGCAATTAAAATAGGTGGCTTTACTAGTCTATAGACATGACCCGAAGGCCCTGACTATAGCACTAGATAAGTGAATGGATTGGGTTATGAGAGTTAGAAGGTTAGGAAGGAGTTGACGTAGATGAGTGCATTTAATCATTATTTTTAGAAGGAAAAATAATCTGAGTTTGTCGGGGGGTTATCGTCTGCCTGCCGCGAGTTGTTGCAGCGAGGATGAAGACTTCTAACCTATCTCTTGACTGGTCAACTACTGCACTGGTTATGGTATTTCCCTTGTTGACTTTCTCCACTAATCATGCGTGTGTTTCCCGGAGTTGTGTGCGAGTTTGTTCCTGTCCTGCTGTAAGTTGAATGACCATGTCCTTTAGTGAGTTTAGTATCTGTGTGATATTGTCAGTAATGCTTGCGTGTTGTTGGCTGAGTCAGCTTCTTCCATGTTGCTATGTAGTGTAGTCCGTAAGCTACTGAGTCGTGTAGAGGCTGCTGCGAGGAGTCATGTCACTGGCCTCTATAGCGGCGAGCCGTTTGGCTATCGAGAGCCATAGCGCCTCGACCCTGTTGTTGATAGTGCCGACTTGTTTCTGTATTGAGTGTGTTGCATTCCAGAATTCCTCGGTTGCTGCCTGAAAAGCAGCTATACAGGTGGTGGTGAGGTCCGGGCATAGCACGGCGGCCATTAGCAGGCACTGCAGTTGCTGTGGCAGAGCTGGTTATGGCTGGTGGCGTGGCTCTTGGGTAGAGTGGGCAGGCAGCCTGGCTCATGAAATGATCCCTGCCCCCACAAGTGGAGCAGAAACGTTGCTGTCGAGCCAGGTTATGGCTGGTGCAGCTCGCGATGGAGCTTTGAGAGCCACAATAATGGCATCTTGGTGGCGCAATGCATGTATCCTCTGTATGCCTGTAATTGCAGCAGCATCTGCAGGGGGCGTGGCATACACTGCTGCTAGCTTCAATGCAATGGACCTGTCCCATCAGCGAGAGCCCAGTCGAAAGTGCGGTGGTGTAGTACGCCTTGTCCATGAAGGCGAATTGCACTAGTGGTGTTGGTCCCCTTGGAGAAGTGATCCTGGAGGCTCTGACTAGTGACAGTCATCTTGGCTGCGCCACCTCCAGGATGCTCCTAGTTAGTAGTAGGTGGTGTACCCACAGGCCACAATGCTAAAAGTGCTGTAGCGGCCTGTAGGATTTGATTTGATTTGGCCTATGTAATTTACATAGGACTGTGGAGGACTTTGGAAGAACGCATCAAAGAACACCAACACTGCATCAGGTTGAGCTACCTAGAAGTGTCTGCAGTGGCACAAATTACTTACGATAGTAGCCATAAAACAATTTTTCATCCACCAAAATAGAAAACTCTACTTCATATTATGATAGACTGATAAAAGAAACAATACATAAAAGCAAACAAAAATAATTTTAACAGATAAGCAGGTCTGCAAATAAGCAAAACATGGTACCTATAATTCATAACCACTTACCTCATCCTCCTCAACCCCCATTGGCCAGTGCCAGCCAATGACAGCATGCTAAGCGGTCTTTCAGCCTTCCCCTACAGGTATAAATACCACCACCAGAGCAACTTTTCTCCAGTTCCCTAATGATGGAGACAGAGTATGGCGTTGAAGGCTTGGAAATTAATCCAACACTTACCTGGCTGATTTCCACTAAGAAATCATTAATAGCCAATGCCAGGAAAGTTTCAAGTCCTTGAAAACAACTTTCTGGTTTATCTACAAAGAATTAAGGATTTTTATATTAATAAACCATGATTTGTGTTTTGTGCTAGTTAAAAATTGGAGTGCTGAAGTGCATTTTAAATTTACTTCTGATAGATAGGATAGTGTATGGACAATTTACCCCTGAAAAATGTTGGCTTTGAAGTTGTGAAAACTTTCATGTTTGTGTTTGAAGGTTTAAAATAAAACACTGGAAGAAAAATCCAATGTGTATGAAATGTGTATGTATTTCTTTTATATTATTTTCTTACCTATTCTACACCAATATTTTTACAAAAGCTTATGCTACTATCTACATCATACTAATAGAGATAAACATTAGCTGAAATACTCTTATTATTTATTTCCCAAGGCAAATAAAGGAATGCACTAGGCTAAAGTAGTAGCCAAATTTTTAAAACCTGGTTGTAATGTGGTGGCAATGAAATTCCACTCTCTTTTTATGACCAAGAGTAAGAAGAAGAAAAATAAATGTTTTATTTCCATTTGGGAAAAGAAAAAGTATTGGAAAGTTTAAACCAATAACAAGGAATATCATATCTCAGACTACCATTTTTTTGATGATTTTGTGGCAGGGGCAGTAACAGTGATAGGATTATATACACAGTGATATTAATGAAATTGTTAGATTTTGCTTGAAGTAGAGCTTTAAGAAGAATGTGAAAAAGCCTAAGATAACAGTATTTAATTAAAAGATAACAAAAATTAAAAGGAGAAGAAAGATGGTTTATAACTAGAGAGCCAATTGAGGTGGTGAAAGAATTTGATTATTTGCAGATCAGATTCGTAAGCAATGGCAAATGGGAGGCACAATCCAGATATGCACAATTGAAAGGAAAACTAACAATGAAAGCTGTTGGATTTTGTTGGTGTAGCACTGGCAGAGTTAGGAAGGGTAGGGAAAAATGCAGATCATTTTGAAATCCTGGTATAGATTTATAAATTTAGATGATACTAATATAATAAAAGAATGCTTGAAGTTCAAAAAACATGTAAGAGGAAGAGAGAGTTGGTAAGGGGAGATAGGAATGATATTAGAGGAAAGTGGCATATTTAGAATATTTGCAAAATGATACTGGAATTAACAAGAGCAGCTCTGAATTGATGATATGCAGAAACGGGAAATGTATGGAAGCTTAAGAGGTAAGAGCTCTCTGATGTACTACAGAAGTTTTAAGAAAGACTGGGACAGGTAGAAATATATTGATGCATGTGGCAAAATGGGAATGGAGGGTCTGGCATGGGCAAGAACAGGAACTATGATGTTAACTGGTTTAAAAGGTGTCCATTTTGTGGCAGAGCAGATAAGAATTTGCACTGCATACTGGAATGTTCAGAAACCAAATATAGAGAGAAGAGATGTGGAATAAAAAGTAAATTAGTTTACAGGTAGAAATATTAGCTTAAAGCTTTTGGGAAATAGTAGGATAAATTTGTTGAAACAGTTAGGCAAATATATTGGGAAGGTAAGAGAAAAGTGATTGAGGAAAATAAAAATAAATAAATGACAAGGAAGGTACCTTATAGAAGTGGAAATAAGTTGAATGGAAAATTGAAGGAATGTACTCAGTGTAAGGAAGGATATATATACACAAACAACCATGCAAACCTAATCTTAGCAACTCGTAGAAGCAGGAGACTTTTTTTTTTTCTATGTAATCGACACTGAAGAAATAAATAAATTCATTCATACAAAAATTATAGATGAATATGTTTCACAAATAAAAGGAAAACAATCGGAAAATCCACATAAAAATACAAATTACACTACTAAAACAATTCTCTGCAGTAGCTTTTAGATACTAATAGGACTCAACAAACATCAACACAGAATTGGCAGAGCAGAATGTTCTGCATGACCTTTCTGTCAACTTACAGAAGATCTAGAGATAAATGGAAATGGCATTTTATTTATGGATGCTCTTTAACTACTGGGTTCCCAGCGTCTCATTCTATAGTGGGCGTGAAAGACCACTTAATTTTGCCCAGAGGCCTATTTATCAGGCTTGAGGTTGTTTTACGTGTTGTATACCCGAGACCTTGGGTATATGAAGTTAGCATGGTGACCATTACACCACGGAGAGAAACCCGTACTCCACTGTCCAGTTTTTGGTCAGCATGCTAACATTGCATCAGATATACTGTAGTGCAAGAGATGAATGTTTCATTGCCAACTACTCAATATTAGATATCACCAACCAACTTACATAAAACCAATATAAAATTTACGAAGAAAAACAAATTAATCTTGAATCTGTGGCAAAATTAGAGTGTGTGAAATACTAGCCTATACTTATCACTACTAAAGGAATAATACTGCTACATGTCTCATATTACTTGTACATAAAATGGAAATGCAGTATTGAATAGACAATGATGGATTATATCAAATCTATTAAGCAATGCATTGTAATTTTATTAATATTAAACCTTAAATCTTGCATGATTTAAGCTCATTATTATTATTATTATTATTATTATTATTATTGCTATTATTATTAGTATTATTACTATTACTACTATTACTTGTATTAGTATTATTATTACTATTATTATTGTGGTTATTGTTATTATTAAATTTATTTATTTATATGATATTTCTGCTATACAAGAGTGATCCCAGAAATAATGCAAAAAGTCACAAATGTATATATGTTTGCTTTTTCTACCACTTCATAATAGGTAGAGAAAATGCATTCCACTAAAAGTTTGGTTTTTACTAGAAATGTACGTTTTGAAATCCCTTAATCAAAAAGAATCGTTTTTAGGAAAATGTCTGTCTGAGAGAAGAGTATAACTGAAAAACAAAATATTCAATAAATATCAAACTTGGTATTTAAATTCTGTTTCTTCCAAAGATATGACACAAAGAATTTCAAGAGAATGTTCTTCCCATGCCTCACTCTAATTATTTTTCATAGAAAAACTGTTGACATTTTTTTATTTTCTCACAGCCACCAGAAATAATTTACAAACAAAGATATTAATATAAAATTAATAGTTGCAACAAATCTTCACTTATCTTTTGGAATCCTTGCCTGGACTAGTTTCGCAATGATTTCATTGCATTATCAACATATCCTTTTGTCTCTTTTTTGATGTTGTTTATTTACACTGTTATGTATGCATAACAGTAACCATAACAGTGTAAATAAACAACATCAAAAAAAGAGACCAAAAGGATATGTTGATAATGCAATGAAATCGTTGCGAAACTAGTCCAGGCAAGGATTCCAAAAGATAAGTGAAGATTTGTTGCAACTATTATTTTTATATTAATATTTGAGTAATTCTTTACTGTTACTAGCTTCTTTTTACATTTACAAACAAAGAGTTTATATGCACGATATGGATCTAATATGTCATTTCTGGAATGAGAACAAAGAAGTCAAAAAGTTACCAAGTCTTCTTTCCCATTCCTGGGACCCAATAAAGCTCCCTTCGTGAATGCCCACATATGCATTAAGATTTTGTTGTTCTCAGTTTAGTTTTGTTATTGGTTTTTATGCAGTCCTGTGTTACAGGTCTCCATATACCAAGCATATGGCTATTCAAGTAGCCGCTCATGAGTGTATATTCTGAGAGTTCACAAAAGTTTGAGAGTTGAATAGCCCTAGAAATGTGAATAGCATCTGCTCCATAATAGTTATGATTACGAACAAAATGATACAACTGCAGCCACTCCCAACAACAACAAAGATGACAATAATGATGCATAAGTTGTTTTAAGAAAGAAAGGGTAGTTTTGTGGATGTTTGCTGCATATACCCTTAAGTCCAGTGTTCTAAGGCAAGAACAAAGTAATGTGAAATTTGAGAATATGAATAGTTTGAAATATGCAGTTCCACATGCACGTAACTTACCTACTTCTGCCAAAGTTGCAAGAGGTCAGGATTAACACACTATTACAGCCACTATAGTAAAATAACAGTGCTAAGGAACATGAACATTGCTGCTCTTTAGGAACCTTGACTTCTACTGCAGTGAACTACTATCTGGTGTTGTACATACAATTGTACTGATAGAGTGCAGGAGACTCATTTGAGCACACTTTGCATTTGTATTGGCACATAAGGCAATTGCATCATACCAGTTGTGTATTACCAAAAGCTAATTAAAATATGCACAAGCCAAGATGTGCTGAGATTGATGTCACATTTCATCAAGTTTACAAGAGTAGCACAGCAGATTTAAACTAGTGAAACATAATTGTCCATGGTTTGATGGTTTAGCCTGGCCAGTGGTTTTGACAGTTTATTCTTACCCATTTAGCCATATCCAACAGCCATCAGATGCATTTAGAAATTATTAAACAACACACTCAAACAAATGGTTAATTAGAACTCTGAACAGTATAAAAAAGAAAGTAACTGAGAAAACAATGTCCAAAAGCATGGTTTAATAATCACAAATATCACAATGATGTTTGTTGTGAATGTGGTCTGACTTGCTTTGCCGCATGTGTCATGATTCATTGATATTTACAGATAAAATCCCAATTGAGAAGAAATAAATACCAGTAACATCAATATATCCTTATTCATTCTCAGTGGAGCTGGTCAAGTCAGCTTTCAAACTTGCTTGTTTCTCGCTGCCACTAAGTGCACCTCTTGCAGATAGTAGATGCAGCTGAATGCATAGCTGGCATCAGAGACCTTGACCAACAAGCAAAAGAGAGTCTTGATTACTCACAAGACTCATAAGTCTTATTAATACCAAGACTGCAGTGTGATGTGTGGAAACTCACATAGTCAGTAAGTTGCATTATTTAATGTTTAAATGATTTAAGATTTAAATAGCCTACAAGGACAAGGGTGATATTTAAACAACCCACGCTAGGGAAACTTTTAACAACAAAATGTGTATAGCAGAATCTGCATATATGTGTATGTAGTCTCCACTTTTATTACAAATAAGTGTGTATATATTTTATTACTTCTCTTCTCTTCTGGCTCTACAGCCCTTGGTGAGCTTTGGCCTCCTGCACAATCCTCCTCCACATATCTCTATCTTCTGCTTTACTTTTCCACCCTCTGATTCCAATTTTTCTTAGGTCTTCCATCACATCATCTAACCATCTTGTTTTTGGTCTTCCTTTTTTTCTTCTAGCGTACAGTCTTCCTTTCAATATTCTTTTTGGCATTCTATCTTCTGTCATTCTCTCTATGTGTCCTAGCCATCTTATTCTTTGTGCCTTTATAAATTTCACAATATTTTGCTGCTTAATTAGTTCTTCTATCTCATAATTATATCTTATTCTCCATTGGTCTTTATCCTTTACAGGTCCAAAGATTCGTCTAAGTATTTTCCGTTCAAATCTTCGTAGTATTTCTTCATCTACATTGTTTAGGGTCCAGGTTTCTGCAGAATACGTTACTATTGGTCTTATTAGTGTTTTATAGATATTGTATTTTGTCCCTGTACTAATAAGCCTATTTTTTAATAGATTTAAATTTGCATAATAGGCTGCATTTCCACCTTGAATTCTTTCTTTTATGCACTCGTTTAAATTGTTATCATTATTTACAAGCGCTCCTAAATATCTAAATTTGGATACCCCTTCAAATGTTTTGTCTCCAACTACTAGATTTTCAATTATTCTTTTGCTTTTGTCTGCTGTCATTTTCAGGTATTTAGTTTTTTTTTCATTTACTTCTAATCCTATTTTTTTTGACCTTCTTTCTAATTCTTCATAAACTTCAACTAACATTTTCCTATCTCTTGCCACAATCAATATGTCATCTGCATATGCACATATCTGACTAGACTTAAAAAATATTGTTCCTTTAGTATTTATTTTTTCTACTGCTCTGTGCAGGGCTAGGTTGAATAGAGTCGTCGATAGTCCATCACCTTGTCTTACTCCTGTGTTATAATCAAAATCCGGACTTAATTTATTCATTACTTTCACTTTGGCTTTTGTATTTTCCATTGTCATTTTTATTAGTCTTATTATTTTCGGTTGCACTTTAAAACATTGTAAGGTGTTATAGAGAACTTCTCTGTCAATTGAGTCAAATGCAAACTTAAAGTCAATAAACAGAAAGCATAAATCTATGCCATGCTCATAGAATTTTTCCATTATTTGTCGTATTACAAATATCTGGTCTATCGTACTCTTGTCACTTCTAAATCCACATTGATACTCGCCTAATACATTTTCCGCATATTTTTTCACTCTATTATTTAAAATACTTGAAAATATTTTATATGCTACATTTAGCAATGTAATTCCCCTATAATTATGGCATTGATATTTATTACCCTTTTTATATATTGGGCATATTATGCCTGTCTTCCAGCTTTCAGGCATCTGTTCCTTCCTCCATATTTCTAATATTAACTTATGTATTGCTTTCATAATTTCATTCCCACCATATTTAATTAGCTCAGCGATTATGTCATCTTCTCCTGGTGCTTTATTATTCTTTAGGCTCTGTATTGCTATTTTAACATCCCAAATATCCGGTTCTTCTTCTTCTTCTTCTTCTTCTTCTTCCATTTTTTGTTCATTTCCATTTTCATTCTCTCCTTGTTCCTGATTATTTATTGATTGTCGTTTATTTAACAATTCCTTGTAGTACTCAGCCCATCTTTCCAGTATATCTTTATCTTCTCCAAGAACATTACCTTCCTTGCTTAGACATTCTTTCATTTTATTCTGTTTCCCTTGTTTCATTTGCTTTAATGCCATATAGAATTTCTTTATCTCACTCTGTTGAATCAGCGTTTCTATTTCTTGGGTTTGCATTTTCCAATATTCTCTTTTCTTTTTCTTACATATGTTATTAGCGTCTCTTCTTCTTTGACGGTATTCTTCATAGTTATTTCTAGTTTCTTTCTGGAGCATTTTTTTCCTAGCCATGTTCTTTTTTTCTATAGCTTGCTCACACTCTTTATCATACCATTCTATGTTTCTTTCCATTTTCTTTTCACCTATACTTATTTTTGCTACCTCTTTTACTGTCTCCTTTATTACCTCCCATTGTTCTTCTACACCTTCTTCTGTTCCTTTTTCATTTAATTTGCTGCTCATTAACTTTTGATATTTCTTTTTTTCTTCTTTATCTTTTATTTTTTCTCTATCCCATCGTATATGTTTGTTCTCTTGAACTCTCTCCATCTTCTTTATTTTTATTCTCATTCTCACTTTAACCAAAAAGTGATCTGAATCACAATTTGGGCCTCTACAACTTCTTACATCTATAATTGATGATGTATGTCTTGCTTTAATTAGCACATGATCAATTTGATTTACTATATCTGAGCCTGGCATTTTCCACGTTCCTTTATGTATTTCTTTGTGAGGGAAGCAGGTACTTTTAATAATCATATTATTTCTAACTGCGAATTGTCCAAGTAGATTACCATTTTCATTACTTATTTGATGTAGTGAATGTTTCCCTGCCACTCCATTTAAATAGTCTTCTTTCCCCACTTGGGCATTAAAATCTCCTAGTATCACCAATGTATCATAAGTTCCTACTGAATTACATGTATTTTCTAAGCTTTCGTAAAACTCTTCCTTGTTTATCTCATCTTTCTCTTCTGTAGGTGCATATATAGATAATATAGTTATATTTCTGAATTTACCTTTAAGGCGTATTTTACAGATTCGTTCACTAATTGATTTAAATTCTATTAGGCTCTTTTTGATTTCCTTTGAGATAATAAATCCTGTACCATTAAGTCCAGCTTTTTTAGGTCCACTATATAATACCGTGTATTCTTTCTTATCTATTCTACCTTCTCCTGCCCATCTTATTTCTTGGAGCGCTACCACATCTAATTTATATTTTAATACTTCATATGCTATTTCTTTCATTTTCCCAGGTTTCAGCATTGTCCTTACGTTCCAGGTAGCCAACATTAAATCATTCCGAGGCTTTTTTGCAGGTTTCGTAACAATAGCTTTTTTACAAGATTAGGTTGTTAACCTAATGCTTAACCCCCAACCTGGAGGACCAGGCTTCCTTATTTATGTCCCCAGGAAGCAGGGTGGTCCGGTTATACCCCCGAACACTGGGTAGCTCAGGCACCTCGGGGGCGCTACTCCCCGTACTCACCAAGGTGAGCCCCTGAGGGAATATTTTATTACTCCTAAGAGATTTATGTTGCAGAAGTAATTCTGTTTTGCGTTGTAATCTGAACATGTTTATACGTAGCAACACAAGGTATAGACATGCCATTAATGGTTAATATTGCTGATTCAAAGTGTTTACTGTGAACGAGTTTGGCTATATGTACTGTAAAACAATGATGTTTAGCCTTTTTATAAATGCAATTTTAGCCTTTCCCTACTTTCTATAACCCTTTTTAGTTTTTTAAACAATTTTCCTAGCTTTTTAACAATATTTCTACCTTTTTTTTTTTTTTTTTTTTTTTTTTTTTTTTTTTTTTTTTTTTTTTTTTTTTTTTTTTTTTTTTTTTTTTTTTTTTTTTTTTTTTTTTTTTTTTTTTTTTTTTTTTTTTTTTTTTTTTTTTTTTTTTTTTTTTTTTTTAGGGTTTTAAACAATTTTCCTACCTATTTAAGGAAGTCAATGATAAACGTCTTGTAACACATAATGCAGATAAAAATATGAAAACTATTTTACTTCATGGAAGCTTGCTATTACATGTATTGTAATTTTAAGGCAATTTGTTAACTAGTATATTCATGTTAGAACATTTTAACTAAAAAATTCAAATGGTATTTTTAATATATAGCATGCACATAAAACAAACTTAACATTTCAGCATTTTTTTCTATTTTCTGTTGTATTTTAATACATTCCTATAGGCAGAAAAATATCTTTCAACATCGCAAGATGTGGATCTATACCAAGATAAAAATCTGGATAAATTATTTCCTTGGCTAACCCCACATGTACACTCAAGACAAAATTAAACAAATTGTTAAACAAAAGTTGTAATTCAAATAAATTGAAGAAAATATGAATACATTTTCTACTAAGGTTTAAAAAAAAAAAAAAAAAAAAATCCTTAAGCTTAGCAAGTTTTAGATCTTAATGTCCCATTTAACTTCTTTTTTTTTTTGTAATAAGATTCACACATTAGCACACAAACAGTTTGAAACATAAACATAAAAGTACTTTGAAGCTTTCTAACTTATAAGAGAAAAAATAGGTTAAAACCTAAAAATCTGGGCCCCAGTTATTATGTAACCAGTTTATACGACTATGGAACCTACTTTGCCTGTAGTTATGAGAAAACTTGAGTCGCCTTGCTCATGAGCACTAGTTCTCAATACACAAGATTTTTGTTGCCACACTCTCAAAAAGTGGCATCATTTACGAGTAATGAGCGAGAGTGACATGGGTTTTGGCCATCTGTAATTCTCAGTGACCAGCTCTAGCATACATGAAGCTACTAAGAAAACACAAGAAAGAAAAAACAAAATGAACATATGAAAGAAGGAAAAGGAAAAGGAGGGGGAGGAGGAAAAGAAGAAGAAGAAGAAACTTCATCTATTTGATGCTATTGCTGTTATCCAGGCCCACTGCTTATAAAACATCCCAAACTTCCCATAGAGAAAGAAACCTGATGGTTACAAAACATTGAGAAATTACAAATTATGATAGGTGAGTGTCTAAAATTGGAGTATGATCATGAAATATATATGTGGATTTTACATCAACTTATTTATTACTCTATGTTAGTAATGCTTGAGCAACAAATTTTGTAATCAATGCAATTACATTGAATCCTTTTGTGTTATTTCATATCAATATACAATAAATAATTGCAATATGAAGATAATTAAATGATAATGAAGAAAAACTAGTTTATCTGGTTTGAAATTGCTGCTATTAGTCTAATATAATGCAGTTAAAATTTTTTTAATATTTCAACCAAGGAATTGTATCGCCTTTACATTACTGCAAGTGTAATAGGTATTTGTGATTATCTGACTGTTTTATTACTCCATGATCAATGTCAGATAGTAGATTATTGAATAATATGTGAACTAGCATTACTTCGTGGCGCTATGAAAATTTATATTTGCAAAGTTCAAGTTATTATGGCAAATCACTGAGAAAGATATTGTGAGCTTTTGTAGGCATTACATGAAATGAAATAACTACTGCTGAGAAATGGGGCAGGATTTCAAATTCTAATCTAGATAGTAATTTTCACTGTGTCAAAGGTTACCTGTGCCAAGCTTGGTTGAAGTTGTTGCAGTGGCGTAGAGGCTATAAAGAACATACTTACATATATATACCGACTTTTATATATTAAGATTACCATGTGCAAGTTACATTTAATGGCATTCAAAGAAAAAATAATGTAACAAATCCACAAGGTGACAAAAATTATGGTGTTCATGTGCTCTTATGCTCTTATATAGCAGTCGCCATTGTGGATATAGTTCACTCACATGTCTACCATTTATCTATCTTTTTCCAAAACATTGACAGCAGATCACCTCAATAATGGAATCGAAAAATAACCTTGGTTATATCCTGATAGATACATGACCACAAAAATGTTGAGGCCATCAGCCAATAAATACTGCTAGGTCTACCATAGAAAAATTTAAAAAAAAAAACAACACACTCACACTCTCTCTTTCAATCTCTGTCTCTTTCTTTCAGTCTCTGTCTCTCTCTTTCTTCTCTCTGACTACCCATTCACCCACCCACCCACCTATTCATCCATCCATCCATCCATCCATCCATCCACATATATATCTCTCTCTCTCTCTCTCTCTCTCTCTCTCTCTCTCTCTCTCTCTCTCTCTCTCTCTTTCTCTTCCTCTTCCTCTTCCTCTGTGTGTGTGTGTGTGTGGTTTTTTTTTTTTTGCCATATATCCATATATAATTTTGTCTTAATGAAAGATTTGTGACCAAAGATGCTAACAATGTGATATAGTTTATTTTTGGCTGTAGGTGAAAAAATGTTTCAGGAATCTGTTCAACTGATTTATACATGTTCAAAATGATAATGCAGTAGATGATGAACATACTTGTTGTATGTTCATTATCTCTGAGTAACATTGCTATAAGGTATTAGTGTATCACGAATTACATTAAAAGAGTAGGCATTGAGGATAGAATGTTTTCTATCTCTTCTCAATGCAGTTTTAGCAAATATGGTAAGAGATTGGGAGACAGTAATGGTGTTGCTGGTGGCTTCAACTTTTATCTCCTCAGCCAAATGTAGTTTATTAAATTAAAACATGTTTCCAGGTTAGAAGTTTACAACAAGTTATAATTTGTCTTTTTTATTGCTTAGGTGAAACTTCAGTCACTCAGCGATGGGTTCGTGGAGAGATCTCCAATTTTCAGTACCTGATGCATCTTAATACATTAGCAGGGAGGTCATACAATGACCTGATGCAATATCCTGTATTTCCATGGATTCTCGCTGACTATGAATCTGAAGAACTGGACCTTTCAGACTCTGCAACATTCAGGGACTTTTCAAGACCAATGGGAGCACAGAGTCCTGAGAGACTGGAACAGTTCAAGAAGAGGTATAAAAAAAAAACAAAAAGAACATTAGGTCAATTCTAATGGAAGTACAAAAGTTGAATATAAAATGAAACAAATAACAATGAGATTTATGTACAGATTTGAAAAACAACTTTTTGTGATTCAGTTTTGTGAACATGCAATTCTCAGGTGCAGATGCATGCATCCTTAATAGCTTTTTGTTGTTTAAAGTTATCTATTGTTTAATTAAAAAAGCCATTAGCTATGCAAAAGCTTTATCTGACCGTCAATCTGGATTTCTGGTTTATTTTGTTTTTTGTTTCTTAATTCCAGCAGAAATTTTTTGCAAGAAACTAGTACGCTATTTGAGAAAATAAAAATGAGCATAGTGAGTATAAGGCCCAAAAAATGCTGTTTTCTTACTCTTATAATGCCAGAATAAATCTGTGTACAAATTTGTGGTTTATATTCGTTTAATAGTTTGTTTCCAAATCATCTAGTTTTCATTAATCTGGACTATGTTCTCACTTAGTCCAGATTCTTGTGTATGTATTCTTTTCCATATTCTTATTTACAGTAATATCTAGCAGTCTGCAAATTAAATGATTAAAATGCATAAATTTATGGTATAGGTTAAACCTATGGTAGATAGAGGAAATATTGTATTCCACCCAAAAATTCAATATTAAAATTTAGCAGAATCTCTCAGGAAAAAATGTCTCTAGTTTTGGAGAGGATAGATATTTTTAATTTAAAATATGACAAGTGCTTATCATGAATAACACAAGTATACATAGTACAAAAGGAATAGATGTGATTTTGGAAGGGGCAGAGTAAAGTATTTTGTTATAAGCATTAATTTATTTTGTATAAACACTATTTTATCATTTCTGGAGGAGCTTGACTAGCAGTCTTAATTTCATACAAAGATAAATCAAATCAAACATGAACATTAAATATGATTGTAATTTTCTTATTAATTATAAAGAGATTTTACTATTAATCAGATATTTACATAAAATCATAATAATTAAAATTAAAACATAAGGGATAATTTTGATAAAGAACACTTCAATTCACTTTTCTTATTATGGAAATTTGAAAACAGTGTTGTTATAATCATTTAATTTGACAATGAGTCAATTAATTACACTAAACAACACTTATTTGGGATTTTTGCCGGAACATGTTTCAAAGGACTAGTTTCTTTCATTTTCAACCGGACATTGAATAATTCCTTGTGGTGAAGCTGGTGATATTGTCAATGGTGTCTCCTCTGGTGATGGTTCAATGAACTTGCTAAACAAACCCTTTTGTGGAATATCAAAATTCAAAATCGAAAACTCTGTTCCTATTTTTTAAAATGAAGAGATATGTTCTCACGTGGCCACCTATTTTTTCTTTTCTGTTATGTGTTTTAGAAGTTTTGGTCCTGAATATATATTGTGGTTTTTTGTCCAAAAGTGGGTGGCAACTGTTGATTTTTTCAATTGTTTGTGATATATGTTACCGAAGTGTTCTTTAGATCTAGGTTCTAAATTTATTTTTGTTTTCCCTACATAAATCTGATTACAATCATTGCATTCCATTGTGTATATGCCCCATTTTTTCTTTGCTGGGATGAACTGTTTGATATTTTTTATGCTGTGACAGTTTAATGTTGTATTTTTTGAACATTTTTTTAAATTTGTCAAATGCCCATGGATGGTATGTGAATTTCTTGAAGCTTATCTTCTGTTCTATTGCTGAGAGAGTGGTTGTTTCTTTTAGGAATTTTTTCTTTTAGGCGAGTTTTATTATTTTGTATATTAGGGATCTCGGGAAGCTATTTCTATTTCCAATTTTTATTATTATGTTGTATTCTGCCCTGTATTCATTTGTTAGAAGTGGCATGTTTAGCAGTCTGGTGCTAGGCTATTGAAAATTGCCTGTTTATGCACCCTTAGGTTATAACTATTCGCTTTTATATAATTCTCTGTCTGAGTAGGTTTCCAGCAAATACTGAAGTTTATTCTGTTTCCATATTTGATTATTTTCAAATTAAAAAATGGTAGCTGGTTATCTTTTTCTATTTCTACTGCAAATTTTATACTCTTTTCTTGGATGTTCAAAAGTTTTAGAGCATCATTGGCAATATGGCAAAGATGTCATTGATATACCGCTGCAAGGTTTTGAACATCCAAGGCAAACCTTTTGTGATTCTGATTTTCAATGTGGTCATGAAAACATCTGCCAATATGGGTGAGAGTGAATTGCCCATTGCTAATCCTGATGTTTGGCGATAAAGCATAGAAAACATCAAGAACATTGAATTAAAAGAAGGGGACATAGCTCTTGTTTGATGTTAAATCACTATTTCCCAGCATACCATTAGATAAACTCACCCCACTAATAGAATATTGGCTCATATCATTTGGAATAGTATCATAAGAAATTTCAGAATACATAGAACTTATCAAATGATGCACCGAACAAAATGTTTTACAATTCCAAACAAGATTTTATGGGAAATGGAATGCAATGATTGTAATCAGATTTAAATAGGGAAAACAAAAAGAAATTTAGAAACAAGATGCAATCAGTACCATATCAGTAACATATATCACAAACAATTGTAAAAACCAAAACTTCTCAAGCACATAACAGGAAAACAAGAGCTGGCACATGGAACACATCTCCTTAAAAAACAGGAACAGAGTTTTTAATTTTGACATTCCGCAGAAGGATGTGTTTAGCAAGTTCATGGAGACAGCACTGACATCATCACCAGCTTCACCACACGGAATTATTCAATGTCTGGTTGAAATTGAAGGAAACTAGTCCTTCAAGACATGTTCCAGCAAAAATCCCAAGTAAGTTGTTTAGTGTAATTAATCAACTTGTCAAATTAAACAATTCAGTTGCTTTCAAATATTTCTTTTTTACATCACCTGTTATGTTATGCATATGTTACTCCAAGTTTTTAGATATGTAGTTTTAGATAAGTAACTTTATGCAATGTGCTTTCTTATAAGCTTAAAGCAAATTATTCATCTGAATAAAGCTTCATCAAGCAAAAAGAACTTCCTATCTTGCCTATGACCAATTAAAATTTCAGTAAAACAGTATTGAGAAGAAATTACGTTAATTAGTTTTATGTTTGTTCAGGTATAAAGAATGGGATGATCCTCATGGAGAGACACCTCCATATCATTATGGAACTCACTATTCATCTGCAATGATTGTATGTTCCTATTTGGTACGAATGGAGCCATTCACACAGCACTTTCTTCGTCTTCAGGGAGGACATTTTGATCTTGCTGATCGAATGTTCAACTCAGTAAGAGAAGCTTGGCTATCTGCATCCAAGCATAATATGGCTGACGTAAAAGAATTAATTCCTGAATTCTTCTACCTGCCAGAATTTCTTTGTAACTCAAATAATTTTGATCTTGGTAAGTATTATAGGTAGTCTTGAGAAAGCTACAAATACATTATACCAGCTGAGATGTTGAAAAGTGAACTATTGATTGTGTTTTTTTATTTTTTTTTCTTTCTTTTTAAATTATTGTGTTTGTTAACAACACTGTCAATTACCACGATCATATGAACAGTGTTGGTGTGCAGGATCTATTGACATGGGGCTGTCACTTTTAAATACAGTCAAAAACTATCAATCTGGATGGGGTTTGAACCTGCGACCTTAGGATGACAAGGTCAGCACCTAAGCCCTCCAGACATTGTTTGTGATGTTGTTCTTAACACACATGAAAAAGAATTGGCATCAGATAAACCAAAAACAATCTGGTAGTACCGAATACAGTGAAGTACTGTCAAGTAATTAAAAGTGAATAAACAAAAAAGCATCTCATGACACCAAATTTGAACCATTAATCTTAATCAGAATCACATCACTGTTTTCTAAGAATAAATCCATTCAGCCATTAGAACCTTTGTGGATGTTTGTTCTACAGCTTTTTTGCATGTTTGCAAAATGTAATAATATCCAGTAGTTACATCTCTTCTACAAACTCTACTTGCAAAAATTTATTTTTGTTATATGTCATGTTAATCAAGATAAACGGTATTTCTTTTCATGGTTGGTTCAAAGGGGAAACAGAAGGCTGAAGAGAATTCAAATCTTTAAAAACTGAGTCGCTATATGCTGATTTTGAAATTCCACATTCTTTCCATGCCATTGCAATTCCAACAGTCAAATGTTGATAGCACTTCAAAAAATTACCCTATTGAGATCAATGAAACTTACAACATATCGAAATAGCTGTTACTACAAAAGAATATTATTTGTTTAAAGAGATCTAAACTTTTCATAAAGCATTTCTTGAAAATCATTGGCACATTGTTCAAAGACATTAAACTTAAATATGAACTTTGGTATTTATCTCATTTTCAAATCTATCTCTCACTCCCTCCCTCTCCCCCCCCACACACACACACGCACGCAGACACATGCACAGTCACTCTTGAGCTACATTTTTTTTATTTAAAAAAAACATTTTTTCGAGGAATGCATTATTTCCTCTACGAACTATAGAAGAATCACTCAAGTGCTAGAGAAAGTAAACATCCTTATGGGCTTATGATTCATCTTTTAAATTGAATTATATGAGAACAAATACAAAAACATAATTAAATAATCATAAATTACAATATTAGTTGAATTTATACTTAGTGGCTTCACTAAGTAATTAATTACCTTATAAATGTAAAAAGAAGCTAGTAACAGTGAAGAATAACACAAATATTAATATAAAAATAATAGTTGCAACAAATCTTCACTTATCTTTAGGAATTCCAAAAGATAAGTGAAGATTTGTTGCAACTATTATTTTTATATTAATTAATTACCTTGCCTATATCATCAGTCTTACGATTCACTGAGTAGCACTTCTAGTTTTTTGTTTTTCTTTTCTTTTTTTTCTTTTAATCACAAACTGGTCAGACAGCAAAACAATATAAGTGATGATATGGTTTCTATTCTGACTACTCTCTTAAATTTAAATTTCACACCACTGTTACTAGCTTATCCAAACCTTACATATGCCTTGCACTTGTTGCAGGATGTAAACAGAATGGTGTGCAGCTGGGGGATATTGTATTGCCACCATGGGCAAAAGAAGATCCTCGAGAATTTATCCGAATGCATAGACTGGCTCTTGAGTGTGACTATGTTTCACAACATTTGCATGAATGGATAGATTTAATTTTTGGATACAAACAGTATGGACAGGCAGCTGTTGAGGCAGTAAATGTGTTTCATCATTTGTTTTATGAAGGAAATGTAGACATCTATAGGTAAGTTAGAGGCATATGAGTCATCCTTAATGAAAACACACAATGGAAAATTTGTTATCGCTTTTTTTAGTTCAAACTGTGTGCCATTGTTTGTAAATTGCCATTGAGGTATGGCATCTCAAAATAATTTGAGATCTCCTTGTTGTAGCTTAACAGAAAAAATGCAAGTGAGCTGGAGAGTTTAGCAATGTGCCTGAATGTTGCCATGCTAGCTCAGTGGTTACAGCAACTGAATGACATCAGGAGATCCATGGTTCAAATCCCAATTATGGCATTCATTTTTTCAGTTTGATTCTACCTTTCCAACTGCTGTCCTACACACAACTGATGTGGAAGAAATAATTAATTCACATTGATTAACCTAATAGTTGGTTAAACTATAAAGGTTAGCCGGGACTTAAAGTACCGTATTTATTCTAATACAAGATGACCTCGAATGCAAGGCAACCACATTTTTCAGTACTTAATTTTGGAACTTAGCACATCATCTACATAAGACATGTTTAAAACACATTACATAAAAAGAAGAATTTTTAAATTAAATTTAAAGGTTTGCCATATATTATGAACAAACTAATGAACACCTAAGCTGATTAAGTCCCTTATTTATTTATTTTTCATACTTAATTTGAATTTGTGCTAAAATTCACATTTTAAGCAGATGCCGGAGAGAGGAGTATGGAAATGTATAGTATGGGTATGATGGTACAATGTGATGGCAATAACATAGCCATTTTCTAAAAAATGTTCCCACCATTCATCACCTTTTCTACGTTCCATCAAAGTAAGGACCCCACTGTCCTTTATCCAGTTGTGTGGTCAACTTCTTGTGATTTCTGGTATTTTAATACTTAATTTTGGTACTATTTTATCAAAAGAACCTTTCTAATAATGGGCTTGTTATTATCTGGATATAAGTTGTTTCTGTTTATTTTTTTGAAAATATTCCTAATTGTAAGGTTTGTCTTTATTTGTATTTTGGAAGCATCATTATTAGTGTAATGTAAAGTTGCATTAGTTTTTCTTTCTGCTTTCACTATAAATAATATGAGGTAACTTGGGACAAATTATTTTACAGGCATATTGGGGCTTTTTTGATAATATGTAATATAAAGAGACAATTACTCTAATTAATAAACCTGAAGGTAAACTAGGAAAATACTTAAATTATAATATATAAGAAAGGGGAAAATTTAAGCAAATATCACAAGAAGAAGAATATATAATATAAAGAAGCTAGAGTTTGTAATTATATATTTAGGGATCCAAATTGATTAGAGTAGAAAATGGGAGAAACAGAAGTTGACTTTGACAAAGGGAAAGGAGCATTGGCACTGGTTAGAGGGTGTAAATATAGAAACCTGATGTAAATGTCAATTGGCTAGAAAAATGTTATATGGAATTGAAATATGAGTAGTAAATGTTGGACAGAAGGTTGTGGATGCAGTGCACAGGATGTTTTAAAGGAAAGTTTTAGGCCTGACAAATGCAATAGGAAATGCCAATAGGATTTTTCTCAAATTGAAAAGGGAAGAGTGAAAAGGAAAGATGTGATTCTGGAGAGAGCTCTTAAATAATGTTAAAAAAAATGGCGTGTTATTTATGGATGCTCTTTAACTGCTATGGTTCTCAGCATCCCCTTCTATACTGGGCGTGAAAGACTGCTTAATTTTGCTCAGGAGCCTCTCTACCCCTCTTCATTTTTTAAAATTCTAGGAAATTGATGAATTCCTTACTTATATCAATCTAAATCTGACAGTGATGTCTTATTAGCTTCTATGACAAGAAAACAGCATGATAAAACCCAGTCATAATTAGTCTTTTAGGCTATGGCCTTCACAAAAGAAGAAAGGTAAAACCAACCCCTGCCTGGTTCCTATCCACTCACGTGGCTGCTTAATATGCATCCAAATTTATGTTTGATATCTACTGTGAGTGTGAGAAGTTTAAAATCTGTACCAGAAACAGATGAGTTTTAGAGGACCTTGTAAGTTATGTGCTGTTGAGTTTCCAAATAAAAACTGTGTAAGAACGGCATCTCATGAACTCAATATACAACCTAAAATAATTCAAAATTTGTGCAATCAGAAGGATCAACTAATGCTAGAAAACACTAACAGAGACTGAAAATTGTTTAATGGAAACCCAAAGAGAAAGTCAATAAAAAGTGTCAAGGATTAATGGTTATGCTGTAACACATGAAATGCTAAAATTTAAAGCACTTGAGATTGCAAAAAACCAAGAGATCCCAGGTTCAAAATTTAAGGTGAAGCTAAGGCTAGGTAGTAAGTACGATTTATGCATCATAACATTTTTATTTGAGGAGAAGAAGAACTTCATAATGTCGACAACTTCCAGATTCTAACAAGCCCACCTGGGTAGTGTGGTGGTAGCATGTCTGCCTCATATTCAACAGGTTGTGAGTTCGAATCTCACTTAGGGTGAGTTACCTGGATAAGTTTTTTTTTTTTTTCAGGGTTTTCCCTTATCCTGAGAAGACGAATGTCGAGTAACTTTAAGCTCCATAGACCCCAAGATCATTTGAGCGTCATTTCACCAATTTTATTCATTGTCCGATATGACCAACCAGATTAAAGGATGTTAAGCTATGAATTGTTGATCACATATGTATAATTCCAAATCTTCTCGGGCTTCTAGCCAGGTAAAAACTTGGCTTGACACCAACGTTTCGAAGAAGTGCATCTTCCTCGTCTTCAGGGTGAACTGATGGTTTGAGCTTGCGGAGACTGGTATTTATAAGAGCTGGGATGAAGCTAACATCTGATTGGTTCGCAAGATATTATGGCCTGGTATTTAAGATGACTGAGACATGGGCACGGACTTCGTAGAAAACTATTTATAGCAGTTATTCGGCTAATGTTTTGTGTTTGAGCATGCACCTGCTAGAAAATAAGTCTTGGAAGACTGCAGGTACAGGATTAGGTGTTAAGGCTCTTTAACATCGGTGTCCATGCTGAACTTAATTGTAGGCCAGAATCGCTATTTAGATTATTTGTTTCAGATGAGATGGCTAAAGCTTCTTTTACTCTCCTTTCCCAGTAGTTCGAACACTTTGCCACTATCTTGGTGTTAGTAAAGTTAGCTCTGTGGCTCTGTTCTATACAGTGTTCAGCCAGTCCAGATTTTTCGGGTTGCATAAGCCTTATTGATCTTTGGTGTTCAGAAACGCGTGTGGCAATAGTGCATCCTGTTTGGCCAATGTACGCTGCGCTGCATTCGCAAGGAATGTGGTAGACACCAGGTACTCTGAGAGCTAAATTATCTTTAACTGGCCTGACCAAATTTTTGATTTTATTATATGTCAAAACCATCCATAAGCCACCACCTAAAATCAAAAATTTGGTCAGGCTAGTTAAAGATAATTTAGCTCTCAGAGTACCTGGTGTCTACCACATTCCTTGCGAATGCAGCGCAGCGTACATTGGCCAAACAGGACGCACTATTGCCACACGCGTTTCTGAACACCAAAGATCAATAAGGCTTATGCAACCCGAAAAATCTGGACTGGCTGAACACTGTATAGAACAGAGCCACAGAGCTAACTTTACTAACACCAAGATAGTGGCAAAGTGTTCGAACTACTGAGAAAGGAGAGTAAAAGAAGCTTTAGCCATCTCATCTGAAACAAATAATCTAAATCGCGATTCTGGCCTACAATTAAGTTCAGCATGGACACCGATGTTAAAGAGCCTTAACACCTAATCCTGTACCTGCAGTCTTCCAAGACTTATTTTCTAGCAGGTGCATGCTCAAACACAAAACATTAGCCGAATAACTGCTATAAATAGTTTTCTACGAAGTCCGTGCCCATGTCTCAGTCATCTTAAATACCAGGCCATAATATCTTGCGAACCAATCAGATGTTAGCTTCATCCCAGCTCTTATAAATACCAGTCTCCGCAAGCTCAAACCATCAGTTCACCCTGAAGACGAGGAAGATGCACTTCTTCGAAACGTTGGTGTCAAGCCAAGTTTTTACCTGGCTAGAAACCCGAGAAGATTTGGAATTAACACGTCGCCAGGAAAGCTTCAGTTCTTATTTTAACATATGTATAACTTTGTAGGTAATTGCATATCTCATAAATAGCATTCAAATAAAATAGCTATTTTTTTTTAATTACTCCTCTCCAAACCAACTGTTTGTTTTTATAAATTTCTTGCCTTTAAAACCCTCCCCCATTTTTTGATGTAAAAATAGAAGAGAGAGAGGGAGAGAGAGAGAGAGAGAGAGAGAGAGAGAGAGAGAGAGAGAGAGAGAGAGAGAGAGAGAGAGAGAGAGAAAATCCTAGCTATAGCTGAGTAAATACTCAGTATGTGGATAAATTAAATTAGGAACAAAGAAAGAGTATTGCTTGGATACGAGCAGATATGTGGAGACTAAAAGGAAGATATGGACAGGGCAAACTGGGCAACTGCCCAGGGTGGCACATTTTAGGGGGTGGCAAAATTACTGGAAAGCTACACAGAAAAGAATGAAAATGCATCGCACTCTCTTACTCAGCTGTGCAAGATGTTAAAAGGTAACTGTCTAGAGAGTGTTTAACCAAACTAAACATAGCTCTACAAATGTACTTGAGCACTCCTGCTTCCAACTGCTGAACTGAGACATCATTTTCTGCTCTAAGACGCATAAATAATTATTTAAGAACATCACAAGTGAAGGATCATCTTAGTTATCTTGCAACTGAATATGTCTTAACAGTGAAAATGGACTATGACGAACTCATAAACTTGTTTGCAAATGACAGGGCAAGGAGGAAGCCTCTTGTTATTTAAACAGTATATGTTTTGACATCTAATATGGGGTGATGCCTCTTTAGTGTAAGTTCTTTCTATCAAGATGTTTCTACTTAAATTTTAATAAACTAACTTATGGTGTTTGCCACTAATACTTAAGTATCAAAATAGTGAAACCATTCCCTATGTTGTGAAAATTTAAGTAATATATGTATTGCAAGTTGGGGGGGGCAGCAAATGTTCTTTTTTTTTGCCCAAGGGAGTCAGAGGTCCTAAATTCGGGCCTGGATATGGAGCATATAATTGTTGAAACCTGGAGAAAAGAGTGTATAAAGGGGAATGGTTGAAATTAGCCTTAATTAAATTTTTTAGTAAAGATGGCAAGAAGGTGAGTGAGTACTTATAAGTTTATGGATTATAAATATTAAATGTTGCAACATGACTATTTTGAATATTGTGCATTATATTATTATTATTGTTATTATTATTATTATTATTATTATTATTATTATTATTATTATTATTATTATTATTATAACATTGTGCATTGAATATTAGTATTATTATTATAACAAATGTTTTAGATACTAAGCAAAGCCTTAATATTTAAAAAAGGAAAAACTGAAGGGGGAAAGATTACAACCTGGGCAATGTATCGCCATATTCTCTGTATTGTTGCTTAGTAAAAATAAATAAACAAACAAATTAATGTAGAATCATGCAACAATTCTACAGTGTTAGTACACCATATTTCTCCATATCACTTTGTCCTAAGTTTGACTTCAGCAAGATACTGTAAATTGACAATTATTATTGGTATATATTAAGTGTTCTAGGCTCAAAATACTGATGGATATTTAGTTGGAAATAGTCTTTTAATGTCTTCACTCTAACTCTTCAAATCTTGGTAATTTCTTAATTCTCGACAAGCCTCTTTTACTTCTAAATGTATATTCAGTTTACTCATTGTAAATGTTTGTGGAATATTGCTGTATATATCAACTTAAGATATTTGCAAAGAAAATATTCCATAACAGATCTGTAACATTTAAAGGTTTCAGAGGTAATCTTTATGTATGTTACTTCAGATATTAATAAAAATAATGTCGCCCGCCATGGCTTAATGGTTACCATACTAACTTCATACACCCAAGATCTTGGGTTCAAACCTGGCAGAGGACAATGGATTTTTTCTAGCGTAAAAATCCTTAGCATGGCTTCCTTTGGAAGGGAAGTAAAGCTCTTGGTACCTGTCATATATTTATGGCACATAAAAGAACCTCAAGCTTGACAAAAAGTCCTCTGAGCAAAAATTAAGCAGTTTTTCACATCCAATTTAGAATGGGACGCTGACTGAGAACCACAGTAGTTAAAGAACATCCATAAATAACATGCCATTTCATTTAATAAAAATAATCACTTTATCACAAATATAACAAATAATTTGAATCACTGCCATAATTTGTTGCAGTATTGATGATCCTTTGAAAAAGAATGCTACAATTGGGTTCATAAACAATTTTGGACAAATACCAAAACAGCTGTTTAAGAAGCCACATCCAGCAAAGAAGATCAGTCATCGTACTTCTGTAATAGATCCAGGACCAATTACACCTGGTTTAAGTGTAACAATGGGAGACAGACTATTCTTTCACAACTTAGATAACCTGCGCCCATCATTACAACCCATTAAAGGTAACCATGAACTCACTGGAAGACTTAATATATTAAGTAGAAATATAAACAAACATAATTAATTCAGAAA
The DNA here is from genome assembly GCA_030762935.1 of Hymenopus coronatus. Classification (NCBI taxonomy): domain Eukaryota; kingdom Metazoa; phylum Arthropoda; class Insecta; order Mantodea; family Hymenopodidae; genus Hymenopus; species Hymenopus coronatus. The sequence continues at coordinate 126,541,061 of CM060894.1, read as the reverse complement.
ATAAGTTTTGTGGAATTACATTGGAAATCCCTGTGTAATGCAATTTGTTTTAACTGAAAAAAAAAATGAATAAGGAATAATGGTTATCCTTTCATATCATATATAATGTGAACTAACTGTGTTTGCAGTAGGTTTAAACAAGAACTAAAGTATGTAATAAGATGGGTATAAAGTATTTATCAGATTTTCAAGTCATGGTCAATATGATGTAGCAGTTACCCAGGCACTGTGTTAGTCATTAGTATGTTTGATGTATTACTATGCAAATTTCACCAGAAACATCTTCAGGGTTCAGTGTTCCACTGCAATAGAAAAACAGAACAGCATTTGCTATTCACTTTGTTTATTAATACTGCCCATAAAAGAAAAAATTGGTTTTCAAAATTTTAAGATAAAGAAGATAAAGTCATTAAATTTAAAAAGTGGTGTTAATGAAATCTATATGGTCTAATAAAAGATAGTTGCAATTATTTAGTTAATCATCTTATTTATAAATATTAAAAATAAATACACCATTAACCATTAAGTTACTTTTATTCTAAAATTAAATTAAAATTGTCATTTAACTTAGAATTAGGAATGGTGAACTTTGTGAAAGTTATGTGCACTGATCATTTAGAGATAAAGTGTTGCAAAATACTCAGTACTTAATCTAAATGAAATCATTATATTCGTACTTCTTATGTTTACAAACAAAAATGTCCTCCCAAGTAAATGGTTCATTGCTCCCCCTTAATATTCAGGGATGTGTTTTGTGACTTTCAGGACATAATTCTGTTATTATTGTTGTTTACAAATGTAATATATTTTGAAATTTTACATTTTATATTCTGTTTGCTTTGATTTTTGATTCATTCTATGTACATTTTACATGATTATTCCATATTTATTTAAGTTTTTCAGCTTTTGACTTATTAATCAGATATTGTATTATTCCACTGGCCTTAGGAAGGATTTAATTTAAACAAAGCACGTGGCAAGCTGTGTGCATCAGATGTAGATTACAACAATATAGATCCATATCTGATATGGAAATTAATTTTGTTGTGAGTAAAGAGTTTGTTGTTAAAAACATTGTTAAAATTTTACATTTTTGTTCACACTACATTATAAAGTATATATATATATACTTCACTTGCCTTGTTATGGAAGTTTGTAAACAGTGTTGTTATAATCATTTATTTGATGAGTCAGTTAATGACACCAATCAAGCAAGTGTTGTTTAATGTAATCAATCAACTCGTCAAATAAATGTATATAACTGATAAAAACCTGTGGCGATATGCAAATGTATTATTTTCTATTACTAAAACATAATTGGTCTTGTTGCATTTAAAGTTTTTGTTGCTCTCAAATGCCAGGCATTTGACAATAAAGTCATTTGTATGCTTGTATTGCAATATTTTTCAAAACATTATCATGGTCAGCCACTAAAGTTCAGATTTTGAGATGCTCCGAATCCATGTCATGATCTGAGTTACACAGTGGACTATTTGGAGATTGATATATTCCAATCCTATACAAATGTTTGGCCAAACAGTCGTGGCCTGTTGCCAATCTAAATGCAGCTAAGATGTTTTGCATGGTAAATCGGGAATTGAATGAGAGTTTTCATTTAGACAATTCCATTTTTACTTTCTCAACACATACTATGTACATAGTGTACAGAGAAGGTAGTGCATTCCACCCAAAAATGTTATACCAACATATCACCATAAATACATGTTTTAGGTCCCCTGTATAAAACAAAAGCATTTTCAGAAAAGGGTCCATGTGTGCATGCAGCATAGCTCAAAAATGAAAGGACCGTTAAATACCAAACTTGGTATTTAAGTTTGTAATTTTCCAAGGATGCGACACAAAGATTTTAAAGAAACTCCCCCCTCCCTAAACTACCCTTTATATGGAAAAAATTTCGATAATTTTGATTTTCTCAAAAATGGCTCTAATGATTTTGATTAAAATCTCTTACATTTAAGATATTTATATGCCAAATAAAATGTATATCTTGAATTTTCTGGGACTAGCCTATAAAAACCTCTTTATTTTGGATAATTTTATTGAATTTTGCATAACTGGAAAACCATAAGATATAGACAAAAACTTACTAGATTACAAAAAATGTAGATTACGATAAAACACACAATTTATATCGTATACAGCTTTATTTTCTCTAAATGTACTATGTACATAGTGTATAGAGAAGGTATTGTATTCCACCCAAAAATTTGATACCGAGATTTCACCAGAAATACATGTTTTGGGTCCCCCTGAATCCAAAAAAAGCATTTTTGGAAAAAGGTCCATGTGTGTGTCTGTGGACAGCATAGCTCAAAAATGAAAAGTCTGTTAAATACCAAATACCAAACTTAGTATTTAAGTTTCAAGGATGCGGCACAAAGATTTCAAGAATAATGGAATTATTTTTGAAATTTTTGCTTTTCTCAAAAATGGCGCTAACAATTTTGATTAAAATGTCTTATATTTAAGATATTTACATGCCAAATAAAATGTATATCTTCAATTTTCTGGGAATAACCTCTGAAGACTACTTTATTCTGGATGCATTTTACGGAATTTTGCATAACTGCTAAACTGTAAGAGATGGACAAAAACTTACCACACAAAAATGTAGAGCATGTTAAAACACACAATTTATGTTATATACATTTTTGTCGAGAGTTGAAGCAAGTAATAAGACTATTTCAGCTATTTTTTTCTCAATTAGCATGACGTAAATATAAGCATAAGCTTTTTAACAATAATTTGTTGCAGAGATGTAGAGAAAGTCATGTGAATGGAACACATCAGATTTTTCCCTTTTTATTATTAAATTTTGTTTATTGAAATCTGTGTATGTAGATTTAATGAATCTTTTGACAGAGTAGTATGTAAATTTGGTGACTGGTCTGTAAGCTGCAATGCTGTCCTCCTTTGTCAAAGCATCAGCATTCTCGTTTCCCAGGATTCCACAGTGGAATCCATTGGAATACTATTCTTTTATTGAGTGTTAACAGTTGGGAGAGTACTTTAGTTATCTCAGAAGATGTGTATCTAGAGACTATCGATTGAATAGCTGCTTTGGAGTCTGATAATATGACTGCGTTCTTGAGACTTTCACTTATTGCAATGATTTCTCCATTAAAACTTGTTCCATATCCAAGAGATGTATAAAGTGAGAAGAGACAGCATGTAACACCTGCATCAGCACCTTGTTCTTTGGAGATCAAAGATCTGTCAGTATATATGTGGAGCCAGTTTTGTGAAGTATACGTAATGTTAATAGTCTCTTAAGACAATTGTTTCATTAAGTCATTGTTTACTTCTGATTTCAGTGTTTCTTCCATTAAATTTAGATGATGCTCTACATTAATTAAACTTAAAGGATTTGGTTTGATTTGTAAGATTGCTTTTAAATTCAGGATATTAATTTTCTGTTTTATTTTTTGAACCATGGATATGAAACTTTTTTGAGTTTTCAAGCTACAAAAAGGATTGTATAAATGTCAATTATTTCCTGGTAATCTGATGAGTCTTTCATAATGAATTAGTGCTTTCTCTTCTATTGTCATTTTGATGCTATTAGTATTAGTGAGGCATCTCACAGAATCCATTGGAGTTGTTTTGATTGCACCAGTAATGAGTCTCAGAGCTTGATTTTGAACCTGTTCTAATTTTTTTATTAACAGTGGGGTAATTAAAATTTCTCCACAGTATGTCAATACTGGTAGTATAAAAATTTTGTATGTAATGTTCAAAGTGTTTTGAGAGCATCCCCATTTTTTTACTAGTCTTTTCAAAGGGAGAATCTTTTACAAGCTTTCTCAGAAATATATTTTAAATGGTTGCTCCATGTCAACTTGCTGTCAAAAATGACTCCAGGACATGTGGATTCATAAGTCCTAGGAAGGTGTAAGCCATTGTATTGGATATTGAAATCTCTCTCTATTTTATCAAGTGTAAATATCTAATAGTTACTTTTACTTGTATTAAGAGTTATCAAATTTGATTCATGTAGTTGATCTAAAGTTTTAAGTGTGGAATTTTGTCTTTGTCTGTGAGATCCAGAGGTCCACAAAACTATATCATCTGCAAATAATGCTGTTTTCATGTTTGATACCTTTAATATGGAAGGAAAGTCATTTATATAAATATTGAATAAAGTAGTGCTGAGGTCAGCACCCTGAGGCAGACCTTGACATGTTTGTCTGTAACTGGAGAGTGAGTTTTTGAATTTAGAGCGATGAATTCTAATATCCATTTGAACATATTGCTTGAGATACCTAATTTCTGGAGTTTTAGTAATAATTTGTTTCTCCAAATAATATCATATGCTGATTGAAAGTCAAGAAATATTGCTACAGTATTTTCTTTCTTATTAATATTGTCTTTTATTTCTTGGCTGAGATGAATGAATTGTTCATTAGTAGAGTGTAGTTGTCAAAAGCCAGTTGTCTTGGAGATAAAAGATTTTGCGATTTTGGGATTCTTGCCTTCATGGTTTTTGCTATCATGCTTAAAAGTGCTATTGGTCGGTAACTATTAACATCATTGGTAGGTTTCCCTTTTTTGTGGATTGCTTTTTTTCCAGGCTGCAGGAACTAAGGTGTTCCATGTTAAATTGTAAATAAATAAAAGTACAGACTTGGTAGGTTTCCCTTTTTTGTGGATTAGTACAATGATTGCTTTTTTTCCAGGCTGCAGGAACTAAGGTGTTCCATGTTAAATTGTAAATAAATAAAAGTACAGACTTGGCTTTTTCTCCCAGATGTTTCAGAAGTTCTGCATGAATGTTGTTGGAACCAAGCGACTTCTTGGGTTTTAAATTTTGTATAGTTATAGTTCTTTGGATGTAAAATTTTGATGGAATATTTCAGGTCTTGTGATATTGCTACAAATATTGGTTTTGTTATGTTTATGTAATTCCTTTTTGGTAAATTTATCAGTTTTTTAATGTTGGGGTGTAATCTGTGAGAATTTGAGTAGTGTTTGTTGAAAACATTTGCTGTATATCTGTTAATGCTTTAATATCGTGAATAATAGGATGATTAGTGTTTTCCTTTATATTAGAAATATTTTTCAGAAATTTATATGTTTTAGAGCAGTTCTGTAATTTATTTTTTCAAGAAGCCTATTAAAATTGTTCTTTTTTCTGTTAAAATTGCTTTTTTAAGAATGATGGTCTTCTTCCTCCAATCTTGAGTAACTTCTGGACTTTTACTATGTTCTACTTTGGTTCTTGCTTTATCTCTAACGAGTTTCAATAGCTTTAGATTTTCCATCCAAAATGGGGTGTATTTTTTGGTTCGCCTTGTGGGATGTGTTTTTTTGCGATTTTAAGAATAGATTCACAAAAATGTTTGTTCAATCTATCTGAATTTGTATTTTCCATTAGTGGTGTGTTGGTTTTGAGGTATTTGTGTAGGACTGGTGTAAATAGATTCCAATCCGCTTTCTTGAAATTCCATGTTGTTTTGTTATTTGGGGTTCTTTTCTATGGTTTTGATGGAGGTTGATAAAAGCTATGGTGACTCTATGGGCCGGTCTAGGGTCCTCAGTTATTTTTTGTTGGTTTTGTTGTGGATATCTGATGTTACCAACAATAAGTCTGGATTTGTACCAGAACCAGAATAATGTATGAAAGTAGGAGGATCTTCTGTTCTGTTCTGCTGTTGTAGTATTCAGAAGGTCATGATCATTTTCCCAGGTTGATTTGTATTATTATAGCCCCAAAGTTGGGAGTGGGCATTAAATTTGCCAATTATGATAGTTCTAGGCTGTGTATCAAACAGGGTTAGACCAAGAGGATTGTTAGATGAGCTACAAGCACTGTAGATTTTGAAATGTTGGTTTTTCCATTCAGTTGTTATTAGTTCTAATTTGTCTTGATCTTCCATTTCTTTTATAATTTAAAAATTTGTGATTAGTTTCTTTGATATACCTGCAAGAATTCCACTACTGATTTATCTGCCTTTGGGTAAAGTTTCATACTAAACCCTTTAAAATCTAAGTATTTTAATTGATCAGCATTAAAGTTTGCTTCTTGAATAATGAAGGTATCTACATTATTATCTGAAAGTATATTGGCTGGTTCAGTCTTCTTAGTGGATGTTATGCCACCAGCATTCCACCGTAAGATGTTTAATTGGTTCTGTACCACTAATGTAGTCTCTGCCCAGAGATCTGATTGGGGGACTCTTTTAACTCCAGATATTTTTTACTTTAATAGTACTCATTTCATATTGGAGTGAAATTGGCAAGTTGTAGTCAATTTTAAGTGAGCACCATGTTTTAATGTTTTGGTGACTACTTCATTCTTACACAACCCCCAGAATGTCTGTTAGAGCTAGTTGGAGATTGTGTTGATCGCCAGCTTTCCCTCCTTAAGCCACTGGAGTACGATTTTAGTGCAGTAGCTAGGAACAGAAAGTAGAGAGATTAGGGAGGAAGGTGAAATGAGCCCCTAGACCTCAAGTGCTCTAATACCGTCGGGGTCAAAGGAAGTAACAGTTCAGTCAGAGGATAGGACAGGAAAGAGTAAAGAGGGAGTTTGGTAGTGGATGGAGGAAAGTTATACTTCGGTCATTAACTCATCAAGCTGACCCGGCTAATTGATGAGTAGCCCCTCCTTTTAGTTCAGCATATGTAGTTATGCTTACTAACAGCTGCATCACGGGAAGGTAGGGATGGAACATTGGGTATTTGTCCAGGTTTGTTCCTTTAAATCTTCATTGTGAAGAAATTAATGGCTCTCCCCCTGTGTTTAAGAAATACCCTTTGTATTTAAAGTCTGAGAGAGCTAACTATGCACTTGACAGTCACGTGACTCATTCAGCTGCAAAGGAGACTTGCCCTACCTCATCTAATCATGTTATAAATACATCTTGCAACAATGTTACCCTTGTTGCTATATGTTTAAGGTATTCCTCATTTGTGCCAGACTTCTGCTTGTAACCTACATCGCTCACAACAGTTATGCTTTATAACGGCAGTGATTGTGATTTGTAGACAAAATACATAGGATTATCAAAACCTTGTTCTGTTCTCCCCTGGACATAATCAAATTTTACATGAACACGTGGTTTTTAGTATACCCTTTCATGCTGTGAACTCTGTTCACATGCAATCATATTTTGTCTGTAATATGTGAAAAGTGGCTGTTGTTGCAAAATGTATTATGTCTATGTTCATGATTACTGCAACATATTATGATCACATCCATTTTTCTCAGGATGCCTACCCTGAAAGTCATTAGCTGGATAATCTGTTGCCTTCATTAGTGTTAATTTAAGAAGCATTCTGTAGTTTGTCCTGCTTTTTATTGTCATTTTTCTAAAATTTTCCCAATATGATCTGTTATGTTCTTTATATAAGGCAGAAACAGATTGTTTTTATAAGTAGATACATCACTTGTTCAACTGTTTTTCTTTTGTGGATGCAATGGTAAATCAATATCTTTCTCAGGCTACCCATTATACTGTAGCATTTTGTGTAGGCAATTAACATTAAATCTATTACCCAATAACTTTTTACTAAAACTATATAATCAACCCATTAATATAATTATAATTTTAATTGTATCATATCTATTTTTAACTTTAATTGCAGTTGTTAAAATTATTAATATTCATAAAGGACCTCTACATCAAAATAGGTATTGGGAAATTTTTTAGAAAAATAACAAGTAAAACCCATATTCATGCCCACAACAAAAATAAGCCAGATTCTTAAATCAGCTAAAGATTGAATTTATCCACTTTCAAAAGCAGATGTTCATAAGATCCCATACACATGTGGACAAGTATACATTGGAACTGCAAAATGAAGTGTCAACACGTGCAGAACTGAACACACAAGAAACTGCGATCTAGGATAAATAGATAACTGAGCCAACCATTGAATGGAGCACGATAAAGTAGAGGTTTTAACTACAACTAAACATTAATATCCTTATTTATGCAGAGAGGCCATTGACATCTACAAATGTGCTAACAGCTTTAATAAAGATGAAGGATTCAATCTAAACCAAACCTGGAATCCCATACTTTAGCAACTCCGAAGTCTCCATGCAGAAAACAAACAATATACGATTTGTCCCCTTGACTCTGCCCACCGGAACAAGAGAATATTAGAGGTGCTATTTTACAATGTATTTGGTTCTTGACAGAGAAGCAATGTGAACACAACACCACCTCTGAAAAAGTCCCTTACAGACAGGAACGAAATATCAGGTCAAAATATTATAACCTACAGACCATGGAAAAATAGCCCGGAAATTTAAGATTGCAGAACTATGGAACTTATCCATATATTTACTATTTTTTATTCATATTATCCAATATTTCCATATTTTCCCCCTCCAGCACACTTATTTCTGTACATTCTGTTAAATAGTACACTCTTTCCCTTCACACAATTCACGCTCTTCCTTTTCTCTGGCTCTTGATCTTATTAGATAAATCACTCCTGTTTTCATGCAAGCTATTCCTTCTCTTTCTTCCCTACTGCATTATCTAATGTGCTTTTCTCTTCCCCATTCCATTTTTATTTGTCTGTAACAGTTTAGTGATTTCCCTGTATCTCTCATATTTTTAGTTCTGTACACATACTATGTACATAGTGTATAGAGAAGGTATTGTATTGCACCCAAAAATTTGATACCGAAATTTCACTGGAAATACATGTTTTGAAATCCCTGAATCTCAAAATAAATCTCTCTCTCTCCCTCGCTCCCTCTGAATAGCATAGCTCAAAAACAAAAAGACTGTTAAATACTAAACTTGGTATTTAAGTTTGGTATCTTCCAAGGATGTGACACAATGATTTTCAAGAAAATCCCCCCACACCCCAACTACTGTTTATATGGAACATTTTTCGAAAAATTTTATTTTGTAAAAAATGACCAACGATTTTGATTAAAATATGGTATGTTGAAGATATTTTTATGGCAAAGGAAATGTATATATATATATATATTTTTTTTTTTTTTTTTTTTTTTTTTTTTTTTTTAGAGTTAACCATTTTCAAAATATTCCGAATTATTAGTTTCAATTTTAGCCACTTAAACTTTTCTCAAACAGGAAGACTCTTCTTGTTTCTCGTTTGTTTATCCCTGGAAAGCAAAGAGATTGGAATTTCAATTGTTTCACATAGCGACCGGCTTTTAAAGGACGAGATTATTGCTTTAGCCTGTGCATTTTCTTATTTTCCTTCTACTTACAAGGAGCTAGTAGTAAGACTTATATTGCTTATATTTATCTTGATTAGCATGAGATAGATAACAGATTAATGTTTTGAATAAAAGGTTTGTTTCCCGAACAGCTAGAGGACATCATGTGAATGGAACACATTAGATTTTTTCTCTTCTACTTTCAAGGAACCAAGTAATAATTTCTGTTAATATTTATCTCAATTAGCATGATGTAGATAGAAGAATAAGCTTTTTAACAATAATTTTTAGAGATATAGAGAAAGTCATGTGAACCTCTATATATCCCCATTCCTATTCTACCCGTTGTTTTTTCTAGCCCTACCTACCAGCTATTTTCACTCCTTATATTCATTTATTGTGTCATACACTGCTTTAAAATTTCCCCTTCTTCCATTCTCAAACATTTGTATCAGAACTTCAGTGTCCTCTAGTACTATTCCTTCCTCCTTGTTGTTCCCAGTTTTAATAATTCTACCTTCCCTAGAGTTGTCTTTGACAATCCTAATAGCTCTTTACAAAACTTGTTACATAAGGTTTTTACTTAAAATTTAAAGACTAACTTCTAGGAAGCTGTGGCAAATGAAAGAAGCTTTGTGAGCATTGTATGTATTATTTTTAATTTAAAGTATTTAAAATTGTTTATTTATAGGGTCTTTAAGGTTTATAAGTAATCATATTCAAATTCCTTTTGGGATAACCATTGTTATTTGGAATTTCAGTTGATCCTTGCCCAGTTTATGGATACTAATTGAAATTTTCTCATGTGTTGCAGAATTGAAAGGTCCAGTGGGACAAATTCTGCACTCAGATAAAAGTATTTTAGCTGTGGAGCAGAACAAAGTACTGGTGCCTCCTTCATATAACAAATATGTGGCATGGGGATTTGCTGATCATAGCTTGCGAATAGGCAACTATGATAGTGACAAAGCTGTGTTTGTGTGTGAGGCCATGATGCAGTCAAATGGTGAAGTCGTTGCATGTGTGTGCCCATCATCAAAACTAATTATTACTGCCGGAACCAGCTCTGTAAGTTTGTATCATACTTACAAAACTTTTGGTGTCCAGAATCTGTAATTATATTGATGCAGACATACTTAGTAGAAGCAATGTTTGTTCTAGGTGGTGACAATATGGGAGTATGCTCGCAAACAATTAAGTATCAAACAGTGCCTGTATGGACATATAGATGCAGTCACATGTCTGGCTGCTAGTCCAGCTTACAATGTGATAGTGTCTGGGTCTAGAGATGCAACAGCTATAATTTGGGATCTCTCACGCCGCATATTTGTGCGACAACTCAGGGGGCACGCTGCACCTGTGGCAGCTGTGGCCATCAATGAATTAACGGTAAGGTTAATTACAATGCATTCTAGTATTAGCTTCTGGTAATAATGGGCAGGGTCCACATTTATAATTTATAATTTACAAAATTATAAAAAGTTCAGTCACAAAAAGAGCATTTCAAGAATATTCACAGAAAATTGAAGGTATACATTTTATTTCTCATGGAAGTATATTAAACAAGTAACGTTCTAATCAGAATATTGTTCAAGCCCTATTTGAGACAATAAAACATTGCAAACATTTTTCCAAGCAGATGAAAATTTTCATATTGCATCTTTGGAGGGTACTTAAATTAAATACCAAGTTTGATATCTAATCAATCTTTGGTTTTTGAGTTATGCTGTTTACAGACAGACACACAGTTACACACATTTTCTTCTAAAAATATTTGGCTTCAGGAAATCCTACCAGACCTTTTGTATTGAAAATCATATTCTTGGATGGAACTTGATACTTCTTATGGATAGTAGGTGTAGAGAAAATAAAAATTGTTGGTACTTGCATCTTTAATGCAAAATATAATTTTCACATCATAAACATCCTTGAATGTCCATTATTTATTTACTGTGGCCTCATTCCTCTTTGACAATGGATTCAGAAAGACTGCTGCATGAAATTCTCTGAAATTCTCAGCCTTTGTGGCATTGCCAGAGTATCTAGTAAACAACAACAGCTGATTGCAAATGTCTCTATCGTGTGTAAAGACAAATATAAACAGTGTACATAGTAAATGAATGCTGATGAATACTGAAATTAATTCGTTATTATTGCTGTTAATTTAAAATAACAGTGATACTAACACATGCAGCATACATATGTATTTACCACAATATTGTTATTACAATGAGAGAAAGGTATAACAAAGTGATTTTCATCAGTTTAGAATTTTAATTGCTGAATTCCATCCAAGTCTACATTGTCATGATTCTCGGAAGTATCATCATCGTCGTCGTCATCGCCATCTTTGTCACCAAGACATATCATTAGTGGTTCACATACACTGCTGATTGTCTAATTCCTGTGCTTTTTGTATTATTTTGTGAACTTGATTCACTTTCTTCTTCCATGAAGCCGCCATACCTTTTGCAAAAGTCTATCCACTTCTATAATTTGGAAAGTCTTATGTTCCCTAATGTACAAACACCAACAACACTATCAACAATAACAATAAATATAAATAACAACGAACAATACAGAACAACTCTATGCACATGTTAGGAGTTCACAAACTGAGCACGTGGTTGCAATGGTGCAGCATCTAGATTTGTTTCGTGTCTGACTGACCGACCAGAATGCTACTATGTGATTGGTTCAGAAAGTCAAGCGGGTAACCTTTTCATCTGTTTTCTGTGGGTGTACCAACTTAATTCCTAACTGCCAAGGATTCAGTGGCAGGGGTATAGGATCAAGTATGCCAATTCAATTCAACTTCCATCATGCCATGGATTTTATTTCAGGACCAGGATTTTGAACCTAACTAAAGATAGGCTCAGAATTGTTGAGGGCTTTTCTCACTGGATACAACACTTGGAGGCTCACTGAGGACCTGCTATTCAGGAAATGAGACCTCTCAGCATTTGTTTTTCACAAGTATGTAACCCTAGGCTCCTTTTTGGGGCCTGGGGATTTAAGAAGGGCAGATATCAGGAGCATGGTCCGATTTATTGGGACCATTGGACTTGATTGAATGCTCAGCTTAAGAGAGACAAAGGGTTCCAAGAGCCTTGAAAGAGGTCACTCAGGTGACATCATGCCATTTCAGCATATTGGAACACCTTAACGTTGTTTTCTTGATAGAGGAATTTTCTAGTTCACAAGCTTACCCCTACGCACACATGAATCTAGGGATCAATTGCTAGGATGGAATCACAACTTACGGACTTGACCTTTTGTTTCAAGGTATGGAGTTTGTTTACATTGAAATACACAGGACCAGCGGCTTTACTTTCCTTCCATAGGAAGCCATGCTAAAGTTTTTTACATCTGAAAAAATCCAGCACCCTCCAGGTTTGAACCTGCAAGCTTGGGTATTAGAGGCTAGCATAGTAACTACTACACCATAGAGGGCGACATAGATGCCAAGACCCTCAAATATAGTTCTGCTTGAATCCACTGCTATTAAAGAGTTCGGTCTGATTTGGTTCTTTGTTTCTTGTTTTACACTATTCATTTCAATTTCCAACTCTTCCATATTTCACAGCTATCTCCATTTTATCCATTCCAGATTTAATTTCTATGTCCTCCATTCCACCTAATAATTTTTAAGCATTTTCTCACATCCACTTTACTAATATGATCTAGTTCAATTTTCACTGTCACTTCATTTTTCCTCATAATGTAGCAGCACAATGAAGCATGTGAAGTAGCCTCTTCTTTCTTTCGTTCAACTCGATGGTGCTTTGAGCACAAGACTTCTACTCTCTTGTAGTAGCAGCACTTACGGTACCAGCGTCAGCTGATAAGCCCTGGACCTCACACAGATATGATGGCACTAGGCCAGTTAGATGGTAGTATCATATAGTTTAACTCTAGACTAGCTTGTATCCATAGTTACAGGTCAATAGCTTGTTTAGTTTTCAAATGATAGCATTTTAAACAAGACAACATTAGAGTTTTCATGAAAATGGAGGATTTGGAAAAATGAGCAGTGATTAAATACTTCCATTTGAAAGGCTTAATGCCGAAACCAAGGAGAAAAGGACAGTACATTGAAAGACTCTGCCCCTTCATATTCATTGATTAAAAGGTGGGTTGCAGAGTTTAAAAGGGACGTACGAGCACTAGTGATGAGCCTCGCTCTGGACGCCCTATAAAAGTAACAACTCCAGAGACCATTAAAAAATTCATCCTTTAGTACTGGAAGACCGCAGATTAAAGTTGTTTGAAATAGCAGAGGCTGTAAACATATCAAAAGAATGTGCAGGTAATATTTTAAATAATGTTTTGGGCTTTCACAAGGTCTGTGCAAAATGGCTGCCGCATTTGTTGACACCTGATCAAAAGTTGCAAAAAAAACTGTTTCTGTTAAGAATGTGGAGCTCTAACGTAAAAATTACAGTGAATTTTTGAGATGGCTTATTACCATGGATAAAACTTGGATTCATCACTACACTCCAGAAAGTAAATCACAGTCAAAACAGTGGATTGCACCAGGTGAACCAACTCCAAAAAAGACAAAATCAATTTTGTCAGCTAATAAGGTTATGGCGACTGTTTTCTGGAATGCACAGGGAATTATTTTTATTGATTGGAAAGGGTAAAAGTATCACTGGTGACTACTCTGCAAGCTTACTGCAACATTTGAGTGATGAGGTGAAAAGAAAAAGACCTCATTTGGCAAAAAAAAAAAATCTTGTTTCATCACGACAATGCTCTGACCCATCGTTCAGTCATTGCAATGGGAAATATGTGTGAATTAAAGTTTGAATTGCTTGAACATCCATTCTATTCGCCAGATCTAGCACCCAGTCCTGTTCCCAAACCTCAGAAACTTTTGGAGGATGAAGATTTCACAGCAACGAGGAGGTCATTGATGCGGTAATATACTATTTTGAGAACCTTAATAAATCATACTTCAGAGATAGTGTAATTAAATAAGAGCACCGATATGACAAATGTATTAGCCTTTCTGGAGATTATGTTGAGAAATAAAACAAAAATTTTAAATGCTGTTTTCATTGAGAGGCCCAGGACTTATCAGCTGACCCTCGTATATCACAAATTTGCCCCTAGAACCAGCACTTTTATCATATCTAGAACCCTATCACTATCTTTCTGACTCGCTCATCATCATGAGCATGCTCATTGATGTATAGCTACTAGAATTTCAGGACATTTCTTGGATGGTAGGGTCAGAAGATTCAAAATCCTGATATTTCTCAATAGTGCATCTGTTTTACGCTGTGGGAAAGCATTTGTCCTTTTACCTCTCCAATCAACCAGTCAGTCTTTGCCATCCATGTTATACATCTGGCACATAACTGTGTCCAGTATGAAGAGAAAACACTTGCGTGCAGACCAAGTTACCAAATTATTTCAAATTGTACTCAAAATGTAAAAATCATGGGTTTAAAAAAAAAAAAAACATAAAATTTGCATTATCATAATCACGAATTATGCATGACCCTAATGATAACCTCTTTAAAACTTAGAAGTTTATGGCCTGATCACATGTAAAGCTTTAAATTAGATTAGATTTATTGTCAACCATAGGAATTACAAAAATTCATGGTATCGTCAAAAACAGTAAATGAACAAGATAAGATTAAATATGTACACTTAATTACAAATTACACACCATAGAAGTAATCATAGTTATTTAAAAGTATTTGCAAATTCTTCAGTTGAATAAAAACAGTGCTGCAATAACAATTCTTTTACTTTGCATTTAAATGTAGCTTCTGAGGTGGTAAGTTTTATATCATCAGGTAACTTGTTATATAATGTAATCCCAGAATATCTTATACTTTCGCAAAATAATGACCTGTTACGTGTAATTATGCTCATTTTATGCCTATTTTTTGTGTGATAGCAATGCTTTTCTCAGTTTGCCCGAAAGTATACCAGATTTTCCCTAACAAAAGTGACAACTTCTAATATATACATGCAAGGAAGTGTAAATATGTTGAGTGTTCTAAATAAATTGTTGTAGGAATCCCTTTGTTTCTTCCCCATTATTATTCTAATTGCTCGTTTTTTGAATTTTAAAGAATATACTTTCTTTATCATAGTTACCCCAAAATATCACACCAAATTTTAATAAAATGTTGAAATGTGCAAAGTATAGATTCCTCAGAGTTTTTCAGTTTGCAATATTTTTTATGGATCTAAACATAAAACAAAGTTGACTCAACTTAGATGCTAGTTTCTCAACGTGCATGCTCCATTTCAAATGCTCATCAATCCATACACCCAGAAATCTGGTAATGGGTCTATAATGCACTAATTCATTTTCTAGTTTTATTTGTGGTTTATGGACAGTGGTATTTTGAAAGTGACTGAATGAAATGGCTACAGATTTATTCTTATTTATTATCAACTTATTTCCTGCATTTTTTGTATTAAAATCGATATATCTGCTTCAACATCTTTATTACTACCCATTATGTCTATGGATGTGTCATCAGCAAACAAAACAATGTTGATTGATGTTTGGAGGAGTTTAGTAACAGTGACGGTCAAATTATATGTTATATTAATTTGTTGAGTTGGTTTTTTAACACTATGTCACTTACATTCTTATTATGAGGGACTATTTCGGAAGCCTATGCTTCCATTTTCAACCTCACAGGTCCAACTGCCATTGCTGGATGCTTTTGTTTGTGCTTTCTTCTCTGGTGGCGAAATGATGAACTTCTTAACTAAGCTGTCTACTGGCGTGATTTCAAAGTTTATTAGGTGATCTTTGTTTTTCCATATGAGGATGTTTTCCCAGATTGTGAGTTCTGTGTGTCCTGATATGGTTTTTAGCAATTTTGGATTTGGATCTAGGTTATGGTTTTCTTTCCAGAAGTGAAATGCTACTGCCGATTTATCTTCTTGTTTCAATTTTAGGTTTCTAAAGTGTTCTTTGGATCTAATTTTTAAACTTCTTTTTGTTTGTCCTATGTAGAACTTTTCACAATTTGTGCATTTAATTTGATATATAAAATAGATCAGGAATATATCAAATAGGTCTTTTACTTTTCACAATTTTGTCTGCTACTTACCACCTCCAAACTATTGTGTAATGGTCTAGCTATATCACCATCTGAACTACCAGTAGTTTCCCTGCTGATGTTTACAAATTTCAACTAGTCTACTTATGGCTTGGCGGCTAAGCAAAAATGAACCCTTGAAGTTCAGATGTAACCCATCTCTTCCTAGGCATTTGTAGTCTACAAACCTGTTAATGTCACAGCAAATGGCATTCAAACTCTGACAAGGCAAGCGCAAGCTGCTGTTAAGTTTGTTTATGTATTTTTCATGAACATCCCTACGTTTTATCACTGAGTTCACCATAACGCGTGCTTTAGGAAACTTTTTCTTCACTTTTCTGATGGTGCTGTATATTTCTCTCTGGCTTGTTGGAGTTCTGTATATCGATGGTGCCAACATGCAACATAACTACTTTTGGTTGCTGCACTCCACTGTCCATATTTTCAATATTCTTCTGCAGCTGTCCAACCTTTATGCCACGAAACATTTGGGTGTCCACGTCCTTCATCTTCACATGTTTTATCATGGAGTCACCCATTAACAACACTTCATTTTGTATCCCTTTGTCTCCGCCTCCATCTTAGATTTAGCGTTGGGATTTATCCATATGTATTTGCTTTTCACTACTTCATGCACTTTAGGTGTGTTGGTAACTTGTTCCATAGTCTTGGCCGGTTCTTTTAGCACTTCATATTTGTTTGATATTTCAAGACTGCAAGGAACATTCTTCTCACACTTTTACCATGCTTTTACATGATTGTAGAGCATAGGGTATTTCCCCACACTTCAGCCTTTAGTTTGTCGTTTTCAGTTCTTATCTCCTGAGCTTCCTCCTTTAGCTTGTTGTTTTCACTTCTTAAGCTATTTAATTCATCTTGTGCTTTCTTAAAACCTTTGCTTAAGATATTTATCACAAGTTGCAGTGAAGCTATAACTTCGGCATCTCGTGTTTCTCGCTACCCTCGTTCTTAATCTGTAATAATAGCTGTTTCCCATTCTTCTACAGCTCCAATTCTTGTATCTTCATTTGTACTATTTCCTATGGCTCTGAAATTATTATTAGTAGACCCCTTTGTTATTATTTCACCATTTTTACTGTTTATTTCACATAGTTAGTTCACTTGACTCTGGGTCATCACTGCACATGCCACCATCTTGAAGATAAGATTATCAATCAAATACCTTTCTCAAAAATACTACTATCAATAATTATGCTGTTTTTAAACTTTTGTATCTATTTGAAATTCTAGTAAAATACAATACAAAACAGTATTATCGGATCCTAAAAAGCAAATTGGTTACATTTTATGACAACAATCAAATTTGCATTGTTTGTAAAAAATAATGGCCAAATTTGAATTATCGCAAATGCGAAAAATGTTGCATTTAGTGTTAGATTAATGGTGGGACAAAACATGAAAGAAAACACAGGAATATCGTACATACAAAAATATTTTGTTATGAATGGTTATATAACAATAAAAAGAGAATGGTGAAGTAATCATTAATAAAATGGAGAGAGGTAGGGGGAGAGGAGGCAAAGCAAGAGTTTAAAAAAAGTAGGAATGTTTATAGCTTATTGTTAGAAAACAAGAAACATAAATGGAGAAAATAGAATGAGAGTAATGTGATTAGGGTTTTAAATGAAAATAATATCAGTAAAGTGTGGAAAGCATTAAAATCTACATATAATAGGTATGTAACAAAACCGAATTTTAAACCAGCAGAATGGTTAAATTACTTTAAAATTTTATTTGAGGAAGACTGTAGTATCAAGGTAAAACCATCAGTGAATTTTGGAATGAGTTACATAGAAAGTGAGAGATTGTAGCAGGAAGTCTGCTTTCGTCGCCTTCTCCAGTGTTCTTAGTTCCATCGTTGATGAAGATTCCACTCTTAATGTCTCAGGGGCTTTGTGGGTGAGGCTAATATTAAATAACACTGCATTTTGCCTTACTACTTGAATTTATTATATCACAGGTTTAATGGGCGGCTAGCTTGTTTCCTTACAAGAGAAAGTCACAAGTAAAGTCAGAGAGAGTAACCACATAAGAGATATGTTGTCTCTTATATACCAATACTGGGTGATGCCAACTTTCGCGCCATAAAATGTAACAGTATTTCTGATTGGTTACTTGTTAGTATCACTTCACATGCTATGAAAATAAATTGTGCCAAGTTTTGACGTCATAGCATCCACATGACGCGTTTGGGAAAACCCAATTAACTTCCTGCTTGCTTTGTCTATTTCTCCAATTCCCTGTGCTACTTGGAAGACAAGTCACTATTCCTGTTTCACTTATTTCTATGTCTGTTCATTTCTATCTTACATTGTTTAGCCTAAACCCTGAGCTCATTAGCAAGTGGTGGTTGGTGGACTGTTACATGGGATTCAGCTAGCTCACCTTGCCTTAATTACCTAAGTTACAACAACTCACTTTCATGCATATTTCTACCACTAAATATGTACAATTTCCCTTTTCATATGTTTTATGAGCATATGATATGTGCTTCTACATAATGATGAGGTAGTTAAACAAGCCAAATTGATGAAAAAGAATAAGGCAACAGGAATAGATGGGATCCCTTCAGAATCTATTAAGGAATGGTGTAGTGATGTAAACGAGTAAAGCTGCTCACAAGTCTGTTTAACACAATTATAGTCAAGGGATACATCCCAGAATATTGGAGGAAAGCAATAATACACCCCAAGGGGAGTGTAGACAAGCCCAATAATTACAGAATGTGGGGGAAAAATTTGACAGATATTTTAACGAATATGTTACAAAAATGGGTAGAAAAATATAATATTCTCTCTGAATTTCAAATGGGTTTTCATAGAGGGAGAAGAACTGCTGACAATTTATTCATAATTAAAATATTAGTGGACAAATACTTAAAAGAAAAAAGGGGTAATTTGTATATGGCATTTGTAGACCTAGAGAAAGCATACGACCATATTGACTTAAAACTGTTGTAGTATAAACTGTTGAGCAAGGTAAACATATGGTAAATATTCTTAAAGTCCTATATAAAAAGAATACATTTTGTGTGAGTTTAGGAGCAGGAATGGTGACAAAGGAAATAAATCAAAAGAAGAGATTATGACAAGGGTGTATGCTAAATCCTGTACTATTCAACCTGTTCTTAGATGATGTACTAATTCAGATAGGGAAAAGGAACAATTGGATTAATTGTTTTTTCACATAAGCTGTGAGTTGGATAGGTAGAGTCAGACTGAAAAATTCAATGCTATACCTATTGTTTGCCAGTAATAAACAATGTCACAATCCCTGGGTTACTTTATGCAGACAATATAGTTGTAAGATCTATTTCAACAATTGATCTTAAGCAGACCTTGTGACAAATAGATAAGTATTGCAATGAATGGAACTTGATGGTAAACCAGGAAAAGACTCAAATTATTGTATTTAAGAAAGGGACAAAAGTGAGCAAGTATGAAAAGTGGAAGAAAGAAGGTAAAGGATATAAAGTGGTTAGAGATTGTATATATTTTGGGGTCAAAATTGATGGGGGAGAAAAATGGGAAAAACAGAAGAAGTTAGCTTTGCTGGCAGCAATTAGAGGGTGTAAATATAAAATACCAGATATAAATGTCAACTGGTTAGAAAGAATGTATAATATGGTAGTTGAAGCAAAAATGCTATTTGAAATTGAAATATGGAGACTGGATAGAGCTTGGGAAGTTGTAGATACAGTGCACAGGAGGTTCTGCAGGGAAGTCTTAGCCCTGGCAAATACAACAGTAAAGCAATTTGCTCAAATTGAAATGGGACGAGTGGGAAGGAAAGGTGTGATTATGGAAAGAGCTCTTAAGTATTAGTATAGAATATTAAATTTAGATGAAAGCAACTTGTTAAGGCAATGCTTAGAATATCAAGAAAAGAATTTGAGGAAAAATAGGTGGAGTTATTTAATACAAACTAATTTAGAAAATAGTGGATCGGGGGAAATTTGGTGAAAGATGGAAAATAATGCAAATGATATTTGGAAAGGAGTTAGGAGGAGATATAGAAATACAAAAATTTTTCAGTAATATTTGGGAAAAAAGATCATTAGAAGCATATATACAAATAAAAAGCACATGGGAAAGAGAAATGTATGTGGATAAATTAAATAAAGAACAAAGGGAGAGTATTGCTTGGGTACGAGCAGATGTGTGGAGACTAAAGGGTATGAGAAAAGGACTCCAACAGAATCTGTGCCCAAGATGTGGTGAAAAGGAAAATATGGAACATATAGTTTTTGACTGTACAGGAACAGAGCTTTGGAGGAAACAGTGTAAAAATGGTAAATGGCTGAAAATGGACTGAAAGATAGCATTAATCAAACTTTTTAGTAAGGATAGCAAAAAGGTGGCTAAAGTAAAAAAGAAATGGATGAAACATAAGTTTATAGGTTGTTGGAAGAAATGTTGAGCATGACTGTTGCACACATTATTATTATTATTATTATTATTATTATTATTATTATTATTATTATTATTGTTGTTGTTGATAATAATATTATCATTATCATCTTTATGATTAAAATAAATGTACTAGATTATAAGGAAAACTTGGCTAGAAATATGGCAAGATAACAGCCTGGGCTAATGCCTAGCCATTTTACTTGTATGGGTGCTTAGTACAAATAAATAAATGAATAAAATAAATATAATAATAGTTTGTGTAACAGTTAACTTTATTGTTACAATGAAACCATTTGAAAGTGCCAATTCTTTCTTTTACATTAATAAAGTAATGCATTCCAGCACAAAGGAGAAAATGTGAAAGCTCTGACTTTTCCCTCTGTATATTCAAAACTAAGGTTGGAACAACTTAGAAACTGAAGAATTAATGTAGTAGCTCTACACCACACATAAAAACCTAGGGGTAGAGTAAGGGGGTACTAGCAGGTAGATGCACTAGATTCTAAAACTTTGTTATCTGAATGTACGTTATATATAAGTTATAAGTATATTATCTGAGTAATAAACATTTTCTATAATCAAGTATAAAAAAAGTTGGTTTTTCAGATATTCAAATAAGAAATTTTTCACAGTGTGGCATAATTCATGAATTAATAAGTTAATTTTTGTTATTCTTGAGTTGTAAGAGAAACATATTTATACATATATACAAAAAAGTTTAAATGCAATTGTTGATTTCTGGTAAATCTGTTACACATGATAGCACCAGCTGTTTAACTAAATTAAAAAAAATATAATGTGTTCCATTCATATGACTTTCTCTACTTCTCTACAACAAATTATTGTTAATAAGCTTATTCTTCTATTTACTTCATGCTAATTGAGAAAAATTAGCAGAACTAGTCTTCTTGCTCCTTGTAAACAGAAGCGAAATAAGGGAGTACCGTAGGTTAAAATTATAGTCAAAAGCTGGTTGCTGTGACTGAAGTTCCTTTGTTTGTATGGACAGCAGTTGACAAATTTCTGTATGAGAAAAGCATGTTTTTCAAAGCTGAAACCAAAAACAAAGAATATCTAAAAAATGGTCAAGTCCACGAAAAAAATGTATATACCATAAATTGTGTGTTTTAACGTGCTCTACATTTTTTGTGTGGTAAGCTTTTGTCCATCTCTTACGGTTTATCAGTTATACAAAATTCCGTAAAATTGATCCAGAATAAAGTAGTCTTCAGAGGCTATTCCCAGAAAATTCAAGATATTCATTTTATTTGTCAGGTAAATATCTTTAATATACTATATTTTAATCAAAATTGTTAGAGTCATTTTTAAGGAAGTCAAATTTTTTTAAAAAAGTTCCATGTAAAGGGTAGTTGGGAGTGGGGAAATTTTCTTGAAAATCTTCATGTTGCATCCTTGGAAGATACGAAACTTAAATACCAAGTTTGGTATTTAACGTTCTTTTCGTTTTTGAGCTATGCTGTCCACAGACACATACACACACACATGAACCTTTCTCTGGAAATGCTATTTTTGGATTCAGGGGGACCCAAAACAGGTATTTCTGGTGAAATCGCAGTATCAAATTTTTGGGTGGAATGCAATACCTTCTCTATACACTAAGGACATAGTACATGTAGAAAAAGTAAAAATAACCAGAATATTTGTTTGTTACAGTTTTTAATCTCTGTATAGATGTTAGCTTCAGAACTACTAAATGCTCTAAATGAATTGTTACAGGGTGATATTGCTACATGTGCTGGAACATGGCTTCACTTGTGGAGCATAAATGGTGTGGAACTTGCCAGTGTGAACACATGTGTTGGCAGAGCAGATCGAATGCAACAAATACTTTGTGTGGCATTCTCACAGACACATGAATGGGATTCTCAAAATGTTGTGATGACAGGATCAACAGATGGAGTAGCAAGGGTAAGGTCTTCAATTTTGAATAATGTTTAACACCATTTCTTACTTTATATGGCAATACAGATGTTGATACATGAAATGAAATGATAATTGGTAGAAGAAATTTGAGAAGGAAAGTTTCCAGGTCTAAGTTTAGGATATCTCCCCAGCATTTGCCAATTATATGGGCTGAGGAAAACCTTGGGAAAAGAAAAATTCAGCCAAAGAGGAGACCCTAGGAGAATTTAAACCACAGACTTTGTTTATGAGTCCATCTTTAATGATCTCAGCTAATCATGTTGATAAGATCTTCAATTGTGTTCAGTTTTTCAGAAATGAGTTGAAAATTTAACTATATAAAATCAAAATAAGAACTGAAACTTTCCTGGCGACGTGTTAATTCAAAATCAGTTTAATAAAATCAAATTAAATTATCTGAATATTTCAACAAGAGAGTTGCTTGATAATCTGAATTTTTTCTTATCTGAACTGAAATTTGAAGAACTGTAGAAAAGAAATAATGCAGTGAAAGAATATATTTTAGATGATGTTTATTCTTCACTAGCTGACTCACCCTATATTGTTTTTTTTTAAACTTGAGTGACAAACTAATTAATTTAATTTACTATCCTTCTTTCTTTATGAAATTATTGTACAATCCATATCCCACCCCCCAACAGTCTTCCAATTTTTGAAAATGCTGTATAGGCTGTAAGTACCCCTTGATGGTGTATCAATAATTTCTCAGTGATTGAGAAAATTTTAGATGCTACAATAATCATCAACTGCCCAGCATTAAATATCAACCAACTGCAATAGGTGAAAATTTAAACATTGTATCTTCTCTGTGATTCCATAATCATTTTATAACATAAAAGCTATACAGTTTTCACATAATGCAGAAATCCTACAGTAAAATAAAAGTGTAGCTGGTAAATATGACAATCTTCTCTTGCTAATGCAGCTATCTCCATACCTTTTCAACATCCTTTTTTGAATTTGTCAAGGGTTTACACCCTCTGACCACAAAAATCTTATTACTACAGGCTGTTTTCCTCTGCAATGTATAATACAGCTAGCAATGTAGCCATTTTGTTTCAACTGTCCTTCCTATTCAATACATCATACATCTGTCAGCATATGTCAGAACTTTCTCAAAGGATGCATATTCATTGTCCGGGAGTTTGAAATGCCTGAGGTGCATTTAATGCTGTTAGTTTACTGTTACTTCTTGAACTGGCCTCATATTTAAATAAAATCTACCCATCCCAAACAACTCTTTACTTAGAAAAGGTGTGATTTTTTTTTTTTTTTTTCATTTTCTCAAAAATTGCTGTGATTATTTTGAAAAAAAATACCTTATGTTTAAAATTGCATGCTAGTAAGTAATAAAGCATATATCTTACATTTTCTGTAAATAGTCTTTAAGTCTTTTCATTTTAATTGAATTTTATACTAAATATAAGAGATGAATTGCTAATTAAATGAATTACTAAATTATAAGAAATACTTATACTTAAAAAAAAAAGTTTCATATAACTTTATTAGTGACATCAGCCATTTTTGTGATATTGTTCTATTCAAAATTGGGTGGCAAGAAATGTGCCACATAACAATGTATGTATCTGTTGTTGATTCATTTTGCTACTGTAAGAAAACAATGATGTATCATAATAGATGCAACTATTAGACTTATGGTTTCAACATTTGAATCAATATTTAACAAAGTTGTGCTTTTCCTTCTCTAATATCAAAAATCATTCAAGTTGGATGACATTTTCAAGAAAAGCAAAAGTCATGTGCATTTCTTTTCAGATATAAGTAATAAACTTTGATAAATCTTGCTAATTTCTTACTGTAAGGGCCTCAACCAGTTTTAGTCAACATCAATGCAGCATCTCAAAGGCTTGGTTCGAGGAGTATATCACAGTTTTAACTGTTACTTAACTCTGGTTAAATTTAGATGTGGTCAGTGGACTATGTGCAAGTTCCAAAAGAAGATAAGATGACAACCAGTCATGAAGAAAGTGAAGAAAATGGGGATAGTGGTGTTCCAAATAGTGACAAGGCAGCCATCACAGCACAGCCAGGTACAGTTACAGAATCTCAGCAAAGTGAAGAAGCAGATGCTGCACCAGAAGAGATACGAACAAATAAACAAAGAGTGGCAGACTTGGTCAAGCAGATGAGTTTGTCTGCAGAATTTTCCACCAATGACTCAGGTAATTAGTAGCCGTTATTTTTAACATCCCCAGCATGCAAAATGTTGGGAAGGAACAGAAATTGAAGTGGTTAATAAATTTGAATATTTGGGTATCTGATTCAGCAGTAATGGGGGTTAGAGTGAACAAAAGAAAAAGGCATTAGCAAAGGGAAAGATGGCAGTAAAAGCTATTATTGCCTGCAGATATAAAGTACCAGGAATGCATATAAATTGGCTGGAAAAAATATATATAGCAATAGTTGAAGCTAAAATGCTGTATGAGATGCAAGTATGGGGAATAGAGGAGGGATGGAGAAATGTGGATATGATTCATAGGAACTTCTGTAAACAAGTTATTAAGACTACCTAAAAATGTATCTAATGGATTAGCACAGCAGAACTAGACAGAGTGGGGAACAAAGGTAAAATAATGGTAAAATACTAGTTTAGGTTAAAGGAATGGATGAATAAAGTATTCTGAAACAATGTTGGATCGTACAGGAGAATAACCAAATCATTGCTTGGATCAAACAATTAAAGGGTTTTGGAGGGAAGTGAGGAAAGGGCAATGTGGAGAGAGAGAGAATTAAAACAAAGAGGTTTCTGGAATTAAATTAAATTAAGAATGGATGATATTGAAATTCAGGAACATTTTGGTAGTTTTAATAACAAAAAATTGCTGAATATCTACAGGAGTTAAAAGTAGAATGGGGAAGGACACATGTGCAAAAAGCAGTCAGGGAAAGAACTGCGTGGGTGAGATCAGGGGCAGTAAAATTAAAAGATCCAGGAGGAGAAAGGGATTTAGACAAATGTTATAGAAGAAAGGATAATTATTGGTATGTTATTCTGGAATGTGAAGAAACTAAAGAAATGAGGGGTAAATTAACACTGTAGAAGTGGACTAGTGGACTAGTCTGCCAACAGATATAATAAGTGAAAGCTACTTAAAGTAAAATGAGATAACATTATGGAGAATGACACAAAATGGATGTATTATGAAAGGATAATATATAGGTACACTAGGTGCAAATATGTAGTGGTCCTAGTAGTGAGATAACTATAGTTTTGGAGCTTGCTAGATTAGGCAGCAACAAGATTGGGGTTCAATACATTCAAGATTAAAGGATGTTTATTTGTTAATAATTAGAATAAGGTGTAGTATAGAAGACACAGCTGAATGTAATTATATATGTAGTTAAACATGGAGAAATAAATCTATCCATATATTTAGAAAAAGAAAAACAAATATATATATTAAATTATATAAATATTTATTAAACTCTCCTTATTTAAACTGCCCATATAAAACTATTAAGAATTGCAAATTAATATCAACAACCATCCTGTAAACAAAGTAAACATAACTAAAACCCTAGAAGTCTGAATTAATTCAAAGTTAAAAGTAAATATACATATTAATGATTATGAGCAAGATAATATTTTTATATTGCTATTAAATTATTGAACATTTTTAAAATATTTGTAGTAGCTAACAATCATAAATTAGTGACTATTCAGCCTCACTTATATTTTTATGATAATTAAAACAAAGATACATTTTTGTGGTTATTCAATCAATTCTCTTTGCTTCATTTGTTCATGTCATAATTTTTTGCTATTAGTGGTAGTACTTTTACAGCACTGCCTTTTACTTATTACGGGCATTATTGATTTATTTATATCATCAATAGGCAGTATTCCAAAATTCATAGCATACTCTTCAAAATTTTCAGGAAAGATTTTCAATATAAGATGACCATATTTGTTTCCAAAAATTTAACTTGAAAAGCCACACCTCATCTTCATTTTTCAGTTTTATTAAAATGCATGAGAAAGTAAGTTTTCAAATTTCATGATATGGAATGAATACCAGTAGTAGAGAAGCATGCAGGAAATGCAGAAGGTTACTGCAAAGGTCATAGTGTATCAGCCAGATTTTTGCATTTGATTTTGCAATGTAAAGTTATGATTTATCAATATGCCTAGAGGGATATAAGCTTTCTCATTTGTAAAAAGCTTTCTTTACACTCTAAAATAGGATTTCCGTCTTGCATCCATAGATATAATACTACAGTTGAACCTGATTTATATGTATATCAAGGGAACGAGGGAAGATTACTTGTAACTCAGGATTACTTACAACTGAGATTTTGATAATGCATCATACGTATTTAAAAAAAAAAAAAAAAAAAAGAATACAGTGGGCCTACATGTGCAAAATTTTACAAACAACAAAGATACATATGAAGAAAACATTATTTTGAAGAAATAAAGAAATTGGTTAATTTAGCTTGTTTCACTTTTCTTGCCCTAAGTGCAGAAACTTCATTTTGCAAATTTATTAATGGATTTAGAGCTTTTTCACTACCACTTTTAGCACTGTTGTAACACCTACACACATCTATTGCACTTAACAATTCACTCACCTTAGGTATTTCAAGATTTGAGTCTTCATTCACATTACTGTCAGTGTTGCTTGAAGCTGGACCACTTTCTTGATCACCACCATGTGTTTGGCACTCATCAGCAATAATCTCTTCATCCTGTAGTGCCCCCACACACAGCTTGATTGTCATCAAAATGCACAAA
The DNA here is from genome assembly GCA_030762935.1 of Hymenopus coronatus. Lineage (NCBI taxonomy): Eukaryota > Metazoa > Arthropoda > Insecta > Mantodea > Hymenopodidae > Hymenopus > Hymenopus coronatus. The sequence goes on along the minus strand of CM060894.1, from coordinate 126,513,677 downwards.
GGTATCGAAATTTGCACCCTCAGGTAGTGCTAGCTCATTTATAGGCTCATCACTACCAATAGCATCACCATCATCAGAGACAGCCTCTTCCTGTAGGACACCAGATTTAATGAAGCAGTGTTTGATTGTGGAGGATGACAACTGCTTCCAGGCAGCCAAAATAAATTCCATGGCTTGTAGTAAGTTAATGACAAGATTTTCATTTCCTACATCAGTCAGTGTATTAAATGTTGAACCAGCATTTTTCTATAATGAACTTTGAAATTTGCAATGATGCCTAAATCAAGTGGCTCTAGACGACTGTAACAGTTAGGAGGGAAAAATTCCACTCAAACATTTTTCCAAAATTATTTGAGGTGGATGTGCTGTCATTGATCCATAAAAAGAAGGATCTTCTTCTATTTCTTTTTTTATTTTAATGTCCAGTTTCTTTAACCACTGTTCCATTAAAATCATAGTCATCCGAGACTTCCTATTGGATTCATATTCCATAGGTTTTGTTTTCACACCCTTAAAACACCTTGGATCCTTGGATTTTCCTATAACAAGTGGGGAAGTTTGTCTGATCCGTCTGCAATGGTGGCAAGAACTTGCAAATTTTACTTTTCTGTCATCCTTATCAGCTAATGTCTTGCTGGGAAGGAGATTGTAGTACAGGCCAGTCTCATCACAATTGTAAATAGTTTGAGGTTGATAATCCCTTATGATTCCTGATAGAGCTTCTTTCTTCCAGTGTTGAATGGTGATGTCATTCACAGCATTCAACTCACCGCAAATTGTTTTCCCCGTGATTCCATAACAATCTTTAAATCCTTGCAACCATCCTGATGAAGCCTTGAAATCAGCCATGATGTTCATTATTTTAGCTAAATTTATCGCTTTTGCTTTCAGCAAGTCGCCACTGATTGGGAGAGTTGCAGCCTGTTTCTACTGGAACCATGTGAAAAGTGCCATTTCCAAATCTCCTTTCCTGCTGATGGCTGTGTTTTGTTGATTTGGCACCCAATTTTAAAAACTCATCCAAAATAACATTTTTGTTACTGATGACCATACATAGCGTGGAGTAAACAATTCCTAAGTCTGAAGCAATTTCGGTTTTGGTTTTGTGTGTATTAAGCTCCACCTCTCGAATGAATTTCACTTTCTAGCATATAACATTTCCTTTTTCTGTTCTCCAAGGCTGATTAAACACACCTGAGAACTGAAAGACAAATCACTGTTTAACAATAAACACCAGATACCAAACATTTTTAACTTTACTTCTCGTCTGTTGCTGCATTGTTGCGCTCAACCAGCAAACGTATTGTCTTTTGTTTCTGAGGCCAAAAGCCGCCTGCTCAGCCGCCTGTCTTTGTCAACAGAGGTAAGGAAAATACCCTCTCTTTTAAGATAGTGTATGCTCATTATAATTATGTAAAACTCAATTGTATTTCACTGAAATTTAATATATATAACAGTGAATTACATATAAATGCATTACTTATAAATAAGGTTCTGTTAACAGGTGTCTAAATTACATTTTGCCGGTACCTATGAAAATGTACATATAAAAGAGGTTCAACTGTATATTGGTGGGTAATGATTGCACAGTGAGAGAGATGTATGTTTCTTCACTCCCCTTCCTGCCAGCATTCATCATAAGTTTGAATATTAAGTGTTTTAAAACAATGCGTTCCATATATATTGTCTAATCATCATTGTTCTCATGCTCTTGTTATCCTTGCAAATAGACAAGAGCACTCAAATTGCGCAATTCAAGGAGTGGAGGAAGCGATAGCAATGCAGTATGACAGTATCAGTTCATGCTACTGCGCATCATGTTGACAGTGCTCATGTGTATTTGCAAGCACAATACCATCAGTGTCTTGCACAATATTGATAGTTAGGAAATATTTCTTAAAACAATGAAACACTGCTGAGTTCCAAAATTAGGTTCTGGAAACTCTGCATTTAAGGTTCTTTTGTATATGGTTACATGCAATATTTTATCTATTAATTGTGAAACAAATCCTTATTAATTGTGAAGCTGAATAGCCATACATATTTTACAGACTACACATTTGCAAAATTACTATCTATTATTGTTAGAATGAAACCTATGTGTTACATGCATGTTTAAGATACACTAATAGTCCATTGCATTCTTCCAATATGTATTAAGCTTTTGAATGTTATATTTCAACAGGGCTTCTTATCAAAAGTGCCTCTGAAAGTAGTTTGTCAGAGGATGAGGATGAACCAAAAGAAAATGGAGGAAAGAAGGAAGTTGAGGCTCAAGGAGAAGAGAAAGAAACATGTAGTGATGAAGAGAAAAACAAAGATAATGAAGAACAAGAACAACAATCTAAGACTGAAGAAGGTAAGCATATAGTAAAGAACATTAATTGAATAAGAATAATGTGAGGACAAAAGTTCATTTTCTTTATAGAACTTAAATGAACCACATTTCTATGAGCATTGATGTATGTACAATGTAATATGAAGTTAGTGAGTGATATTTTGTCTTTTGTATAGCACCTGAAGAACAAGTTCATCATGCTGGGAAGGGTGATCTTCACAGACAGAGGGCTGTAAGGTCAATATCAGAAAATGCATCAGATTCACCTCAACAAAGTCCTGTAGTGATGCGACGAAAGTCTTCTGCAAGAGCTAACCCTGCCTTCCGAAAGAGTGAGGGAAGCAGGCTGCTGTTAGAAGGAGCTCTGCCTCGCAGCAGAGCTGAGAGTGAAGGTGGCCCAGGTGTGTATTTTGTTTTCTTCTAACAATGAAATATTAAAGAGATAAAAATTATAGATAAGTTTGTAGCATCCTCCCAATGAAAGTAGGGCATTTAGTTTGATATTTACTTTCCATTTACTAGCACGTGGATCATTGGTGTCTGGAATAGATATTTAAAGTTGTTTATTCTAAGTGCTCTTGTTTTTAATTAGTCAAAATTTAATTTATCAATCTTCAAGCTCCCGCTCCTCCTTTTTATTATTCATACTTAGTTTGTTAGCTCATTTAATTTTGCCTTTGTTTGGAGGAATGAATATTACACAATGAACCAGATTTAGACCAAATTTATGAATGGAGGTCAGCCAGGAGGAAAATATGAATGATGATGTAAATTAAATTATTACCAGTGATATAACCAAATATCAAAATGTGCTTATGTTATTTAATTAATCAGTAACCAAGGAAACCTCAATAATGTGCATTCTATGAAATTATGTAAATAAATACTTGGGCTTTCACAGCCATGTTCCAAATGATTTCACTGCCTATGTCTTGCTGAAATCCCTGTCTGGCATCTTCAGAGAACAAAGCTCCGGAGTCCAACAAGATGCTTGTAGGGATTGGACCATGGCCTACAAGCCCAGCTACCATATACAATCAAATTATATAAATGATTGTATGAAGATAAATATAAAATTTCCCAGCAGCAAAAAACAAGTTTGAGTTACATTTCAAATCTTTCTTAGAAGCTAATTCATTTCTTAATTCACAATCTAATGAAAAACATAATGCCAGATCATATATTCCTTTGTACAATTGCACTGATAAAGGAATTGTAAGAGGTATTGATTTAGATATCAATGAAGAGGAATTCAAAGATAGAGCAAAAACTGACACTAATGCTGAAATTATGAAAGCATACAAGCTCAAAAACAAAAACAAAAACAAAAAAATATAGGTTACTGGAATTGAAAATAAACCTTTGTATCATCTTATTCAATCTGTGCTGGTCACTTTTAGAGCTTGAATACTACCACAATTCCTTTATGTAATACTTTTTTTTTTTAGAAAAGTCCCTCCAAAGCATATTTGGGCTTTGCATATTTGTAAGAGATGATATGCCTTATAAAATCATTAATTTTAACAAGTTGTGCTTTGAGCTAAATGTAGAGATGCGTACAGTTCAGCTAAACATAAATCAAGTAAATTTTGTGATAGTAGCTCTATATCGGTCACCTCTAGGTAACTAAGAGGTATTCAAAAATGGTTAGATGAAACCAAAACGAGAACTGATAATTTGTGGTGACATAAATATATTCCTAATCTCCGAAAGGATCAACTGAATTCCATACAATATGTCACACACAGTAGATTTTCCTACAAGAATTCAGGGTGACTCATCTTCAGCAATAGATCACATTTTCATAAATATAGATAGAATTAAAACTTGTATAACCTCGCCATTTGCAAATGGCCTTTCAGATCGTGAGGCACAAATATTTCTTATTAAAGAGATTAATCTAAAGTTCAAACCAAACTATAAATATTTTAGATCACGAAAAGTAGGTGAAAGCACTCTCAAAATGTTTAAATATGCCCTTACAAGAATCATGGACTAAAGTCTATGAAATAGATGGAGTAAATGACAAGTTCAGTCATTTCCTACATTTCAACTCTCACTTTGTAGCATCCTTTCCAGTCAAATAGAGTAAAATACATAATCAGAAAGAAAATAACACCTGAATTACATTAGGCATTAAAATTCTTGCAAACATATGTGAGAATTATACCAAGAATCTAAACATAATAAGACCCCAAACTTAGAATGTTACTGCAAGAAGTACTGTAAAATTTTAAGAAACAATAAACGCTGCTAAAATATTGTATTATAATAAAGAGATATGCAATTTCAATAATAAAATAAAAACTATCTAGAATGTAGTAAAAAGAGAAACAAGTAAGAGCTCTCAAGAAAGCTCCTCAATTGCACTGAATTCCGATATTCAAAAAATTAATGATCCTTAACAGGTTGCAGATATTTTCAACAATTTCCTTTTGGAACAAACAAATTAAACATATATTATGGATGTAAAGAATCAACATTAAGATTTTTGAAAACTTCTGTTGTAAACAGAGTCCCTGAATTTAAAATAAAAATAACTACACCATCTGAAATAAAAAATATAATAAATTTGCTCAAGACCAACAATTCCTCTGGATATGATGAAATATCAAGCAAAATCCTAAAAACATGTTCTGACTTAATAAGCATTCACCTTAGCTATTTAAGTAACGAATCACTAAAGAGTGGAATATTTCCTGACAGAATTAGGTACTCTATTGTCAAACCACTTTTTTAAAATAGGTAAACAAGATAATATCTCAAATTATAGACCTATATCTCTCTTGTCTGTTTTCTCAAAAATATTTGAGAAAGTAATGTTCAATAGACTTTATAATTACTTGGAAAAGAACAATTTACTTGTCAAAGAACAGTTTGGCTTTAGAAAAGGAGTAGAACTGATAATGCAACCTACAAGCTCATGCATAAAGTGTTAATAGTGTTAAATGAAAAGGAACAGGTAGATGGAACCTTTTGTGACCTAGCAAAGGTTTGGACTGTGTGAATCATGAGATTCTGATAGCAAAACTACATTTCTATGGAATAAAGAATAAATGCTAGATTGATTCATTTCATACTTAGAGAAGAGAAAATAAAGGATTGAAATTAATAACAGCAATGGGTATCAAAATCAGAATGGAAATCAGTAAAACATAGTGTTCCCCAAGGATCAATCTTAGAGCCTGTTTTGTTCTTGATTTACATAAATGACCTCCTATTGTACATTAACAGTATTGCAAGTGTTGATTTATTCACAGGTGACACTAGTTTTCTTGTAACAAGTAAAGATTTCAATGACTGTGCAGTAAAATTAAACTATGTTCTAAATTACATGTCAAATTGGTTCAAAGCAAACTCTCAGTAAACCTTGAAAAAACAAAATAATTTAAATTTGTAACTCTTGCTCAACACAGACACATGTAGAAATAAGAATTATTGATACATTGTTAGAACAGTTAAATGAAGTAAAATTTCTTGGCCTTCAGGTAGATAAGCATTTGGACTGGAAGTCACATATTAGCTACATCACACCTAAACTTAGCTCAGCATGTTATGCTCTCTGAGCACTGGTTAAGTTTCACTCAATCGATTCACTTAAATTAGTGTATTTTGCTTACTTTAACTGCATCATCAAGTATGGAATAATATTCTGGGATAATTCGGTGGATAGTAAATGCATGTTGTGGATACAGAAGAAAGCTATACGAATAATCTGTAATGCTTAAAGCAGACAGTCATGCAAAGAACTATTTCAAAAATTGGGCATACTCACCTTACCTTGTGTTTATATATTATCCATTTTAAAATTGTATGTAATTAATCAACATAGTTTTATAACAAACCTGGAAATTCATAATATTAATACCAGACAAAAGGAATAATTCATTATCCCAATGCTAATCATCATTGCTTTCAGAAAGGTGTATATTATGAAACAATCAAGATATTTAATGTTCTCCCCAGTAATCTCAAGGAAAAAGTTAGCAATTTCAGAGCTTTTAAGACTTCTCTTAAGGAGTACCTCTGCAATAAATCATTTTACTCTGTAGATGAATATTTAAGTGACAAATCTGCCTGACAATACCTTAATAATTGATGTTTTTATAATATAGGTATTACATTTTTTACATATAGTGTGTGGGTGTGGATGGGTGGGTGTGGGTGTGTGTGTTTGTTTTATACACAAATGAAACTGCTGTATACTTAAACTATGTGTCAGGTGAATTTTTTAGTATTTAGCAATGACACAAGGTATGTAAAGCCAGATTCAATGATATTTTACACTTTAGTATATCATTGTAATTTTGTGCATTTTTACATTGTAAATACTGTAACATATTTGTTAATATGTAGTGTAAATTGTGACATGTGTGCACTTAGCAGTGTACATAATATAATAATCATATTTTAGTATGATTAAGATTCAAAAATAAAAAAAAAAAAAAAACAACAACAACAACAACAACAACAACAACCACAACAAACTTGGAAAATACAGCAGAAAAGAAACACAGTGCCAACAATCTGAGCAACAATTCTGCATCACTAAACTAACAAATAGTTTACAATATCTAACCAAATTCATTGTCGATTAAAGGTGGTAATGACAGATTTGTAGCCCCAATTTGCATTGTTACTGTACTCAACCCAATAACAACAAAAAGAAAGCTGAGAGGTTGCTTGTATCATTCATAAGGAATTGATTTATCAGTATCACTAAATAAAATAATTGTATGTTATGAAAATAATTTTCGCTGGGAGAGGCAGTTCATTTCAGGCTATAAATCAACATGTTTGGTGTGCTGAGCATTTGAATTACTGCAATTAAAACATTTTTCACCTCTGATAATCTATTAATTACTTACATAAGGAGCCTGTAATCTTTTGGAGGCTGGAAGAGGCATGTAAGAGGTTTATATACTTTTAATTTGGGTATATTTTTTTTTTTTTTTTTTGTTTGTACAAGAATAGGATTGATTCAGGATCGATTTCCATTGATGACTCAGAGTCTTTGGATAAGCTTTGCACTTGAGACCTTTTTACTTTCTCTACACTATTTTGTGCATAGTGTATAGAGAAGATATTGCATTCCACCCAAAAATTTGATACCAAGATTTCACCAAAAATATACGTTTTAGCTCCCTGTATCCAAAAAGAGCATTTTTGGAAAAAGATCCAAGTGTGTGTGGGTGCGTACATGCATGTGAGAACACGATAACTCAAAAACGTAAAGTCTGATAAATACCAAACTTGGCATTTACAGGCATGTGACACATAGCTTTTGAGAAAAATTCCACCACCCCAAACTGCCCTTTACATGGAAAAAAATTTAGAAATTTTGATTTTTTCAAAACTGGCTCTAATGATTTTGATTAAAATACATATATTTAAGAATTTACATGACAAATAAAATGTATATCTTGAATTTTCTGGCAATAGCCTCTAAAGACCTATATGAATTTTGCTGAATTTTGCATAAATGGTAAACTGTGAGAGATAGACAAAAACTTACTACATAAATAATGTAGATCTCATTAAAGCACACAATTTATGTCATATACATTTTTTTCGTGGAATTGGCATTTCTGAGATATTTCAAGTTATTTGTTTCAGAATTAAATTATTTAAAACTTTCTCACACTTTTCTCCAGGACATGCATAGAAACAAATTTCAAACTATGGCAACCAGCTTTTAAAAGATTTGACTATCATTTAGCATATTTTCCTTCTACTTACAAGGAAGCAATTAATTAAGACAATTTCTGTTAATGTTAATCTCTATTATCATATAGTTATAGAAGAATATGCTTTTTAACAATAATGTGTTACAGTGATGTGGATAAAGTATGTGAATGGAACACATCAGAATTTTTTAGCAGGAGCACAAAGTTTGCCAGTTCTTACCTTCTCCTTTTGAATACTATTGTGCAGTGGATACAGAAACACCTATGAACTCTGACATTAATCTCCCATGTCTTCTATTACAAAAGTAGATGCAAATCACAGAATTTGTTGAATAAATTTAGCACAATTCATTGTCTTCTCTCCACTTTTTAACAGTTTTATGTGTTTATCTTTCTCCATAATAGCCAAACATTTTTGAAGCCATGACACCATTGAAAGCAATATTTTCACAACACACATTATAATGTGACAAAGAATAAACTGACTCTTTAAATGGAAACTCAAAATGAACTACAGCACCTGCACATAGCATCATAAACCTTCTGCTATAACAGTTAAGTTACTTATAGACAGTTCTGAAGAAATACCTTTTATTTTATAAATCTATCTGATATAATAATGTGTTTTTTAAATTCTCCACACAAGAATAACAACATAAAATTATGATCTGAACCGAACTGTTTTATGTAGATGAAGAGATAGCATCTTCACCCTAAGATGTAATTTGCCCAGCTGCCAATGAGATACTCCCTTGTCACATGGTTTTGTTTACATCTCCTTTGAACTTAAAGTGAAATAATAATAATAATACGCTAATGCGATATTCAAATCTTTTTAACCAATAACAAGGAACAATTGGAAATGGTCAACTCCACAAAAAAAAAATGTATATGACATAAACTGAGTGTTTCAGCGATATCTACATTTTTGTATAGTAAGTTTTTGTCCATTTCTTTTGCTTTACCAGTTATACAAGAATCCTCAAGAGTGAAGAGGTCTTCAGAGGCTATTCCCAGAAAATTCAAGATAATATTGCATTTGTCATGTAAATATCTTTAATAGTATATGATATTGTAATAAAAATTGTTAGTCATTTTTTTGTATGTAAAGCATAGTTTGGGTTGAAGGATTTTCCTCAAAATCTTCTTGTTGCATCTTTGGAAGATACTAAACTTAAATGCTGGTTTGGTATTTTATCGACTTTTCATTTTTGAGTTATTGTGTTCATGGACATATGGACCTCCTCATGTGCCCCCCCTTCCACTAAACACACACATACATTGCCCTTTTTCTAAAAATGTTTTTTTTTTTGGATACAGGGGATTTTAAAACGTGTATTTCTGGTGAAATTTCAGTATTGAATTTCTTGATGGACAAATTCTAACTATGTACTAAGTAGAGAAAGTAAAAAATGTAAAATTAAATTATAATATTTATAATGAGTGCTAAATAAAACTATCAGTTTTATAAAATAATTGATTTTAGGTTCACAATCAGATACTAAATAAAACAAAGTGTTTCAAAGATGTATGTAAACAAATAGAAGAAGTCTTATCTTTTTCTCTCTCTCTTCTCTCTTCTCTCTCTCTTCAAATGATCCACTTGAGCAACTAGTAAATATGTGTCTTGATTGTGAGTCATTTTATCAAAATGTGAATATTTTTGGAATCATAGAACTGCAGACTGTTCTATTGCCTTGGCTATATTCCTGTAATATCTGTTATATTCCTCTTTTCTGCAAGTGAAATTTTGGGTTAATAATACAGGAATTACAGGACCAGGATGGAGGTCCTGGGTTAAATCCCTCTTGAAAATGTTGGGTAATTCAATCTGGTTTTTATATGGCACTGAAGCATTACTTTTTCCAAGTAAAGTAAAACGAAAGGAGGATGCAGTTTTGGTTATTTATTGTAACATGTGATTCATAAACATCCTCTGTATTTTCCTTTCATCATTGATTTATCTCTATTATGTAAAACTGCTAGGAAACTTTCAAATACCAAAAGGATCATAGGTTGTTAATAAATCTTTTGTTGTATGTGAATGTGTTTCTCTTGTTGTGAATATATAGAGGTATTCTTTCTTTAGAGAGTTTCAACTTCAAGCAAAACTAGAATATACTTTAAAGCATACATGTGCTTAGAAAGGTATTATCTAAAATCCTTTTCTTAAAAATTATAGATATAGTACTGCCAACCAATGGCTCTAACCAAGGTGCAGAAGATGGAGCCAGTAGGATTCGAGCTAGCAAGAGTGATACCAGTCTCACAGATTCGTTTGTGATGGTTGGTGAAGCAGATGTGGCTGAAGCTGGAGTAAGCAGGGGTAAAGAGGAAGGTGCTAGCAGGAGGAAAAGAAGAAACCCACAAAATATACTCAGGGATGGTAAGATTTCATCTATACAATGCAGCTATCAAATCCTACAATTTATGTTGTCTTTAAACTTAAAAACAGCATTTGAGAAAACTATATAGTGTTATTTGAGAACATAGGAATGAAACAAATGTTTAAACACTTATTTAATACCCACTCTATCTGCTAAAGATAGAATGTTGCGAGAATATTGACATAATTATGAGAAACTTTATTATTGTTGATTTTTTAAATTTATTTTTGAATGTTCTCATAGGAATCTTGTAATTTTCAAGGAAATCCTCTGATGAGTCAAGTAAAGAAATTACAAGGAATAGTGCAATCTATTGCCCGGAAGAAAATTGGTTTAACAAGTGGAAAATGATATAAGCAAATGTAGTAATAATTCAGTTTGTTTTTCAAAAAAATCTGATGTGTACCATTCACTTGACTTTCTCCATATCCCTGCAAAAAATAATTCTTAAAAAGCTTATACTTTTATTTACTTTATGCTAATCAGAAAAAAAAATAGCAGAAATAGTCTAATTACTCGCTTCCTTGTAAGTAGAAGCAAAATAAGGGACAACTGTAGGTTAAAGTGGTAGTCAAAAGCTGGTTGCTATGTCAATGAAGTTCCTTTGTCTATATGGATAGGAGTTGACAAGTTCCTGTATGAGAAAAATATACGTTTTTCATAGCAGAAACCAAAAATAAGGAATGTCACAAAAACGATGAACTCCACGAAAAAAATGTATATAACATAAATTGTGTGTTTTAATGTGTTCTACATTTTTTGTGTAGTAAGTTTTTGTCCATCTCTTACGGTTTAGCAGTTATTCAAAATTTAGTAAAATTCATTCAGAATAAACTACTCTTCAGAGGCTATTCCCAGAAAATTCAAGATATACATTTTATTTGTCAGGTAAATATGTTTAATATACGAAATTTTAATCAAAATCGTTAGAGCCATTTTTGAGAAAATCAAAAATTTCGAAAAAAGTTCCATGTAAAGGGTAGTTGGGGGTGGGGGGATTTTTCTCAAAATCTTCGTGTCGCATCCCTGGAAGATACTAATTAAATACCAAGTTTGGTATTTTACCGACTTTTCGTTTTTGAGTTATCGTGTTCACTGAAACACGGACACACACACACACACACACACACGGACCTTTTTGTGAAAATGCTTTTTTTGGATATTGGGGACCCTAAAACATATATTTCCGGTGAAATCTCGGTATCGAATTTTTTGGTGGAGTGCAATACTTTCTCTATACATGTACATAATGCGTATGGAGAAAGTAAAAATCTCTGTCTTATTGGTTCAAAAGTTTCAAAACTCATACATGTGTGGACAAATTGGTGTATGATTGCATTGTGTTTACATTGGTAATAAAACTACCTTTTTATTACTTTCTTTAAAGCTGGAAAGAATTAAAAGTCTGTGCATTACAGGCTCACACTACATTGAATTTTTCAGTCTGACTATCTTCCCAGTTTGAAGTTGGTGTCGAATATAAGTCCAATAAAAGTTCTTAATCAGTTATTTGATAAATTTATGATATTTGGTGAAGGGTCAAAAATTGAAATAAGCTAAGTTATGATCCTACATTTGGTTTTGTATGGAAAAAAGCAATAAGCATTTCCGTTTGGTGCTGGTCAGATGGTCATTTTTATCATGAAACCCAGAGGTCTTCCTTTGAATAGCTTTCTTCAGTCACATCAGTATCGTGGAATGATTACCATGTGCCAAAGATGATCCTCCTTTCCTCCAAGATGTCAGGTAAAATATATATAATTGACTTAAAAGTCAATCAAAACTAAGTTCTATGAGGAGGTTGCCTTCTGCTTAGTTTTGATGAGGAATATGGTTTGCTTCAGTCATAAATGTGGCTTTGAATGTTGGGGCTCTCCCCCTCAGTCTCAGCTCTTAAAAGAAATTGCAGTAAAAAGCTGCTGCATGCTCCTACCCTTCTTTCAGATTTCAGAGAAAACTGGGATGTCACCACCATGCTGATATCATGTCACAGATAATTTTATGAGCTGGTTGATACCAAGTTTGCCAGTGCATTAATGCCTGTCTTATTCAATCATCTCATCAACCTATATTTCACTGTTGAAAAATTGAAACAGATTCGGGAAATTTAAGACCATAGCTTAGACTTGAATTGGTTCTTTGGGTTTTCATATCAATGCTCTATTGTTGAGCTGCATGACTAAACCCCTGAGTATGCACTAATTTCTCTGGTTTATTTACATACTCTGATGACAAACTTCCATAGCAATCTCAATTACCCTGGGAAATCATATCTTAAATGTGACTTGCAATGCTATAAGAACTTTAACTTCCAGATCTCTAGTTAACTTCACTACAGAGATTTGAAAGTGTCTATTGGTAGACAATGTGGCTAGTGCAAAAGAACAATTTAATAGTGTTAATTAACCAACTGGTGTGTCAGTTTCATTCCATCTCTAAATTAATGATCGATTGCTGTACCATTGTTTTACATAGCTTTAATTTACCAACAACTAACTATGCACTTGAAGATTTGTGGTTTTTTGTGCTCTTTCATATCAAAAAGAACTTACAGCCTTATTGTATTCACAAGGAGCACTTGTTGATCTCTAAGTCTGCTGGACATACTTAGTTCTACTCTACCTTTAATGCAGAATTGGGTTTTTGCCATTTATACAATCCAAAGTCAGGCACAAATGTAAATGGCATGTTATTTATGGAAGTCCTTTAACTACTGTGGTTCTCAGCATCCCATTCTATATTGGGCATGAAAGACCGCTTAATTTTGCTCAGAGGCCTCTCTTTCAAGCTTGAGGTTCTTTTATGTGCCGTAAATCTAAGACATGGGACCAACAGCTTTACTTCCCTTCCGAAGGAAGCCATGCAATGAAATTTTACACCCGAAAAAATCCATTGAACCCACGACCTTGGGTATATGAAGTTAGCATGGGAACCATTACACCAAAAAGTCAGGCACAAAAACCCAAATGGATAAAGTATATCTACACTCAATTACCAAACCAGCATTCTACACTTTTGAGGAAAACATAATAGGGAAACCTCTTTCTGCTACCCCTTATACTGCACTAATCAGTGTACAGTAAATAAAGTTTTAATCCTGGATGACTCACAAGGAGTAAATGCAATAAAATACATTTGGCAAAGTTGAGTGTAAGGCTACTTTCTTATGGATAGCTTAGCTTGCAGTTGATGTGACCACTGGTTAAAATTGGACAGCATTGTTCTACTTAGAGTCTATTGACCTATACGAGTAACCCCACCATTAATTTTTAGCGTCACTCACTTTATATACAATCTTCAGATTTATTCAGCCTTTGCTGCATGTATGATGTCAGTACAAGACAGTGAGTTCACATAATTCCTCTTGCAAAAAACTAGCAAACAATGTCAACAGTTTTGAGGTCACCTTAGTGAAATGGAACTTGTGCCGTATCTTTCCAATATTTACATTTTCAACATTTTCTTGTGTCTTGTAAATAAACTGTTTGCATTGATAGGTAATGTATTCTTCCAGTTCGGAAGTAGCACTCAACCATGCAAATTCTGTGATCAGTGGTCACTTCATCTCATGTGCAAAAAGTGTACAAAATGTCCAGATGAAAAACAGCTCTGTATCGCCCAGTACATCAACCTGCTTATGAAGTCAGCAATGCAAGGTTCAATTCCTCACTTCCCCTTTGAGACAAGGGCTCATTGAACTAATAATAACATCATGAATTTAAACCCCTGAATAAATCTGAAGACCCAGTATATCAATCATGTCCTATGAAGCTATGCAAGAACTCTTAGTGTTCTCAACAAAAAGATGTAGGCAGAAAAATTATTCTTTAAATGTAATAAACTAGGTTAGATTTTAACACACAACTGAACATCCTACCATCATCACAACCACTTAAAGCTTAGTAGTATATAACTATCAAAAAATAGTCTTCTCTAGATAATTATAAAATATGTTGGTTAGTAAATGTTACAAGAACAATTTTCTTGCTCTATATATTTAGTATACATGATAATGAAATTGATTGCAACATCCAGAGAAAATGCAGTAAAACTTGTATACAGAAACTTCATTACATCTATAGAATTAAAATAGAGGATATATTTTAAAATTTATAATTCTTTCTTCTGCATTCATTGGTACTATTAATGGTGTTATTTAAATTTTCTTTTCAGAGTTTTTGCTGCAGATTTCCTGCAAACTCCTACAGTATTTGACAAACTGCAAATATAAAATAGCATGCCATGTCACTATAAGCTCTGACTTGTGTTTGCTTAACATTCCTCCAAGATCCACTCTATCTACATTTTTTAAAATATTACTTTTGTTTTTTCATGTATGTGGAGAAAACTACAACAATAAAAAATCACAGCCATCTTAGTATCGTTTAATGCAGCTACAACATGTATGACTATATTCTAATATTCCAGGCTTTGTATAGTCTTTTTGTTTTAGACATTTAGGAGTTAAAATTAGGTTTGTATTCATTAACGAGGCAGTAATTGTGGCATCGTTTAAAATCAGAGCAGTATTTTTGGTATATCACTAATTTGTTGTATTAACAGCATAATATAAAGTATAATTGGTTGGATTGATGACATGAAAATAGAATATAAACTTAGTTTGAAAAATAATATTACTTTTTCATGCCAGTGGTATCATACAATACATTTCAAGAGGAAACACAAATAAATTATTTGTTGGAATTGTTTAACAATGAGTCAAAGTTATAACACTTTAAAATTCTCCACTTACATGTTGGCCTTTTTTTTAAGACTGGTTTCAGGGAGCGTTCGCCCTATCTTCAGTTAATTTGTCAACAAATTAACCAACATGCAAGTGAAGAATTTTAAAGTGTTTATAATTTAGACTCATTGTTAAACAATTCCAGTAATGGTGCTCCACTATATACAAATATTCCTAATTATTTATACAATTATTTGCTATTAAGTTAAATATATGAGTAGCAAATTAATAAAAGAAAAATCAAAATAATTTGAGAGTTGCAATATTTTGCATGACTTTGATGAAGCATGCCTATAGAAAGGTGTACAACTATTTTTATTGAATATCCAATATCCTTCAGAGTAATTACAGCTATTGATTCATAGCTTATTTAGTTGGATCTACATGGTTATTCTTATATTGGAGATTCCATTGTACCAAAACCATCTTTTCAGTTGTTACCAAAGAAAGTATTCCTGGTTTTGGTGTGAATTCACCCAAGTGTAGACCAGTTAAGCTCGCTTGTGGTAGTGATGGTGATATCTTCAGAAGTTTAAATGTCAGCTAAACTTATCATTGTTTGTCACATAATCCTCTCCACCAGGTAGAAGCTTTGCCATTTTGAGCAACAGCTCTTAAAATTCTTGAGAGAAATAATCATCTAGTAATTAAATCTCTTCTTTCAGAAAGATTACGAATTAGCTTTTTTATGACAATGAGTTAATATTAGAGTGATATGTTTAGGAGTATATAGTTGACATAGAAATAGTATGAATACACTGCTAAAAATTACTGTTAAATTATTCATTTTTTAATTGGAAGACATAATGTTGAATTCATTACAGAGTTTGTGTGTTTACATTTATAAGAAGAATCACTACGATGTAACACAAAACAACATAATCTCTCTCTCTCTCTCTCTCTCTCTCTCTCTCTCTCTCTCTCTCTCTCTCTCTCTCTCTCTCTCTCTCTCTCTCTCTCTCTCTCTCTCTCTCTCTCTCTCTCTCTCTCTCTCTCTCTCTCTCTCTCTCTCTCTCTCTCTCCCTCTCTTTCCCTCTCCCCCTCTCTCTCCCCCTCCCTCTACCCCTCTCCCTCCCTCTACCCCTCTTCCTCCCTCTACCCCTCCCCCTCACCACCCCTCCCCCTCCCCCTACCTCTCCCCCCTCCCCCTCTCCCTCTCCCTCAAGTGAAATGTTATATAATTTACAAAACAAGGTAGAAATGAGCAAAAAATGTTACAAAAATATAAAAGTGGGTTTCTCCATGTTTCAAGTTATCCAGCAATCCTTCATTTAGTTATTAGTACTTTGAAGCTCATTTGGTTTTTAGAGAAGGTTTATCACTAACTCCTTACTTCTCTGCAGGTTTTAAATGGCAACGGCAGCTTGTGTTCCGTAGCAAATTAACAATGCACACAGCATATGATAGGAAGGACAATGCAGAACCGGCTTCCATCACTGCCCTTGCTGTATCAAGGTTAGTTTATTCTATAAAACTGTGCCTATCAGTCACTACAAAACTACAATGACAGAAAAGTAGCTTAAGATTGTTTTAAGTTTGTAAAAAATGTTAGCTTATTTTTCACTAAGTTACTGATATATAAAACTGCAAAATATGGTGTGTTTTCAGGGATCATCGTACTGTATATGTAGGTGATACAAGAGGACGAGTATTTTCATGGAGTGTTTCTGATCAACCTGGGCGAGCGGTGGCTGATCATTGGCTGAAGGATGAGGGTGCGGATACCTGTGTGGGCTGTGGAGTGAGGTTCACACTATATGAGAGAAGACACCACTGTCGTAACTGTGGCCAAGTTTTCTGTTCAAAGTAAGTCTTCTTTTAGTATATTATTTGTTCATGTTGTTGCAACAGCTGTGTATTTTATTAGTTTAATTAATATTTTTACATAGGGTTCATATAGGAAATATCTACTTTAGCAGCCAAGACTGAGCAGATTGTAGAACACAAAACCCTAAGGCGAAGAAGTTGCTATTATGCTCGCCAAGATTACTTTCTTTGTTAATGTTAGTAACACAATTGCCTTTGTAGAGTAAGATTCTTAGCGCATTAGAGACATAAGTAACAGGGTAAATTTTAGAGAGAGGTTTGTCCCCTAAAGGTTAGCAGCTCAGGATTTTTCCATTATAAAGTGTGGTCACATGAGTTGAATACAAAGAACTTACAAAATTAATCATGTGACGTCACTTTTGCACTTCTTTTCAGCCAATCAGGAATGAATTCAATATTGGAGATTTTAGGTATTTAAGTAATGCGCTTACAAGGATTTAGGTTATTGTTATTGTTGTTGTTGCTGCTCATTCTCCATGTGAGACGCGTGATGCTGAGCGCAGTACGCTATAGGTTGTAAGTAGTATGTACGTGAGTGCCTAAGTATATGATGTTATTATGCGAGAATTTGTAGTTATCGCACAAGTTGGTTAGTCACGTAATATGAAAATATACAGAAGTACCGATGACCATCGAAAATAAGAACTTAGCAACCAGCAGAAAATAGCACTAGTTATTAATATTTCTACATCTTCAAGAATTACTATGTCGGGAGTCGCTCATAGGATTAGTGCCTCAACAAGCAACAAAGGAGAATAAAAACATTAATTCAGTGGAATCTAAAGTGAAGTACTTCTATTTTTAAGTCCACCCCTTGTTACATACCCCAGTCATTCTATCTCCCCCTCAGTGAGAATCAAACTCATGTTCTACAGAAACAAGCAAAGCCGGTGCACCAAAGGATTTTTCAGAGGTATGTACACATTTGTTTATAGAGTATTTCACGGGTGCCAATCTAGACTGACTCCGAGGTAGACAAATGAACGGTGAAATATTGGCGCACAACGGACAGCGACATTGTTCATATTGATACATTTGTAAGGAAAAATCATAGAACAATGAAGTATATGCAAAACCTAAGGACAAGATGGATAAATTATTATAAACATATGAACTACTTGGCGGAAATGAATGAAAGTGGGGGGCATGTTGCCAGAGGTCTCTCATATGTACATGTCACATGGCGTGAGTGCACCAAGGCTATAGTGCCAAACGGTTAATCTGGTCCTGCAACCCAGGAGAGTTAAAACATTGAAGCCTAGGCGTTTCTTAGTTGAAGGGCCAAGAAACCCAGGGTATTTATGCCTAATCTGATTCATTATTTACAGTACAATAATCAAATTTGCTAAAAAGTATATGAATTATTTAAAAGTATGGTATTCAAGGATTTCTCAACAAGTAAGAAAATATTCATAACTTCCATATTAATTGTTTATTTTAAATTTACGGTACGTATCAAATATGAGTTTGAAAACACTGCGTGAAGCTGCTTACATTCCATTTATTGAAAGTTCAAAAAACTCTCCCTCGGAATCGGAATTTTCCAGAGCTTTATTTGCATGCTAAATTTCAGCTTCAGTTCACAGAAATCAAGCAAAATGCAGCATTTTAACATTTAAGAACACCAAAGGTATCAAACAGATCCTTCAAGCAAAATGGCGCGATATCTGAGAGTTGCGAATATTACCAAATCTCCTAAATTTCCTAATAGTTGACTAAGGCAAGGACAGATGACAGCACAAATTAGACAACTACACGATAACTGATGTATGTTCTTTGCTGCATAGCCCAAGACAGAGTTAAGGTCATGGAATTGCATTAAAAACATTAGAAGTACCTGCCCGAGCTATACTCGGGCTTGGGCTTCACTGTGTTAAAGAAACAGGATAAGACAGTGTGTGGCAATCAGGGAGCTGTTACAGTTGTGTTCTTCTTTACAACATGGCTTCAAGGCAAAGAATCGTCAGGAAAAAGGAGGAGAATGAAGTCTGACAAATGTTGGCCAGAAGTTTGGTATTGCTCACAGCATTGTTTCTTATCCATGGGGAGTGTCTTCCAAACCACGGGCCTGCTGTCCCAAGGAGAGGAGGAGGTGCAACAGGCAAGAGGGGAACCACACCAAACAGTGGGTGCAATTGACATGCAACCCCCCCCCCCCCAAACATGATCATTTTGATGTGGGGAGGCATAATGTTGCCTGGGCATATTGACCTCCAGATCTTTGAATACAGTTCACTCACTAGTCAACGTTATTGTGATACGGTGCTCCTTCCCCACGTGCAGCTTTTCAAGGGTGAGTCGACTCTGACTTCATTTTTATGGATGACAATGAGCGACCGCATTGAACAATGCAGTTGAGGGATCTCTTGGAATGAGGATATTCGGCGAATGGACTAGTCTGCCCATTCCTCTGATTTAAATTCCATTGTACATGTGTGGAATACTTTGTGGAGGTGCATTGCAATAAATCTGCAAGTACTAATGAACATCCAACAGTTGTCAACAGTGCTGGTGGAGGAATGGAATGTACAACCACAAGAACTCCTTACTAATCTTGTGGCCAATGTGGGAGCATGATGCAGATGTTGTCCATTGTGATCATACGCCATGTCTCTATTTTTGTAAATCTAGAGGACCATCATATGACATTGACTTTAGTGTAGCTTATTTTCTATCAATTTCTGTTTGTCTCATTGAATATTCTGTTTAGTTGCCTACTGTAGCAGTTCTCACTATGTATGACTCAAGTTTCGTTGAGGTATGTTACTTAGCAGTGGCACAACGTGCGAATGTTACTTTTGTCCTTAGGTTTTGCACACTGGTGTATATAAAATACTTTAAAAGTGCAAAATTGCTTAACACATTGAAGCCCGGGCATTTCAGTAGTTCAAGTGCCAAGAAACCCAGGGTTTTACGCCTACTTTGAGTTATTATTTGCAGTACATCAATTAAATCTGCTGAAAAGTACTGGGACAATCTAAAAGTATGGCATTCAAGGATTTCTCAACAAGTAAGAAAATAGTCATAACTTCTGTATTAATATTTTATTTTAAATTTACAACAAGTATCAAATATGAGTTTGAAAAAAAAACTGCATAAAGCTGCTTACACTCCATTTATTCAAAGTTTGAAAACTCTCCCTTGGAATCAGAATTTTCCACAGCTTCATTTGTATCCTGAGTTTCAGCTTCAGTTCACAGAAATTGAGGAAAATGCAGCAGTTTAACATTTAAGAGCACAAACATGACAAACAGATCACCACCTTCAAAGAAAATGGCGCGACTACCCGATATCAGCCAATATTACTAAATCTCCTAAAATTCCTAATAGTTGACTAAAGCAAGGACAGATGGCAGCACAAATCGGACAACAAAACGATAACTGATGTATGTTCTTTGCCGCATAGCCCAAGACAAGAAATTTAGAATTCATACAGCAAACAAAGTAAAAAAAAAAAAAAGTGGTAAATAAAAGTAGGGTATACAGCACCAAGTCCAAACCAGACTCCAGAACTGTATTTTTATAAAAAAGAAAAAAAAAAAACGATTTAAGGTTGTAGAATTGCATTAAAAGCATTATAAATACCTGCCTGGGCTATGATTGGGTGCGGGTCTCATGAACATTTTGATGGCCTGAGTCCCCTGCAAAACTACACATTATTATTGCAGTTGTCTTGCATATGCAATGTGTAAATTGTGAATAGCATAGACAAGGAAATGAGCTTCAAACTTTATGGTTTTAGGTTGAGGAAAATATCTCAGAAATAGCTAATGTCACAATAAATTAGGTGTTTTAAGAGATTTGTGTTTTAACTGCGTTAAGTTGTATTACAGCTTTCTAATACAACATAATGCAAAATTCACTCGGAATGAACATTCCCCAGCAGTTCACAGAAATTTAAGATACACATTTTGTTCCTAATGTCAATCTCAAATATGTTAGAGTTTGTCGTTAAAGCTGTTTTTTTTTTTTTTTTTTTTTTTTTTTATTTAAAAGTTAAAATATCCATCTAAAGGGTACTTTAAGGGGGGGGATTTCTTTAAAAATTTAATTTTGTT
Source organism: Hymenopus coronatus (assembly GCA_030762935.1). Taxonomy (NCBI): domain Eukaryota; kingdom Metazoa; phylum Arthropoda; class Insecta; order Mantodea; family Hymenopodidae; genus Hymenopus; species Hymenopus coronatus. Next base: position 126,492,636 of record CM060894.1, on the reverse strand, counting down.
CTTTGGAAGATGTTGGACTGGAGAACAAAGTTTGGTATTTATCTTACTTTTTGTTTTTAATTGCTCCCCTGCTTTACACATAATCTTTTTGTAAAATTTGTTCTTGTTAGGTGATGTCAAAACAAGTATTTTTGGTGAAATCTTAGCACCAAATTTTTGGGTGGAGTACAATATTTCCTCTATTTATCAGTAGGTAAGCAGTAGAGAAAGTAAACATGTAGTTAGATAAGTCATTATTAACCTCCTACTACCAAATTCAGTTTGAATCAGAATGCCTAGGATCACAGTTTTTCTCTGCTGGAGAACACCAGGTAAGGGATGTATGTAATACATTTAATAATAATATTATCTTTTGATTTTTTTTCTTGTTGCCATTTGAGAATATTGACAGTTGTAATGAAGATTTTTTTTTTAATACAGAATTTAATGAATTAGTGAAATTATATAAAAATCAATGAATCTATGTACATAAAGTGTCTATAAAATAGTTTGAAATGAAACTGAATTATATTTTGCCAAAATAAAGCTTGTAGAATATACTATGGTGTTTAAAATTAAATTTATGAGATTTAATAAATACAAATATTTTCATGTTAAACAATCTCCCATTATACAGTGCATGGTACAGAAAAAAACAATGAAGGTGTGAATTTCTAACATATTCATGACATTGCAGTCGGGCATTGTTCTTGCACATTATATATTTGCCTTATTTGAAAACAATAAATACTGACCATCAATCTTGTAATTTACTTTCTCTATATGACTATACACAAAGTAGGTAGAGGAGGTATTGCATTCCACCAAAAAATTAGATGTCAAGATTTCACTGGAAATATATGTTTTGAGGTCCCCTGGATCCCAAAAAAAAATTTTCTAGAAAAGGCCTTTGTGAGGGGGGGGGTTTGCGGAGATTGGTGTACAGCACCACTCAAAAATCAAAAGACTTAAAATACCAAACTTTGTAAAGGTTTAGTGTCTTCCAGGAATGAAACACAAAAATTATGAATTAAATCTCCCACCCCAAATTCCATTTACATAGAAAATGCTATGTTTTCGTAAACTTCCATGGCCAATGTGAAAAGTTTGTTTTATCAAGAATGGTTCTCGCAAATTTTAATCTCATTAAAACACACAATTTATGTCAAAGTTTTTCTTTTTTTTTTTCTTTTTTTCTTTTCAAGATATTCCATGTTATTTGGTTCAGTATTAAACTATTTACACTTTTCTCAAACAGGAAGTCATCTTTTGTTTTCATCTCTCTTTTTGTTTTATTCCTGGCCGTGCAAAGCAAACTGAACTTCAATTGATCATATAGCAAATATCCCTTAAAAGATTTGACTATTGCTTCAGCCTAGTGTATTACTTTCTGCTTAGAAGGAACCAAGCAATGACAATTTCTAATGTTTATCACAATTAACATAATGCAGATAAAAGAATAATTTTTTACAAGAATAGTTTGATTACAGAACAGGTAGAGAGTCATATAATGAAACCCATCAGATTTTTTTTTTATCTTGGGCTGTTTTAGTACCCTTGGTTGAGTATTCAGCAGGGATACATGCTACTTCTCTACTAACTTCAGATGTCATTTAGCTTTCTTGCTGTGTAGTTTACTGTGGACTCGCTAAACACAAACAACTGTCGTCATGTTCAAAACTGTTTGCAAAGAAATTCCACCACTTCAAAGTTGCAAATAATTTAATTTACAAGAATATCTACACTATCCATTTTATATTGTAATTCCTCAAGTTATTTGGATTTGGAAAATAAATCCCATTGAAAATCACTGTGTATTGCCACTAGCATATGTGTTCAATGGTTTGAGGCCTGATTAGTTTCCCCATCATTCCACCACCATATATATATATATATATATATATATATATATATATATATATATATATATATATACAGGGTGATTTATATAGAGCTGACACACTTCTTTCTTTAATTGTTTCAAAACAAATTGTGCTAGCAACAACTTATTATACCTACATTGTAGAGGAATTTTGGGAGATTATTTGCCTCTATAGCAAATGTTCAAAATGTCCTCCATCCTGCATAATGCACAACTCAACACGTCGTTCCATGTTACTGGCTTCTCATTGGAAGACTCTGTTGTCAATAGCTTGATTCTGCTTTGTGATTTTGTGCTTTAGACTGTCCAATGTCTGGGGATGTGTGTCTAAACCCTGTCTTTTAAGTAACCCCATAGAAAGAAGTCCGGCGATGTCAAATCCAGAGATCTCAGTGGCCACAGGTTCCTGGAAATTATCCGGTCATCAAAAAAACTTGCAATTAGGTTCATGGATTCATTTGATGTACGTCAAACAAGTGATGTAATCCAGTATTGCTTCACAAGGAAGAGTCGTTGATTTAATGTCTACTGCATTTTCATGTTGACTACAGGAACAAAATGTGAAAACAGCTGCCAACAATGCAATTAGGAATAAAACATAAGCATCTGTGCATCTAGTGACAAGGAATCGAAACTCCAGAATATTCTGCTTAATTTGCTGCTAAAATTGGGCCATTGAATGAATTTCCAACGGAATAATTAAAGAAAGAAATGTGTCAGTTCTATATAAATCACTGTGTATATGCAGCATCAGCATATTTATCAGCCCTCTCCTCCTTTGATTGAGTCAAAGGACATTTTCTTGTACAGTTCCTGTGGCTCTGAAATTGCTTTCTTATAATTCCATCAGTGAGTCTATAATGTGAGGAAACTTTATAACTAATTTCAACTTGTAAAGGGTCAGGCACAGCAGGAAATCAATTCATAGCATCTCTGGATCCCATAGGAGCTACTATTTCTTTAAGCTCTTTCCTCTGTAAATATTCATGTTATGAGAATTCCAATCTTGAATACAACCAAGCATATACTGTTTAGATATTCCTAAATACAAATGTTTCCATTTGGAAACACCAAAATATATATTGGTGTTCAAAGTGTGGCATAAAAATTATTGAGCTGTCAAAGGGTTTAACATTTTATAAGCTATTAAAGAAAAATGTGTGATACAATGTTTAAAATTATATTTAATTGGGACATAAGACTAAATATATGTTAAGTGGGTGCAAATTTTTCAATCTACTTGTATTAAGTTATTGCACCTGTCACTTTTTCAAATTCAGAGGGCTTTAACTTGCTTTAAAAATAGGTTCTGATCTTAATAAAACACAATTACAACAGGTGATACGTTTATAATATATATAAAGGTATAAAGATTTTTATTGCATGTGCTCAAATGGGAACAATGGCAGGTAAAAAGTTAACAGAGTATTTTGCATATACAAAAGTTAAAAATATGATGTGTACCATTCACATGACTTTCTCTACACCTCTACAACAAATTGTTCTTAAAAAGCTTATACTTCTATTTATTTCATGCTAATCAGAAAAAAGTAGCAGAAATAGTCTTATTACTTGTTCCCTTGTAAGTAGAAGCGAAGTAAGGGAGTACCATAGGTTAAAGTGATAGTCAAAAGCTGGTTGCTGTATCACTGAAGTTCCTTTGTTTGTAAGGATAGCAGTTGACAAATTCCTGTATGAGAAAAGTAAGTTTTTCAAAGCAGAAACCAAAAACAAGGAATATCTCAAAAACGATGAACTCCACAAAAAAATGTATATAACAAAAATTGTGTGTTTTAATGTGCTCTACATTTTTCGTGTAGTAAGTTTTTGTCCATCACTTACAGTATAGCAGTTATTCAAAATTTCATAAAATTCATCCAGAAAAAAGTACTCTTCAGAGGCTATTCCCAGAAAATTCAAGATATACATATTATTTGTCAGATAAATGTCTTTCATATATGACATTTTAATCAAAATTGTTAGAGCCATTTAGAGAAAATCAAAATTTTCAAAAAAGTTCCATGTAAAGGGTGGTTGGGGGTGGGGGGATTTTTCTCAAAATCTTCTTGTCGCATCCCTGGAAGATACTAAACTTAAATACCAAGTTTGGTATTTTACCAACTTTTTGTTATTGAGTTATTTGCTCATGCACACACAATTTTTCCGAAAATGCTTTTTTTAGGTAAAGGGGACCCTAAAACATATATTTCCATTGAAATATCGGTATCAAATTTTTGGGTGGAGTGCAATACCTTCTCTATACACTGTGTACATAGTATGTATAAAAAAAGCAAAAATGGCACAAATTGATAATTTACAATTGATGTTTCAGATGTAGCAGGTTTGAGTCTGAAATCTCACGACTGAGAATTCTCAAGCCAGTTCGGGTGTGCCAGGGCTGCTATGCTGCTTTGAAAAGCCAGCACCATGCAAGTGATTCTGGAACCACATAGTCCAGGGTTAATTTTCCTTTTCCAGCAAGCAATAGTTCTCTAACATTACACACGATCATACATTCTTTTAAATAAGCTATTGTGCTAAAACCACATTTCATCTAAAGTGATGGCGTGTGTGGGTGTGTGTATCGTGGGTGCCTCAGTGTGTGTGCTGGCACATTATCTGGATCAAAATGTGGCAAGGATCACTGCACTGTATGCACTGCTCTGCATTTGGAAGTCCTCTCACCAGGTATGCAAGAATAGCATGTTATTGAAGGTTACAACTTCTTGTCTTGTTTCTGCTGGTTCATAAACAAAGTTTATTTTGCTTTAATATGTTATTGTTAGTTTTTAAATTAATTCTACATGACAGACATAAATGTTAATGTTTCTCTTTAGTATTGTGATACTAAACTTTTATTTAAAAAAAAAATAGTGAATGATGCTATTTGATGGTTTAGGGCTATCTTGGCCTATTAATTTAAGTTAGTAAATATAGTGAAATCAATTATGGAAATATTTGATTATTATATAATTAGATAATCTTTTATTCTGGTCATCATTATATTTTTTTAAGAAAAATGTCTGCTTGTACATACCTTGTAAATTTATGTTAATCTTTAATTGTAAAGCTCCACATATTTTTGCACAAAACAAGCATGCAAGCAATACTGGCAGTTAAAATTATTAGCAAAATATTTTGGTGCTCGTTAGAATATGTTCCTCTTCAAAAATTCTCTTCTGTGTGAAATCTTTATGCTAATCATAGAAAAATCTTAATGTGTCGTATAGCTAGATCATAAACTCTTAATTGAGGCAGAGAGGGAAAAGGTTATGTATTCCAAAGTATTGTCTTTAGAAAATTTAGTCAATTCTCTATTGGCTTACTTGGTTAATAAAACTAAAAATACTTATTTATACTTTTTTGTATTTTTTTCCTTTTCTTAGTATTCTAATGAGCAAGGAAATTGAAGGCAAAGGAAACAAATGATTTCTTAAATTAACTTTTGAAGGAATTGCAAGGTGACACCAACATAAATAAAAGTTGAGAATTGAGACAACTTAACACTCAAGAGGTTTTACTCACCATAGTAACTGCAGGAACATGTTTAGAGCTGATGATGTAAGCAATAGCTTCAAAAATAAGTTACTGTATTGTGAAATTTGATAAAAAATGTAAATATATTTATTATATATTGTTTTTATTACACTTATAACATGTAATTTCATGATACTTTATTGACATTTAGTATACAAACACTTTAAAGCCACAGATGGCTATTTGATCCTGTATTATTTAGGTAAAGCACTGCATTGAGCTTGAACTCCATTTTTCTCAATTTCTTTTTTTTTTTCAACATTTTACTTTTTAAAATTCTCCTTGGACCATAGTTAATAAATATTAGCTTGAAATATTCAGGAGAGTTTCAGAAATTATGGATTTAAAATGATTGTGTATAAGATTTGAAGCTTTCATTGTATATTCTTGATGTTGATAACAGTGCTTAAGCTTTCGGCCATGCTGACTCCAGGGCCTTCCTCAATATCACAGGGCTGGTAACCATTTATTGTGTACTAGATAAAAGAACATGAAGTAGTTCAGTTGAAATCAATTATTTTCCATACTCAAATTGAAAAAAGGTTGCAAAAGCTTTTTCCTTCTTACTTAATTGAAATTCTGGCAAAACAATTTCTGTATCTTTGTACACTAAGCTCAAATTAAAAATTTGGGAGTGATAATATAACCATAGGTTCCAAGGGACATTTCATACCATATCTAAAAGTGCATAATTATGAATAAAAATCGGTATACTTTAATAATAGTATAAACAAGACTTTTTAAAATGTTGTATGCAGTGCAATGTGTATATTTTGTTATGAGCATATGATGAGAAGAAATCTATGGATTAATTTTCATATTGAATTGATTTAATGAGGTGAGTAAAACCTAGGAGTATTAAATCAACACAGTTGTCAATTTCAAAAAGAATTTCTGTTTTAAAATAATGTGTCAAATAGAAAATTATTGACTTCATTACAAAATCATAGTTCTAATCTCCCATGAAGTATTTTTCAGTAAGTTAATAAAATAGTGTATTCAATGCTTTCTTCAGGAAGAGATAAAAAATGTATTGCATCTTATTTTACTTACTGGGGGTATACGATTCAATAAATAAGTTGAACCTCTTAGAAATGTTCAGCATATATTCTAAAAAATATAATTGATGTATGGGAACAGAATGGGAAAAGATTTAAAATGTGAGTAGAATCAACAGGAAAATTTGCAGAACTCGTGAATGCAATGAGGTTGGTCAAGTTCCATCTTTCCCATTTCTGACCATAGCTTTGTGCATGTGCACTTTTACCTTTGTTGTAACTTATAACAATCATTAGAGCCCTTCAGTAACCGGCCTGGAAAAACTAGATGACTCTTAATAGCTGCATATACTTCATTTATGCTCTCAATAGTTCCATTTAGTTTAAAAATCACAAATGATCAAAAGAATCAAAATACTGGTAGTGGTACACAGTGAAACATAATTACACATTGGTTATAAAATGAGTCAAATTTACACTTGAATTGGTTCACTAAGTAATAAATTACCTGGACGTGTTTCGCAGGCGTATGTTGCCTACATCATCAAACAGATTTCGACTGGCTGGCCTGTTGTTGGTATTCTCTGAGGACCCCTCTCCTTTCTCTGGTGGCTGATAAATGAACTTGTAAAGCTTTAAAATAAAGATATTTTTCCATGTGTTTAATTCAAAGCAGAAACCTAGCCTTATGAATTTTGGAATTCCCACCGATGACAACCTGCTCAACAAGTTCATTTATCAGCCACCAGAGAAAGGAGAGGTGTCCACAGAAAATACCAACAACAGGCCAGCCAGTCAAAATCTGTTGATGTTGTAGGCAACATAACCTGCGAAACATGTCCAGGTAATTTATTACTTGGTGAAAGTGTTTGTAGCATTAAACTTCAGAGTTGACAAGCGTGCAATCAGACAGAAGAAAATTATCATTGTATGCTCTAATGCTTAATGCTTAAAATCAATTTTTAATATTATCTATATGCTAATCAATTTGTTTTCTCTTCTTATTCTGTTTCCATTCCCAAATTACGTATAATCCAGTAAATTTCATTCCTTGGCATGTGTACCAAGGTTTATTTTCTGAAACATTATAACTATTCCATTAATATTTTTATTGAAATATTCTTTGTGTATTTAACAAAAGTAATCACACTATTTTCAGTGTGCTAAATGTGCTAGTCATTCATGACTGGTAAATGTTGCCAGCTAGAAGCCTAGCTATGCTTGTTTTCTTGTGTGAGTGCAATAATGTGTTATATTAATTTCTATGTGCTAAATGATATGAGGAGCATCATTGTAAAGTGTATTATGTCCGAACTTGAAAATGTTACAGAAAAGCTGAAAGATATATTACTACTCAACTTAAATGACTTCTTTAAATGTGTATAACTAAGCATCCTAAATATAACAATTAAAATTGTCTCTTAAGTTCCATTGTAATGAATCTAGGAAATTATTGCAGATATACTGAGCTCTGGTCACATCAGAAATTATAAATATAATAACACATGAAATGGTAATTTTAAGCACTTTATTGAAAACTATTGAAACGAATTTGCTAATACTTTAGAGATTAATAGCATTCATAAACAAAATTGCCAATACCACTTCACCTTTGGATCATACTGAAGTGTAAGCGCAGCACAATTTTTCAATAACAACACAAAAGCTCATCAGCACAATGGTAGATACCATCATTATTCAGTGTAATCAACAGAAAATATTTAGAACTCCAATCTGTGCAGCAATAATATATATTACAATGGACATTTTATATTTTGCACTAAGGAAGTAATAAGGAAAATATGACCTGGTTTGTGCCAAGGAGAATGCAGTTTGACAGAATTTGGGTTGACAACATATGAGATTAAATGGTATGAAATGCAAAACTCAAGTTGTACATAGTTGGCAACAATAATGCTTCTCATATGCAAGTATTAATGCATGGTTCTTTAAATAATAATGGGTTTGCTAACTAAAGCGCCTGAAAAAATGAACTGCAAATGTTATTTTGCTATTCACAAGTTCATCCTAAAAGATAGGATTACTGAAGGGTAAGATAAAGCGCCAGTATTTAAAAAAATTGACTACAGATCTACAACAACTAGACAATTTTCTAAAGTGTGCAATATAATGTATGAGAATGGTACACTCTAGCCCTTACAAGTCTGAACTGAAACCTAAAGTTATAATTTGTACTATGTGAATGTTTTCTAAAACTATGATCATAGGTTCAACTTCAGAAGCACCAAGAATGTCAATTAAAATCACTAAAATGAAAGGTGTGATATGGCATGATACAGAGTAGTGTTATTGAAGAATTATTTTTACTATAGGAAAGCTTTCAAAAAATATTTGGATGAATGTTCACAATTAAACAAAATTATCGTACCCAAAGGTCTTTATTTTGTAAAGTGATTTCGCTCAAACACTAAACACAGAGCTCTGCACAACATTTTAAGCATAAAGCATTGTAAAAGAAAAGGCTTTTTAAATTTTTATAAGTGCCAGTATAAAATAAATTATTTATGCAGTTAAAAGGAAAGAATGACTGCTATTTAAAGCTTTATTTAGTTTAACTTTTAGCTGATATTCTAGTTGCAGCCAGTATAATGATCTCATTGCTTTCTATCTGCCTGTTGCTCATTTTGATCTCATAAGTATTCTTACCGCCACTTGCTATGACTATGACAATGTTTTATTGCTTATATGCTGTGATTGATCTTGATTCATGAGCATTTTAATTCCCTAAAACTGGTTTAGTAGATTGGGGCATGGTGTTCCAGTGCACAGACACAGAATGTGTGTGCTATCTATGGGTATGGGTTTTTTTGCCCAAATATAGGACAGTATCCACTCACATCTGTAGATCTCAAAACCAAGATTCCAGATGGAAGCATTATCATAGTGCTGAGATCATTATCTACACTTATTGGCTGGATGACTGTCCACCTTTGCCGTACACATATGTTCATGAGATCAATAACCAGTTTGGTAGGCAAAGACTCACAGCCACAAATTTAATTTTTTAACCTAACACATAATGCTACAGACCAACAAGATCCCATGTGCTGGTCCACTTTGCTTTACAGCTACAAAAAAACATCTAGGTCCCAAAACCAGATGTTTATGGTAATTATGCTTGTATTTATTTTGCTATTTGAGAGAAACTGCTATTATTTTGGAATTGGTTTCTACATTTAACTTAACACTTTGAGTCATGGATTGCTTAGTATGTCATTTAGCTGTTCTCAAATATTCAACAGATCTTTCATTTATTGTATTTATTGAAATGGGGGATATGAACTTTATGTTTTAGACATGTGGAACTAAGACTAGTACTTTTAATGTAAGACACGTGAATTGATGCAATAAATGTTTATGCCACTTTATTATTACACTTTGGTTTCAACTCAAATAACATAGCAATTACTTTTTGTATTTGCACATTTTTGGTAATTTGACATGGTTTGATTAGCTTATATATTTTATTATGTCTTTCTTTTTACACAATTAATTTTTCATGGCATTTTTTATCTGTTCACAATTCAACTCATCATACTTCAATTTATCTCAGTGCATTGTCTAGTTAACTGTTCCTTTTGTTGACAGTTTTATATTTTCATTTATTTGAATAATAAAATCACGGCAGATATGAGTATGGATGAAATTGAATTCTAAGAGCCAGACAAAATTCTAGAACTGCATGAATGGTTAAGTTTGCACAGACTGAGTTGTTCACTATTGAGGCCGTGTTCAGAGAACACGATATCTGGGAAATATTCACAGGCTGCTATTTTCTGGCTTATATATTTCACATTTAGATGTACTACCTCGTAGACTTTTGTACACCATATAACAATTTGCCACCATTCTCTTAAGATTACTGACCCAGTATTATTTCCATTTAACTTATGCGCAAGTATATCCACCTTACCCCCCGGTCAGTTACAGAGCTGATTGTGTCATAGCAGTTTACCAAATTTGTGTGACCCCCTCCTATTCAAATGCACCCCATCCCTCCCAAAGTCCCTTACATCCAACCATAAATTCCCATCTACCATTAATCAATTTTTGGTAGCACACAGCCAGTCAAGCTCCTGGTTAATTCTTAGCATTTTATTTTTACCAACATTGAACCTACTTAACACACCACATATGACAATCTTGGTCTTACTTGACTGTGTCCGAATACTTTGCACCAAGTCCATCATTTCTCCCATTATTTCTTCTGCCGTTCTTCCTTGCTGAACGTTATTTATGCTTACATGCACCACCAGTACCTCTGGTTTCATTTCATTCTGTAGAGAAAATCATGTGAATGGAACACTTCAGATTTTTCTTCATGTACCATAAATAAACAAGCAGCATATACTATACAAATGGAAGATGAAGATACGCCTGTTTTTGAGGGGAACATGTAGATGATGACCAAATATGTGAATTAACTTTTCATTGTCCCTGCCATTACTCCCTAAGAAACTGATTTGGATTATTTACATAATCCTAACTTCATAAACTGATTTCTTAAAGTTTTAATAACTATTCTAATATGTCATCACCTATATTCCTGTATCAATATTCCAAAACTCTGAGCTTTTAAACAACTTCCCTCATGAAATAAAGAGTGAAAGGTTTATACTTGTATTCAATCCCTCATACTTCATATAACATTTGACCTACTGGTACATAAATACACTTTCTAGTTCTTTAAACTGGCATCCTACCCGGTATAGTGATTACCATAATAATTCCCATGGTCAAGAGTCAGAACCTGACAGACAGCGCATGAAAATCCTTAGCATGACTCAAGAGCAAAATAAAGCCATCCCTCCCATATGATGTTTATTCACCCTAAGAAAGCCGCCCTCCGTGGTGTAATGGTTACCATGCTAACTTCATATACCCAAGGTCGCGGGTTTAAACCTGGCGGAGGACGATGGATTTTTTCGGGTGTAAAAATCCTTAGCATGGCTTCCTTTGGAAGGGAAGTAAAGCTGTTGGTCCCATGTGTAGATTTACAGCACATAAAAGAACCTCAAGCCTGATACAGAGACCTCTGAGCAAAATTAAGCGGTCTTTCATGCCCAATTTAGAATGGAATGCTGAGAACCACAGCAGTTAAAGAGCATCCATAAATAACACACCATTTACATCTTTTTACCCTAAGAAAAGGATATTCAAGCAAAAGTGTTGGCTATTTTCATTCCCAGTATTTACTTACTGCTCCAGTGGGCATTGAGCTAATCACTACTGGAACATAGATTATGGAAAATGAACATCCTTTGGTTTTATTACAAACTATTTAAGCTTCACTGCACCACATATAAACTACTGAGCTCTGCTCTTCTTCCAGTTGAAAAATTAATTAAGATTCCATACAACGTATTTTCTAATTGGCACCATAGGGATAACACACATGTATACATTTTTTAATACAATTGTATGTTTAAGGATAGTTCATTAATCATGTGAATATTAATTATTAATAAAAAATGTAATTATCAGAAAATGTTCTATTATAATGTGCAAAGTAATGCTGCTTGCACCTAAATTATGTTATGATTTACTCTCACAATTTTAAGTTGAAAATAAAACCATAAATTTAAGTATCTTTAACTCTTATGTGAAGTCTTACACAGTAGTGAAAACAACAGCACATGTATTAATGCTTTGCAAGAGAATACATTAAAAAATTGGATGTGTTACACTCACATGACTTTCTCTAGCTGCTCTACAAACAAACTTCTTATAAAAGATAATGTTTCTTTCTACGCAATGCTAATTGAGATAAACATTAGCAGAATTACCATCTAAAGGGTAGTTTGTGATGGGAGGATTTTCTTGAAAATCTTTGTGTCGCATCCTTGGAAGATACTAAGTCTAAATACCAAGTTCGTTTTTGAGCTATGCTGTCCACAGACACACACACACATACATATGGACCTTTTTCTAAAAATGGTTGTTATGGACTCAGGGGACCCCAAAACATTTATATCCGGTGAAATCTTGACATCAAATTTTTGGGTGGAATACAATACCTTCTGTATTCACCTCATACGCTGTACATGAAGGCTAGAGAAAATAAAAATTAAAGAGAGTTTGGGTTATTCCTTAAAGAACTTTTTAATGTTTGATTGTTGCAATGATTATTATTATTATTATTATTATTTATTATTATTATTATTATCATCATCATCATCATAATCATCATCATCATCATCATCATCATTATTATTAATTCAATTTTTAATGTTTTTTTTTTCTTCTCTTATGTTGTAAATTATGTATAGAAGTTTTTTTTAATTTGAATTATAGAAGCACTTAGGAGGTATGCTTGAATGTGGCATACAAACATTTTATAATTAAGATATGGGGAATTTTTTTTTTTGTATAACCTGCAAGTTCATGCTACACAATTAGCCTTTTAATATCAACCATTTTAAAGCCAAAACTGGTTATGTATTTGATCCTGTATCATTTAGGTAAAGCACACATTGAGCCATAAACTCCATTTTCTCAATTCCCTCCTTCCCCTCCCCCCACCACCCAAGTTTTTCATTATTTATAATGCTCCTTAACTACAGTTTATTGCCTATTAACTTTAAATTTTCAGCAGAGTTTCACAATTCTGGATTTAAAAGCTATTATACACTAGTTTAAAAGATTTAATTATGAATAAAAAATGTTATCTTAGCAATGCTTTGACATCATTTATTAAAAGTTTGTACTATACATTTTCCTATGTATAATACAGAATAAGTCAAAGCACCAGAGGAAACTTGAGAATCTTTGGATTTTCATGGGTACATTGCCTTGAGTAGCATTATCTAATCAACTAAATTGTCTGTTTTATGGAACATGCATATAGGATAAGTGAAGAAAATATGTCCTTATTTGACAAATTTGTAAAATTTAAAGACAGCAAGAATACCACTTCCAACAATGGCAATTCAAATACTATGTTGTAATATTACCAATAGACTCAAAGTGTTAACTCACCTGTCTTAAATTATTGAATGCCTTTGATATTAATTACATTAATAATTTTATTGCTTCAACATTTGCAACTGCTTTTCTTATTCTTTTTCTAGTAAAACAAACTTTCAGGAAAGTTGAACCTTAGGTCATAAGTAGAATATGGCAGCTAGCTACATTCTTTTGTTGTAAATGTTGTTAAAAGTACTAAAGTGAGCTATTATGTATGTACAGAAGTAAATGGATGGTTTTGCATTTATATTGGTATTTCTTTTTCCTGTGATCAGTTGAGGGACATGTATAAAAGAATACTAAAAGCTTAGTGTAAGTAAGGTAAAACTCCTGTGATCATAAATGAGAGAAATAGTTTTTTTAGGTGTTTCAATGTGATTATTTAAATGTATGAAGGTGAATTTCCAAACAGTCCTAGTTTATAGCATAGCATCAGGTGATGATGACCAGTAACCTTTTTATGATTAGCGAGTTAAAGAAGTTTGAGATTTAATTTATTTGTACTGCTTTTGAAATGTCTATATATAAATAATATATTAAAGATATTATTCCATATATTTATAGAAAGAAAAAAACAAATGTTGAGCTGCAATGTAGTTTAAACTGCAGTACAATAAGATGTGTGTGTTAGAAATGCAAATTAGTTAAAAAGGAAGCTTAAAACTCTTCCCTCTCTTTTTCTCCTGAATTCCACCACTGAACAGTTAATATGCTTCATTTATTTTAAAAATAAATGCACAAATGCTTGTGCAAATTGCATCTTTCTATATAGAATAAGTTTAAATGAAATAGTGGCAATCAAAATTGTGCAGACAGGCTTGCTGCACATCATTAAGTATGGCTGTGGAAGGAATGAAGTGGTAACACAGGAACAAAAATGTCATAATCAAAGCTTTATGTGCGCATATTGCAATAAAATGTACTGGATGCACTGTAAAGGGTTATTATAGTTGAAACTATAGTAATTGATCATAATTTAAACTAATATTGCAAAATTAGAAAATTGATTCAATTTAAATATTGTTGTAAATTATTGCAAGTATGTCATAAAATATGCAGTAACTTTTTCTGTAAATATTTAAGTCTGTGTTGTTGGCACACAAGGCAGTAGGAAAGAATACATGCTGCAAATATTTATGTCTTATCTTTATTCAGTATTGTTTTTTAAGCAACTATCACTTTTTTAGCTGTATTGATAAAAATAATTAAACAAAATGGGAGTTAGCACAAACTACTGCCTCACAAGAACGTAAACTAATCACTAAAGAGAATAAACCTTGTTACAGGCCAGTAATTTCCATTGTTATTGGTCATATAATTGTTATTTAACATGTGGCATGGCTTTGATTCCATTCCTGATTATCTTGTACTCTTTATTAGCTGCAGATAATTTTTCTGATGGTTTTGCTAATTGCATGCACAAACTGCCTTTGAGGATATCAAATCCATATTTATCTTCTATTACACCCAAGAAGCAAAATTTTACAGGAGAAGCCAAAACTGAATTCCATGTAAACTGTGGAATATGTTTCAAAATTAAAGATTGTAAATCCTATCTCATTTCTCAACTGGCAAACAAAATAGTTTTTCAAAATTCAAGCTTTCAAAATTAGAGAATTTGTATTGGACCTAACAGGTTTTTATTGCTATCAGTAGTAGTATAAATAAAAAAGCAACAATTAAACCGAAAAGCCTTATATAATTAGTACTACATGAAACATACACTAACTTTTGAATGAAAAAATAAGTTACATTTATGTTGATCTTTAAGGCTAATAACATATTTACTAAATAAAAAAGTTAGTTATTTGCTTAATTGAAAACGCAATTAGCTATTATTTGAAATATATTTAAAAGTAATAATGAAGCTGAATTGTATATGGATTTAATGCTTGTCAATAATCATTACATATTTCCCATGCCACTCTCTTCTTCCAAATAATCACACACTTCTCATTTTCATTCTCACAAACTGGTTCTAATAGTGTTGACCTTTACTCCTTATTGCCTTCAGCACAAACCTTTTTATTGAGATATCCAGAACATCACCTCTTTTTGCATCTGACACTTTTTGTTGTCTGAATGAATGCTGGTTTAGAGATAAGAGGTACTGATTTTCCTTTCTTCAAATGGGGGTAAATGGTTTTGAGGTATGTGGATTCCATGTTTAGCCTCATAGAGCATTTTCCATCTTTTAAAGACTTTCTGATAAAATCACTTGTTTTCTTTCACTTATTTTTTCCACTTTTTTAAAGAACTCAGTATTTAACTTTAAGTCACGCTTATTTCTAGTTTGTGAAGACGCTTACTGTTTTGTAAATTTCATTGTAATTATCAGATGTTATAATATCAGATATTTTTTAAGCTTTATCTCCTCAACCCCAAAAGCATTACCATCTGGAAGGAAAGAATAGCTCTCACAGGGAAGAATAGTGCTATTTCTTTTAGGTCTAATATGCTCTTTTCAGAAGGTAATATGCCAAGCATATATATAATCATGAATATGTTTTATTTGGATCCTAGCCATCTGTGAAAAGCCTCACTTTTTGTCTGGAACAGTAGACCTTATTTATTGATAATTTTGGGATAAGCTGTACATGTTGCAAATTGAAACAAAAAGTAGTAGATTTGCATGGACAGTCTTTCACTAGTCTATTAAACACTCCTCATTTTATGCATTTAGAGTGATTTTTTCTTTTTAAAATTAAGAAAAGCTCAAAAGTGCAATTAAATAGTGAACACTAGATTATGCAGTAATCCAAGTATTTACATTATTATTGCTGGAAAGATTTTATTATGCCTAAATATGAATTAATGATTCCGTATAAGGTTGAAAAAAGATACTCAAAACTTATTTGTAAATTTGGTGGAAATGCATCATATACTACAGACATATGATAGCAACTTTAATACTAGAGCTTGGTCTTGGGTTCCAAAGTGCACACAGTTACAAACACACACACACACACACACAGACAGCAGTATAAACAGTGGGCAATGGGAAGGGGTTGTGCGTAAACATGCACATGTTGAGGTTCCAAAAGCAGCTTACTACATTGCATTATTCTAAATCATAAAGTAACACAAAACAATTATTTCATAATATAATTACAACTTTTACAAATAAAAGTTTAAAGTATGATACAAAAAATTCAGGATAATAATGTGCAGAGCTTTGAAAAGACAGTGAAGATTAAACCAACCAAACTCACTCTGAATTCATTGCAGTGAATTACAAGAAACATATTTTCTAGGCACCGACAGTACCATAGGATGACTAAGTCACCTAGAGAGGGCAACTATTGTCATTCTACAGAGTATGTTACTGACAAACACACAGATTCTACCTGCTATTTTTCTCCCCCAGTTTTATTCCTCTAACCAAACTAATCCTATGATATAAGAATGTAAACGACATAGGTAGTGTTGAAAAACTAACTCAACAAATTAATATAACATGTAATTTGACTGTCACTGTTACTAAATTCCTCCAAACATCAATAATCCTATGATATTTTAAAAACAAAATTCTAAAACCTTAAAATGTGAAGATATTTAACTGATGTAATTTATTATATATAAATAGATGCTCAGCCTAAATCTGAGGTCTAGTTATTTATATCTGTTGGTAATAGCTTTAATTTTTTGTTTGATTTCTCAGCTTATAACTAAAACCATTGTTTTAAGTAAGATTTGAAGATATTAGCTGTATTGTAATCCTTAAGGCTGATTATTCCTCAATTAGTTTTAATCAGATGAGACCACTTTGTTACCTAGTTATGGCTTGATATTTTCTTTCATTAATAGGGATGAAATGAGAACTTTTTTTGCCTTGTCATTTTCTCCAAGAGCATTTAAGTTAGACAGGTTTCCATGCCGAAAAGTGTATATTCATTTTGGAAAAACCTTTTAAATATATGTATAATATTATATTTCAGTGGATTCATTTTGCAGCAAGTAATGTGCCATCATTGTAAATATTTGTTTTGGGAAATAATTTAGAAAGTACTAGAGTTTCATGGGGTTCCCCACATAAATCAATTTCAAGTTGTTTGTATTTTGTATGCAAGTTTGAAATGTGTTTACAAATTGTCTTCAAGATCTTATCAAATTTAAACTCCAGTTGATGGACAAAAATGCAATAACAAATGCATCCAGCAATGCTTACATCTGAAAGTTTCATTTTAACTCCTTTTACATGTGCATCCATGAATTATGCTATAAATGTTTCACTTCAGAGAGGAAACATGTATAACTTTTTTATCTCTTATATAAATATTTTATTTATTTTCGACATAATGTGTTGATGCATTCTCAGTAATATTTATAAGTCAAAAAAAGTAATAATGGTATGTGAGTGCACCAGAATGGCATTTATCATGTTGGAAGGATGTTAGTATAGGGAGCACACAGCTTGTGAGGTCCTTAGCGACCAGCTGAAGAGCTAATGATGATGCGGCTGGAAGTATATGGCATGCTGATCACAAGTTACTTCCAGCTTCTTGTGCAAACAGAGTGTGTTGTGAGTACACACACCCCAGCTCAGGGGTTGTACCATGGAGTTTACTTGAAAAAAGTAAATAAAATAGTTGTTTTAACTTTAGCCCCTCTCCTTTCTCTTCGTTCATAATCAAAGTTTGTGCTTTTATTTACAATTAACAACTAACTTACTACACATTTCGGGAAGAGTAATATAGCTTATGTACATAGTGTGAATCTGTTCTAAATTCATTTATTTAGCAAGGACATTGTTAGGTTACAGATACAGTGGTCATAAAAGGAGCTTCAACAATAACAAGAAAACAGCTACTCTCACAATTCTATATTATTTCTTATGTCTCCATCACATTTAATTTTATTATTAATAATATGCCTTTAAAATGTGCCTGCAAACCTGGTTTATCAACTGATTTCATATCCATTCTAAAAAAAAAAAAATAAGCGTTGAGCCTTCATGTGATCTGTCTCTAATTATTTTCGCCTATTTCTTTAAAGTCAAAAGGTTCAAAAAGTTGATGTTACCTGTTACAACTAAAAAATGTAACCTTTCCACAAAATAGAACTTAAAAAAAGTAGTTAGCATAAGTCCCAAAAAAAAAAAAAAAAAAAACCCTGCTTATAGAAGTGATTCATTTCCCTTTCTTCCCAGGCTAAGTTCTCTGTTATCACATTTTCTTTTAATCAAATAATGTAATGTGTAATTAAACTGCAATATATGACCATATTTTTTGTCAAATACCTCATTTTGCTGTCAGAGCTTTTGGTTAAATAACAGCAAATGATAAACTTGAAATTACATGTTATCATTGAAGTGAACATGTACAAGTTAGAAGGGAGTTCTGTTTCGGTCTTCTTTTTATGAAGAGATGTGCAGAGGACAAGGAAAAATAGACTAAATCAACTTTTCTTTGGCTATACTTTTGGATATTTCTCTGAAACTTAGCCTCCAACTTATTTCCTCAATCATTCATTAAAAAACTTAAAAGGTTTGGCAACTTTTTGGTGCTTATAGAATTTTAGAGAAGTTATTTGTAGGTGTAGCTTTATGCCAGACATTATTAGTACTAGTAAATTTGTAACATGTATTCTGCAAATTTGTTCCAATAATATGAGTAACATTATACATAATGCTGATAGTTTGCAGAATTTACCTCTAAAATTACCCTAATATTAGGGAGTGTCTGAGTCACACTTGAATTGAGAAAGTGGCAGGAGAAAGCTTTAGCATGAGGTAAATGTGGCATTCTAGTTGCCGTAATTCTCCTTCAATGCTATTTGGTTCATGTATTACCAGTTGTTTCTTTGTACAGTTGAAGTGTTAGAAAACATGTTTTCTTGTATACTCTTTTCAGATTACTTTTAAAGTGTGTAAGCTGGGGGTGCATTAAATTACTTATTTAGATAAACTGAATTTCAGGATGCAAAATTTACTCTGTAACAGGATTATATATGAGACATCCAAATAGATTCATACCAACAAATATGTAGGACATTTATAGACAGATTCCCTGGTAGGAAGTTCAAGGACACCACTTTGAGTAACTAATGTAACATGTTAGTGAAATAAAATGGTGTGCATGCCATAATTACACATAAGTTTCCTTCTTAATAGTGAATTTGCTCCTGTGTGTCCTCTATGTGGAGAAGATTTGTCTGTCCGTCATGTGTTGCTAGATTGTGTTAATCTAGCACATATTCGGGAATCACTGCAACTGTCTTGCAGAAGTACTGGTGGACAATAACCAAGTGGTAGCTAAGATTTTCAAATTTTTATCAAAGATAACCTTCAAATTATGGATTTAGTTGTTTTTATCCTTGTTTTTGTATTAGTTTTGAATTTTTTTTTTTCTTAAATCGTCAATCTGTGGCTTTTTCCATGATTACTTTGATACATTGGTTTTTTAGATTTAACTTTTGTTCTTATTTATAATATATTTACTGAGCTTTATCTCTGGCTTTTGCTATGATTTGTTTGATAAGGGTGCTGATGACCTTGTAGTTGAACGCCCTTAAACACTAACCATCATCATGCCATAATGAAAATTTACAAATAACATATTTGGGAAATTACACATCTGCAATATGCTGTGTACCTCACGTCTTGTGTGCATTCTCTGCTGAAGCATGACGTGTATAATTTCTAATTAAATTATTAGCTATTCTGCTGAAAATTCGGTTGACAAAAATGACAAGTACCTACAGCTTATTTCTAATTAGGCAGGAAGTTATTGCTGAAGCTCCTTGGACTAAGAGTAACTTAATTCAAAAGTGCATGCACATGTTGAGTGTGTTTTGAAGAGCCTTCTTCATTGAAGTTTCTGTCAGAATATGTACATCAATCAAAAAGACAAACCATAATATGGTAGATAGTGTCTTATTTGTGTTGTGCAATTTTAGATAACGGGGATCCTTAGAATTGGGGGGAAGGAATATTATCTGATAAATGATGGAATTAAAAATAAGTAAAGTGAAAATCTATTCCATAGACACTTGGCAAAATATTTTTAAAATACTTTTAGTAAATATATCCTCTAAATGGTTTTCAGAAACAAGTTAGTATTTTCAACGTACAAAAGTCACTGTAGACATTACTGTCCTTGTGATTTTAAACTACAAATATACAGGCAGTATTACTGAGGTAGTCCCTATAATGTTGGAGTAAGCTGTTCTGATCATGTATATTAGCAGTGGCAGTACAATAGTGGTCAGGTTATTATTTTGTAATTGTGAATGTTTAAAATATTTAAGTGATGTAATATACTGCAGAATGCAAATAAAATGAAAGCAAGCAATTGGAAGTTGCCCTAATACTTTATTGTGCCCACTGTGCAACAAGGGAAAGACAATGCTGGATAGGTTTGCATGCTTTGTAAGAAGTGCCTCAATATTTAATATTATGCTTTGAGCTTGTGCAGATTAAGCTATGAACTTCTACGAGTTTATTAACATAGCATCAAATGAAATATATAATGGCAACATTCTTTCCATTATTTCCATTTTATGTAAAAATATTTTTAAGACATTAGACTGGAATATAATCAGACCACTAATGTATATAAACTGCTTATTCACAATTTGATTATGTAAATATCAGTATTATTTTTTTCCCTATTTCTTGGTAAATCTTGTACTTATTTTCTTTCATTGTTTGTTTTATCTAGTGTAAGCTATGCTTGACATGTCAGCAATTAGAAAGGATTAATGCAGGAAGATAGGCTTTATTTAAGCAAAAATGATATGGACATTCAAGCTATAATATTTTTAGCACAGTTAAATTGTAAATTGTTTTAAAACTGCTGTATATGTAAGTGTATAGAGAAAAGAAACTATTATTAATGTAATTGAAAGATTATGTAGACTGATGTGAGTGGTGAAGCAGTAGATGTATTCTGTAATGCTTGTGAGAGAATATTTTACTGTCGAGTGTTGGAGTGAACAAAAACTGTTCATGTAAACCTTTGTGTATAGAAAATATTTTAAAATGCTTCTCTCTTTTAAAATCATTTCACGTCAGGATTTTTAGATTATTTATAAGAGAAGGTCTAAGAGAGAAATATAAAAGTAAGTTATTTTAGTTCATTCCATTCAAATTAAAAAAAGAATTGACCTGGATGCTGGAATAACCTGGAAGATTTTAGCTGTATTTGCACATTAAATGCTTGTCCTTTCTTCTTTTCCTTTAGAGAAAATCAATAATTTGTGTTTAAAATGTTGCCTGAAATAAAGTGCATCTGACAGACAAAAAATCAGCTTTTCAGAAAGAAATATTGAAAGAGGTAAAATTAATGAATCTGTAACAAATCTTCTGATTTTTCATGTGTTTAATTAAATAACAATCTCACAGTTTTGGAGCATGTACACATAAAAGTTACATTTATTATAATATATTATCAAGTTCAACAGCAGATTCTAGTTATCACAAAGATAGGATTTCAAGTTCATACTAAGTTCTACACTAGGCTCGCTCATTTGAGCATCATTTCATTTTCACTCTTTCAACATCCGAGTTGGTAAAATATCTTAAAATTACCACCACCATCCCTGAATTGGGACTGCTTTTGTCATAACTATTTGATATCAAATGTTATCAATTCTATGTTTTTGACGAGCAAGAGCAAATGACATCTCTGAAAAAAATTTAAGTATTTTGTAGGTATGAAAGTTTATTATCTAATCTTGTAGATATTTTTATGTATTTGTAACTCCTTTGCATATGTGTATATATGAGTTCTCAATAAGCTGTCATAAAAATTACAAGCTTTCATTAACCATTCACATTAATGTATTTATTTTTAAACATGTTATTTTAGACCTTCAGATTATTTGTCCTTTTGGTTTATTTTTGATAAATCATTATGAGGCATTTTACTTTGGTAAAGATTTTTGTAGTTTACACATTACTGTTCACTGAACAAATTTATCTGAACAGTTCATTAATATTTTTTCTTTAGTTACATTGATTTTTAAGAACACATATTGACCAAGAGTTAAACATAGTTTAGTTTACACTTCTTACCTTCCTTTTTCTGTGCTTTTAGAGCCAGATGTTCATTTAATTTTGAATTTCTTTAGGCAAGGGTTAGAATGCAATGACAAATGTAACCACTAGAATGGCATTCTTCATTCCTTACAGTGCTTAACATAAGAATCACATTATTAGGAGGTTTGCTATAGTAGCAATCTTATCAGTGCAAGAAACTTTAAACCTGTGAATGATTAATGAAATTGAATGAGAGCTTGCAAAAATGGGCTAGACATCAATTTTTTTAAAAAAGTAAGTTACAGGCTTTGATCTTCTGGAAAGACTACAATAGATCCTCTTTGAGTTCAGCTAACCTTAAGAAAATATGTGTGATGAGATAGAGGGCGTGTAATTTTTATGATAATTTATTGAGAACATGACTTTTTTGTTATAGCAAAAATAAGTTCCGACATGAGGCTGCTTAGATGGCATACGTTAAAATGGCTATAGTACTATTTTATTCTATTCTCATGAAACTATGGTTAATCCATTTTTGGAAGCATCCATTCATGTATAAATTTGTATAACAAAATGTTATACAACATTATTTGTATAACAAATGTTAAACATGTACAAATTTGAATTAGCAAAATTAATTTACTAAAGAAAACCAAAGCTGGGGGGGAAAAATTAAACTTTAGTATATACCTAACCAAACAAGTGAGAGAGAAACAAAGCAATACAAGTGCAAGTTTGAGAAGAGAATATTTTATTTATTGTTATTCTGGTGTAACACTGAGACTAAAACAAAATTATTCCATAATGTTTTTTCTTTTTCTTTACAAATTATAAGAAATTTGTCACAGCCATGTATGTGACAGACTTCACAGCCCCTTACTTGTTCTTTATGTATGTATATTTATTCTGTGATGCTGGAGTGTCTAGTTATTCTCTTGAGAATGAACTGTTATAGCTAGGTAGCAGTTTTCTAAGAAGTACATGAACGAAGTGCCCTTTCAGAAAAACTTGGTAGTGACTGGAGAAAACTTCTAGTTTTTCACCTACCAAAGCTTACCAAATAGTAAAATCATATATTAAGTGACATAAGATAGGACAGACTATAGCACAAATTAAATTTAGTGATAACAGGAGTCCTAATAAGCAACATCTTCACTACGTAACTCTAGATTTTCAATGAATTTAACATGGCAATTTCCTCAGTGGGTCATGATAAACTGACTATCAGCTTACACAAGAATCTCATTTACCTGCCCTCATAAATCCAGATCTCCGGTTTAGCTAGATTCATTTTTTGTTTACTTTTTCTCTTTTTTTTCAAATCTAAATTCAGTTTTTATTTCCTTTTCCTATTTTTTTTTCAATACAGCTAGTGAAAAATGTGTGGTAAACAGTTGATATGTTAACAGTTGCTAAGTTGACACTGCAGGTAGCATAGAAATTGGCAGTCCCTTGCTTCCAGCTAGAGTTAGAAACCTGTATCAGTATTTTAACTGGTGGCTGCGTTGTCTTGTAGCTCATGTTTTGCCAATGTTTCTCTGGCACTGGTGGCTCCTCTTGCTGTGTGGCCAGCTTTATTAGACAACAGCCGTGGAAGCCTATGCATTTACTGTACCAGTATTGTTCTTTTGATCCTTTGTTTTGTGTGGATGTGGGGGGGGGGATAGAAGAAATGTCTGATGCAGCTGAAAAAGCTAATAGTTTACATAGAACATCAGCTGGAGCAGCTGAACTGATGTTAGTGACTCATCTATGCAAGCAGAAACTTACCATTTAAATAAGCACCAGTACACCATAGACTTTGTGTCAATAAAGCATTTCTTGTCAGTGCTAAAATAAAAAGTCTATACTGTATTATAGTGCATATTAGGTTTTGCATTTAGTAGAATATTTCTGGATTATCCAGAAGTTGCAGTAATTGAATTTCATCTGGTCACACTTAATCCAGATAAATAAGATTCTTGTGTATTTTGCACCGTGATATAAGCCTATGCCCATAGAATTCTGAAAATAACACCTGGTGTATATTTATTTATGTGGTAAAGTGTTAAGAAAAATTTAAACTGCTTTGCGTTTTGAAATTTGTCCCTGACCCGTCATTCATTACACAGCTGCTGCAATGTGTGCATATTTAATAATAAATACCGAGATATCCACAACTAAATAATTAATCTTTCTCTTTTTCACAGACCTCCGCTTATTTTGCACACAATATGTAAATATTGACTCATGCTGTTGTTTTCTTATACAAATATTGTTTGAAACTGGTATTCTGCCTTTTTCACTTTACTTGATTAATAATGTTCTTCTCTCCAGTTATTTACAATCAAGCATTATGTGCTCTAAATCTTCCTTTCCCCACAAAATCGACACTCCCCCTGTATAAAACCATTTCTCTGACCTTTTAACCTCCATATTCAATTTTGCCCATGCCCTTTTTTCCTCATTTACTTTATTAATATATTTTTCCCTGTTCTAAGAGCATTTCGTAGAGTTAATTTTTTATAATAAACACTGTTAGTAAATTTTTCTTGCTACTCATCCCAATTCTATTTAAACAACCTCTCTCACTGTTGAAATTAAGATGCCAAAAGCTTCTCTGGAGAATTTCTGAGTACTGAGTCAATGATTTTGCATCCATTATCCACTTGCGTAAATGCAGAAGTTTTATGGTGAGGCTGGAGATGCATGCTCTGCATTCTCCATTCCATAACCCCTGTATTACTTACATGTGGCAATAACATATACTACAATGAGTACTAACCATGTTATAAGTGGTGTTAAAAGTAACGTTTATTGTGTGAAGACATTCCTGGAATTTTCAGTTAAAATTTCCATTCACATTCATAAGTTCTTGTGTGATGTTCACAATTTCTATTTTTACATTGTTCAAAAGT
Organism: Hymenopus coronatus; assembly: GCA_030762935.1. Lineage (NCBI taxonomy): Eukaryota > Metazoa > Arthropoda > Insecta > Mantodea > Hymenopodidae > Hymenopus > Hymenopus coronatus. The sequence goes on along the minus strand of CM060894.1, from coordinate 126,467,376 downwards.
TGATCTATTGTATGGGGATTGTTATTATGGACTTTATTTTTTAATACTCCTATATTAGAACATTTCGATTTTGCTGCTTAGTATTTAGCAATCCTATTGTCCTAAACATATTAACCAGATCCCTACCTGGAACTGGAATACTAGGAAATGTCTCCTGAAATTGTCCACAAACCTGTCATTTTTGGTTTTACATATGTATTGTAAAAATTGGTTGCCAGGAATTTAGAGAACTAATAACAAGACAATCACACTTTAAGCAAATGTTTCACAACACAGCCGTCTTGAATAGACTTTCACCTTTGAGATGTACAGTGCACACCTGTCTTACAATATGAACACAAAGCAGTGACAAAATACAGCTGATAAAGTTAAGGTGCATATAAACATTGGGATCAAAAATCTATATTCTTAGTTCAATCTTTATAAAATGTTTTGGTTTTGTTTGACATGGTAAACTAAAAGGTTTTACAATATCAAAAATTAAAAATATATTTTTTGACAACTGTAAAATATTCAAAATAGAAAAATTTACATATTTTTGAAAACATTGTGGCTTCCATAAAAATGTGAAGCTCAAATATTTAAAATAAACCAGCTGCTTAAATAGTGTGAATTTTTAGATTCAAAATGAGATTTTTAGCAATTGGATTTTGATTTAAAATGACCACACAATTTTTCTAACTTAATTTACATCCATAGATTGGTTCATAAATTTTCTGTTTGATAAGTTTCAAAATTGTATATTAATGAGATCTTTAGCCTTATTTAAGACTACTGATTTGTGATTTAAAATGGAAAAATGTTGAAACTTTTAGTTCCAAGAAATAATGAAATGAAGTTCTTCTCAATTAAAACATTAATGGGAATGCACAGTGAAATAACTAAGCATTTAAGAGTAAAAACATAGATTACATTCAAATTTCACTCTTGAAATGAAGTAACTTACTTCGGACACATGAATCTTTATTGAAAATGGTGGCAACAGCCATCGAAACATGTCCAAAGTAAGTTACTCTATTTCAAGAATGAAGTTTGAGTGTAATCTATGTTTTTACTCTTAAGAGAAATGAAGCTTCAACAATGTGCTTAGAGTAGCAGTGCAGGGTGGTACAAAATGTTAACTTAAGCCCACTTGTGATAAGTAACTACATTTTGGTAAATTAAAAAATTCATGTTATCATATAACATCAATTAATTAAAAGTCACAATTTTCAAGGTATAAGTGTACCTTAACTTTGAATGCACTATTCGCTGCTAGTTAGGTGATGGAAAATGTTATTCACTGCAGTACAGTGTGCTATGCATAAAGGTGGTTTGTAGCCTAACTATAAAACAATGGCGCTGTATATGCATGTTTTATATTTTTTGGCCTGTTACCTTCAATTTTTGTACGGCTTTCTTGTATTATAGTTATTATTTTCATCACTACTAACTTTCTTTGCAGACAGTAAAGCTATCAGAAATACAATAACATATAAACACACTCAAAACTGTGAGGGGTATCATCAGAGGACTCAAAGATAGTGTAGCAGGAACAGAAGTAATTGGATGCCCACCAGTCAATCGTGACGAGGAGGTGGTACTTCTCATGCACATATAAGGGAGGTGCATTTCACTCTTCGAGTCCTCTGATGATGCTCAACACAGTTTTGAGCAAAATCTCAGGAATAAATCCTACTTTATGACCACGGCCTATAAGCCTGGAAGAATAAAACATATTTGTTTCATACCATAAATTAAATCTGTCTGCTTTTTCCACGCTGTTTGATCACATTTGGTGTTTTAAGACTTAATGGTTACTTTAAAATATTGCTTATCCATGTTTCAGTAGCTTGAAACCTTTGGGGTGGGTCAATGACAAAACTATTGGTCAGATATTTTAAATAATTTTTGTTGAACTGAATACTCTTGATTTAACTGTTTTGGCAGAGTTCATGTTTATATAGTGGACATAGATTCTTCTACATATCTTCTTTTTCCTCTTCTACTCACACAGATTTCATTTTATTTGGGTACTTGTCAAATTGAAAAACAAAGTGGGTTGTTTTTTATGAAATTAAATTTATCATGATTGAGATATTAGCAATTATCCTAATTAAATGCCAATATCTTCATAGTTCTCTTTAAAAAAATATATGTGAAATAGTATACCTTGTGTATTCCAGTATGGTTGAAGATAGCCTACATAAGTAAAATGTTTTACCTGTGAATAGTAGTTCACACCATTTTACATAAGTACCCAAATAATGCCAGTTTGAGCTGCTTAGACCCACAATTTTCATTGGTGTTATCTTAATCTCCCTTTTATGTGCTTCCTAAATTTTCTTGAATCACTATGTTTTGTTTATTATGGCAACAATATATTGTCTGTAGAACGAGATTTCACATAATGTTCAGATTTGTAGTCTGTTGAACACTTTGTTCACCTGACCAAATTTTTTAGGTAAAACATCCCTGCAACAGAAAATGAAAGCGGTTTCACTTTTGTAAGCAGACAATATAAACTTTCATAAAAGTAAATAAATAAATAAAAATCATAAATTTTGCACAAATAAAACTGCTCTTCTTTTATTCAAACTCTTCAAAAAAATAACAACAGAATGCTGTTTATAAGTTTAAAATATGAATTCATCAGCTGTAGAATGTAATGCACAGTGAACAGAATACATGTTTGCAATATTACAGAATCATATATGAAATATGTTATATTCTGGAAGTGTAGACAATAATGAAAATCACTAATCTTGTTTTGATTATAGTGAGAGGCAAATACATGGACATCAGATTGTACACATCATTTTGGCATTACCATAGTATTAAATTAGTATTAGCAAACAAAAGGCTTTCAGTATTCAGATACAAGGAAATTAAAGTCAACAGTCCTATTATGTAAAACAGTGACTTTTACTTTCAAGTACAAATAGTTTCTTACATAATTGTGAATATTTCTTGTTATTGAGCAAATAAGCATATGTATATATGTAAGTTACAACACCTGCTTGTTAATACTGAAATATGTGCTTGTTCAGTTAAATGCATTTAGGGTAAGAAATTGCTTGTGTACCAAAGGTGTTTTTATTAAAAATTGCAAAAGTTTTACATTTGTAATGTATGGAGACATGGATATTGTTAAACATTTTAAGTGTTGGTTTTAGTGATGAGTATCACACTAACAACACAGACATTATAAAACCATTTTTTTAAATATTGACAAGCAATTAACATTGTTTTATGCTACTTTCTTCATTCCAGACTAAATGACAATAAAAGTTTCTGTATAGTTGCTATCAATGAAGTAGATTATTCACAGAATGCAATGTGTTAAGACTTTATAAGTAAATTTTTATTCTGTATAATACATGTTACCCTTAAAGGTAATGTGCTCCAGATATGTTTGTGTAGTTCTGCACAATTCTTTGCTGTTACAGATATGTATTACATTTATTTTGCTGCAATCCTTACTTACAGAGAAGTTAATTCTGCTTTATCTCAGTTCTTTGTTTCAAATGTTATAAAATGTGTTAGTTGTTTTGATGGCAATACTACATCTTTTTCTATGCTTTTATGCTATTTTTTCTAGTCATGGTGCAGTCATGCAAATAAAACAAAAATAATGATAATAATAATTGTATTGTCCTAACAAAATTGAATAGTGTAGTACAAGATCACCTGTTTATGTGTGTGTAACTTATACTGCATAAATGTAATAGCACAATTATCATAGAAAATGATAATCTTCTAACATTATATTCTAATTCACCAAAGAGATTGTACTGTAAGGAATGGCTAACTTGAGAAAAAGAGATGGGACTTTTTTAAAAAGAAATGTAATGAACTAAAATATATAAATGAAATAAATATATGTAAAATAGTGGAAATAAAATATATAAAACACTGTAATCTTCTATTTATTTACAATGTATAAAGTCATAAAATATTTATTGCCTTACAGCACTTTGTGCTCATTTTTTTAACAATCAACTGAAAGCATCCTCTCAAATAGGGGGGGGGGGGCTTTATTACCTAACCCTATCAACTCTTCTCATATAAAGTCATCTTCAAATACAGGATGTGTATAAACTTGGAGCGGTTTCATTATGTTTTAATGGTCATATTATTAGAGATGTGGTGATTGTATTTAATGTTGTTAGTTAACCAGCCCTTAAAGTTGGTGACCAGACATCCTGCATTTTACGAGATCGTCCCTTATTTAGGTTAAGAGTTCCATTGTCCCGACAAAATATTTACAGGACGCATTTTATCCCGTATTTTAATAATCGTCCTGTATTGTTTTAAACATTGTGCCCCCCCACCCACCCATCTTTCTTTATTTTCCGATGCTACTGCTTGCTTGTTTAAGTGGCTACTGCGTCCCAAGGTAAGTAGAGTTAATTATGTAGGCCATTCACAGCTTTTTGACCTGTAGTGCCATCAGAGGCCTCTTTATCACTTAATTTTGCTCAGAGACCTCTCTATCGGGCTTGAGGTTCTTTTACATGCTGTAAATCTACGACATGGGACCAACGGCTTAACTTCCCTTCTGAAGGAAGCCATACTAAGGATTTTTACACCCAAAAAAAATCCATTGCCCTCAGCCGGGTTTGAACCTGCAAGCATGGGTATATGAAGTTGGTATGGTAACCATTACACCACGAAGGGCAACTTGGAGGTGCAGGAAGAAAGGGACAAAACAATGTTTTGCTGAAGAATAACATTCATGGTGTAGGTTGTGCAGCACGCACAGTGCATAATGCTGATATTCTCCCAGTGGACATAAAAACTATTGTAAACATTTTTCAGCATTTTCATATCTACACAATTCGAGTTGAGGAGTTGAAAGAGTTTTGCCAGTTTGCTGAAGTGGAGTATAAACAGGTGCTTGTAAGCGTAAAAACTAGATGGCTTTCTTTGGAACTGGCTGTTAACAGAATTGTTGATATTTATGAGGGGTTAAAATCCTATTTTTTGTCTCAAGATAAATGTTCCATCTTCTTAAAATCATTTTTTAACAGATCCTTAATCACTGCTTTTGCTCTATTTTATTCAGAGTCAACTGAAAATGCTTTCATCAACAATAAAAACTATTGAGGCAACAGATAAGTCAGCAAATGAAGTTTTGGAGGAATTAGAAATTCTGATAAGGAAAGTGAAAATGAGGAAGGAGGAAAACTTTCAAAACATAAAAGTTCAGTCTTTGATAAGTACATTGCAAGAGGATGGTTTGCTTAAAGAATCTGATTTCTTGGACATTTCAAGTTTATTTCACGATAGGCTAACAGCCTATATTGAAAAAAAAAAAAAAAAATGAGCCTATCATTTCATATGCTAAAACCATTTAACTGGGTTTAGTTCAAAACTCCTCTCCTTTGGAAGTCAGTGAAGCAAAGTATTAAAACTTTGGCATAGTTTAATGAACATTTTCTGAAAGATATATCTGAAGATGAACTTTTTGGGGAAGTTAACCATGTTAAGAAAAACTGTGAATTATGAACTTTTAAGTGTGTTGGTGAAAATGGTCTATCATTTTCAACCTCCTTGCGTCCCAAGATATCTCCTGCAAAAACTTGCAGCTCATTACTGCATTTGTGCTAGCTCTACCTGGCACTAATGCTGTTGCAAAGAATATTTTCTGTCAGAAACGCTTTGTGGACGGTTGAAAAAAAAATAGGTTATGACTGGAAAATTGTTAAACAAATGATAGTAACTAAGGTTTATTTTCAGAATATTTTGGTGTTAATTTTTACAAAATGTTGTTGGAAAGTGTGAAATTCTTGAGTGATATTCATTCCTCTGCAAATTACAAAAAAAAAAGGGTTTTAATAACTGCACACGGTGAAATCTCCAGGCCACTTGAGGGCCAAAAATAGTATATTTTATATAATTTATAATAGTATATAATTATAAATAAAATGTATCTTCTAGATGTAGTTAAACCTCTTGTAAATGTAAATGGCGTGTTATTTATGGACGCTCTTTAACTACTGTGGTTCTCAGCATCCCATTCTATACTGGGCGTGAAAGACCGCTTAATTTTGCTCAGAGGCCTCTCTATCAGATTTGAGGTTCTTTTACGTGTCGTAAATCTACAACATGGGACCAACGGCTTTACTTCTCTTCTGAAGGAAGCCATGCTAAGGATTTTTACGCCCGAAAAAATCCATCGTCCTCCGCCGGGTTTGAACCCACGACCTTGGGTATATGAAGTTAGCATGATAACCATTACACCACGGAGGGCTACTGTTACACCTCTTAATGATATATTATGTTTACACTGTACTTATATAAATAATAAAAGTTACTTTATTATTTTGATATTCTTTCTTTTAGAATGCATTTTAACAAAAAGGTACAGCTTAGACAAAGTATCCTTACCTGCTTATTTAAAAACACAATACATATTAGCTAATGTTTCGACAAAATGTCTATTCATGTCAACTTTTAATTTATATCCTTTTATTTTTGCATCTGGTCACCCAACCTTAAAGTTTTGTTTGTAATAACGGAAAACATGATGGTCCTTCGCGAGAACACAGCTGTAACTTATGCTTCCTTCTGCGACCACAAGCATCATCAGTTGTGAGGTGATGAACAGTGTAAAAGTGTATGCTGCTCTCTAGTTTCATTTGAATAAATCTGTGGCAACTGTGCAACAAAACTTTAGAACAGTCACTCAGTGCCAACACTTGCTGATGGTATCAACATTTGATAATTTCAGGATGCCTGTGCATGGGCAAATGAACAGATCGAACAAGTGTGCCTGAAGAAACCGTTGAGCAAGTAGAGAATTGAAGATACCACATTCGAACATTTGGAAAGTGTTTTACCACATGCAGCTGCTACAAGCATTGTCACCAGCACAAAAAAAATATATATACATATATTATTTTGTAGCAGTTTCCGGGAGAGGATGAAAGAAGACAAGTTTTGTAGTAAGCTTATTTTCAGTGATGAAGTAATCTTCTTTCTCAGCAGTAAAATGAAGTCACAGATATAGAGAGAATACGAGGGTCGGCTGATAAGTCCCGGGCCTAAAACAGATATGGCGCCACAAGGCCAGTTAGACAGCAGCATTGTACACTTTAACTCTAAACTAGCTTGTATCCATAGTTACAGGTCAATAGCTTATTTAGTTTTCGAATGACAATATTTTAATTAAACAAGACAACTTCAGAATTTTCACGAAAATGGCGGATTTGGAAAACTAGCAGTGATTAAATACTTCCATTTGAAAGGCCTAATGCCTAAAGAAATCAAGGAGGAAATGGACAGTACATTAAAAGACTCTGCCCCTGCATATTCAATGATTAAAAGATAGGTTGCAGAGTTTAAAATGGGATGTACAAGCACTAGTGATAAGCCTTGCTCTGGATACCCTGTAGAAGTGGCAACTCCAGAAGTCATTGAAAAAATACATTGTTTAGTATTGAAAGGCCGTAGATTAAAGTTGTTTGAGATAGCAGGGGCTGTAAACATATCAAAAGAATGTGCAGGTAATATTTTAAGTAACTTTCACAAGGTATGTGCAAGATGGGTGCTCCATTTGTTGATACCTAATCAAAAGCTGCAAAGAAAATCTGTTTCTGTTAGGAATGTGGAGCTCTACCTTAAAATCCCAGTAAATTTTTGAGATGCTTATTACCATGGATGATACTTGGATATATCACTACACTCCAGAAATTAAATCAGTCAAAACAGTGGATTGCGCTGGGTGAACCAAAAAAGGCAAAATCAATTTTGTCAGCTAACAAGGTTATGGCGAGTGTTTTCTGGGATGCACAGGGAATTATTTTTATTGATTACTTGGAAAAGGGTGATTACGCTTGAGTGATGAAGACCTCATTTGCCAAAAAAAAAAAAAATCTTGTTTCATCATGACAATGCTGTGGCCCACCTTTCAGTCATTGCAATGGGGAAAATCTGATGTGTTCCATTCACATGACTTTCTCTACATCTCTGCAACAAATTATTGTTAAAAAGCTTATTGTTCTAATCGGAAAAAAATAGCAGAAATAGTCTTATTACTTGCTTCCTTGTAAGTAGAAGCAAAATAGGGAAATACCATAGGTTAAAGTGATAGTCAAAAGCTGGTTGCTATGTGACTGAAGTTCCTTTGTTTGTATGGACAGAAGTTGACAAAGTCCTGTGTGAGAAAAGTATAATTTTTGAAAGCTGAAACCAAAAACAAGGAATATCTTAAAATGATCAACTCCATGAAAAAAATGCATATAACATAAATTGTGTTTTAAAGTGCTCTACATTTTGTGTGTGGAAAGTTTTTCCATCTCCTTACGGTTTAGCAGTCATGCAAAATTCCGTAAAATTCATCCAAAATAAAGTACTGTTCAAAGGCTATTCCCAGAAAATTCAAGATATATACTTTATTTGTCACATTTAATCAAAATCGTTAGAGCCATTTTTGAGAAAATCGAAATTTTTTAAAAAAATTCCATGTAAAGGGTAGTTTGGGTGGGGGGATTTTTCTCAAAATCTTCATGTCGCATCCCTGGAAGATACTTAACTTAAATACCAAGTTTGGCATTTTATCGACTTTTCGTTTTTGAGTTATCGTGTTCTCAAGCACACGGACACACACACACATGCGAGCGCGGACTTTTTTATGAAAATCCTTTTTTTGGATATATCCCGTGAAATCTCGATATCGAATTTTTGGGTGGGGTGCAATACCTTCTCTATACCCTATGTACATACTGTAGAGAAAGTAAAAATGAGCGATATAAGGTTCGAATTGCTGAACATCCACCCTATTCGCCAGATCTAGCACCCAGTGACTACCACTGTTCCCAAACCTAAAAAAATCTCTTGGAGGACGAAGATTTCACAGCAACGAGGAGGTCATTGATGCGGTAAACAGCTATTTTGAGGACCTTGATAAATCGCACTACAGAGATGGTTTAATCAAATTAGAACACCGATATGACTGGAGATTATGTTGAGAAATAAAGCAAACAAAAAAAAAAAAAAATTAAATGCTGTTTTCTTTGAGAGGCCCGGGACTTATCAGCCGACCCTCGTATATAGGAAATGCCCTATCCTTATGCATTGTGGTTGGTGAAGCACGTTTTTGCTATTTTTAGATACTAGACTTTTGAGATGAGCACGTCTTGGGTGGGTTAAATGTGCACCCAAAAATAAGATGTGTTAAATGATCAATTAAGCAGTAAATTTAGATTGTAAGCTTTAAACCATTATAATGGTCAATAGCGTTTGGTTGTAGTTTCTCAAATAGAAGAAGCAAAGACAAGGAAAGGGAAATGTGTTTCAACTCATAAGTTTTGGTACTTATTTAAGTGATTTTGTGGCGTTCAATTAAGTAGTAAACTTAGACGTAAGCTTTAAGTCAGTATATTGGTCAATATGTGTGTGGTGTTTGGTTGCAGTTTCTCGAATAGCAGAAACAGAAACAAGGAAAGGGAAATTCGCAACCGTGAGAACAGAGAGTGTGTTCGTCGGATTCAGAATGCAATACATGCAGTCCCCAGGAAAGTCATTATAATCTTTAAAATAATCTCTGTTACGTGTCACCTTTTTTTCTTCTTCTTTTGGTGTGTTCTTAAAAATGATTCCAAGCCTTTCCCAAACATTGTGTGTGTGTGTGTGTGTGTGTGTGTGTGTGTGTGTGTGCGCGCGTGCGTGCGTATGTCTCTATTAATCAGAAGTACGTAAGCCTCAAATTCAAGAACTCCCGGGTTCAAATCTCAGTTAGGGTGGTTTATCTGGATATGTGCTTTTCAGTATGTTGCCCTATCCTGAGAGACGAATGTCATTTTCTAGATAAGTAAGGCCTCACAACACCACTGTGACGTCACGTACAAGAGGCGATCGCTTGCTTAGCATTGGCATGCACTCCGTTAATGATAAATATTGGTTTGTATGCGCAAAACACATGAACAAATAATATTTAATTCATCTTAATATATAGAAGTCAATGTATGTATTAATGTTTGTATATGAATGTATTAATGCAGTGTTTCCCAACCTTTTGAAGTTCATGGCACCCTTGGGAATAACATTAAACACCAGGGGCACCCTTCCTTGAATTAAAAGAAAATTAAGCTTAATATGTTAATTTATTGAAATATTATATAATAATAATAATGTACAACATAACATAATACAGTAAACTTTACTACAATCACTGAGTAAAAATACATCAATAAATTTTGTTCGATTAATGATTAATGTGAAACTTGTGATTGATGCTTAGAGCACAGATATGTGATGTCGGGTCTTACAGTTGACAGTGAAATACGCAAATCATCCTCAAGGTTATTCAGTCTATTTCTTGCTTTGCATTTTATCGTCACCATAGCAGAGAAGGCTTGTTCGCATAGATAGGATGTTGAAAAGGGCAAAAGTGCGTTAATTGCTTTCTTCATTAGGTTAGGGTACTCCTCTCTCCGTTGAAGCCAAAAACTAGCCACCGACGCCTCACTCTTGGTGAACTTACCTTTGAGTGTGGAATCAGCGCAAAGATCAATAAATTCATCTCGTTCGCAAGCAGTGAAATCTATTTCCTCTGCACTATCTACGAAATCAAATGGTGAGACAACCCAGTCGAGATTCGTTGTGGAAATAGTTGGAAAGTACGCATCTATTGCATCTTGCAATCTTGATAAGTGATCACAAATGCGGTCTTTCAGTTTACCCAGATCTTTATCTCCTGCCTCATTAAGAAGAGATGGAAAGTTCGACAAATCTCCTTTTTGAACTGCAGACTTCCAAGAACTAAGTTTTCTTTTAAAACCTTTCATTTTATTGGTTGAGGAGATTATTGTTTCATGTCGACCCTGCATCGAAACATTCAGTTCATTCAGCTTATGAAAAATATCTGCCAAATACGACAGTTCAAAACACCAAGAATCACTTAGTAAGAGCTCATGAAATGTGTCTTGATTTCCATCCTTAAAAAAAGTTTTTAGCTGTTCTTTAAGTTCGAGAAACCGGTTCAATACACGACCCCGCGACAATCACCTTACTTCTGTGTGAAGTAACAAAGAGGTATGAGCTGCATCCGTTGCGCGACATAACTGTTCAAAAATTCTGCACTTTAAAGGTCGAGACTTCATATAGTTCACCATTTTCACAACTTGGTTAAACACTTCAGCAAAATCTTCATTACACGCTTTCACGACTAATGCCTCTCTATGCAGAAAACAGTGAGTTATAATAATGGATGGATTTTCATTGAGAGCTCTGGCAGTAAAACCTTTAATTTTCCCAGACATAGATGGTGCACCATCTGTACATATACCACAACAGTCTTTCCATGAAAGATCATGGTCATTGAAATAGGAATTAATAGAAACGAAAATATCGTGGCATGTGGTTGTAGTCTCCAGCGGTCTACAGAACAGAAACTGTTCACTAATATCTTTTTCATCAATATATCTGATAAAACCAAGGAGTTGCGGTTTGTCACCAATATCGAGACTCTCATCTACTTGCAAAGCAAATGTTCTATAAGTTTTTATTTTCTCCGTGACTTGTTCGTTGATATTGCATGACATTTCAGATATCCTGCGGCTGATTGTGTTGTTGGATAGAGGAACTTTCGAAATTTGATTAGCTGCTCCTTCGCCAAGTATTGTTGAAACTATAACTTGACATGCAGGGCCAATGATTTCCTCTCCAAGAGTATGAGGTTTCTTTTTTTTTAGCTATCAGTTCTGTTACTTTAAATGAGGCTTCAAGAGCAGTATCACCTATGGTCATTCTCTTTACCATTCGCACAGCTGTTTTCTTCTCCCCTTCTAATATATGTGAAAAATACATTACACTTTTCTGTGACACACTAGGATGCTTTGTTGTAAGATGCCGCTTCAGTTTGCTAGGTACCATGGCCTCGTTGCTAAGTGTTTCGCCACAAACTAAACACACAGGGATAGGGTTTTCCTCGTTGTTATTCCACTTAAATCCATACGCTAAGTAACTGTCTTGGTATGTTCTTTTCTTTCGTTTGTCTTCTTTATGTGGTGAATTCGACGGTCCTGGAGAAACTGTAAGATTTGGCTTCTTAAAGCAAGCAGTAGGAGCTGACTGTTCACTTTCACTGTCCTGGCGTTTACGTTTAACAATGAACTTATCCATAGCTAAACACTGTGAATCAACGCGAGGAAGACAACTGAAAGCCCCAAGCGGCGTACACTTTTATATATTCATCTGTCGAAGTCTCGGGAATGTTCGTAAGGAAGCGAGTAGCCTCGGGAATGTTCGGCAGGGTATAGCTGTAATGCCATCTGTGGGATACTAGTATAACTGAATTATTGAAATGAATCGACCAATATCACCATCTGCCGTGCATGAGAGTAATTGATTTGACTTATTTTATTTCAAGACCTTACAAGACTTTAGGCTTCAGTAGAAGGTTTTTTTTTTTTGTTTGTTTATCTCAATATCTCGCGGCATTCCTTAGCCAATCACACGGCACCCTAGGGTGCCGGGGCACACCGGTTGGGAACCGTTGCTTTAATGTAAAAGTATGTGTATGTATGTATGTATGTATGTATGTATGTATGTATGTATGTATGTATGTATGTATGTATGTATGTATGTATGTATGTATGTATGTATGTGTGTATGTATGTATGCATGTATGTATTTGTGATAGAATTCTACAATGTTCCGATTTCGACCAAACTTGGCACAGATAATTTTTGACACAAGGCGAAAAATGCTGTCTAGCTTATAATTCATTTTCCGTTCTATATTTCACTCACATGACTTTCTCTGCACATTCTCCAGCATTCTATGATAACACGGATTTATTCTTCATGTTAATCCTGACATCCATTCACACAAACCGAACAGATTTAACCCTTAGTTATTCTAGATTAAAACTCCATATTCCGTTTGATGTTACATTCACAAAACTTTCTCTACACATTCTCTAACGACTGTGATGATAAGGAATATTCTTCATACTAATTGAGATATCCATTTAAAAAATTTCAACAGAGTTAAACCTTGGTTACTGTCTGGCTTACAATTAAACATTCCGTTCGATATTACATTCACAGGACTTTCTCTACACCTTTTTTCAATACACTAAAGCAAGAAATTATTCACGTTAATCGAGGTATCAATTTATATCGTTCAACAGAATTGGCTCTTAGTTACTGTCTAGATTAGAATTAGATATTCGTTCGATGTTTCATTCACAAGGATTTCTCTGCACATTCTCCAATACAGTATGCTATTTTAATATAAATAGCGTATTTTATTGACATTACAGACCAAAATAGACCTGCAAATTTCCTAAAGATGGTATCAATTTACACTCGTTCAACAGAATTGGCCCTTAGTTGCTGTCTAGCTTAGAATTAGATATTCGTTCGACGTTACATTCACAGGGATTTCTCTACACATTCTCCAACACAGTATGCTATTTTAATATAAATAGCGTATTTTATTGAACATTAGATATCAAAATAGACCTGCAAATTTCCTAAAGATTTGGGATCATAGATTTAAAGATGGAATAGTTGTTCAGTAATAGTATACTACTTTTGGGCAAGTGCGACTTAAAACTATGCTGTTGGTATAAATCGTCAAACCATGAACAACACCGGCGATTTTGGCTAGTTAAATTGAATAAATAAAAAAGGAAAGTAACAAGGAAAGCAGTTAAACAAGATCGCATGTAAGCGTATAATAGTTGCATTTATCTCTTACTTAAAATGACAATAAAATTTAATAAGCGAAAGCCTATACAAAATGTCCTTTAAAAGCATTATGCATGCCGTAAAAAACTTATTTAAAAATGAATCATATATTTTTTCTTTGCAATTGTTTTATCATTAATCTAAGCCCTAAAGCTTAATGCACGTCTGCATGTTTCTGCATGCTTACAACTATGTATTTATACCAAATCATTCATATTCCTTAGAAAAACATAAAACATTATACCGACATAAAAATACCTCCTGTGGGGGGACGGGCAGTAAAAAATGTTCGGAAAGAGGATTTAGGGGATGTTTAGTACGAATGTATGTATTCTTTTATGCTCAAAAATTCTAATCTAATTAACAAGGAAACTTTCTTCAATGTAAACCCTTGTGGAGAAACAAAGGAAAAAAAATGCTGCATTTAACAAATGCTGTCAGTATATTTTTGGCTAGGCACAGAAAAAATTTACAGCAGTGAAATATTAGTGCACACAAAAGAGATAAGGTTTTCAGTGACAGGGACATGCCTCTGCTGGATTTGAAAGATAGCTGGGTAGATAAAATATTCTTTTTAACCACTTAAATGCAGCAAAACACATTAAAGTTATATTTTATAAATTAGGAAAGAATAGGGAACTTATTTATGTCAAAAACAAAAACTGCCAGATTTGATCATCTACTCAGTTCCCTTAAAATAAAATAAATTCCCTTATGGCTTATTAAATTTAACAGGTTAAGCTTCATCATCACCTACAGGTTTTTCTAAGATTGTGAGGTAGCTCAATAACCTCAGTGATCTGTTAAATTTAACATATTGCTTTTTCTTTTGCAAAATTAATTCCCTAATGGTTGCTAACAGGTTAGGTTTTATCATCATCTGCAGGTTTTCTAAGGTTATGGTGACTTAATAGCCTTTGTGATTTGCTAAATTCAACGTGTTAATTTTTTTTTTTTTTTTTTTTTTTTTTTGTAAAATTGTTCCCCTTATGGCTTGCTAAAACTAACAGATTAGGTTTTATCATCACCTACAGTTTTTCTGAGGTTATGGTAGCTTAATATCTTCAGTGATTGGATAAATTTAACATGTTAGTCTTTTTTTTTTTTTTTTTTTTTTTTAATTTCTTCCCTAATGGCTTACTAAATCTAACAGGTTAGCTTTTATCATTGCCTATACTGCAATAAGATTAAAGTATAATTACTTTCCTTACGACAAATACACTAGAGAGTACTAAATGCTTGCTAAATGTTTAAGGTTATGTAGGTGTAGCTAAGGTTATGGTAGCATTACCTCCCCAATGGATTCAATTGATAAATCTGAATAGGTTAGGTATAATTACTACTCGGTATTGTTATAATTTGCTTTTAATCTTGAATTCTACAGTGATACTGAATATCAATTGCATCTAAGGTTTTTTTAGCATTACACTAACAATGACTTCCTGAACTAAATACAGAAGAGGTTAGGTTAATTACCTTCCGGTAGTTATAACATAATAATAATATTAATAATAATAATATAATTATTATTAACAACAGTCACATTTTATTGTTTTTTATAACTGCAGACATGTGAATAGCAGTATTAATCTGCAATGGTTTTCTAAAGGCATGAGGTTAGATTTAAAATAACTCCATGGCAAGACAGCTCACGGAGAACCTTGGCCTACCACCCGGCTGCGTCCCCCACTACAGACGTCATGGATGGGGTGCAGTATTGGAGGGTGAGACGTGGTCAGCGCCTCGAGCCGGTTAACGTGGTCCTCATGACCTGGAGCCGCTACTTCTCCATCAAGTAGCTCCTCAATTGGCCCCCCAAAGAGGCTGAGTGCACCGCGGGCCAGGTCTCCCAGCGGGGGGAAAATCCCCACGCCGGTACTGGGGATCGCACCCAGGTCTCCCGCTTGGTAAGCAGCTGCCCGACCACCGCGCTAAGGAGACGACCTTAGGTTAGGTTTACATGCTATAATATGGATTCGTATTCATTTATTACTATTCTCGCATTCTAATAATGTTAAATATTTTGTAATTAATCTTACCACAGAATAATTCATAACTTTATAGCTTTCCCTTGGAATGGCATGCAATCATTTCTGTCGCATAACCTATAGGTAGTCTCGGAAACTTGAACACATGAATTTTATCGTCTCAATCATAATTTTCCTTGCAGTTCGGCACACAACACTTAAGCACCATTACACTAAATAATGCGCTGCAACAATCACATACAATTAGCAAAAATGCTAAAACAATACTCTTAACAATTCTTCAAACGAACTTCGCAAAATGATAGTTCGTCTCCAGGTAATGACGTCACAAGAAACGGTAAAGGCAGTTGTTAGGCCTTCCAGTATCTAGAGGCTGTTGCACAGGTCCATTTTGAGCATCATTCAAATTTCAACTATTTCTTCATTCACGATGCGATATCGCTTAACAGACGTACAATTAAGTCCGGAACCTGAAAATGATTTCATACCACAGACCGTTTGCGCGACATGATGACAAAGGTTGCGTTGACTGTTTAGAGCGGGACTATGCTAGGCGTTCTATAACGTCAGAGCGAAAGCAAGACTTCGCGAGAGAGTCCACACCAGTATCTGGAGTCGATGGAATGGACAGTCCCGACTCCGGGCTTCATTTCAGCCCATCTCTACCAAATATTAAAAACCTGATGGCAGGTGTTCCAAATTAGTGATATCATCGCATGCACACTGATATGTATTCTGCACGCCTTCAGTTCTTGCTTAACGCACTTTTAAATTTTCCTCATATGAGGAAAACTCTGCTATCGGTTTCCCAACCCTTACCGATTTCGACA
This sequence comes from Hymenopus coronatus, assembly GCA_030762935.1. Lineage (NCBI taxonomy): Eukaryota > Metazoa > Arthropoda > Insecta > Mantodea > Hymenopodidae > Hymenopus > Hymenopus coronatus. The sequence goes on along the minus strand of CM060894.1, from coordinate 126,450,876 downwards.
GTGCTTTAAACGATATAAAACAAAATTGATGTTCAAATAGAAAAACTAGATTTTTACATTTCATTAACAATAATCCTATTCTCACTGCTATTTGCATTGTTAAGGCCAACACTACGTACCGGGTGAATATGGTAACAACTTACATGCGAGTGCGAGAGTCTGGACTGCGATAGATACGGAACCTTGTCCTTTCATATTTATCTTTTTTTATTATTATTATGGTTTCATTTATATAGCCCCCTTTAACATCTAAGAACATATCAGGGGCTTTTCGCTTGAAACAACTCGTTGTCTGTAGATTCTTTTACGTTTGGTTTAAATCATTTTTTCTTTTCCTCAAACACACACACACATTCACTCTTATATACATACTTCCAGACTCTGTGGGGGGATAGGGAATAATTCTGGTTAAAGAAAAAATCGCCGCCCCTGCCGGGAATCGAACCCGGGACCTTCGAGTGAGAAGTCAGCTCGCTAAAAATGCATCCCACCCGTCTGGCTACGTTACTGTAATTTTATGATGCCAGCAATTCTCCAAGCTATTTCACTACTACAAAGGAGGGATGGAAAACAACACCGCTGGGCAAAATTTCCGCATCTGAATTAATAATGCAACTAACTGAACTTTATGTTATTCCATTCACGATTTGCATTTGTTTAACTTGTGCTGAATATACTAAGTATATTTTGTTTTAATTATTTCTTCAATTTGTCTGTCATCAATTAACGAAACTAAAAAAACTTATACCTCGCACTGAACACTACAATGCTCATATTTGCTATAATCTTCTCTTTCCATCCCCTAAATAAATCTAAAGAAATATCTAGAAACAGAAGCAAAACATCTAAACCATTTCTTAGGGTGCTACGAACTTTCCGCCTTGCAATAAAAGTTGTTGCTGATACCATAGATAATTATAAACGAACTGATACTATCAAACAAATAGAGCGCACCGCTATCAGCTGAAGAATAGGCGAAGTCGATGCGTGGTTCTACGTTGAATTCTGTCGCGGTTTCGAATCTTGTATCCCTCATGCTTATTTTCTAAAATTGAACAGTAACAATCTATTTAATATTCGAGATTATTATCATCAGGAATAGAGAATCAGGTTAAAGGCGTTATTCTAGACATCAAGCTAATTACAACTCCGTTGTGTTCTGTTTAATATGCCATCATTCGCTGGCGCCCGGTACTTTTAAGAATGCTTTTTAACCATTAACGTCGTCTTTTATGTTATTAATTTGATGGCTATGTCATGTAAAGTATTAAATTCATGTGCTTTGAATACTATGAGTCCTATCTCACATAGTATTGTTTTTGTGTTGCATCACTTTACAGTTAACTATATAAGAAATGTAATCATGCTGAACTCACTCAACATTTCTAAAATAATGATTTCCGTGTCTCGTGCCTGAAACATTTGAATTTCCTTCCTGTCGAGCGAGACTTTCTAACATGAACTTTCTAGATCCACTGTGGATTAATGTAAACATTAACAAAGCATGACCAAAGATGGTAATCGAATTCCAGATTTATACAGACGCCGTTGAATGTGGACATTAAAAGAAAATATTATTCATGTTGGGACAAATGATTGACAGTTGAGGTAGGTGTATTTCCCTGCTTTATTTTCAGCATTTGCAATTAATGTTTTATAAAACATTCAGTTGTAGAATTTTAACGGTATTGCAGCGTTTGTAAGTAAGAGGGCGGCAACATTACAACGCTATGCGAAATAAAAAGCCTTGTAATTTGCTACTATAAAGTTTTTCTTTTCAGAAAGAAGTATCCATTAAACTGTAAAATGTTATATTTTGAATGAGTTACATAAATAACGCAGTTCCGTTAACAAGAAAAAAAAAATAGTACTCAAACGGATTCGAACCACTTTCCAACTCCTTTATTAGTGTCGCGTTTCAGCGACTTCAGCTATCCTAATCAGATGGATATATCCTTGCTAATTAAGATTACGTTTGTAAGTAGAGTACTCAACACTGGACTCGTTCTTATTTCTGCCACTCTACTTAACCGAAACACAACACCAGCTCTATTTCTACAGATGTATTGAAATCGCATTCATAATATTTCCCATTAGTTTACAACGGTTGCTGAGGTGGGCGCCATTAGCTTTGAACAGCAAAGGAGCATAGTATGACAAATGTTATTCTCATGCCCTTTATGCAAGAACTCTCTTCGCGCGTTCCCAACAGAACATGGGTATTTACTTTTGTGGAAAATAAAACTTGCTGGTCGTCTGTTGTCACATGATTTGGAATGCCGGTCATCTGCTGGTACTTTGCAGTACTTTGGGCTACCACCTAGCGACACGTCTTGCCGAAAAGAAAAAGCTACCTTTGGAACAGATCGATAGAGCATGCAATGGCGGACGAAATGCGAGTTAGTCATTGCGCTGGGAAGTATACACGTTGAAGTCAGGATTTGAATAAATGCAACAAATGACGGTATTGAGAGCCAAAATCTTAGGGCGCGGACGTGAGGACCGGAGGATCCATGGATTTCTTTTCTCTGCGGCATCCTGAATTTTGAGGAGAAAAACACCTTCCTGACATGTGCGGATGTGTCGCTTCAAAATGACCGAGTGTCTGTTCTACTCCATCTTGTGACTGGGGTCCCTACTACGCTGCCAAAGAAGGCGAGCACGGCGTTTGGCTTGCACAAGTCTGAGCCGGTAGGAGAAATCTGTAGACTGAACTGGTTGGGCGCACCGCTGAACGGTGGTGCAGCTGCTGTGTGCCTCTTGCAAGGTGTTCGTAAAAGTGGATACAGCGGAGTCGAGTTCAGGCTGTGATATATCAGCAAAGTGGGAAGGAGAGGGTAGAGAGGCAGTAAGGTACTCTTTGTATGCAGACTAATCAGTAGTCACAACAGGAATCATTGGCGGTTGCACACGAGGAGACAATGGCATTGCTTTTAAACAACCCTAGACTTTTTCATTTTCAGTTTTCTTATTCAGTGACTCATCTGTAACATTGTTCATGTTTTGTAGATCACACATTGTTCCATATAAAGGTCCGTATGGGGCCTGGAAACGAATGACTTTCATCCTGCTGTCTTTATGTCGTCGTACATGCATCCCATATATGATTGCCCCATGCATATATTCAGGGTCGTTGATTTAGTGCACTCATAGAAGAATTAGAGTAGACTAACTTTATAAGCTCATGTAGTGGAATTAATGGCTATAAGCATGAGAGACAAACAATAACGTTAAGTCAAAATTATGTTGTAGCCTTGCCATGATGTTAACTGCAATAATACCAATTTATCAATAACAACTTCTACCAGGCCAAAAAATGTGATTATATTAAATATTCCTTCAACTATTGTACTAGAGATCTTTCCCCTTCCATTATCTTTTATTTTTTAGTTAAAAAAAACTTGGAAAAACAATTAATTTGACAGATGTTGCATATAGTGTAAATGGTAGTATGTAGTACAAGGTGGTGGCTGGAAACAAAATGTGCTTCAGCAAAGCAACCAGAGTCGGAAGCATGTATGTGAGAGTGAATGTGCATGTGCAAGTTTAGTATTTAACGAAATTTCTATTTCTATAATTACTCTAAATTTTGGTGACAAAACTTGTAAAAACTTGCAAAAGTTAAGTTTTCAAAGAACTCAATTTTTAAATCAACTTAATAATTATGTAATATATATATATATATATATATATATATATATATATATATATATATATATATATATATATATATATTTTTATTACTTAACTAATTTGAGTCAAATATGGACACTATAGTTTCACTTATGCATTTCACCGGGTACATTTCAAAGAGGTTCATTCCCCATCTGAAGCCAGTCAAACACCCGCCAATGATGAAGATGAACATCTTTGAAATGCATCCAGGAAAAAACTAAGTGAAACCACGGTGTCCATATTTGAATCAAATAAGTTACATAATAAATTAAAAGTTTCACTGTATAAAGCACTTCACATCGTACCTTGTTGATGTAATATCTTATTTTTTATTTTATGATACACACTTGGCCATCAGGAGGCTTGAGTCACTTAGAACACAAACATAGAAACACACATGCATACCCATGCTGCCTTTTCACATCAGAATGTCTGCAGCTCTTTGAATGGTGTGGATGACGTGTTAAGATTTGTTGTATACACAGCACTATGCTACAAATTGATATCTGGAATACTAATTAAAACTAATAAATGTTGGTTGGTATCTAATGTTGAGCAGTTGGTAGTGAAGCCATTCACTCTCTTGCATTCCAGTATTTTGATGTCATATTATCATGTTGACTAAAGGTTGGGCAGTGCAGTAGGTGGGCATATCTTCTTTAAGCATACAGAAAGGACAGCGGAGATCTCACTATACCAATCCTGAATAAATATTTATTGAGACAGTCATGACCTGTTGGAGTCTAAAAGTTGCTTCAGAGGAGTTGCTTTCTTGGTAGTATAGTGATTCTGGTCATGTTATTACATAAATTTTCCTATGGTTTTCCATTTGTTTGTAATACATTAACCTCTTTAATTTTGTTATTGTATGTTGATATAATGATTCTTTTGATAATGGATGAATTTGATGTAATTTTACTACCTTTCTTGGCTAGAAAGTCAGCTGTTTCACTACCCTGTATTCCGCAATATGATGGTATCCATTGAAGTATTAATATTTTATTTAAATTCATTAGTTGTTTTATGATTTTGCAGCATTCTGCAATATTTAGGTTATTAGGTGTTACATCGGATGTTATGGATATGATAGCTGCTTTAGAGTCAGATAATAGTACAACTTTTTCAAATTTATTTATATGATATAGTAGGTTTTGTAAGCTCTGAAGTATTGCTGAAATCTCTCCATCAAAATTTATGGTATTTAAACTTAATCTTTTGTAGAAAGAGAAGAGAGGGCATATTGCACCTGCGCCAATACCACCATTATTTGGTAAGCTAGAACCGGCAGTATAAACATGTAGCCATAGCCATTCATTAGTAGGGTATCTTAAATTTATTTCTAGTGTCATTTGTTTCAGAACACACTAAGAGGTTTCAGATTTTGTAAATTCTTCAGCTAAGTGTAGATAGTGTTCAATATCAAATAGTTCTAACAGATTAATGTTTGTTTGTATGCTTTCTTTTAAGTAAGGATGTTTTAATCTATGTTCAATTTCTTTGACTTTAGTGAGGAAACTTTGTTTATTTGTGGTTTTCTTTTTTCCCAGTCATTAAAAGGAAGTCTGATTAATTTTTCATATGGTAAGATGGCTGCTTGTTCAATGTCAAGTTCAAGTCTTGAATTATTTGTTAAAATTTATAGAGCAAGCACTGAGGTAGTTTTAACAGCTCCATTACTAGGTGAAGAATTTGATTTTGTAGTATATTAAGTTTTTCTATATTTGCAGTTATTAATATCTTTTCACAATATTTAAATGTTGGTTTAATATAAATCTTGTAAAAAGTATTTAAAGTTTGTGTAGTGCTTCCCCATTTCTTGCCTGCCAGTCTTTTTAATAGTGGTAATTTTTTCCCCATTTTTTTTGGTTATATTATCAATGTGGTTTTTCCATGTTAATTTTTTATCAAAAACAATACCTAAATTTTAGCCTTCTTGTTTTTCCATTTAGTTGAAGGGAAATATTTATTGGTTTCTTCCTTAGTGTAAATAGTTGATAATTTGTTTTTTGTGTATTAATTTTCATTAAATTATTAGATGTCCAATTCTGTAATGTTGACAAGGATTGCTGTGCTATATTTATTAATTGTTGACTTTGATTTTTTTGGTTTAGAATTCCATAAGACTACATTATCTGCAAACATTAAGACTTTTGATTCTCTTTTTTGTAATTGATATGGAAGGTCATTGATATAAATATTAAAAAGTGTTGTACTAAGGATACTGCCTTGAGGTACGCCTCGGTGTGTCTGTTGATATTTTGATAATTTATCATTATATTTGGTAGCAATAAAGTATTGAATAATGAATTTACTGATCCAACGTAACGTTTTGCCTTGGATTTCTAGAATTTTAAGTTTATCAAGTAGTTTGTATCTCCAAATACAACCATATGCTCCTTGAAAGTCAGTAAATATTGCTAGAGTATCTTCTTTTTTATTTAATGCATGTTTTATGTTTTGACTAAAATTTAAAATATATTCATTTGTTGAATGGTGTTTTCTAAATCCTGCTTGTTTATTTGAAATTAGGTTGCTTTTTCTTCTTCTAAAACCAATTTAAACGGTTGGAAATCATTTTTTTCATGATTTTTGCTAATACACTGGTAAGTGCTATTGGACGATAACTTGAAAAATTGTCTGCTGGTTTGTTTGATTTCAAAATAAGTATTATTATTGAAAGAAAGGAGACCCTTTAATTGTTTCTATAATATGAAGACTTAAAGGAATCGGTCTAAACAAAATTATGTGATGAACTAAAGGGAAGGGCTGCTCATCAATAAGCAGTGGTCAGCTTGGCGAGTTATTGACCTGGGTTGATATTTCTTCCTTTCCACATATCAGATCCCCTCTTTTACCTTTCCTATCCAGTCTTGCTTGACTTAACTCTTGTTTTCTTCGACCCCGATGGTATTAGAGTACTCGAGTTCTAGAGGATCATTTCATTTTCTTTCCTATTCATGCCTTTCTTTACTTAAGTGATGTAATCGCCATTTATGGTGCCTAATTTTAAATGGTTACAAAAAAGAAAATAAAAACATTTTAAAAAACTAATAAATGTAAACAATATAATGCGTTTCATTCACATGGCTTTGTCTAGCTGTTCCTCAAACAATTCTTACAAAACATTATTCGTCTAGCTATATCATGTTAACTGAATTAAACATTAGCAGAAATTGTCTTATTACTTGCTTCCTTATAAGTATATGGGAAATAAGGGAATACTATACGCTAAAGTGATGTTCAAATCTTTTCAAAATCTATTACTACATATGTGAAAGAATTTAAATTTGGTTCTCTTAGCTTGTTAGGTGTAAACAGAAGAGAAACGAAATTAAATGTCCTCCCATTTGAGAAAAGTTTAAGTAGCCTAAAATTAAAACCAATAACTCAGAATATCTCGAAAGCAGTTATTTCAACAAAATACAGGGTGTTTCAAAAATATGGGGCATAATTTCAGGTATGTATTTCCCACATGAAGACAATCAAAATAGTTCATTTATAACATGTGTCCGGAAATGCTTCATTTCCGAGTTATGGCCTTCACAACATTGGAATTCACTGGAACGTTTTTCTTTCCGCAGGTCTTTGCCGTCAAAGGAGACATTAGGAGGGCACTCTGATAGTGTAAAGGCCATAACTCGGAAATGAAGCATTTCCGGACACATGTTATAAATGAACTATTTTGATTGTCTTCATGTGGGAAATACATACCTGAAATTATGCCCCATATTTTTGAAACAGGTATTTTGTTGAAATAACTGCTTTCGAGATATTCTGAGTTACTGGTTTTAATTTTAGACTACTTAAACTTTTCTCAAATGGGAGGACATTTAATTTCGTTTCTCTCAGTGTTCTTTAGGCGTTAAGACTGTGCGACATGTATTCAAATCAAGAGCTGGCAGATACACTTCATGTACGGTAAAGCGGACGGCAATGCTGCGCTGGCTCGTCGTTTGTACCAGGAGAGGTACCCACAGCGACAATGTCCAGATCGGAAGACATTTGTACGTCTCCATTCCCGTCTGTGCGAGTATGGAACATTCACCTCTCCTGGTTTAGGAAGGGGACGACCAAGATCTACAACTCCAGAAGTGCAGGAGGAGATTCTGGAGGCTGTGGACAGGACTCCTTCTATCAGCACACGACGGTTAGCGTTGCAAGTCAATGTTCCTCATACGACTGTCTGGAGACTGTTGAACGAGTATCAATTGTATCCTTATCATTTGCAACGTGTACAGGCCCTGTCACCAGCAGATTACCCTGCACGAGTTAGGTTCTGTCAGTGGTTCTTGCAGCAGTGTGGTGTAAATCCGAACTTTTCTGCCGTCGTATTATTTACAGATGAAGCACAGTTCACAAGAGATGGCATAACAAATTTCCACAATCAGCATGTATGGTCGCATGAAAACCCACGTGCAACTGTTGTATCTCATCACCAGGTGCGGTTCTCCCTCAACATGTGGGCCGGTATCATTGGTGATCGATTAGTTGGAACCCATGTACTTGTAAACAGATTTACGGGGCAAGCGTACACAAACTTCCTGGAATACACCATACCTGACGTTTTCGAAGACACTCCACTGATCAATCATCAACACATGCACTTCTTGCATGATGGCGCTCCTGCACACTTCAGTCTTACGGCTCGCCGGTACTTGGATCGAAGGTTTCCTGGTCGATTGATAGGTAGAGGTGGCCTAATTGCTTGGCCTCCACGCTCACCTGATCTGAACCCTCTCGATTTCTACTTGTGGGGCCATTTAAAATCATTGGTTTATTCGTCTCCGGTGCCGGATTTGGAATCCCTTCGGAATCGAATTGTGGCAAGTTGTGAGGACATACGCAATACTTCTGGAGTTTGGGATCGTGTTCGCAGGTCAATGAGACATCGATGTGAGGTCTGTATTCAAGCAGGAGGTGGACATTTTGAACATCTTCTGTAATGACAACAACCTGCGGAAAGAAAAACGTTCCAGTGAATTTCAATGTTGTGAAGGCCATAACTCGGAAATGAAGCATTTCCGGACACATGTTATGATTAACTAATTTGATTGTCTACATGTGGGAAATACATACCTGAAATTATGCCCCGTATTTTTTAAACACCCTGTATATTCTATATATATATATATATAACATAAATTGTGTGTTTTAATTAGATCTATATTGCTTGTGTAGTAAGTTTGTGGCTGCCTCATACAAAATGTAAATGGCGTGTTATTTATGGATGCTCTTTGACTACTGTGGTTCTCAGCGTCCCATTCTGAAATGGGCGTGAAAGACCGCTTAATTGTGCTCAGAGGCCTCTCTATCAGGCTTGAGGTTCTTTTACGTGCTGTAAATCTACGACACAGGACCAACGGCTTTACTTCCCTTCCGAAGGAAGCCATGCTAAGGATTTTTACACCCAAAGAAATCCATCATCCTCTGCCAGGTTTGACCCGCAACTTTGGGTATATGAAGTTAGATGGTAACCATTACACCACAGAGGACATCACTGTCTCATACAGTTTAGCAGTTATACAAAAATCATCCAGAATGAAATCTTTAGAGGCTATTCCCAAAGAAGCAAGATATACATTTGTTTCTCATGAAAATATCTTAAACATTTGGCATTAATAAAAATTGTTACAACCATTTTTTAGAAAACCAACATTTTCGAAGAATACTCCATGTAAAGGATAGCTGGAGTGGGGTTCTCGAAAATCTTCATTTTGCATCCTTAGAAGATACTGAACTTAAATTCAAATTTGGTATTTAACCGATTAACTGACTTTTCATTTTTGAGCTATGCTGCTCAGAGAATATCTCTCTCTCTCTCTCTCTCTCTCTCTCTCTCTCTCTCTCTCTCTCTCTCTCTCACACACACACACACACACACACACTCCCATACAGATATGCTTCTCAAAGCATGTTTTACTGGAAAAATATCAGTATCAAATTTTTGGGTGGAATACAATACCTACCTTCTCTATCCACTATGTACATTGTACCTATATGCTAGAGAAAGTATAAGGAAACAAATGAACATATTTTTAGACAGCATACCCTTTAACAGAGTGTGCACATCACTTTTTATATCACTCTGTTTTAACCAACTTTGGTTTCAAGTCCAATCCCATTACAGTTAGGTATTCTTTGTATTTGCAAATGTTTAATAATTAAATTTGGTCTGATTATATTTTATTTTCATTATATATTTTACATGCTAATTTTCTCATGCGCTGTCACAATCTGTTCACAACAGAAATCGCCATACTTCAATTTATAGAAAACCGTTGTAGAACTTGTACATTGTATTGGCAGCCTTCCTCATATCATTTATTTAAAACATTATTCCTTTATCTAGTACTGAAATAGCCGGCGGGCATTGTAGTGATTTGACAGTTTCACTTGTTCTATAGCCTTACGTTTCTTTAGAGGCATTTAAAAAGTATATTACTATTCCACAACTGTCTCACCTGTAAATCTATTATTTCTAGACTGGTACAAAAAGGCTTTAGAAATTCTCAAGACTGTTTTTGGTCATTAAGGTTCAATGTAACACAGGATTTATATTCAAATACAGCAAAAGTATTTAATTTGTTTTGGTGGCTTTATTGTGCTATGTGAATCAGAGCTGCCAACTTGCTTCACCAAAGTCCTTCGCGTGCACTATTTTAGGTCTAGGTTAGTATATGGTTACACTGATTTTTTTGCAATCCAGGCGCCAGTCTAGCAAGTTTACCTCACTGTATTACGTTCACAATTGCACAACTTGGCGTGATTTTCTTCCTCACTATGCAAATTTTTGTAATGTTTGGGATTTAAGCTGATGCGGCATGTTGACTCAAAACGTAAAGGATAATAACAGGACTTCCAGACACTCCACAGTGGATAATACCTCTATTTTAAAATACTTTATTTTCCCCGGGACATTTCATGGAATGGCAGCAAAATTACTACACAATCCACTTAAATACGAGGGGCATACTGAAAGTCACGAGCAACCCATTGTAAAAATTTAAATTTCAACAATGTAACGAAACGAATTGCAGGATCGTAATCTACAGACTTTAAGCCACATGTTGACATATTGTGACGTCATTAGCTTCTATCACGTGACCACAGACGGTGTTTGAAAAATGGCTGACATTGATGTTTCGTTTCGACAGCGTGCTGTCATTCATTGAATTCCTTATGAAAGAAAAAAAAAATCTGCTCCTGAAATTCATCTCAGACTTCAACGTGCGTATGGAGGTGTCTGCATGGGTGCCAGCAGTGTTAGAAGATTGGTGCAACATTTCGAAAATGGAAACACGAGTCTGCAAAATGCGCCTCGTAGCGGGCGTCCTCGAACTGCCTCTACAGAACGCAACAAGGAAAGAGTTGATGAGCTCATTACAGGAGATAGGCGTTTCACTGTGAATGAAATTGCTGCGCAACTTGGAATAGGACATAGTGCAGTGCAAGAAATGATCCACAGCTTGGGTTATCGAAAGGTCTGTGCCCGTTGGGTTCCCCGTTTATTGACTGAAGACCACAAACTTCAGAGAAGAACCATTGCACAAAACCTTCTTCAGAGATTTCATAATGAAGGTGATGAATTTTTGACGTGTATTGTGACTGGGGATGAGAGCTGGTTCCATCACTATGAGCCAGAAACGAAACGTCATAGTATGGAATGGCACCACTTGAACTCACCATCGAAGAAGAAAGCGAAGACAGTGCAGTCTGTAGGAAAAGTTATGGGAAGTGTCTTTTGAGATGCACAAGGTTGCATTCTGGTTGACTTTCTTGAACCTGGACAAACCATAAATTCTGCCCACTACATCAAGACACTTCTGAAGCTCCGTCGGGCTTTGCGTGATAAACGCCCTGGAAAGAGGATCATCCTTCAACAGGATAATGCGCGTCCGCATACTGCCCGTGCCACTATGGAGAAGATCAGGGTATTAGGGTGGGAAACTCTTCCACATCCTCCCTACAGTCCCAACTTGGCACCCTCTGACTACCATCTTTTCGGTTCTGTGAAGGAGCAGATGCGTGGCCAACGCTACGAGACGCTGGAGGATATTCGGAAAGCAGTGCGTCAGGGTCTGCGGGCAGCTGGAACGGAGTTCTATCACAAGGGCATTTTCAAACTTGTAGAACGATGGGAAAAATGTGTGCAAAACAATGGAGACTGTCGAAAAGTGAAAGAAAGTCTGTAGATTATGATGATGTATTTGGTTTGGCTTAAAAATAAATATTAAGATTGTAAAACAGTGTTGCTCATGACTTTCAGTATGCCCCTCCTAGTGACTTAATTAAAACTCTCAGGACAAGAAAGATATTGCTGGTATAATGATGTCTACAATGTCGCTGACTAGTACCTTGTTTTTTTTTTTTTTTTTTTTTTTTTTAGAATTTTTGTCAAATTACATCAACCAAATTTGTATGCTGGAAGTGCATTTATTTAAGGAACCAAACCATACGCTTTCAGTTTTCATAGTAGCACAGACATTTATAGTGCAGAGCTGTATGCTATATACTGAGCCATTCTGCATGTTCACTTAAATTTGAGTGACTGCCTTAGTGCACTTCAGATACTTGTGAGCTGTACAACTAGTATCCTATTGTACATTATATCCAGAATGCCTCCTGTTTTACACAGTTCTGGTATCAACGTGATTCCTGGTCATGTTGGCTTGCTGGAGAATGAACTGGCAGATTTGGCAGCAAAGATCACATATCCCAGTATTGCAATTTCTTGTATAACATCAGAAGGTGCTATCATACTGGCTATCTGCAGGAACAAGTTTAGAATAGTGAGGGACCTTCCAAATTCCAATAACTTCCTCTCACATACCTCATTGAGAGATTTGCTCAATTGTGTATTAGTACAGTTGTTATTTTATGTATGGTGACCTTTTTAATGGGGACACTATTAGGTCTATTAGGTAGGTAAGGACTGTGGTCCATTACTTTTTGTTAGAGTGGGTTCCTCTAGCACATATTCAGGAATCTCTCTGAAACTGCCAGCTAGAGTTGCAGAGGTTCTGGTGGATGATAAGTATGCAATCAAGAAGTTTTTTAAATTTTTTATTAACCTCCTCAGTCCTGAGAAACATTTTACAATTCAAAATTTCTTGAAAATGTAATATAATGATGGAATGGTATATCTTTTGCAACAAAAATATGGAAACAAATTAATATGTTCTCCAGTCCTGAGAAACATTTTGCAATTTAAAATCTCTTGAAATGATGGAATGGTATATCTTTTGCTCCTTAAAACTGAATGTATCCTAAAGTAAACACCAGGACTTAATGTGTATTATTACTGACGACAGCTCTATTTTCTAATGTTTTACTGAATAATCTGTGATACAAAATAACAACATTTGAATTTTCACATAAAAAGAAGTGTGAGAGAATGGATTATTTATATTATTTAGAGTGTATTAATTATTTAAACAAAAAAAATTCATATGATGATGCTAAAACCACAGCTTTGTTATCAAACCACTTCACCAAATTTATTTGACCATCACTTCTAATTGGTCTGATGATCCAGGTCCAATATGTTTTAGCTTTAGGTCTACTTTGCAGGAATGCGATTGTTTTGCCAAGTTCCTGTGCCTTTGGAGTGATAATGGAGAATATCCAAAAGGGGAAACGGAAGTGAAGTAATGATCTGTGTAAATCACACTACCTTCATCTAGGTTTTCTGTACGCCTTATTATAACTTTACCACCAAAATCAAGGCTTTGTGCTTCTTTAATGGCAGTAATTTTGTCCCTGATGAAGAAAGAAATCCAGGGAAGACCATCAGATGTTGCAGCAACAAATATGTTCAGCCGAGATTCCTTGAATGTACTAACAGGACTTGCTCATTGATACACATGATGCTAGAATGACTATTCAACAAGCAAGCTGTACACTTTTCAACAGAGGCATGACTTATCCTTCTTATTTGGGGTAGCAGTGCTATCATCTCTCAGCTTCAGATTGTTTTTAATTACATAAAATCAGTCTCTGGTCATGTTATTAGAATGCTGGCAACCCTGGTCTTGGATATACAGCACAAATGCATCCTTAGATACCTTAAATATGACATTATGATAGTGCAAAACTTTTTAATTTCAGTTTCAGTTAAACCAAGTACTTTTTCAGTATCCTTTAAAGTACCTCATGTTGGTGAGAGTTCAATAGGTTTTATTTGGTGACTAGTAACTGGTCCTGACGTAATGGTTCAAATTCTTTAGGTTTTATTCTTTTCCAATATGTCCTCCTTTGAGTGACATCAGCTGGTAGAATAATTGTGTTGGTGTGTCTAGGTAATGCATCTTCATTTGACAGTGATGTCAAATATAGACTTCCAGGAGAAAAAGAAGGATTAAGATAATCCTCATTAGAGGAAATTTCAAGCTCAGAAACATCCATTTGTCAACAATCTTCAAACCATTATTGTCAAAAAATGTATATAAAGGCAATATCAGTATGTTTTACCTTACTATATGTATAATATTAATTTATTTGTGGCATTATTATTACTATGATTTCAATTATGAACAGAAAGTTCGAGTAAAAGTAAAGAAAATGGAAAGTTTATAATTAACCATATATGGTACTTTTGCTTAGGAGACAAAATTTCTCATTGCTTTGTCTGTACTTTTGTTTCTCAGCATTAGTGTGAATATACGAGGGCAGATCAAAAAGTAAGTTGTACTTGCACGTTATAGCCATTTATTAAACCACCTATACAAAAGCCAACATACAAGTAAGTTCACTTTTCCACATAGTCTTCAAGAGACTATAAACATTTCTCGGAACGGTCAACCAACTTTTCGATTCCGGATGCATAAAAATCTCCTCCAGCGTTTTGTAACCACACGGTGACAGCCGCTTTCACCTCCTCATCGTTGTCCACTGAGATCAGTTTTGAGCTTACCGAAAAGATGAAAGTCGCATGACGCTAAGTCGGGACTGTATGGAGGATGCTGCCATACCTCCCACTTGAATCGCTGCAGCAGTTCGCACGTTTGGCGGGCCTTGTGAGGTGTTGCGGTATCGTGCAGCAAAATCAAACCTTCGCTCAATTTCCCCCTGCGCTCCCCTTTAATTGCTTTATGCAACCGGTTCAACGTTTGGCAATATGAGCCGCGTTAATTGTTGTGCTTTTCGGCATAAATTCCATGTGCACCAAACTCTCCATGTCAAAGAACACTGTCGCCATAACCTTTCCTGCTGAAGGTTGAACCTCAGCCTTCTTTCGTTCTGGTAATGAGATGTATACCCATTCCATCGATGTTCTCTTCATTTCGGGGGTGAAGTGGTGGTGGACCCACGTTTCATCCCCTGTGATGATTTGCCATAGAAACTCGTTGCCCTCTGCAGAATACCGCTGCAAACATGCCAGTGAGGATTTGAAATGTCCCTTGTGATCATGTGCCACAGCTTACGATATCCAAGGTCCTCGTGAACAATGGAGAACACACTGCCATACGAAATATTCAGCAATTTCCCCCAGTTTTATGCACCGATTCTCTCTAATGATCGCATCCACACGGTCAACATTTGCAACGGTAGGGGACGTTGCGTGCCTGCCTTCCGAATCTTCGTCTGTGATATCCGTGCGTCCTGCTTCAAATTGTTGACACGACTTTACAATTTGTTGCCAGGAAATCGCACGCTCTCCATATACAGCAGTGAGTTCACGATGAATATCTGTGCAATTCACCGGTTTGGCCCATAGAAATCGGATTGTTGCTGGCACCTCCAAGTTGGAGTGAACATCCAGTTGACGCGCCATTGCTTTTAGCCCGCTAGTCACACAAAACACCACAACGAACAACCACAGCAACTTTCCTATTTGACGTCTGCGCAGTTACTGTCCCTTCCCCGCTTTGCCCAAGACTGCGACACACAGCGGGCTCCTGCGGCGAGTTAGTGCCACTAACTTTTTAATCCGCCCTCGTAGCATTAGATAAGGCATTCACTTAACTACATAATGCAATATAACAAATAAATTAAAAGAAATTACTGCAAGCAAGAATAGAACTTACACGTATGCAGAGTAGTTTCTTCTTTTTAGAATTAGCCATTTTGAAGTTACCTTGAAAAACAAGCGAGAGTGATATTCTAGCAGGAATGATGTTTACGTGGTTCTGCCATCTTTTGAGAACACCCTCAACTATTAGAAAGGAAGTTTCAATCTCTGTCCTTCAGCGAGCGGGAGATTTAAAGAGACCAACTTTGTTTTCTCCTATAGACGACGCCAGGACTGAGAAGGATAAAGGCAAGTTTTCAAATGAGGATTTAGCTATATTTGTATTCATTTTTCTCACATATCTGGCTATTGCCACGATTAGTTTTATATTTATAGAATTTGATATCCAACTTTTGCTATGATTATATTTATTTTTATATTGATCCTTTTCTCTGGCTTTTGCCGTGATTTGTTTTATACAGGCACTAATGACTCTATAGTTGAGTGCTTTAAATATATCACATAATATATTGAATAGCATCAAAATCAAACACTTAAAATTAAGTAACCAGCATGCAGAGAAGAGTCCATGCCTCAAAGGCATATAAAACATGTAAATATTAAATTGAAAGTTTACACCTAGTATAATTAAAAAAAAAAAAAAAAAAAAAAAATAATCTAACAAATCTAGAAAAAAGAATATGTAAACTGTAATGCAATTTGTTCTTGTAAAAATGGAGACTTGTTTTCTGTTTCCAGAGCATTTTGAAGTGGGGATGAATACTTCAGGAGTACACTATGCTGGAAACGGCTATTTTAACCAAATAAAAATCTGATGTGATCCATTCACATGACTTTCTCTACATCGCTGAAAAAATTATTCTATTCAAGAAAAATAGCAGAAATAATCTTATTACTTGTTTCCTTGTTAGTAGAAGTGAAATAAGCAAGTACCATAGATTAAAGTCATACTCAAAAGCTGATTGCTATGTGACTGAAGTTCCTTTGTTTGTTTATTTGGACAGGAGTTGACAACTTCCTTTATGAGAAAAGTATGTTTTTCAAAGCTGAAACCAAAAACAAGGAATATCTCAAAACGATCAACTCCAAGAAAAAAATGTATATAACATAAATTCTGTGTTTTAAAATGCTCTACATTTTTTGTGTTTCAAGTTTTCATCCATCTCTTATGGTTTAGCAGTTATGCAAAATTCTGTAAAATTCATCCAGAATAAAGTAATCTTCAAATTCAAGATATACATTTTATTTGTCAGGGAAACATCTTTAATACACAATATTTTAATCAAAATCATTATAGGCATTTTTAAGAAAATCAAAATTTTCGGAAAAAAAAACCCCACATCCACCCACACTTTTCTAAAAATGCTTTTTTTTTTATCTCAAAAGATTTATTTCTGGTGAAATCTTGGTATAGAATTTTTGGGTGCAATACAATACCTTCTCTTTACACTATGTACATAGTACATGTAGAGAAAGTAAAACCGCACAAATCTCTTGCATCTGAAACACATGCAAAAATCCTTAGGGGATTTTAAGGAAGGGTGGGATTTTGAGTGATCTGATATATTAATGATAATCTTTAATGACACTTTACATTAACCATAATCCTGTCAACACTTCTTACAGAATATTTTAGATACAATATTATAGAAAAATAAAATATAGAATACAAACAATTGCTCTGAAAGACAGATTAAATACTGAGTATTCCAATTGCATAAAACTTTTCTTATGCAAAATGAGAAGCTATGAGAAAAATCAGCTTATATTATACATTCTTTTACTGTCATACCTATATCACATCCTCTCGATTGCAAAATATTAATAATATTATCTTCTTAATTCAAAGATTATGCTCAGGTAAAATGTTTTAGTCAACTGAGGTTTTCCTTTACAGAGATATGTAAACTTTAGGAGATCTATGATGCAGAATTTTCAGGCTGAAGAAACAAAATGCAACACACCAATGAGAATCCAAATAATAACATCAGCAGCTTCATCATTCTGTTCTCTGCCTGCTTCAACTCGTGAGGTAACACTTCAAAGAATGTAACGTACACAAAGGAACCACATGCTAAACCTTCAAGAACACCATTTACAAACCACGAGTCGAAACAGTTACAGGACTGCTCAATTATCATTGCTATAGCTATGCCTATTGGTGACGTAACACTGAAAACAATGTTAGATTTGACAATAGCTGGCAGTGATAGACTACTCTGAACGAGATTCAAACCTAGACTGAAGGCCAACACCACTTTATGTAACACCACTGCAGCAAAGATTTGTATTAGACTACTGACGTCAGGCTGCAGTCCTATTGCTATGCCCTCCAGTAGCGAGTGCAAAGAAAGTGCGATGAGCAAAACAAATGACCGCAGCCTTGGATGCAATTCAGACTCCCCACTTTCTTCTTGCCTTATGACTTGTCTTTCAGTCACTCTCTCAGATTCTGATGCACTAATATGCTCACTTTCCACCAGTCTGTGTCCTTGAACTGTGAACTCCTGAACTATTTGTTCCAGAATAAGTACCAATAAAAATCCATACGCCACTGTGAACTCTGGTATTGGAAAAGATGAATTTGTGTACACAGCCAAATTTTCCTGTAAAGAAGAATAGTATAATAAGCATTATCCCAACTTTGTAAACTGCACGAGGTTCATTTCTTACAGTACAAAGGTCTGTTCTCATTAATGTCAAATATAACATGAAGGAACTCATGTTACTTAAAAATGGCAATTTTTTAAAAAATTATATTTAAAACAAATAATGGTTACTTCAGTAAAGGCTGCAAATAATGCTTTGCAGTGCACCTATGTGCAATGAAGATAGAAATTCTGTCACTTTATTTCAACTGTACTATCTTTATACAATAACTTCTTTTAGGTACAAATAAAACAATGTATCAAATGGAACAACACAGCTCCAAATAGGATTCATTAAAATGGTTTTCTTAATGTTATTTTAATATATTTCAGCTTCACTACTTAACTATTTCTTGATTGAAAGTTAAAATTTATAATATAGGTAGACAATGTTAAAACATTTTATGTTTATACAGCAGAATCCTTGTTTTTAAACATATGTGCTGTAATATGAGATCTTCTTTTGGGTAACCATGTAAATTTGCTTATTACTTTCTCTACACATACTATGTACATAGTGTATAAAGAAGGTATTGCACTCAACCGAAAAATTTGATACCGAGATTTCTCAGGAAGTATACGTTTTAGGGTCACCTGTATTCAGAAAAAGGTCCATGTATGTGTGTGTGTGTGTGTCCGTGTGTCTGTGAACACAATAATTCAAAAACAAAAAGTCAGTAAAATACCAAACTTGGTATTTAAGTTTAGTATCTTCCAGGGATGCGACACGAAGATTTTGAGAAAAATCCCCCCACCCCAAACTATTCTTTACATGGAAAAAATTTCGAAAATTTTGATTTTCTCAAAAATGGCTCTAAGGATTTTGTTTAAAATTTTGTATAATAAAGATATTTACTTGACAAATAAAATGTATATTTTGAATTTTCCGGGAATAGCCTCTGAAGACTACTTTATTCAGGATAAATTTTACGGAATTTTGCATAACTGCTAAACCATAAGAGATGGACAAAAACTTACTACACAAAAAATGTAGAGCACATTAAAACACACAATTTATGTTATATACATATATGTTACATATATTTTTCCGTGGAATTGATCGTTTTTAAGATATTCCTACTTTTTTGTTTCACCTTTGAAAAACTTATACTTTTTCACATAGGAATTTGCCAACTCCTGTCCATACAAACAAAAGGACTTCAGTCACATATTAACCAGCTTTTGACTATCACTTTAACCTATGGTTCTCTCTTACTCCGCTTCTACTTACAAAGAAGCATGTAAGACTATTTCTGCTAATTTTTTCTCTATTAGAATGAAGTAAATAGAAGCATAAGTTTTTTAACAATAATTTGTTGCAGAGATGTAGAGAATTTCAATTCACTATGTGGATCCAAACAAAAGCGCGTTGTTCACCTGAGTATTCTTTGGCCAGTTTTTGAGATACTGGAAGGGGACCATATTTAATTGATCTAAGCATTAGCATTCTTTTTTTTTGTTGTACCTTTGCCCTTTGCAGTGTCTCACAAGATTCTGACCAAATGTGGGCAATCTATTAGTGTGCTTTAGAGCTCTTATTTCTACTCCTAGAGGGCTAAAAGATGAGAAAAGGAAACTAAGCGTTGATTGCACATACTTGGAATATTTAAATTTGGAATATCCTATCTAGAGTATAAAATTATCGCACAACTTTAGAACTAAAGCTAGCTATATTGCAAGACATGTATGGTCAGCTTGATACCTTCTCATGACTAGTTTGAAGCTTTGTTTTGCTGAGACCAGTGTAGGATTTGAAATCTGTTTTGGCAATTAGCTGTTCCTAAACTTATCTATTTATTTGAATGCTACCTGTACTGCAAAATAATTATTAACATAGATGCCCACCTATATAGGGCTAAAACCTATTATTTTATAATAATAGTTTATTATTATTATTATTACTGTTGTTCTTGCTAAAATTGTTTCAGTGCAAAATGAAAATTAGACTTCTGTAGATATACATAACATGACATCATCTTGCTTCAAAGCAGGCACCTATGGATCACTGAGTTGAAGTTAATAAGAAAGTTGGTGGGTCCAAGCTACTGTTTTTTCTAAGGTAGGGGATGTAACAATTTATTTTTTTAGTTTTAATATTTGTATTATCAATAATTATTTCAATTATTAGTCTTAGTTTAATTAAAATTTTAAGGTTGAGATGGTTTAGGATTAATTTCTTATTGTTTAGTTATTTATTATGAAAATATTAAATCATACAGACAGATAATTTATTTCATCTTTTCAAGTTACAAACATCATACATATATTACTTTTCTGGAGTTGCCGAAATTGGATCATATACAGTTAGCCCCTGGTATTTATATATATATATATACACCTTCCCTCTATTTGTACATTTTTATACCAAGATGGTGGCAAGTTTTGTTGTTACACGAAGTACGATAAAGAAAATTAATTCAAATAATGTTGATTGTGCCAATAAATTAAGTAAGCAGGTTGAAGCAATTGTTAAGAGGATTTTCTGGCTGCAGGACCAAGATTCCATGTAAACCAGCGAATTTGGTAAACCACTGTTTCAGAGAGGGGAAACTAGTTGGATGTGGTCACTTCCTACAACCTTTCAGCTCAGTATTTAAAGCATCAGGAGGTGCACATTAATTTACAATATCTGAAGAACAAGTCACAATTTTGTAGTAAAGCCCCTTTTCCCAATTCTGATTTCGAATGGCACAGTGTAACTGAAGAACAAGTGTCTGATCTCTCTTGTTCACATAGTGAGATATTTCTGTCTCTCAAACTTCTTTTTTATGAAAAAAATCACCTCTGACATTTCTACTTTTTCTACATGTACTATGTACATAGTGTATTACACTGTAGCCAAAAATACGATAACAAGATTTCACCGGAAATATATGTTTTAGGATCCCCTGTAACCAAAAAGAATTTTCACAAAATTTTGTGTGTGTGTGGGTGTGGGTGGGTGTGTGTGTGCATGCGTGTCGGTAAAGTTGGTATTTAAGTTTAGTGTCTTCCAGGGATGGCACACAAAGATTTTGAGAAAAATCCCCCTCCCCCAAACTACCCTTTACATGGAACTTCGAAAATTTTGATTTTCTCAAAAATAACTCTGACAACTTTGATTAAAATATTGTATATTAAGAATATTCACCTGACAAATAAAATGTATATCTTGAATTTTCTGGGAATAGCCTCTAAAAACTACTTTACTCTGGATGAATTTTATGGAATTTTGCATAACTGCTAAACCGTAAGAGATGGAGAAAAACTTACCACACAAAAAATGTAGAGCACTTTAAACCACACAATTTAATTTGTATGCATTTTTTCGAGTAGTTGATAATTTTTTTAGATATTCCTTGTTTTTGGTTTCAGCTTTGAAAAACATTTTTTTCATTATTATCAACTTAGAACCAAGAAGCATAAATACAAAACAGGTAATTTTCACCAGCTTCTGCAGTTCAGATGTGGGGATTCACTTGAACTAGCGATGTTTGAAAGGCAATCTTAAGTGGCTGTTGAATGTGGGAACTGGAGAGAGGTTTCTGAGTCAATATTTTATCAGGAGATAAGAGAGTATGCTAGAAAAGAATTGTACATTAGTATGTGTAATAAGCAAGAGGAAGGGATTGGCATGGTTCACATTGGGAATATGGAACTTATGGATTATTAGAAGAAACTGGGTACATGGATATATCCCATTTGTGCAAAAGCAGAAAATGCTGAGTATATTATATTTGTATGTCCAGGAAAAGTGAATGGTGTCAACAGGCAATATGCAGCAAATGGCTAAAATAAACAGCAAATCGAGTGAGGACAATTTTTGGTGACAAAATGCAAACCAGAAAATTTGGGCGTTTTTATATAGGGTTAAGAACAGGTTCTCTCAGTAAGGAGAGGACACCTTTGAGTTGGTTAATGCTCTCTTATGAAAATGTTTAGCAATGTTATTTTGGGTGTATACATAGTACAGGGTTATTCTAAATTAGTTACCTGATAATAAAGCTAAATTATACACAGTTATCTTACATAGTTTATTTTCCATTTTCCATTACATTAATTGACATAACATTAAGTTTTATTTGCAATGTTTACAAATGTTCAATGTGACTCTCTTTTGTCACTCGGCAGATGTCCCACGAATTAACGAGCTACTGCTATGTTAATTTGTTGACGAAGCTCATTGAGATTGGTTGGCAGTGGAGAGTTGTACATGTCATCTTTAACGTAACCCAGTGGTGTTACATCGTGAGATCGTGGATGCTAAGCTATGTCCAATCCAAGCATGAGTGGTGTGGGATAGGTACAAAGTGACCTCATGGTGGCAATGAGAAGGTGCTCCATCTTGTTGAAAAATGAAATTCTCTCTCATATCTTCTTGCAGCTGTGGCATTAGGTAGTTTTGTAACATATCTAGATATGTGATGCCAGTCACAGTCTTCTCATAAAAAAAGAATTGTCCATACACTTTCACGGAGCTTAGCACACATTCCGTTTTGGTGAGTCGCATATATGTTCCAGGCATTCCATCGATTTCTGTGTACCTATATCCTTACATTGTGGCAATTAATTGTACCACTAGGGTGAAAAATTGCCTTATCACTGAACACAATCTTGTTTAGAAAACTATTGTCTTTTTCCATCCTGTTTAGCACGGCTGTGCAGAACTCATAACATTTAAACTTGTCATTAACACTCAATGCCTGAGTCAGTTGCAACTTGTACCCTTTACACTGCAGTCGCCGTCATAACATTCTCCATACTGTATGTTGTGGAATGGTCAGCTCCAAACTTGCTCTAGTTTTAGACTTCTTTGGATTTTGTGCTTAAGTTCTTCTCATGATTTCCACAATGTGGTTTGCTACAGGAGGGCATCCCTGTCCTTTCTCTATGAATTGAGCATACCATGCTTTGATAGTTTTCACCTGCGGGGGAGTTTTTTGTACTGTCTTTGCATGGTAATTTGCGATTTGGTTTCATGAAACCACAGACAACACTGCACGTGCACTGCACCGCTGTAAGACTCCATGGTGACTGCTTACTAGGCTTCAGGTGCTGCGAGTGCTTCACCTTTTCCCCACCAGTCGAGCAAGCTAGCGAATTCTGCCGACTAGGTTTAAAACTTGATGACATGACTTAAGGTTTGATGAACATATGAATAAATTTCCATCAACAGTTTCGAAATAATTCATTCATACTTTCAGGTAACTAATTTAGAATAACCCCGTATATTAAATTAGAATGAAGGTATGTAAATCTAGTTGGGTATTGAATTTAGATGTACACTGGAGTATTAAATGAACCCTTTGTTGTGATGGTTATGGGCTGATAAAGAGCTAGGGCTGTAATCAGGTCCCAAGCAAAGTATTAAACATGGTACAAATAAATAAATAGAGTGAATATCACACGATGAACCAGAAAATAAAATGCTTGAAACCATGGCAAAGCAATTGTTTCATTCACTGACAAATGAAATTCAAGCCATAGGTTATTTTGGCTTGCTTATGGATGGAAAACTAATGATGCAGCAAAGAAAGAACAAGTACCAGTAAGTTTGCACATTGCTGTTACAGATATGAGATACAAACATTTTAGTGGGTTCTACGAAACTTCAGCAACAGACGCACCAGTCTCCTCAATATTGTGGCTGATATTTTATTAAGAAGTGAACAGATAATTTCCTTTGCACTTGAGTTCAAAGTGCATACAGTGATGTTTCAAATTTTTTTTTACATTCTCTAGCACATATGTACAATGTACATAGTAGATAGAGAAAGTAGAGAAGGTATTGTATTCCATCCAAATATTTGATACTGAGTTTTCTTTAGAAATATATGCTTTTGGGTTCCCCTGTGTCCAAAAAAACATTTTTAGAAAAAGGTCTGTGTGTGTTTGTCTGTGAACATGATACTTAAAAAGAAAAAGCTGATAAAATACCAAACTTGGTATTTAAGTTTAGCATCTTCCAAGGATGCTACACGAAGATTTTGAGGAAAATGCCCCCATCCCAAACTATTCTTCACATGAAAAAAAAATGTATAACATTGTGATTTTCTAAAAAAATGACTAATCATTTTGATTAAAATACTGCATATTCAAGATATTTATGTGGCAAACAAAATGTATAGTTTGAATTTTTTGGAAATTTTCTTTTCTGAACATCTCTTCACTCTGGATGAATTTTGCATAACTGGAAAATCATAAGCAATAGAGAAATAACTTAATTATAATTATCCTATAAATAAAAATTGCTTGTGCACCTTTCCATTGATGAAAAAAAGCTAGATCTTATTAATACACACAATTTATGTCATATACATTTTTTTCGTGGAGTTGACCATTTCATGAAATATTCCTTCAGTTTCTAAATACTAAAGTACTTTCATACAGACATTTTTTCAACTCCTGGCAATGCAAAGAAACAAATTTGAATCACATAGCAACAGCTATCAAAAGATTTGATTATCGCTTTAGCCTAGTGTGTTCTCTTATTTCCCAAGGAAGTAATCAATACAACCATTTCTACTATTTTCTGTTTAACTTGATTAGCATGAAATAGAGAGAAGGATCAACTTTTGTATGAATAATCTGTTGCAGAATAGCTATTGTGAATGGAACACATCAGATTTTGTTTTCCCAGGTGTCCAGTTCAACAGGCTTTTGTATGAGTTCTATTTCATGTTGTTCATACCAGATGCTACTGTCACATTGTGCGCCAATATGTTGCTGTTCTTTTGTCTACCTTGGAGTCGGTCTGGATTAGCACCAGTGACATACTTTATAAATGGACATACAGTCTTGAAAGTTCTTTGATGCGCCGGCTCTGCTCATCCATGTAGGAACACAAGTTTGACTCTCACTGAGGGGAGAAAGAATGACTGGGATATGTGACACGGGGTAGACTCAAAAATAGAAGTGCTTCACTTTAGCTTCCACTGAGTTAAAGCTTGTATTCACCTTTGTTACTTGTTGAGACACTAATCCTACAAGCGACTCCCGACATAGTAATTCTTGAAGACATAGAAATATTAATAACTAGTGCTATTTTCCTCTGTTTACTAAGTTTTTATTTCGACGGTCATCGGTAATTACTGCGTACTTCCCTAGTATACGGCAAATCAACTCAGGTGAGAACTACAATGTTTCGCGTAATAATATCACATACTTAGGCACTAACACTCCCGCACTCATGTACCGCCTATAGCGTACTGCTTACAGCATCACAAGTGCATCATCATCACCCTCCGTGGTGTAATGGTTACCATGCTAACTTCACATACCCAAGGTCGCAGGTTCAAACCTGGTGGTGGACGATGGATTTTTTCAGGTGTAAAAATCCTTAGCATGGCTTCCTTCAGAAGGAAAGTAAAGGTGTTGGTCCCGTGTCATAGATTTATGGCACATAAAAGAACCTCAAGCCTGACAGAGAGGCCTCTGAGCAAAATTAAGCGGTCTTTCGCACCCAATATAGAATGGGATGTTGAGAACCACAGCAGTTAAAGAGCTCCATAAATAACATGCCATTTCCATTTTACAAGTGTATCAAAACACCCAAGAAGAAGAAGCAACCTAATTTCTTGTAAGCGCATCACTTATATACTTAAAACTCCAATCTTGAAGCTCATTCCTGATTGGTAAAAAAGAAGCGCGAAAATAACGTTCTCACATGGTTAATTTTGCAAGTTCTTTATGTTATCCTCACGTGATCTCTCTTTATACTGGAAGGCTTAACTTTTAGGGAAGAAACCTTTCTCTAAAAATACCCTGTTACTTCTGTCTCTACTGTGCTAAAATCTTGTTCTTACAAAGGCAATTGTGTTACTAACATTAAAAAAGAAAGTAACCTTGGACAGATCCTAAGTAACATGATGAAGCATTGTGTAAAAAGCAACTCCTGAGTCCATTACTAAATTAACTTGAGCTTCACAGTGTATCACTTCCAAATTTATTATTAATATGCACAAAGAAGAGCCCCTTCATTAGGCTACACAATACTTCTCTGGAATTAAGTGTAAGTTATTGTTTTTACAAACACTGAAATGGTATCTTGCACTGTTATTTATCCATAGTGATATCAACATCATATAAGTTTAAGTTCATTTCATGAACCAATTAAAAGAAGATAGCAAGCTTTTCAGCCCATCCAATATTTTTCAAAAATTGGCACCACTGATGAGTACTATCAAGTCTACTGGGATGGAGCAGTTAATTCTGCAGAAGGGCTACATAAAAGCACAAAGTAAAATCTGATGTGTTCCTTCACATGATTTTCTCTATGTCTCTGTAACAAATATTCTTAAAAGGCTTACTCTTCCACCTACTTCATGCTAGTCACGATAAAATTAACAGAAATGGTCTTATTATTTAGTCCCTTATAAGGAGAAGGGAAATAAGGGAACACACTGGGCTAAAACTATAGTCAAATCTTTTAAAAGCTGGTTGCTATTTGATTTAAATTTGCACGACCAGGAGGTGACTAATTCCTATATGAGAAGACTTATACATATTTTAAAATTAAAAATAGTAACAAGGAATATCTAGGAAATAGTTAACTACACAAAAAAATCCGAGTGCTCCATTCACATGACTTTCTCTAGCTGTTCCACATATAAACTGTACTTATACTTACAAAAGACTATTTTCTGTCATCTACATCTTACTAATCGAGATGACATTGACAAAATTGGTTTATTACTTGCTTCTTTGTATTTAGAAGGGAAATAAGGGAACACACTAAGCTAATGTGATAGTCAAATCTTTTGACACAATAACCGTTTGGTTCATTTGTACGGCCACTGCAGTTAAGAGACAAGCAAGAGAGACAAAACAAAAGGTGGCTTCCTGTTTGAGAAGAGTTTGGGTAGTTTAAAATTGAAACAATTAGCAAGGAATATCTCAAAATCAATCAACTAAAAAAAAAAAAAACGATGTAAATGATGTGTTTTAACAAGATCTACATTTTTTGTGCAGCAAGTTTTTGTCTGTCTCTCATGGTTTTTTTTTGTCTGTCTCTAATGGTTTATCAGTTAAGCAAAATTCATCCAGTATAAAGAGATCTTCTGAGGCTATTCCCAAAAAATTTAAGATATACATTTTATTTGTGATGTAAATATCTTTAATATATGGTATCTTAATCAAAACAATTAAGAGCCATTTTTGAGAAAAAAAAATTCCTTGTAGAGGGTAATTTGGAGTGAAAGAATTTACCAAGTTTGGTATTTAACAGTCTTTTAATTTTTGAGCTATGCACACATATGCGCATACATACACAGGGGACTTTAAAACACATTTCTGTGAAATCTCGACATTGAATACCTTCTCTAGCTACATATACATTGTGAGTACATAAGTGCTAGAGAAAGTAAAACATATAAGTAAGTTATATGTTTTCACAGCATTTTTACTTTCTCTACATGTACAATGTACATAGTGTAGAGAAGGTTTTGTATTGCACCAAAAAATTTGATACTGAGATTTCATCGGAACTACATGTTTTGAGACCCCCTGATACCAAAAAAGGCATTTTTAGAAAAATGTCCATATATGTGTGTGTGGGGGGGGGCAGCATAGGTCAAAAACGAATACCAAACTTGGTATTTAAGTCTGGTATCTTTAAAGGATGCAACATGAATATTTTCAAGAACCTCCTGCCATCCTAAACTACCCTATACATATAAAAATTTCAAAAACTTTGATTTTCTCAAAAATGGCTCAACGATTTTGATTAAAATCACTTATTTAAGATATTTACTTCACTACTAAAGTGTATATCTTCAATTTTCTGGGAATAGCCCCTGTGGTTTCTTTGGATGAATTTTGCACAACCATTAAACCGTAAGAGAAAGCCAAAAACTTATTACACACACACACACACAGAGTGAGTGAGTGAGAGAGAGAGAGAGAGAGAGAGAGAGAGAGAGAGAGAGAGAGAGAGAGAGAGAGAGAGAGAGAGAGAGAGAGAGAGAGAGAGAGATTAATGCACAGGAATTGACAATGAAGTTATTCTCCTTCTAGCTTCACAGTATTTGTGACAATGTTAGGATGCATCTTCACAGCTTGGCATGATTCTAGGTGTTCCATATTCATAATTGGGCATCACGTACCTATAGAGGTGATTATTCAGGTGACAATCCTATAGAGGTGATTATTCAGACAATCATGTCCAGTTATCAGATGAAAGTTGGTAGCAGTTGATTTCTTGGTAATTTTATAATTAAATTAGGATTTTGTACAATTTGTAGCCACTTTGAATTTTTATTTTGTGTTATTTTGTTTATATAATTTGTATCTATTTTTCTTTTTACAATGCATTTAATTGATTCATAAGGAAATTTTATCAAGTTTTTTGTTTAATTTGGGTTCCTTTCTTTGCCAAAAAATCTGCTTTTTCATTACCATCCACTCCACAATGAGATGGCATCCATTGTGATATAACTGTTTTACCCAGTTTATTAATTTGATGAATCAGCTTTTGGATTTCTTTAATTTTTTTTCATTTTAGGGAGTCTTACTATTGCTTGAATAGCAGCCTGTGAGTCTGAAATAATAACTATATTTTTGCATTGATATAGCCTGATGCTATTTTGTAATCATCTGTAACTTGTTTATTGTTGTGAATAGTGGATTGTTTCTATCTTTCTTGTAGTCCTGAAATGTACCTGTATGCTTTAGTTCCATCTTTTCTATAATCAAGTTGTTCTGCAATATTATTATGTTTTTCTTTTTGATTCAAAAATGTGTTTTTTAAAAACTGCACATTTCTTCTTCCAGTTTATCAGGCTTTCTTTATCTTGAGAAATTTCTGCTTTTTTTCTAGCTTCATCAAGACCTTTCTTTAATATATCTAATTCTTTATTCCAGAAAGTTTTATATACTTTGATTCTGCCTTAAGGGAAGTACTTTTGAGCTTTATTTATTAAAATTTTGCAAAGTCTTTTGTTTAAATGATTTGATGATTCTGTTATAGTTATTTTATTTGGTAATGTATTTCCTAATTTTAAATGTTTTTAAAAAGCTATTACATACAGTGAAGCTATCTTCTTGTTCAAGTCTGGACATCTATTGCAGACACATGGTGTTGGTACTCTGGATGCATTTCGACAACCTTCGTTTTTGCAGGTTCACAGACGTCTGATAATGACAACGAAGGTTGTTGAAATGCATCCAGAGTACCAACACCATGTGTCTGCAATAGATGTCCAGATTTGAACAAGTATTTTCTAATATTTTTGTATATTCTTTCCAGTTTCCTTTTTTAAAATTCCAAGTAGTTTTTTTCAATTTGGGGTTTAGCTTGATGTGATGAAATATCAATGTTTTAAAATCTCAGCTCTATGACTTGTACCAAAATCATCACTGACTTGTCTATTTGTTTTTTCAGCAACATCATAAGACACACATGCTAAATCAGGATTTGTAGTAGTTCCTGTGTGATGAAGATATGTTAGCTTCTTGTTATTAAATATTAATTCTACTGCATTTGTATTCAGAAATTCTTCAATACTTTTTCCACTGCTATCAGTTATGAAGTTCCTCATAATTTTGAATGTCCATTGAAGTCACCAACAATTATGGTTTTCTGCTTCATGTTTAAATGATTCAGATTTGGTAAATTTTTGGGGGGGTTATATAAGTTATATACTGTATAGTGTTCATTATTTTTCCATACACCAACTTTAGCTATTTCATTTTTATCATTTACTTCCATTTCTTTGATTATGTTGAAGTCTGATGTTAAGGTACTTTTTAACTCCTAGTAATACTCGCTATTTGTCTTGTTTCCAGAAGTAAAATATTATATCTGGTATTAATTTGTTCAGTTGGTTTATTAACACTACGTCACTTACATTTCTATTATGAAGCCTATGCTTCCATTTTCAACCTCACAATGTTAAAAAGTTCATCATTTCACCACCAGAGAAGAGAACACAAGCAACGGCAGTTGAGGTTGAAAATGGAAGCATAGGCTTTCGAAACTAGTCCCTCATAATAAAAATGTAAGTGACGTAGTGTTAAAATAAGAACTGCATATAATTTGACCGTCACTGTTACTAAATTCCTCCAAACATCAATCATATATTATATCCTTTAATTTTGAAGTAACACTTTTGTTGTTCTGATATGTTGGCTTCCATAATGCTAAACACATCTGTCATTTAGAAATAAAGCTTTTGGTTAATTCAGTTTTCTTATCTTGAGAAAAACCTTCTGCATTCCATTGTAGGATCTTCATGTTTTGTTTTGATCTCAAGGCAGTCCCCACCTGGAGACCCAGTTTTAACTCTGCAATATTTGGCTTTGAGATGTGGTCATTTTTGCTAGTATTGTGCAGATTGTAGGATGTTCATGTTTTGTTTTGATCTCAAGGCAGTCCCCACCTGGAGACCCAGTTTTAACTCTGCAATATTTTGCTTTGAGATGTGGTCATTTTTGCTAGTATTGTGCAGATTGTAATCGTTTTATTATAGACACCAGATTTTTACATTTTGGTGATTACATTATTCATTCACAACCCTCAATATGAATGGAGGACTGCACCTAGCTAGGAGCCTTTCTTCACAGTTGCCAATTGTGAGATGTTAGAATGCCGTGACAAGCCAGCACTATATTAATTTTGCAAGAAAAGAAGATATAGAAAAGATGGGAAGTGATCCCTTAGGCCTCGAGTATTCTAATACCGACAGGGTCGAAAATAACAAGAGTTCAGTCAAGGGAGACTGGATAGGAAAGTGTAAAGAGAGAATCTGGTAAGGAATAAGAAGGATACCAGATTCGGTCATTTACTCATCAAGCTGACAAGTGCTGATTCACGAGTTAGTTCTTTAGTTCATCATGTTCACTTAAGTTTCCTATCTAAACACATGATTACTAACAGCTGCACCACGAGAAGGGTAGGGATGGGACTTCAGATTGGTTCCTTTAAGTTTTCTTTATGAAAAAATCAATGGCTCTCCCTCC
The DNA here is from genome assembly GCA_030762935.1 of Hymenopus coronatus. NCBI lineage: Eukaryota > Metazoa > Arthropoda > Insecta > Mantodea > Hymenopodidae > Hymenopus > Hymenopus coronatus. The sequence goes on along the minus strand of CM060894.1, from coordinate 126,419,646 downwards.
TGTTGTATAACAATTACCTTTTTAGAGCCACACAAAAAATGTAGAGCTCATTAAAACACACAATTTATGTTATATACATTTTTTTTACCGTTTTTGAGATATTGCTTGTTATTAGTTTCAGCTTTAAAAAACTTATACTTTTCTCATACACAATTTGTCAACTCCTGCCCATACGAACAAAGGTACTTCAATCATTTAGCAGTCAGCTTTTAAAATATTTAACTATCAATTTAGCCTATGGTACTCCCTTATTTTCCTTCTACTTACAAGGAAGCAAGTAATAAGACTATTTCTGCTAATCTTTTCTGATTAGCATTAAGTATATAAAGAATAAGCTTTCTAACAATAATTTATTGTAGTGATGTAGAGAAAGTCGTGTAAATGTAATATCAGATATTTTGTATAGTAACTTTTTGTCAATCTCTTGTGGTTTACTAGTTATGCAAAAGTCATTCAAAATGAAGTGAACTGCAGAGATACCCTGAAAGCTCAAGATATATATTTTATTACACACGTATCTTTAATATAAGATATTTTAATCAAAATTATTAGTCATTTTTGAGAAAGTCAATTTTTTTAACTTTTTTCCACATAACGAGAGTAGTTTGAGTGGGAGAATTTTCTTGAAAATCTATGTGTTGCATCCTTAGCCAATGAGCTAACTTTACCAACACCAAGAGAGTGGCTAAGTATTCGAACTACTGGGAAAGGAGAGTAAAAGAACCTTTAGTCATCTCATCTGAAACAAATAATCTAAATCGCGATTCGGGCCTACAACTAAGATCAGCATGGACACTGATGTTAAAGAGCCTTAACACCTAATCCTTTACCTGCAGTCTTCCAAGGCTTGTTTTCTAGCAAGTCTGTGCTCAAACACAAAATATTAGCCGTATAACTACTATAAATAGTTTTCTACGAAGTCCGTGCTCATGTCTCAGTCATCTTAAATACCAGTTACAACATGGCCATAATATCACACGAACCAATCGGATGTTACCTTCATTCCAGCTCTTATAAATACCTGTCTCGCAAGCTCAATCCATCAGTTCACTCTGAAGACGAGGAAGATGCAGTTCTTCAAAACATTGGTAACAAGCCAAGTTTTTACCTGGTTAGAAGCCTGAGAAGATTTTGAATTAGTTTCATTATTCATCGGGATTCATTTACTATGTGCACTGTGTATATTCGTATTTACTAATGATAGACATTTGCAATCAGCTGTTGTTGTTTACTAGTTATTCTGGCAATGCCACAAAGTCAGCATAGCCAACCTTACACGAAACCACCCGAACTGTCAAGTGCAAGGATTCAATGGCGGGGGTATATGTTCTGTGCATTCAAGCTGCAGAAGCTGGAATGTGAGCCTCACTGCTGCTATAAAGCTACTGTGAGATCTCGGGATATTCCATTGGCACATGTGCCTGCAGTTGCTTCACACAACATATGATTCGGTAACTGTGGAACAAGTGGGAAAATAGCTTCAACAGGCAGATGACTGACAACAACATTGCTGAGCAGCTAGGGAGAAGTATAATTCTTTCAAGAAGCGGCTGAGTACTGGGAAACACTTAATGATTTTTTCATAGAAGAGAACAAGAACAGATGTAACCTTAACTGTTTTGTAAAGTTGTGTCTAATACTAAAAGTATTAAGTTTATAATTTCTATTTTATCAATAATAGCTTAACCATGACTAATAGAATAAACTAGTGCAATCACTCAAGGAGTTCAAACGTGCTCTGCTGTGTGGCGCCAGTACAGATACTATCCTACGACAGCTGCATTAAAGCTAGCTAACGCATTACTTCTTGTTATGATAATGTTTTAATTGTTTCAGTATTTGTGAAAGGCACATAATTTGTTACACACATTCTTCACAAATATAATAAGCAGAAAAACAATAAGTAGTAATAAAACAGTAGGTAACTATGAAAGGAAAACAGCTACAATGTATGAAACAGACAAAAAACATATTAAAATAACCTTTTTACGTTCGTTACTTGCTAAATGAAGAATGCTACAAATAACATTTTAATTTAAACTGATTACCATCTCTAGTTGTTGGCTACTTTGGATATCTTTTGCATGGAGATTTGTGGGTTTGGAGCTCTCTTCGGATCCCTTTTGCTCTGAAGAAGAACTGACACTTTAAATAGTAATAATGTCCATGGTGTGTCAACACAGCAACCAGCTCCTGAGCCAAATGCAGTTGTATCAATTAGTCTAGACAGTGGTAATGCATCACATGGAAAAGAATGTCACATAAACTTTTAGAGGGATGTGTTAGAAACTTAGTATTCCCGCTGAATCCATAATTCTTGATTTCAGTAAAAACTGAGTATCGATTTTCATTTTCCTCTTGTAATAAACTGAATCAAGAGCTCACATTGCCTGCCTGCTTCACATTCAACAGGTCGTGAGTTCGAATCTCGCTTAGGGTGAGTTACCCGGATAATGTTTTTTTCGGGGTTTTCCCTTATCCTGAAAAGACGAATGTTGAGTAACTTTAAGCTCCATGGACCCCGAGAGCATCATTTCATTCATCATCTGATATGACCAACTAGGTTAAAGGAAGCTAAGCTACAAAAACAAAACAAAAAAAAACAAAAAATCTTGAAGAATGCTTAACAATATATTTCGCCACATACTAAAATCTGTCAAAAGAAGGAGCAGGAATTCTAGTCATGGGATAGAGCTTTCCCAATCTTTAAATTAGAAGAATTTTTAATAACAATTTTTTCTCTTATAGAATTTTCCTCTGATTTCCCAGTAGTCTCGTTGCGCACTTCAACATTTCTAGCTAAAATGCACATCTGGTTTACAAAAGAAGTCAGAATCAGGGCCCTTTTAGGCTCACAATTTTCTCTAGAGGTAAGTGCTTGTTTTATTGGAATATAGTTACATTGAAGTAAGTTTAAATGGAGAAAATCAATCATCAAAGGATGGTCATCTGAACTGTATGAGCACATGATTCCAAAGGATCTTGGGTAAATTTCTCTGTTAACACATATTTATATACTCTTTCCCAGAGCTCACTTCTAAAGTGCTTTTTAAGGTTACCAGTAATGACTCCATTGTTCTAAAGGAGGTAAATGTATTTTTTGTAGATTGAATAGCGTGAAGAAATTTGAGAATATTTGTATGGGAGGATAAATGTTTGTGCATAGCCTTAGAAGGTGTGAATGCATTGGCAAGATCATTTAAATCCTTTGTAAATAGTTCAGTTTTCTCACTGTCCTCAAATCCTGTCAAACCCATTTCTCGATAAAATGTTAGAGCTTTTGCAACATTGTCACTGAACAGTTGGAATGCAAGCCTACCACTCATTTTTGAAAACATGAGCTGCTGTTAGCTTGGCACAAGCATACCCAGAAACATCTTCATGAATAGCTTCCTATAAAAAATTAAATTTATATTTTCATCTTTTAAGTCACTTCAACTTTGTCATGGAAATTGTTTCTTATGCATTTTAATACATGCACAACATCAAAAAATAACAATATTTTCCTTTTTGGTTCTGCAGGATTACTAATGTGACACTGTATTGCATTTTTCTTCCCATTAATTTCTAAAGACTTCCCATGCTTTTTTATTTGGCTGACTACCATCAGAGGTAAAACCAATCATTCTGGCCCCAGCTGTAAGATCACTTGGATCAAAATTTTAGCCAGAATATCGCCAGAAAGGCATTTCTGCATATCGTAAATTGCTACTGGTTGGACCCAATTTTGCATAAAAGGAATAAACATAAAAACAAGTGCATGATTTGCCCCTGATGTTTTTGAAAATCTGGCATGAGATCACCCAAATCAACAAAGCCATTTACTTTGAGGTGCTATTAAAGCTAATTTCTTCCTTAAGCTTAACTTCATCAAATATTACAATGCCATTATCTTTTTATTCTCATCCATTTCATTCAGAGAACCGAGGAATAGCATCTATACTATATGGATTTACTCCATAGGGTCCCTTAAGTCCTTTGCAGAGTTTTCTTAAATGACTTTCAGAAGGAAGAGGCAACAAATTGTGACGTGGAATACCTATAACCTTTTGAGGACTTTATTTTAAGTAATAAACTCTCTAAAATAAAGTCACTGCTGTACCTCATACCATTGGAGATTTTAGTTTGCAACTTTTCAGCATGATATTTATAATAATTTTCTGCTTCTAATAAAGAAATTTATCTTTATATTGAAACAGCTCAGTGTTGTTAATCTGCTTTTCTAACAAATTAATTTTAGCTTTAGCTGAGGATAAACTGCATTTAGTTTGAATTAAATTTCCATTTGCATTCTTTAGTTGTCTTTTGAAAGACAATATTCTCCTTAGACCTTCACATGTTGCAGCTGAAGCTTGCCCCTCCCAGATATCCTCAGTATTGTTTCTTCCCTTCGTGGTCGCTTGATGTTGCTGCATCCTGGATGGTTTCCACATTTTCAGCTTATTTGAGAGATAGTTGGGTAAATTTGGGATAATGAGGTACTGCTCCTGGCTTTAATTTCCATCTCACTCAAGGGATTTCAATATTTTCTCCTGCTACAGTGAAATGGTCGGATTTCACAATGAGATCTTCTGAAAAATGCACATCACAAATTGTGTTTTTCGATGAGAACTGCTTGTCTTTTCACAGTATTGCTCTAGCCCATTTTGCAAACAAGTCATTTTCCTTAGGTGGGGTATAAAACCTCTTACTTTCGTCTTTTCTGCCATACCCCAAACTGCAACCAGGACCAAAACAGTACAGCATTCTCTTGAGCTATTAATCACTATGGCATGAGTACTACATTTAATTTGTATCATGCACCACACAGATTTACAGTTTAGTTTGTACACATGCTAAATAATACTCAGATGTACAGTTTAGTTCCACAGGCTAAATAACACACAAACGTACAGTTTAATTTGCACCGCACCCTGAATAATGTAAGACGCATAGCCAGTAGTTGAAATAAAAATTGTAACATCAAAATAATCCCGCCAAAAAGCATGAGCATGTAGCATTTGCTGACACGTGTTGGCATTAGACGCTTGTAGTACTATCATTTTGGCAGTACCCTCCAACTACAATGTTAAGATAGCGGAGTGATGACACTAGTTTATTCTATTCGTCAAGGCTTAACTATCCTTCAGCACTATGCTCATAACAGTGAAATGTTTCAGTGTGTTATGGATTTATCTTAGGAAGCAAGATATTCTTACTCTTTCCATGATATATTGTGCTGATAATATTCTAGACACATTATTCTGTTTTAAATAATAACTTATTTTATCTCAGTTTTATCCATCTGCATGTCATATGTTAAATGCTATAGCATGGTAACTTTCTTTCAATTTAATCTCCTGAAGAATTTGTCATCATATTTATGGATCACTGTTACGATGAATTGTTTGTCTTAAGTTTTCTGGTTTGTATATACATTATAAAGAAATTGTCTATATCCAATGATGTCCAAGGTTAAGCAAAGGATGAGAGGGTGGATTTACATTCATGCATTATTCACAGAAATATGATGTATTCTTGAACTCATGGCAGTCATAAACAAATCTATATGTTTGAGCACCTTGAAATATATCATTGCGATCAGCTTTCATGGAGTGAGTGCATGAAGGAGAAATGCTTCATAACACAAAAATAAGGAGGTGGAGTGACAATATGAATCATTAGCTCATATGAGAAGAGATTAGGCTTCGCTGGTAATACCTTTGAATGGCTGTATTCCATCAAACTTCCAATCAATGAAATTATTCCAAGTATGTCCACCTGGCCCTAAAAGGGATTTAAAAGGCCTGGATGCTGCAAATTACATAACTAATGGGGAAATTCATTCTCACAATACACACAATAAGGACAAGCTACACTACACCTCACACAAAACCAAATTGTTTGAAACTTCCTTCAAATATAATGGCTTAAAAGTATATAATTATTTACCAGGGAACTTCAAAAACATATCCTCTATAAATAAATACCAGACAGAAATACATACGTTTTTACTAAAAAACAAGATTTACTCTTTATATGAATATGTTGAATACTGTAAGGGGAAAATTTAAACTAGGTATTTATGAGAAAAGTTACAAAAATACTTTTAAACAACTGTGACTATTTAGATTTAGAAGCCTGCTGACATTATAGCACTGCACCATAGTGACTTCTTTAAAGATACTGTCTTGAATCCTTATTTGTTTCATGTTTCCTGTCCACCTGAGGGAGGCACCTCCGCTAAAGAAAGGGAAAGTTTGATGACGGCTGAAGACCAGGATCAAACTTTTTCAAATTTAATATTAAGTTCAATGTTATTATTAAATGTAAATGTTTAAGAAGTAGTCAATATTTAGAATTTATTTTATATCTTTTGACGTAGCCATGAATTCTATTGTAATTTTGAAGGTGAATAAAATTATTTATTTATTTGCATATGAATGTAGAGAGGTTATGAGGTTGTGAACATGGCTTTTAATTTTCATCAAGAAAACTACAAAAATAATATGTGTTACATTCAAATGATTGTCTCTATCCATTCTTCAATAAATTCTTCTTCTATGTATTTCATTTTAATCGAGGTAAACATTTGAAGAAATGCTTTTACTACATATTTCCTTGTAGATACATTGTGAATAGGGAAATGCAGTAGACTTAAGTAATGGTCAATCTTTTAACAGTTGGTCACTATGTGATAACTATGAAATTCTGTTTTCTTTACTTGACCGGAAGAAAGATAATTTTTGGCTTTCCATCTGAGAAAAGTATAATATTGGAAAACAGAAATCAATAATAAGGAATATCTAGGAAATGGTTAGTTCCTCAAAAAATTGAATAACTAAATTATATGTTTTAACAAGATCTACATTTTTTTTATTCTAAGTTTTTGTGTATCTCTATATCTTGAGGTTTATCAGTTATATAAATTTCATTCATTCATAATGAAGAGAACTTCAGAGGCTATTCCCAGAAAATTCAAGATAGATATTTCCTTTGTCATGAAAATGTCTTAAACATATACTATTTTAATCAAAATCATTGGCACAGTTTTTTTAGAAAGACAACATTTTTAGATATTTTTCCATGCAAGGGGTAGATTTTCTTGTACATCTTTGTGCCATATCAATTTTGGTATTGAACCAAATTTTTGTTTTTGGATTATGCTGTTCTCACACATACATGCATCATGTGTACACACACCCACATGCACCTTTTTTCTAAAAAGTTTTTTTTTGAGTTAGGAGAACTTGAAGCATATTTCTGCTGAAAGCTCGGTATCAAATTTTTGGGTGGAATACAATGCCTTCTTTACCGACTATGTACCTATGTATATAGTATTTGGTAAATAAAGTAAGGGGACAAAAATCCTGAACACTTTCACTTTTTATATTTACTTAAAAATTATTAAACCATTTCAACTATTCACCAGTAAGTAGTTATAGGCAGTATGACATTCCCAAAATTTGAAATCGAATCTAGTTTTTATGAAAATTAGAAATAGTGTATCTGCCCATTTCTTTTCATTTCAATGGAGTATTGATATTAGTCTGTTTGTTCTGAATATCATGGAACATTATAAATTATGGAGTGAACAGGGAGGATTCAATATCCAAGGAATCTTCTAGATCACTATACATTGATTCCAGTCTTAAGAGCTCTGAGATTTTCATTGAATTAATAAAAACATTACTCAAAATTTGGAAATCCACCTCTGCAATACTGGGTCAGATATCCTGTACTAACTACAATACAATTTGTACAGAGAACTCAAACTGAGATCCAAAGTTATGGGCCTCCAGACATTAAAAGATTTTATGTGTTCCATTCACATGACTTTCTCTATATCTCTGCAACAAATTATTGTTAAAAAGCTTATGCTTCTCTTTACTTCATGCTAATCGGCAAAAAATTAGCAGAAATAGTCTTATTACTTGCTTCCTTGTAAGTAGAAGCAAAATAAGGGAGTATTATAGGTTAAAGTGATAGTCAAAAGCTAGTTGCTATGTGACTGAAGTTCCTTTATTTATATGGACAGGAGCTGACAAATTCCTGTATGAGAAGAGTTAAATTTTTCAAAGCTGAAACTAAAAGCAAGGTATATATCAAAACGATCAACTCCATGAAAAAAATGTATATAACATAAATTGTGTGTTTTAATGTGCTCTGCATTTTTTGTGTGGTAAGTTTTTGTCCATCTCTTACGGTTTAGCAGTTATGCAAAATTCCGTAAAATTCACCCAGAATAAAGTAGTCTTCAGAGGCTATTCCCAGAAAATTCAAAATATACATTTGATTTGTCAGGTAAATATCTTTATTATACAATATTTTAATCAAAATTGTTAGAGCCATTTTTTAGAAAATAAAAATTTTCGAAAAAAGTTCCATGTAAAGGGTACTTTGGGGTGGAGGGATTTTTTTTCAAAATCTTTGTGTTGCATCCCTGGAAGATACTAAACTTAAATACCAAGTTTGGTATTTTACCGACTTTTTGTTTTTGAGTCATCGTGTTCTTAGACACATTGACACAAACACACACAAGGACGTTTTTCTGAAAATAATTTTTTGGACACAGGGGGCCCTAAAACATATATTTCCGGTGAAATCTTGGTATCGAATTTTTGGGTGCATTACAAGACCTTCTCTGCACACTATGTACATAGTACATGTAGAGAAAGTAAAAAAGGAGAACTTACCTTGCTCAGAAGATGTGTAACTTCAGGGTAGAGATCCAGCAGACCTGTGCCCATGAAGACACCTGCAGCAAAGCAGCTCAGCAAACTTATTCCCTGGCCATATCTAAGGTCAACAAACAAATTGCATAACATTATTTAAGGGTTAATCTTTAAACAACTTGAAACAAAGCTGAAGAGTAGTTCATTTTAAACTCACGAGATTAAATTGTAATTTCTATCATTTCCCATTTCTGAAATTAAAATGTTGTTACTAAGAGAGTCCTGAAATACATTCAGCTAAGTTTCCATCCTTGAGAGTCACTTGTTGCTTTGGATCTCATACACTCTTAACACCTTGGTTATTGGTGTTTAAGAATTCTGTTTAATAAATTCTAGATAATCCCCTTCTCTCCTCGACTCATTTCCTCCTCCTTGCACTGCCTCACAATTCTATACTATTTGTCATACACTTTTCCTAAATATTTTCTGCCACTATAATAAATTCTCTTCTATTATTGTTGAACATTCTATTTACTAATTCCTCAATCAGTAGTTTATCCCAATTTATATTATTTTGAGGTATATAATATTAGTGTAATTGTTGTGACATTAAAAATATGGTTTATTTTCTTATTGTTTAGTTATTTATTATCAAAACTCAATTCACTTCTCTATACCTCTGTTTTTTGCACTGATGAGCACAATGTAGTACTTCATCATTTTCCCACAGTTGGGGCATATATTAATTTCCCAAAATAAACTGAATCCCCTTAATTTTAACAAACTTGTTCTTGCCCAAACATGCTTTATCACATAAGTCCACATATATCTCCACCTCAATCTGTTTCACATTTCTGTGTAGTTCCAGCAAATAATTAATTATCCCTTAAATTACTAAACAAATCCTGTTTTTCAATATCCTTAATAAGTGCTTTCACTTCTCTCCAGATATTCTTTCTTGTGCCCATGTACAAACTGAAAAATTTAATGCCTTAGCTAGGATTTGAACCATAGATCTCCCGATCTCTAGCTGGTTGCTCTGCCACTGAGCTACCATGGCAAGATGCTGGCATAGCATTGAATTTCTCTACTGACTCGTATGTTTCCCAGTAAACCACAAGGTGATCTCAAATTATTTTGAGATACCAATCCCAATGTTGTAAGTACTTTAAGACCCAGGATTCACAGAGTAGCCAACTATTATGGTCAATTTGTATTGGCTAATTTGTTTTTTCACACAAGCCATGTGTAGGACAGGAGTTGGATAGGTAGAGTCAGACTGAAAAATCCAATGCCATAGCCGGGATTTGACCCACTGATCTCCTGATCTATAGCCAGTTGACTGCCACTGAGCTACCATGGCAACACCATCAGAATTGCATTCTAATATCACTTCATGAATATAAAATCCAAATATCTAGAAGATTTTTCTATTTAAGGTACTGAAAAAAAAAAATCTGATGTGTTACACTCACATGATTTTCTCTAGCTGCCCAACAAACAAACTTCCTGCAAAAGATTCTTCTTCTTTGTACACAATGCTAATAGATATAAACATTAGCAGAATGTATTTATTACTTAGTACCTTATAAGTAAAAGGGAACTAAGGGAATGCACTAGGCTAAGGTGACAGTTAAATGTTTCAAAAGCTATCATTTGTGATTGTCATTGCAAATTGCTTCTTTGCCTGGCCAGGAGTAGAACAAAAGAAAAGCAGACCTTTCCTGTCTGAAAAAAATTAAATAGTTCACAATTGAAACCAACAAGGAATATCTTGGTAACAGTTACCTCCACAACAAAAACAAAGGACATAAATTGTGTGTTTTGAAGAGATCTACATTTTTTGCTAGGTAAGTTTCTGTCTATCTCTTACGCTTTAGCAATTAAGCAAAATTCATCCATAATAAAGATGTCTTCAGAGGCTATTCCCTGAAAATTCAAGATACACATTTTATTTGGGATCTAAATAGTTTTAATATACAGGATTTTAATCAAAATCGTTAGCGCTATTTTTATGAAAAATAAAATTTTCAAAAATGTTTCCATGCAAAGGGTAGTTTGTGATGGGGGGATTTTCTTGAAAATCTTTGTGTCGCACCCTTGGAAGATACCAAAGCTAAATACCAAGTTTGGTATTTAATAGTTTTTTTGTTTTTGAGCTATGCTGTCCACAGACAGACACACACCTTTCTCCAAAAATTATTTTTTTGGATTCAAGGGTACCCAAAACATGTATTTCTGTACATGTACGTAGTGCATGTAGAGAAAGAAAAAATCTGATGTGTTCCATTCATATGAATTTCTCTACCTATTTTGCAAACAAACTACTCTTAAAAAAAATTATTCTTCTATCTACTTCATGCTAACTAAATAAACATTAGCAGAAATAGTTATTTATTGAGTTTCTACCTTAGTAGAAGGAAACTAAAGGAATATACTAGGCTATAGTGATAGTAATATCTATTAAAAGCTATCACTATGTGATTGACACTGAACTTTGGTTCTCTTTGCATGGCCAGAAGTAAAATAAAATAAAAATGGATGACGACTTTCCTGTTTAAGAAACGTATAATGAAAGTATACAAAACTAATGATAACAAATATCTCAGAAATAGTAGCCTCCACAACAAAAATTTACAAAATATAAATTGTGCGTTTGAACAAGATCCACATTGTTTGTATAGTAAGCTTTTGTCCATCTCTTATGGTTTAGCAGTTATGCAAAAAGTTGTCGAGAATGAAGAGGAACTTCACAGACTATTTCTAGAAAATTCAAGATACATATTTTATTTGTCATATAAATATCTTTAATATTTTTTCTCTATCTCTCTGTTTATCCTCCTCATATTCAGGACTTACAATCCAGCACCTGGGGTCAGAAGGCTGTTAAGGGGCAGAAGTTCCAGATCAGAGAGAAGTCAGAATGGGTGATCTGTTCCATGTCTGGTGTGAAAGTGAGGAAATGAGTGATATGAAATGATGTAAAAGTGGATGATAGAACAGATTATGGAACAATTGGTGGAATGAATGGTGGGGAAAATCGGAGAACCCGCCATATGTCAATTCGTCCACCACAAATCCCACTTGTGAACCGCCTGGAATGACCCTGGGCCATCTAGGTGAGAGGTGAGCAGTCTAATCGCTTGGTCACTGTGAAATAGCTTTATATAAGGTATTTTAATAAAAATTGTTAAGATCCTTTTTGGGGGGGGGGAGGTGGAGGGGATTTTTTTTTGAAAATGTTCATATTGCATCCTTGGAAGATGCTGAACTTCAAATATGAAGTTACCGATGTATTTAACTGACATTTTGTTTTGTATTATGCTCTCATGCAAACACAGATCTTTTTCTAAAAATGCTTCTTTTTTTTTAAATTCAGGCGACCATAAAATATATATATTTCCAATGAAATTTGGTATCATATTTTTGAGTGGAGTGAATCCATGTACTATGTATGAAGCACAAAAAGTTATATGTACTTTGTTATATTTTCATTATCATGCAGCGTAAAACACACAGAACCCTAATTCCAACAATTTAAATGGTGAGTTAGGAATAATGGTGATAATATTGATATTCATAAAAAAATAAATGGGTACACATGTAATAATTAACTCTAAAAAAACATGAGCAACAAAATAAATAACATGTATGTGATAACTTACATTTATTCTTATCTGGAGGTTACTGTTCCCCTCCAGATCAGAATTCTTGTCTGAGCTGTTTGTGCTGCTGCATTCCTTTTCAAGGTTGATAACCAGGTTATCAACTTCAGTGTCCCAAAACAATGCTGCATCTTTTGTTACACATAGCACCTGTTGGTGGTTAATTTTAAAAAAAAGAAATGGTGCACTATTACACAAATTGCATTCTTGCATTGCATATTTCACATGCTCTCTTTTTTCTCTGGGTGTAACCCACCTTTTCCATTTAAGGTTTTTCTTTGTGAGCACTGTTTACATTTGTAGCCAAAACAGCGGTGAACTCAGGTGTTAATTTCATCACTTCTTTTACAGGAAGTGTTGGGTACTTCTCGTAAAACTTAAAATAAACATTCAATACTATAGCTTTTCACCACTAGACAACAGTTTACCAGCCTTATGCTTTATGTAACTCAAAGAAGATGGAAAAAGAAATTCACGGAGACCGTCCCACATGATTCTAAACAGAAACAATTAGCAACTATTACTATTGTAAACAATATTACAGAAATCAGGTGAATCATATGAATAGCAAGTTGGAACTTGTAGCTCTGTTCAAAGGACAAATCAGTTCCAATTTAACTCCTAGGTATTTGCATAGAATATTATAACATTTAAGAATAAATTAATTCTGTAATTTAGATTGTTAGTAATGGATTACATTCTTGCACCCACTACTGCTGTCTTGTACCATGGTGCACTGGACACATGGATCAACCTAAGAGTGAATAGAAAATAAGTAATTCTGTTTACTTGGAAATCGTCAAATTACCAAACTTTGTTTTTTCCCCCATGATTCTTGATTAATGAAGAATAATTGATCTTACAAATTCTGGAGTTTCTGTGAAATCATCATGTTATTGAGCAATTTTGGACAACCAGGTACCAAGCCAAGACAATTTTAAGACTATAAACTTTAATAATTAAGAATTAAGTGTGTCAGAAGTTGCAGTAATTGAGTTTATGAAAAAGGGTAAAATAAAGCATGCCCTATTTAGCAATTGCAAAGCATCCTGCATTAAGGTTTTCAAAACTGTATAATTCTAGTATTCAGAATCAGAAAGATGTGGAGATGGTCAGCAGAGATTTCAAAAAATAATTTTTGGCATTGGTTACTTGTTTACATTAGATTAAACATGCATTTGTATCTCATTATAGTCACACAGCTGTATAAACTTAGGTCATATTTTGATTTCACTGAAAAGAATTCTTTTGTCACATTTATCCTATATTTTATGCTGCTAAACCTTCCAAAATAAACAACAGATTTAAAACTGCCCACAAATTTCTTTGTATACATATTACATTTATGATACAGTTTTCAAGGAAAAAAAAAAAACAATAAATGCAACATTCCGAGTGGGATGGCTCAGAGGATAATGTCTGTAGCCTGCATTCGGGAGGTCCCGGGTTCAAAACCTGTGGGCTGGCCCTTCTGGTTGGTTGTTTTTTTTTTTTTTTTTTTTTTTTTTTTTTTGTGGTTTTCCTCAGCCACCAAGGTAAATACCAGATTGGACATTGAATACCATGACCCAAGGTTACATCTTCAGTCTAAAACAATAGTAAAAACTAAAACTAAATAGTAATGTGGCTTGTGCTGTCATCTATCCACAGATAGTTAAAGCAGCTAGACTAAAAACGACACACTAATGCCATCTGCTTGTCTCCAAGGTACATGGAGCTGTGGCCTCAAAGGACTGGCTGAACTCTGCCATCTGACTACATATGGTGGAAGCAGATAAGACTTGAGGCCATGATGTCAGGCTGTATGTGCCATACTGACTACAGATGGGAAAGTGTTATGGTATGGGGATGGTCCAGAAAGCTACTGTACATCACATAGCATCAATGAAGTATCTTACAGAACACTTCCATCACAATATGACCTAGATGTTAAAGGAACATAAAATATATAAAAAAATAAAAATCTGATGTGTTCCATTTACAAGGCTCTCTCTAGCTGTTTCACATACAAACTCTTCCTAAAAAGATTCTTCTTCTTTCTACATCGTTCTAATTGGGAACTTAATTGCACACACACACTAATCTACACCTAACCTAAGGTGAATCAGAAAATTGAATGGGTCCTTCGAATTTCTGATTCATCTAAGGTTAGGTGAAGGTTAGTGTGTATGTAATTAAACTGACTTTGTGTGATTAATGTTTAGTAATTCCTAGTGGTTAGGTCTAAAATTGTGTGGGTGGGTGCAGGTATGTCTGATTTTCGTGTATTTTGTTTTTGGTAATTTTCAGTGATTTCATGAAAGCATACACCCCATTAGGTCTTGGTATGTAGTGCATGTATATAAACTGTTTTTTGTGTAATTAGTTCGACTTGGTATAAATTCTATTAAGAAAACAAAAAATAACTGCTAATCTCACAGCTTTCTTAAAAAATTACAGGGGCTATTGTTTGCACAGGTGTAGAAGTGCCAAAATGTAGTATCTTGCAGACATTTTGTCCCCTATCTAAGAAAGTTTCTTAATTTGGGAGGATGATTTCAAACTGATTATAACTACTTTAAAACATACTTTTCTAAGAATATTCATTACTCAGGTTAGTGTTTTTAACACTTTCAACCAATTCTCCTGTAAGCTTACTGCAAGTTCTACTTTCTATTTTGGATTTTTAATTATTATTGTTGCCTTTCATGATGTAGTGATTACTATACTAGCTTCTAAAACATAAGATTGTAGGTTCGACCTGGCGCATGGTGATGGTGTTTTTTGGTCGCAAAAAATCTTAGCATTTGAAAGGGAAGGAAAGCTCGTGGTCGCATATAATGTTTATTTGCACGTAAAAGAGCCCAGACTTTGAAAGAAGAAGATTTCTCAACAAAATTCTGACATTTCATATCTGCAAGTCCTGATTTAGTGCTACAATGCATCTGTGGGCAGTTAGCTGATCCCTGGTCATCATGGCATGTAGTGACAAACTTACAAACTAGAAATTTAAATCTGATCAAGAAAACATCATAACAATGTCTTATGCTCCACTTAAGGTCTATAGGAATTTGACTAATTATTATTGTTTCATTTATATACCAGCTTTAACTGTATGCTCATATCAGCGACCTTGTACCTTAGACCTTTGTCATTGGATTTTATACAGTATTATACTAAAGGCTGGTTCACCATAACAGTACTGGTAAAATGTGGAAAAGTATTCATAACTGAGGGGAAGTATTCCTGGGTCACAATAATGGGAAGTAAGTCTTGCCAAGTTTTAAGTGCCTCCTTCTCGTTACCAGGCATGGCACATTAGATGCATATTGTGCATTATTAGACTCTTTGATATGGAGATTATTCTAAGTGACTGTGACATGAAAAAGATACATGAGCTCACTTTAGCCATAATTCTTTTGAATTATAACGTTGGCTGAACTGGAGACAGATTAACATCATTGGTCAGTTAGAAATAAGTGAAGTCACAATGCAGAAAATGACCAGGAAAAGAAAAATAAATGCATTCCCATTCTCGTTACCAGGTTATTGTGAACCAGCTTCCTGTTTTAAGTTTCATTTTGGTTACCTTCTCTGGTTATTGTGAACCAGCTGTAACATTCCCATTCCTACCTCCAGATTCTGGGGAGAATAGATATTAATCTTAGCTAGAGAAAAATTCCCTTCTCCCAGCCAGGAATTGCACAACTAGCAGGTGATGTACCAGCTGTCTATACATTTTTTGTTTTCTCAATTACACTTAGAAAAATACAAGGCTTTGGATCAAATTTCTCTTGCTACTAGTCAATTTTCTGTATGCAATCATGATGAAAATATAACCAGAAAGCATTGAAAATATTAATTTTAAACTGGGACGAGTTGTTGACACTTTGGGATCCTGTAAACCATCCAGAATGTTTTCTTATACAGTAAAACCAATGACAAGAATCACATTTGTCAATATGACACATACACAGGTTTATTAGCAACCTCAATGGTTCTTGAAAATTACTAATTTGGCATAGTTTTTACTGTGAAATACTTGTTTGTAGTATGGCAAAAAATAAGTGCATATAGTTGTAACACACTTTTAATAGTTTTTACCTTAATCCTGGTTCCCTCCAGATCCTTTGATACACCTGAGCTTTTAGCTTCAAGATCTCTCAATTATGCCTTGCAGCTTAGGGCTCCAACAGTGATATTTGTTATGTTGGAAGTGTATTGCCCAGCACATTTTGTTATCATATGGTTAGTGGCTCTATATTAGTGGATGGTATATCAAACAAAACAGCAGCATCTGGAGGGAAGGAATTTTGCGATGAAATCATTATTGCACATGAAAAGTGTGCCTTCTGTTTTCCTATACTTGTGATGCACATTAATTAGGGTTTTAGATCGGCCAATCCCTCATCATTGGCACTTTGATTAAGTGCAGACTAAAAAAATCTGTGTTGTTCCATTAACATGATGTCCTATAGTTGTTCAAAACATTAACCTGTTATCTCCATCATGCTAATCAAGATAAATATAAGCAGAATTAGTCTTATTACTAGCTTCCTTGTAAGTAGAAGAAAAATAAGAAAATGCAATGGCTAAAGTGATAGTCTCGTCCTATAAAAGCTGGTCGCTATGTCAAACAATTGAAATTCCAATCTCTTTACTTGCCAGGAATAAACAAACGAGAAACAAGAAGAAAGATGTATTCCCGCTTGAGAAAAGTTTTAGGTGGCTAAAATTGAAACCAATAATCTAAAATATCTGGAAAACCGTTAACTCTACAAAAAAAATGTACATGACATAAATTGTGTGTTTCAATGAGATCTTCATTTTTTGTATACTAAGTTTTTGTATATCTTTTACAGTTTGCCAGTTATCTAAAAGTGCTTCAGAATAATGAGGTCTTCGGAGGCTATTCCCAGAAAGTTTAAGATATACATTTCATTTGTGATAAAAATATCTTAAACATAAGGTATTTTAATCAAAATCATTAGAGCCATTTTTGAGAAAATAAACATTTTCGAAAATGTTCCATGTAAAGGGTAGTTTGGGGTGGAGAGGACTTTCTTGAAAATATTTGTGCCGCATCTTTGGAAGATACCAAATTTAAAAACCAAGTTTGGTATTTAACAGTCTGTTTTTGTTTTTGAGCTATGCTGTCTACAGACACACACACTGACATTTTTCTAAAAATGCTTTTTTTGGAATCAGGGGGACCCAAAACATGTATTTCCAGTGAAATCTCAGTATCAAATTTTTGGGTGCATTACAATACCTTCTGTATACACTATGTATATAGTATGTGTAGAGAAAGTAAAAAGAAAAGTGCAACAAATATCGGAGATTACCCAAACTAAGAAGAGAGACATGCCGTAACCAAGTTCTGGGTTTGAACTTATTTTTTTTCCAGCTGGCAAATTAAGTATACATTTTTGTTGTGGATTTAATGAAAGTTACCCTCAACAATGTAAATACTTCAATGAAATTTAATTCATGCAGCTAATGATATTATTATTAATAATATAATCGTAACTACTCCTCAAACAGACATTACTCATTAAATATATATAAAAAAAGGAAAAATAACTGCCTCCATCTATTTTTGAAATGGATAACTTCTGATTTTGTGTCTATTTGACAAATTAAGAATTCCCGCTCTTCAGTAATAAATATTTGATGTGTTACACTCACATAAATTCCTCTAGCTGCTCTACAAACAAACTTCTTACAAAAGACTGTTCTTCTTTCTACACTATGCTAATCCAGATAAGCATACATTCCTGTCTGAGAAAAGTATAAGTACTTTACAATTGAAATCAATAAGAATGACTATCTTGGAAATGGTTACCTCCACAAAAAAAATGTAAAGGATATAAATTGCGTGTTTTGACAAGATGTACATTTTTTGTGCCATAAGTTTTTGTCTATCTTAGCAGTTAAGCAAAGTTTGACAAAATTCATCCAGAATAAAGAGGTTTTCAGAGACTATTCCCAGGAAATTCAAGATATACATTTTATTTGAGATGCAAGTATTTTAATAAAAATTGTTAAGAGCCATTTATGAGAAAATTAAAATTTTCCATGTAAAGCGCAGTTAGGAGGGATGAGGGGATTTTCTTGAAAATCTCCATGTCACATCCTTGGAAGATACAAAACTTAAATACCAAGTTTGGTATTTAATGGTCTTTTCGTTTTTGAGCTATGTTGTACACACACACACCCATACCCACCCACCGCCCGCCCACACCCACACACACAAAAACCTTTTTCTATAAATGCTTTTTTTTGGACTCAGGGGACCCCAAACATATATTTTCAGTGAAATCTTGACATCAAATATTTGAATGGAATACAATACCTTCTCTATCCACTATAAACATTGTACATACGGGCTAGAGAAAGTAAAATTCACCACATTATTACTATTCTCTGTCCAGCATTACTTCACCAGTAATGTAAACAAAAGCAACAGGTTGCAATGACTATGATTGGTTGCTGAACGTTTTACTGCTTTTCTCCATCACAAAGTAGTTCCTCTTAAATTGCTGAGTGAGTACATAAAATATTGTTTTACACTATACAATGTGGTCTAAATAATATAGTATGAATGATTAAGGAACATAATTTACTCATTTAATAATTATTTTTATGTAATAATGGGTATCCATCATGCATTACGTTTCCAATGGTAGCTTCTAGTCAGCAGCTAATGGCAGAAACATGCAATACCAGTGTAGTAAAACATAAGCAAGGAAAGAATTGCTCCTAGAATATATAATAAGTTTTGTGAAAAATATCTTTCACTACAGTGAAATTTGAAGGGAATGGTAAACATTGCAGTTGGCCCAATAAATATCAATTTCTGTAATGATTCAGGCAGTTTGATTGCAAATAATTTGTATCCTGATGGAGTGGGACCAGTTCCATCTTCAGATTAGCTCTTCTGTAAGTCACTGCATTATGGCATTATATTAAAGAAATGTACAGTGTATGGTTGTGCATATATGAATGCTAAAACTTGCAAAAAACTGTTGGAATGATGTACGTATGCAATACTTCAGAAAAAGTCTGCATTTTATAATTTTACGGGAGAGTTTTAAATTTCATACTGAATATCTGACGACTCTACCTGTTTTATATATTATGCATTTAACAGTTTAAACATGATCTGTGAACAATGAAAGTAGGCAGCTATTTCTTTCCCTGCCAAACGTAGGTACGTGGTTTTACAATTGTAGGGCAGACAAACGAGATTAGCATCATGTGGTGTGAGCACATGCGTTCACGGAAGAATACATTCTGATTTGCTTACATTGGCAGTGAAGTAAGGATAGACAGACTTAGTTACACCACTTGGTATTATTTTAATATGGATTTGGTACTTTTGATATTCTGGCATTAGAGCTGCTTTGCAGTTACTTATGAGTCTGTTATAAACGTTTGGGGTCCTCAGCCGCAAAGCGTAGCCCAGGGTGGAGGGCCCTAAAATGCAAAGTGTAGCCAAGGGATGTCTTTTATAAGTGGAGGAATGGATCAGTGGCGGCCGAGGGCCGCGACTGCGGAATGACGACAGGGTGTAGCCGAGGGATCCCAAGCAGTCAAAGCTTCTGGAATCTGGCGACTTTCACATATGAACAACTTAAATGTTTTCAACACTTTCCAATATGGATCGCCAATGTAAGTTTTACCCACCACTTAAAACTATTTCTTAAGAGCGTTGTGTGTGATGCAACCATTACTAGACTGTCTATACTGCAATGCATATAGGTTTGCTTTGACTCCTAAATGGCAAGAGATACGACCTGAAGTTTGTTCTAACGACTTCCCTTTTTGTTTCGTCTCGTCCCAGTCCTACTAACAAGCCCATTATACCACGTCCATCAGTCATGCAATTTCCGTCTGAGAACACAGGCTACAAAACATTGCGAACAAAATCGAGAATAAAGCATGAGTTAATAAATAAAAAAAAAAAAACAAATCAGCAAATCCTATAGATAAAATTCATATTACTAAACCCAATTGTCTTAATGTAGATAAAGCGATAATTTTTTTAAATTTATACTCGAAATTAGCCCCTAATCCTGATATGTATCACATGGAGCCCATTTTATGTCGTAAAAATCGGCTAGAACACAGTCAGCCAACAGATTGGGAATACATTATTTATAAATTTAATACAAATTCACATGTTATAAATTTACTGGGCATTGCAGCTAGCCTAAGAATACGCCCCTACAAACTACATATACTTTCCTTCCCAATTTTATTAGCATGTTTTGAAATCTGTATTAGAGTTTTGTATCACATTTTCTGAAGACTTTATTTTCTCTTTCTTGAAATAGGATGTTTCTCAAATTCTTTTTACCTTAATCGCCTTCCTTGGTCTCGTGTGTTCCTTATCACTGCCATCAACTTGAGTGGGAACATACTGAACAGGAAGGTTGCAACAAACAGAATGGCCAAAATTATCCATTTTGCGCTTGTTAAATCCATTGGGCCTGAAAAGAAATTTATGGTGTAAATGCATGAAGGTAATAATGGAGTATGTCTTACACTTTTTATACAGAATAGATGCAGAAATAAGCTGAATAGTGCTGCAAAAGTTTAGGTTAGAATCTGTCAATAGCCCAATTAATTCGTCTTATTCAAAGCGGATAGTATAAATTTTCATGCAGACTTTCGTAAAACACATTATCCTTACAGTTACACTAAACAATGAAAGGCTGAAACGCACAGATAGGTACTGCTGCAAAGTAACAGATTCTTAAGCACTAATGTCATTGTCTTCTAATGTTTATGCTAGAACACGTGATGACTGTAAGACTGATGACTTTACTGCACTCTCCCGATACATGCAAGAACTCTCTACTACCGAATTGTACGCTAGGAGCGCAGGATGTCTTTTTCACCGGATTGCCGCCATGTATAAATATTACGAAAATCAACATACACACTTATCGTGAATAACAATATTGGAAATGACTAGAGACCGGATTATATACAACATAAAAAGTTAGAAATATGCATGAAAAATGCTTAAAATATGCATGAAGGGTGTCAAAATATACAACATCAAATAAATCAAAGTAACGATTAGTTGTATATACAGGGTTACTACAAAAGAAATAGACAGCTTCAACTGCCTGTAAAACAAAAACTATTAGAGATAGCAACATAATTATTTTGGAGGCATGTTGAGAAACTCTCAAAGTTTCGTTTGTTACTATTGGTAACACTGTAGTGTTTTGTTTGATGTTGTAGAAGCTGAAATGGCGGAAAATCCTGTGGAAAAGGCATATTGCGTGTTGGAATTTGCTAGAACGCAATCAGCAACTGTTGTCCAACGACATTTTAGAATACGTTACCACAAAAATGAAATGATGTGCTCACAAAAACCAGCATCGTCTTCATCATGTCGCAACATGTCGATGCAAAAGTCACGCCGTATGACCTTATCTTCTTCACTCAGAAACTGCAACATCTGTAATCTCTAAGGCATCATGTACAGTCGCTTCCGCAAGATTTTCCATACAGTTTGCTGTGGAATTCGTAATTGCATGCTTGCCCTAGCTGTCGATTTCTGTGGGCTTCTTATGTAGGCAGAACGAACACGTTCAACGTTTTCTTCCGAAACTCTTGGTCTTCCCGAGCTCTTCCCTTTGCACAAACATCCCGTTGTCTCGAATTTTCTATACCAGTCGTAGATTGACTGTCTAGTCGGTGGCGTTTTGTGGCAACGTGTTCTAAAATGTCGTTGGACAACAGTTGCTGATTGCGTTCTAGCAAATTCCAACACGCAATATGCCTTTTCCACAGGATTTTCCGCCATTTCAGCTTCTGCAACAACAAACAAAACACTACAGCGTTACCAATAGTAACAAACGAAACTTTGAGAGTTTCTCAACATACCTCCAAAATAATTAGGTTGCTATCTCTAATAGTTTTTGTTTTACAGGCAGTTGAAGTTATCTATTTCTTTTGTAGTAACCCTGTATATGTTTATATTATTTCAAAAACAATATACAAAGGCAGTTTTTACTTTCTCTAGCCCCGTATGACCAATATACATAGGGATAGAGAAGTATTGCATTCCATCCAAAAATTCGGTGTCGAGATTTCACCGGAAATACTTGTTTTAGGACCCCCCTGAATCCAAAAAGAGCATTTCCAGAAAAAGGTCCGTGTGTGTGTGTGTGTGTGTGTGTGTGTGTGTGTGTGTGTGTGTGTGTGTGTTTGTCCGTGGGTCTGTGAACACGATAACTCAAAAATTAAAAGTAGCTAAAATACCAAACTTGGCATTTAAGTTCAGTATCTTCCAGAGATGCGACACCAAGATTTTGAGAAAAATCCCCCCACCCCAAACTACCCTTTACATGGAACTTTTTTTTCGAAAATTTTGATTTTCTAAAAAAAGGCTTTAACGATTTTGATTAAAATGTTGTATATTAAAGATATTTACCTGACAAATAAAATGTATATCTTGAATTTTCTGGGAATAGCTTCTAAAGACCTGTATATTCTGGATGAATTTTGCTTAATTTGGCATAACTAATAAACCGTAAGAGATATACAAAAACTTACTATACAAAAAATGTAGGTCTTGTTAAAATACACAATTTACGTCATATACATTTTTTTCGTGGAGCTTACCGTTTTTGAGGTATTCATTGTTATTAGTTTCAGTTGTGAAGTACTTATACTTTTCCCAGACGGGAGTGTCCGTTTTCCTTTTGTTCTACTCCTGGCCAGGAATAGAAGCGATTTGTAATAAAAATCGCATAACGACAGCTTTTAAAACATTTGACTATCGATTTAGCCTAGTGTATTCCCTTATTTTCTTCCTCGTATAAGGAACTAAGTAATAAGAACATTGTGCTGGATACCTCGATTAACAAGGTGCAGAAACAAGAATAATCTTATGTAATAAGTTTGTAGAACGGCTAGAGAAAGTCATGTGAGTGTAACATATAAGATTTTTACTTTCTCTATACGCACTATGTACAGTGTATAGAGAAGGTATTGCACTCCACCAAAAAATTCGATACCGAGATTTCACCGGAAATATATGTTTTAGGATCCCCAATATCCAAAAAATCTGATGTGTTCCATTCACATGACTTTCTCTATATCTCTGTAAATTATTATTGTTAATAAGCATTTCTTTTATTTATTTCATGCTAATCGAGAAAAATTAGCAGAAATAGTCTTATTTCTTGCTTTATTGTAAGTAGAAACAAAATAAGGGAGTAGCATAGGTTAAAGTGAAAGCCAAAAGCTGATTGCTATGTGGCTGATGTTCCTTTGTTTGTGTGGACAGGAGTTGACAAATTCCTGTATGAGAAAAGTATAAGTTTTTCAAAGCTGAAACCAAGGAAAAGGAATATCTCAAAAACGATCAACTCCACGAAAAAAAATGTATATAACATAAATTGTGTGTTATAACGTGCTCTACATTTATTATGGGTTAAGTTTTTGTCCATCTCTTACGGTTTAGTAGTTATGAAAAATTAATCCAGAATAAAGTAATTTTCAGAGGCTATTCCCAGAAAATTAAAAATATACATTTTATTTGTCAGGTAAATAACTTCCATATACGATATTTTAATCAAAATCGTTAGAGCCATTTTTTAGAAAATAAAAATTTTAGAAAAATTTCCATGTAAAGGGTAGTTTGGGGTGGGGAGATTTTTCTCAAAATCTTCGTGTCGCATCCCTGGAAGATACTAAACTTAAATACCAAGTTTGGTATTTTACCGACTTTTCGTTTTTGAGTTATCGTGTTCACAGACACACGGACACACTGACACACAAGAAATAGAAGTATAAGCTTTTTAAGAATAATTTGTTGCAGGGATATAGAGAAAGTCATATGAATGGTACACATCAGATTTGTATTATCATTACTCTCTCTATACGCACTATGTACATAGTGTATAGAGAAGGTATTGCAATCCACCCAAAAATTCGATACCGAGATTTCACCGGAAATATGTGTTTTAGGGTCCCCTTTATCAGGCATTTTCGGAAAAAGGTCCATGTATGTGTGTGTGTCCGTGTATCAGTGTGTCCGTGCGTCCGTGTGTCAGTGTGACCGTGTGTCCGTGTGTCTGTGAACACGATAACTCAAAAACGAAAAGTTGGTAAAATACCAAACTTAGTATTTAAGTTTAGTATCTTCCAAGGATGCAACACGAAGATTTTGAGAAAAATCCCCCCCCCACCCCAACTACCCTTTACATGGAACTTTTTTCGAAAACTTTGATTTTCTCAAAAATGGCTAATGATTTTGATTAAAATGGCGTATATTAAAGATGTTTACCTGACAAATAAAAAATATATCATGAATTTTCTGGGAATAGCCTCTGAAGAGTAGTTTAATCTGGATGAATTTTACTGAATTTTTAATAACTGCTAAACCGTAAGAGATGGACAAGAACTTACTACACAAAAAATGTAGAGCACGTTAAAACACACAATTTATGTTATATACATTTTTTTCGTGGAGTTCGTCGTTTTGGAGACATTCCTTATTTTTGGTTTCTGCTATGAAAAACTTATACTTTTCTCATACTGGAATTTGACAACTGCTGTCCAAACAAACAAAGGAACTTCAGTGACATAGCAACCAGCTATTGATTATCACTTTAACCTATGGTACTCCCTTATTTCGCTTCTACATACAAGGGAGCAAGTAATAACGCTATTTCTGCTAATTTTTTACTGATTAGCATGACGTAAATAGAAGTATAAGCTTTTTAAGAATACTTTATTGCAGAGATATAGAGAAAGTCATGTGAATGTAATACATAAGATTTTTTACTTCATCAGAAAACGTATAGTTTTCAAATTCGTTTACATTTTGTTTTGTTTCATAAACAGAAACGAAGGTGCTCTACCAAATTTGCTGTAGTAAAATTGTGTCGCCGATCGCTCAAAACATTTTTATAAGCAGAAAAGCATTGTTCTACATCAATTATGTCTACTGTCACTGGAGAGTATTTGAATTTGGGTACTATATTGGCACTTATTGTTTGTGGTAAAAGTTCACCCGTCTCATTAATAAAATTAATAATTTGATACAAAGGTTTAAAGCCTAGATTATTGTGTTTTTTTTTTTCTGTTTCCTACATTTCCTTAGTTATCTATTAATTTAACGTTTTCTTTTTACATATGCATATGCAGATATATACACATTTACAAACATATAAACACCCATGCCCAAGGTGGGACTCGAACCCACGATCCTCTGCGCCACGAAGTACCACGAAGCAAGCGCGGCCATGGGGACCGGAAAAATGTTTGTAAACTTTTAAGTTTCCTTGGGAATACCTCCGGCAGGAGGAGTTCTCTAAATGGATTTTATTCATTACCTGAATAGATTCAGTCAACGTAAACCTAGAGTTTAGAGCTTTTTAATACGTAGGTATATGGGAAAAGTGTTTTTCTGAATACCGGAATCGTTCAATGCTTCCTTGCACTGACAAACTGCCAAAGCCTCTGCACTATTGAAGTCGTTTACTACGCCTTGAATGGCCTCGAAGTGTTTGTACATTGTAAAGCAACACAGCTTCAACCCAGGAACCCCAACGAGTTACCACTGTTTCGGGAGGTAAAGGCATATTTTATAGTTTTTCTCTAAGCCTTGATGCGGGCAGGTACCATAAGAAACACTTTCTTTGTCGATGAAATCAGCTTCCCAAACGTGGATCGTACTTCAGCGTGGCGACGTACTCCATCAGCGAAGCACGTCACATGAACCATGTTTGTGTAAACTACTTGGAGGGCTTTGATCCTGTAGGGAGCAACATCTCCTTTCATCTGCAGAAGATTCTGGAGATATCTTTTTATTGCCCTCATTCACAAATCTAGCGATCGTAGAATGAATTATATTTTGTAATTCTTTGCAGGCCACCAAATAGGAAGAAGAAGGCTCTTGTTTTAATGCAACAATAATTAAATTAGCAATGTAACGGCCACAATTTTCGGTAGTTTCATCAGCTGAAATCCAAATGATATTATCCTTGTTAATTGCGTATTTATTCCAGAACATGTAGATAAATTGTCGGCATGTAATTCTTTCACAAAGTTGATTCATCAGGTATATGTATATTGATTTAAGCAATATTTGCGCAGAAAACCTTTGAGAATAGGGTTTGTAAGTTTGTGAAGAAGAATATCACTTGCAATGAATGCTTTAAAGCGGGTTCCCCCCCCCCCCCTCTGCAGGCTAAATCATTGCTACTGTTATTTGCTGCTGTTAAAAGTTGTTGTCGTGGGCCTTTCTTTTACATTCCTGAGATATGAAGGCTTGTCTTGACATGCTGGTCTATTTGAAACCTTTTTGTGCACAAAACGTTTTCTCGCAAACTCGACAACTCTAGTGTCATACTTCTCTACCTACATTATGTTATATACTTGTAGAGAAAGTATAAAAATATAACCTCAGCAAAACAACATTTGACTATCGCGTCTGCAAGACCTGTGTGTAATTACATTACTTCTGCAAACATTTACATCGATTAGCCTAAAGTCATAAATATGTGATGAGCTGCATTACTGTATCTTTTCAGTAATAAACGGAAGCTTATTTTCTTATCTAGGTCATCGAGATGAACGTGACCAGAAATTATCTTATTGCTCATTTCCTTGTATATAAATACACATATAGTGATAGTGAAGTACTTTAAAATCCAGTCGCTATTATTAAATCCGTTCTCTTTATAGACCACGAGTAAAAAGTACCTAATTGACGACTTCCCATTTGAGAAAAGTTTGTGTATAGGAAAATCTACACCAACATCTCGGAAATGTCACAAACAACTGTATTGAACATAACTTGTGTCTTTTAATGATATCTTCCTTTTTTTTTTTTTTTTTGTGCCTTTTGAGGCTATTCCCAGAAATTTCAAGATTTATATTTTATTTTATAAGTAAATATCTTTAATATGTGGTATTTAATCAAAAACGTTAGACCCATTTTTAAGAAACTTGACAATTTCGAAAAGTGTCCCATTTAAGGAGTAGCCTGGAATGGGGGATTTTGTTGAAAATGTTCGTGTCGCATCCTTGGAAGTTACTGATCTTAGATACCAAGTTTGGTACTAATGGACTTTTCGTTTTTGAATGCTGTTCAGACACTCTTTCTCTCTCATACTCACACTGACGGATAAACACACACGCGCGGAATGTTTTCTAACTTTTTTTATTCAGGGGACCTCAAGATATGTATTTCCGATGAAATTCTATATCGAGCTTTTTGGTGGAATACAATTATACCTACTATATGTGTGTGTATGTATAGTACGTGGTAGAGAAAGTAATAAATCTCTTGTAAACACAAAAAGTGTAGAGCACATTAAAACACACAATTTATCTTATATACATTTTTTTCGTGGAGTTGATCGTTTTTGGGATATTCCTTGTAATTGGTTTCAGCTTGGAAAAAAAATTCCTCATATAGGAATTTGTCAACTCCTGTCTATACAAACAAGTCACATATCAACCAACTTTTGACTATCACTTTAGCCTATGGCACTCCCTTATTTCGCTTCTACTTATAAGGAAGCAAGTAATAAGATTACTCCTGCTAATTTTTTCTCGATTAGCATGAAGTAAATAGAAGCATAAGCTTTGTAATAATATTTTTTTGCAGATATGTAGAGAAATCATGTGAATGGAACACTTCAAATGTGCAAACGCAGAATGTAGGAGCAAGTGTATGTAGAGTTCCGAGGCTAATTTTCTATTATCGTGTCTAAAAAGCAGGCCCATGTTTGGAAAGCGAGGAAGGTTCGCAAGAAGAAACGGGTCCCACACTCGACGCTGTGAAGCAAGTTCAGCGACATCTCGTGAAATCCGCCATCTCACTGCCACTAACGTTACATGCTTTATCATCGCACCAACTCCGTTACCTGTTGCACTGACCCGAAACGGAATTAATATTCAACGCTTCTCTAATTAACCCCGCATACATTACAATCGACACTGACTGCCAGGAAATCGATATGGGCAACCGTTATATCAGCGTCTCTGACTCATTATAAATTCTGCAACAGTTAACTATAAACTTTAATGGCTGCGAATTATTTTATTAGTGAACTTTTATGATTACAAACTATTGAATCAAAACAAATAGTTGAACAAATCATGTTACTAAATTGCAACAAGCCCGCGTCTTTAGTGTGGGGATAGCATATCTGTTGGCGTTCGAGAGGTCCCGAGTTCGAAACTCGGATAGGGTGAGTTATCCGGATAAGGTTTCTTTTCAATGTACGTAGTAGATAAAGAAGGTATTGTATTCCAACCAAAAACTCAATACCGAGATTTCACCAGAAATACATGTTTTGAAACTTTCTGAGTCCAAAAATAAATTTACAGAAACGGGTACGTGTGTGTGTATGTGTGTGTGTGTGTGTGTGTGTGTGTGTGTGTGTGTGCGCGCGTCTGTGGGCAGCAGTTCAAAAACGAAAGTTGCGTTAAATACCAAACTTAGTATTTAAATTCAAAATCTTCAAGGATGCGACACAAAGATTTTCAAGAAATTCTCCCCAGTCCCAACTACCCTTTACATGGAATATTTTTTCGAAAATTTTTACTTTCTAAAAATGGCTCTAAAGATTTTGATTAAAATTTCATATGTGTAAGATATTTTCATGATAAACGAAATAT
Source organism: Hymenopus coronatus (assembly GCA_030762935.1). Lineage (NCBI taxonomy): Eukaryota > Metazoa > Arthropoda > Insecta > Mantodea > Hymenopodidae > Hymenopus > Hymenopus coronatus. The sequence continues at coordinate 126,390,683 of CM060894.1, read as the reverse complement.
ACATCTTCAATTTTCTGGGAATAGTCTCTGAAGAACTCTTCATTCCGGATGACTTTTGTAGAACTCGTAAACCGTAGGAGGTAAACAAGTTATTTTACACAAAATGTACATCTATATTAAAACACACAATTTATGTCTTATACTTTTAGGGAGAGGGGTTAACCGTTTTTGAGATATTTCTTGTTATTAGTTTCAATGTTCAGTTGCTTAAATTTTTCCTAAGCGGGAAGTCAATTTTTCATTTATCTCTTTCGATTTACTTTTGGGAATACAAAATATAACCGAATTTCTTAGTGCAATGGTTTTTAAAAGATTTGACTATGGTTTTACCTAATATATTAGTTTATTTCTCTTCTACTTACAAGGAAGTAAGTAATAAGACTAATTTTGCTAATGTTTATCTCGATTAGTGTGACGTAGATAAAATAATCTTTTGAAACGAAAATTTGTTTGCTGACAGCTAAATAAAGTCATGTCAGTGGAACACGTCAGATTTTTGTTTGCTGACAGCAGATAAAGTCATGTCAGTGGAACACGTCAGATTTTTGTTTGCTGACAGCAGATAAAGTCATGTCAGTGGAACGCGTCAGATTTTTGTTTGCTGACAGCTAAATAAAGTCATGTCAGTGGAACGCGTCAGATTTTTGTTTGCTGACAGCAGATAAAGTCATGTCACGTCAGATTTTTGTTTGCTGACAGCTAAATAAAGTCATGTCAGTGGAACGCGTCAGATTTTTGTTTGCTAACAGCAGATAAAGTCATGTCAGTGGAACACGTCAAATTTTTGTTTTCGTTCTTGAGAACTGAATGTCGAGTAACTCTTAAGTTCCATGGATCCCAGTCTCGTTTGAGCATCATTTCATCGATTTCATTCATCGTCCGATATTACCTCGCAGGTTAAAGGAACGTTAAACACATAACAGCGGCAACGTGCAAAGGTAGGAAGGAGAAATACGATGTGTCTATTCAATTGTCTATACTTTCCAGCATGTTTTTGTTTTAGATGGAATTACGTTCATGTTTCTCCTCTCCCTGACGTAAAATGTATTAGAGATACTTCACCAAGCGAGATGGCTCCACGGTCTCAGCTCGATTCTGAGGTCCCGGGTTCAAGACACGCTGATCACCCATTCTACCCTAGGGTTTTTCATGATTTTTCTTGGTCGGTAGGCGAATGCTGAATGGTTTCTAATCTGTCATGATTTCCTTTCCCTCATTTCCTTTTCATCTTCTCAGGTTTCAGATGTGCTTCTAGGTTTCATGGTGTGTGGCGTGCGAAACGATCGCGCGGATGCTTGCTAAAAAGGGAAACCATTTTTCCCGTGAACATTAAAGGGCTGTCTGGTTGAAAGGTCCTTCATCGCCGTCTCTAGTCAGCTCCATTAGTGGGACGAATCTTCGAACTAAGAAACATTTAGGGATTTTCGCATATCTACAGTCTTCTGTCTGCGAGCTGTAGCTTCCTGTGCTTCCTTTAATTCATTATTTCCTCCTGAAAAGTGCGTGAGTTTTTGTGTTATAGTGTTTTACTACTTAACAACCGCAGGCGATGACACTGACGATACATGGAATGAAGATGGAGCAGCGGTGGAATGCGAAGGCGGGAGAAACCGGAGAACCCAGACAAAGCGCTCCTATGTCGCTTTGTCCACCACAGATCCACATGCGGTCGCCTGGTAGCGAACCCGGTCTAGCCACTCGGCCACGGCGCGACCTGTCCGAGGTGTATCCTATACTTATCTGATGGTTGCACTCATATGACGTTCACTATCCTTTAATTATAGTTTTTACACTCTATTCTTACAGAACCTTAACTTTCTATATCTTCATGATAATCTAGATAAACTTTTGAACAAATAGATTCATTAAATATTTTGTCGTAGCTACAACGGGAATAGAGGTAACTGAAAGGATACTGCTATATGCTGGTGTAGAAATTCATTTCTCTTTCCATGATATAGACTCAACACTTTTAAAAATGTTATGTGTTACATTCACACAACTCTCTCTACCCATTCTCCAGCAAACTACGTTTACAAAAGATTATTCTTCTATCTACTTCGTACTAATCGAGATAAAATGTACTCTGTAGGTACAAAGGGGCTTGGGAAATGTAGTAGGTAGATGTTTAGTGATAGTCAAATCTTTTAAGAACTGGTCACTATGTGATGGTTTGAGATTATGTTCCCTTTGCATGGCCTGGAGAAAAAGTAAACAAGCAAAATAAATATTTAATAACTCTACGTTTGAGAAAAATATAAATATTTGAGAATTTAAATCAGTAAAAAGGAATACCTCGGCTGTGGTTAACTCAAATATATATATATATATATATATATATATATATATATATATATATATATATATATATATATATATATATGTGTGTGTGGGACGCTATAAGGAGGTCTATATTTTGATGTAGTGAGATTTAGCCTATCTCTCAAGGTTTACAAGTCATTCAAAATGAACAGGACTTCAGGAGGTCTATATTTTGATGTAGTGAGATTTAGCCTATCTCTCAAGGTTTACAAGTCATTCAAAATGAACAGGACTTCAGAGGATATTCTCAGAAAATTCAAGATATGCATTTCATTTGTCATGAAAATATTGTAAACGTGGTATTTTAATAAAAATCTGAGGTGTTCCATTCACATGAATATTTCTACATCTCTGCAACAAATTAATGTTAAAAAGCTTATGCTAATATTTACTTAATCCAACCGAGAAAAAATTAGCAGAAATAGTCTTATTACTTGCTTCCTTGTAATTAGAAGCGAAATAAGGGAGTACCATAGGTTAAAGTGACAGTCAAAAGCTGGTTGCTATGTGACTGAAGTTCTTTTGTTTGTATGGACAGGAGTTGACAAATTCTTGTATGAGAAAAGTATAAGTTTTTCAAGGCTGAAACCAAAAACAAGGAATATCTAAAAAACGATCAACTCCTCGAAACAAATTTATATAGCATATATTGTGTATTTTAATATGCTCTATATTTTTTGTGGGGTAAGTTTTTGTCTATCTTTTACGGTTTAGCAGCTATGCAAAATTCCTCAAGAATAAAATTGTCTTCGCAGGCTATTCCCAGAAAATTCAAGATATACATTTTATTTGTCAGTAAATATCTTTAATATACGACATTTTAATCAAAATCGTTAGAGCCATTTTTAAAAAAAATAAAAATTTTCGAAAAATGTTCCATGTAAAGGGTAGTTGGGGGTGAGGGTATTTTCTTTAAAATCTTCGTGTCGCATTCTTGGAAGATACCAAACTTGAATACCAAGTTTTTTATTCAACGGTCTTTTCGTTTTTGAGCTATGCTGTCCACACACACACACACACACACACACACACACACACACACACACACACACATACACACACACACGGACCTGTTTCTAAAATGCTTTTTTTGGATTCAGGGGACCCAGAACATGTATTTCCGGTGAAATCTCGGTATCGAATTTTTGGGTGCATTACAATACTATACACTATGTACATTGTATGTGTAGAGAAAGTAAAAATATTAGAGTCACTTTAAAGAAAAAGAAAACGTTTGAAAAGTTTTTCATGTAAAATTTAATTTGCGGTGGTTTTTTTTTTTTTTTTTTTTTTTTTTTTTATTTTATTTTTCCCCCCCGAAAAATGTTCATGTCGCATCCTTAGAACACAATGAACTTAAATATCAAGTTAGTATCTAACCGACTTTTCAGGTTTTAGCTAAGCAGTAGAGACAGTAACAAAATTGAAATGTCTAAAATATGCTTTCTGATATATTTAAGTCGCCCTCCGTGGTGTAATGGTTACCATGCTAACTTCGTGTACCTAAGGTCGCGGGTTCAAGCCCGGCGGAGGTCAATGGATTTTTTTCGGGTGTAAAAATCCTTAGCATGGATTCCTTTGGAAGGGAAGTAAAGCCGTTGGTCCCGTATCGTAGATTTTCGACACGTAAAAGAACCTCAAGCCTGATAGAGAGGCCTTTGAGCAAAATTAAGCGGTATTTCACGCCCAATTTAGAATGGGACGAAGAGAACCACAGCAGTTAAAGAGCGCCCATAAATAACATACCATTTTTGACATCTTTAATAATAATAATAATCTCATAACCCTACAGCCTACTGATCAGCCGACTGTCGGCCTCACGCCCACGCACGGACGGCAGAGGTGGGCGAACATCGAATCCTTAAGTGAGCTGATGTGGTCAGCATCACGCGTCCCTAAGTCGAAAAGTGAACTTTCTATTGCAGGTTCTACTTTCCTGGTGATGCTAAGTGGATATCAGTCATATACCGGGACTTAAAATCCCCTCTCCCATGGTTGGGATCGAACCCGGACCGGGAGTCAGAGCATTACGCTCTATCCTACTGCGCCACGGCGGAGCATGTTCTGTGCTGTAAGAGACCATAAATAAACAAGGAATAAAACGAGCTATATAATACGCAGTAATTTGAAAGAGAAAATTGAAACAGGTTAAAACAGCTTCTATCGGCATATCGCTTAAAAGAATCTTATATTTTACGTTTACATGGATTTTTCATCTCACTCTTTTAAAAACTGTCCTTAATAAACCCATTATCTCTACTTCTGGTTAATCTAGGCACACTTACTTTACAGAATTATGCATTTCGTTGCAGGCATAAAGAATACATTAGGCTAAAGCGACATTAGATTTTTTTTAAAAATACTATGTTTCATTCGCATGACTTTATCTGTTCTACAAACAAAGCTCTTAAAACAGATTATGCTTGTACCTACATCATGCTAATCGAGACAAACATGAGCAGTTTTATTTGCTTCTTTGTAAGTTGAAGGGAAATAAGGAAATGTACTAGGCTAAAGCGATACTCAAATCTTTTATAAGCTGACCTCTATACGAAACAATGAAATGCTGTCCTCTTTTACGTGGCCAGAAGTAAAAAATCTGATGTGTTCCATTCACATGACTTTCTCTATATCTCTGCAACAAATTATTGCTGAAAAGCTTAAGCTTCTATTTAATTCATGCTAATCGAGAAAAATCAGCAAAAATAGTCTTATTACTTGCTTCCTTGTAAGTAGAAGCGAAATAAGGGAGTAGCGTAGGTTAAAGTGATAGTTAATAGCTGGTTACTATGTGACTGAAGTTCCTTTATTTGTATGGACAGGAGTTGAGAAATTCCTGTATGAGAAAAGTTAAGTTTTTCGAAGTTGAAACCAAAAACAAGGAATATCTCAAAAAGGACCAACTGCGCGAAAAAGATGTATACAACATAAATTGTGTATTTTAATGTGCTCTACAATTTTTTTTTTGTGGTAAGTTTTTGTCCATTTCTTACGGTTTAGCAGTTATGCAAAATTCCGTAAAATTCACTCAGAATATAGTAGTCTTCAGAGGCTATTCCCAGAAAATTCAAAATATATATTTGAAATATATCTTTAATATACGATATTTTAATCAAAATCGTTAGAGCCATTTTTAAAAAATAAAAATTTCCGAAAAATGTTCCATGTAAAGGGTAGTTTGGGGTGGGGGGATTTTTCTTAAAATCTGCGTGTCGCATCCCTGGAAGATACTAAACTTAAATACGAACTTTGGTATATTACCGACTTTTCGTTTTTGAGTTATCGTGTTCAAAGACCCACGGACACACACAAGACGGACCTTTTTCTGAAAATTCTTTTCTTTTGTATACAGGGGACCCTAAAACATATATTTCCGGTGAAATCTCGGTTTCGAATGTTTGGTGGAGTGCAATACCTTCTCTAAACACTATGTACACGGTACGTGTAGAGAAAGTAAAAATATATGAAAGGATAATAGTTTTTCGTTTGAGAAAATTTAAGTAGTTTAAAATTGAAACCAATATTAAGGACTATCTCGTAAACAGTTAACTCTACAAAATTGTATGCGTCATAAGTTGATTGTTTTAACAATATCTATATTTTTATGCAGTAACCTTTTGCGTATATCTTACGGTTTGCTGGTTATACAAAAGTCATCCACAGAGGTCTATTCTCAGAAAATTCAAGATATGCATTTCATTTGTCATGAATATCGGGGTTTTAACTATTTATAATATTTATTACATTCAACTTACAGTTACGAATGATATGTCAAATGAAAAAGCAACTCAAACAGTTTTACCAAGAAGCTTATAAATGTTCAATGTGACTACCCTTTCTCACACGGCACACATCAAGTCTACAGCCGAGTTCTTCCCAAACGTTGATAAGCGTGTATTCAGTAATTGTAGCAACATCTGCTTCAATCCGGTTTCTTAATTCAGGGAGGTCAGCTGATAGCGGAGGCATGTACACACGATCCTTGATGAAGCCTTGAAGGTAAAAATCGCATGGCGTTATGTCAGGAGAACGTGGAGGCCATGCATAGCAAGCCCTGTCATTGGGGCCCTTGCGGCCTATCCAGCGCTCGGGTATAGTGACGTTCAACCAATCGCGTACTTCGTTATGCCAGTGAGGTGGCGCACCATCCTGCTGGAAAATGAAGTTCTCTGGCTCATTTTATTCCAACTGAGGGAAGAGCCATTGCTCTAGTGCATCAAGGTAAGAATTGCCAGTTACAGTAGTTTCACCAAAAAACTAAAGGCCCATAAACTTTTCGCCGGGATACGGCACAAAAAACATTCACTTTAGGGGAATTTCGTTGCATTTGTACCATCTCGTGAGGATTTTCTGAGCCCCAGATGTGCACATTATGAGTGTTAACATGTCCACTAAGGTGAAAGGTCGATTCATCACTAAAGACAACACGATCCACAAAATCGTCATGAAACAACATGTCGTTTGCGAATTTGGCACGTAATCCGTGATCTGTCGGCTTTAGAGCTTGCAATAACTGTAAACGGTAAGGACGTAGCTGTAAGCGTTTTCTTACAACTTTCCAAACAGTCGACACAGGAACTTGTAATTCACGACTAGCCTTCCGGACTGATTTCTTTGGGCTACGAGTGAACGACTCTCTCACTCGCTCAACAGTCTCTTCACTTACTCCTGGTCGTCCCGTGCTCTTCCGTTTACAAAGGCAGCCGGTATCTTCAAACTGATTATACCACCTACGAATGTTTTTATCACTAGCAGGATCACAACCGAACTTACTACGGAACGCACGTTGCACAGTAACTACAGATTCGGTCTTTGCAAACTGCAAAACACAAAACGCTTTCCGTTTACTAGTCGCCATCTTTGCTACTACCGCTGTCTAGCGGATTGCGGCAGAAACATTGCACGCACATGCACACTTGTGCCAACAAACAAAACTGTTTGAGTTGCTTTTTCATTTGACATATCATTTATAACTAAGTTGAATGTAATAAATATTATAAAGAGTTAAAACCCCGATATTCATTTATGTACACCCTGTATTTTAATTACATGATAGAGCAATTTTTGCGAAAATCAAACTTTTCGAAAAATTTTCCATGTAAACCGTAGTTGGGGGTGGGGGATTTTCCTGAACATCTTCCTGTCACATCCTTGAAAGATGTTTAACTTAAATACCAATTGGCATTTAATAGACGTTTCGTTTTCCAGTCATGCTCCACACACAAAACAGACACAAACATACACACGGACATTTTTATAAAAATGCTTTTTTGGGGGGAGGAGTGTTCAGGGGGTCTTAAAACATATATTTACGGTGAAATCTCAGTATCAAATTTTGGGTGGATACAATATCTTCTCTATCTATGTACACTATACATACGCACTGGAGAAAGTGAAAGGCGGATTGTTATGATATGACAGGAATTGCTCTTGTTTGCATGATCATGAGAAGAACACAACTAATAGCGACTTATCACTTGAAAAATAATAAGCATTAGAAAACTCAAACCAATAACCCGGAAATATTTACGCTAAAAATACTATTTGATTTAAATTGTGTCCCTTAAGCATATCTACATTATTTAGACTGTGTCTGTTTCACTACAATTTACCAATGTTAATGCAAGTAATTCAGAATTAAGACGGATTCACGGGCTATTCCCAGAAAATTTAAGAAACCTTTACATTTCATCTGCCATTAAAATGTCTTGAACATTGGCATTTAAATCAAAATTGATGAACCATTTCGAGAAAATCGAAATTAACGAACATTTTAATATGTAAAGGATAGGTTGCACCTGGGGAGGTTTTATTGATCGCGTCGTATCCTTAGAAGATGCTAAACTTAAATCAAATTTTGGCTAACTTTTTGTTTTTGAGAAATACTGTTTACAGATAGACCGACATAGAGACACCAGATACAGACACGTATGCGCACGGAATTTTTTCTATAAGTATTTTGTTTTTATTCAGTGGACCTCAAAACAGATTTATTGTGAAATATCTATACTGAATTTTTGTGTGCTGTTAGTATTAAATTGTGAGCGTTATGAACTTCAAGACAGGGACGACGTTATATGGATGACCAACTACATAACTAAAATGAGGAGGGGTCCAATAGAACCATGTCGTAATATTGATTTTATATGATGGTGCAATATTAATTTCCTCACCAAAATAGGCTTTTCCATCAAAGGAAACAAACATTCTAATCTCTGCGCTGGGCATAGGCAACGTGCACTGCACAACTGTACTGCAGAAGTGGCTAACACTCTGGTACTGCTTACAAGTAGGTTAGAAAGCTTTCACCTCTTCGGCTAGCATGTACTATTATATCGTCAAAGTTTTGTGTCGAGTCATCCTGAATTCTAATACTAGGTCTTCAACTTTTATATTAAAATGTCCATATCATTACTGTTGTTTTTACACGAGATCAAAGAAGACACGAAATTGCATTATTAAGGCGCTTTCCTTAACCGTAGTTTTTGAGCGCATGAAAAATAGATTATCTTGGGCTAGTTTTATAGGTTAATTGATCGTCAGTTTTTATAATAAATATACACACATATATGTTTACACACATACTCACACACAACACACACGCATACACACACACGCACACACACACACACACGCACACACACACACACACACACAAAGGTGGTTCACCTGTCCGTTATTCTCTGGTTTTATGCAACCTGCAGACTACAGTCTAACCCGAAAACATCGTTCCCGCGACCCATCTTCTACAAACTAACATTATAGACTTTGGCGCTCCGGGTTATAGCTGAACAGTAGTGCATTTGATTAAAGCGAGGTGCTTGATTCAGGTTTGAATCGTCCAAAACGTTGACAATTCCCCCCCCCCCCCGCTTTCTTTCTTCCTGATTTTGACACAAAGCTAGATGGGATATCGGAACATTTTTTCACCTGCTTATTTGTTTCTTTTTGGTTGTTCTCTTTATTTATGTTTATTCTAACTTAATCAGTCCGTTTACGGAAATACTAATGAAAATGAACATTTGAGGCACATTCATTCAGTTTCTTCTAACTTTGCAGATATCATTACAATGTTTTAAAACTAACATACTATCTCGGATAAAACAACAGAACAAGACCCATTTTCAGGGTATCTCTAAAACGAAAAATATATAAAATACCTAGGTTGACAATCACAAACTGTGCCAAAGACATAGGTATTCAATACGTTCAGTTGAAAAGAAAATTAGGTTTAATCACCAAACTTAACAAACTTCTCAATGTCCACCAGATAAAGTGTTTCTGATATGAAACATTTTCATTTAGTGCAGCAGCTGTTCGAACTGACGACCGTCTTCGTTGATTCAGAGTTGTGCGCGATGTTGCCATGACAACCTGGTATAGCACACACCTACATATTTGTATCTAATGGGGCATGTCTAGACCTAAAGTGTCCTCCGGTAGTATTCGCTAACCCGCTGAGGGTACCAACTGCCAAAATTTTGTAGAGAACATTCTCTAACTATGAAGAACAATCGATAACATGTTATGTGTTCTAGGATTTTGAAATTGTTTTTATTAACTTTATACGTTTTGAAACTTTCCTTTATTATCAAAAGTATTACTGAAGTTTCTTTTTCAAAATAATTAGAAAGAAAACTAAGGATCGAAGACTGCAGAACACGTAAAATGAACTGTCGTTTTTCTTCATTCGTATACCTTTTTGTTTACACCTAAAATTATTAGAGTAAAACACTGAACTTACTTTGCACCTCGATGGATAATACATAAAGAAGAAAAAAAGTGCACCCGAACTGCCGACACGCTGGAGGGGTTGAGGGAACATGAAATTAACAAGTTGAGCGAGAATCGTTGCGCCTTCTTGCTACGTTAAAACTTGTAGTAGGGTGTTGCTGAAATAATTTGCGAGATTGTGCACGTGACTGATGTAAGTAATTTGAGATCGGCGATGCATGGTCCCGGATAAACATAACGTTAAACGTGTGGGTATCAGGTGCTGATAAGTCGGTGTTAAAACAAAGCAGGTTGAAAAAATGGCTTAGAATGTCTTTAAAACTGCTGCCCGAGTATAGAAATATCGATTTTTAACAGCTCGTTTCTAGGGTTCTCAAAATTTAATGTCGCAAATATCTATAAAATCTCGAACTAATCACTTGACAGTGCGACACTGAGCATTCATTAACTACGTTCTTGAGGTAGCCTACTCTGGAGGAGTTCTTTCAACTGCTCTGGTGGCTTAATGCGTAACGCGGCAAGCTCCTATCCCAAAGGTCACGAGTTCAATTCCTATCGCAGAGTAAATGTTTTTTTTAATTATTATTATTATTATTATTATTATTATTATTATTATCATTATCATCATCATCATTCCAAACGAAGTGTCACGATACGTGGCGTATTGGCACTTCAGAAACTTATAGCCTTACTTCGAAATTTCAATAAAGCAGGCCATAAGTCTCCTATCTCAAATTATTTATTTAAGTAATCTACATATTCTGTGAAAATATTTCGGTATAGTTCATTAACGCTGTGTATGTGTTTGTGTGTGTGTGTGTGTGTGTGTGTGTGTGTGTGTGTGTGTGTGAATTTCACTGGCATTAGATGGCTCCTAGTTGATCATTCAATGGTCTACGTGGTTAAGTTGCCAAGTTGTGCGTATTGAAAGTAATTAGATATTGGGATCAAAAAATTATAATCAGAAAGAAATATGTAAATAATGTATCACATCCTTGGAAGGTACTGCACTCATATACCAGCTTTGGTATTCAACTGAGTTTTCGTGTTTGGTATATGCTGATCCTGCTACATAAACAGAGATATACGCATTTCTAAAAAATGTTTTTTTAGTCAGGGGCCCTCAAAATATTATTTCCGGTGAAATATAAGTGTCGAATTTTTCTATTATGTACATTCTACGTGGTAGAGAAATTAAACATTGGCTCATAATAAAGACGATTTCGAAGGCTACTACTAGGAATTTTAAGATGTACACTTCTTTTGTCATGAAACCAGCTTATATACTTGGAATTGTATTCAATTGGGGGGGGGGAGATTTTCTTCAAAATCTTAATACCATATCATTGGAATGTCCATGATTTAAACTCTAAGTTTAATATTTAACCGATGTGAGTTATGCTGTTCACAGACGCACCTACGCCTACTTATACATGGACTGTTCCACACATGCTTTTTGGGTTCAGGGAGCCTAAAATGTATATTTCCTGTGATATCTTTACATCGAATTTTGAGTGGATTAAAGAGCGTGAAGTCTGACGTGTTGCTTATCGCGAAAACGGTGAGCGGGTCGCGCTCATTGACAGGGACAAACCGAACACATCTCTAGCTAGTTCTACAATGGCACTTGAAATAGCCTTGTTGAGTTCTGCAACTCTTTTAATGCACGAAGAGATATCTGCACACGTCAAATAGGGGACAGTGGTGTCACCTGGTATATCTAAGCGTAAATATAAAATGTGAGGAAGTGCCCTCACTTCCATTAATGCCGTCACCACACCCTTGGGAGGCCTTTAGAGTGTGTGCACCACAAGGAGGAGATGCATGTATCTGTTTACGTCTTCGCGCGTTCTGTTTTACGTGTACAGTAATATAATTGGTGAGAAAGAAATTACCTTGTGATTGACATTCCTGCTGATACATGACTGTCTCAGTACGCTGTTGCCATATTTACTCACTGTGCATCTTCAGCGTCACATGTTCCTCTGCTTCCTCTAAAATGCCTTCTTTCCATGCATTTTTTATCACACTTCTCATATGATGAACTACTTTTCCCATTTCTCATTAGTACTTCATCTATTCCTTTCAGCATTGGATCTGTACTTTACTTAACCTAAAAGCTTTATTATTTTGGTTAACGTAACTTCAACTCGTTTATTACGGCTGTAAGACACTTTTGCTTTCTCTACACGTACTATGTACATAGAGTATAGAGAATGTAGATATTGCACCCCACCCAAAAATTCGATACCAAGATTTCACCGGAAATATATATTTTAGGGTCCCTGTATAAAAAAAAAGGATTTTCAGAAAAAGGTCCGTGTGTGCGTATGTCCGTGTGTCTGTGAACACGATAACTCAAAAACGAAAAGTCGGTAAAATACTAAACTTGGTATTTAAGTTGAATTTTTTGGGAATAGCCTCTGAAGACTATTTTATTCTGGATGAATTTTACGGAATTTTGCATAACTGCTAAACCGTAAGGGATAGAAAAAAGCTTACCACACAAAAATGTAGAGCACGTTAAAACACACAATTTATGCTATATACATTTTTTTTTTCGTGGAGTTCATTGTTTTTTAAATATTCCTTGATTTTTGTCTCAGCTTTGAAAGGCTTGTAAGTACTTTTCTCATGCAGAAATTTGTCAACTGTCCATACAGACAAAGGAACTTCAGTCACATAGCAACCAGCTTTTGACTATACTTTAACCTATGGTACAAGGAATCAAGTAATAAGACATTTTCTATTTTTTCTCGATTAGCACGAAGTAAATAGAAGCAACAATAATTTGTTGCAGAAATGTAGAGAAAGTCATGTGAATGGAACAAGAGCAATGTCCGCGACATATAAAAGGTTGTAGCGATTATAAATGTAAATCCTTACGGAGTCACTATGTGTAGTACAACTCAACTTTTCACAGAATGAAGTCATTCAATCAGATCAGTCGTGTATGAGAACCGCGCGTCAATTTCCACTAAACCCGTAGGTGTTGCAACGTGACCTCTCTGACGGTTATGTTTTCTTACACTGTGATTGGTCAGCAAGCTGACGACACACCCCACAAGTGTCGATAACAAGGAAATTTCTCACCGACTATAGATAATTCACATGTGGATATATAACTGCGCAATAGCTTTGCTCGTCATCGCTTATAATAGCTTTGCTTAAATATATAAATAATTAGAACATGTTTTGCACAATTTCTCCACAAGCGAATGTTTTAATGGCAATATATTGTAAAACTAAGGTAAATTATGCCTTTAACTCTCAAACAGGACACTTTTACTAAACATTATTTTTATAATTAAACTGCTCAATCTCCATCGCTGCCTAGTATCTAATTTAGCCGCATTGGCACTGGATCACTTAGGGCATGGAATTGCCCTAGCAATGTCCCAAATGGCAAATTGACTTCCCGCATTACTACTCATTTCTTTCCCGAAGCATCTCCGAAATATTTGCATTCTTCGTGTTAGCTGCCGTTTACCACACCTCTGTTTGTCGAACAACAACGGCGGAACACTCTCTCGCTCTCTCAGAAGGGAACCAAGGGTACATGTTTTCAAAGAAAGGTTGATTTCTTGCTATGAATTACCAAAGATGTTTATGGTGCTATCGAGTCAGTCTGGATGGTTCATTGGTTCTGATCCCAAGGTTGCCTATTTACCCCGGTCAAGACCGATGGTTTTTATGTGTGCTTAAAGCGACAGATCCATGGCAGTAGATTTAGTCATGTAAAAAAACACCAAGACGCTCATATAAACATGGAAATTAAGTGCGTCGTTAACAAACAAATCGAAAAAAAACCTGATCTGTTCCGTTAAAATGACTTTCGCTAAATCTCTATCACAAATTATTGTTAATAAACTTATTCTTCTGTCTACTTATTGCTAATCGAGGTAAACTTTAGTAGAAACGGTCTTATTACTTAGCCGCTTATACGTAGAAGGGAAATAAGGGAATACACTAGGCTAAACCGACACTCAAATGTTTTACAATTTGGTTGCTATGGTATTGAAATCCGTTTCTTTGTGTGGCCAGGAGTTGGAAAATTCGCGTATGAGTAAAGTTTAAGTATTTTTAAAGTGAAACCAACAACAAGGAATTTCGGTTAATGCCACGAAGAAAGTATAAGACATAAATTGTGTTTTTCAACGAGATCTACATTTTTGTGTAGTAGTGTTTTGTCTTACTCTTGCGGTTTACCAGTTATGTAAAATTCTGAAAAATACATCCAGAATAAAGAGGTTTTCCAAGAAAATTGAAACATACATTTTATTTGTCATGTAAATATCTTAAATATAAAATATTTTAATCAAAATTCGTTGAGCAAATCAAATTTTTCGAAAATTTTTCCATGTAAAGGGTAATTGGAGGGTTGGGGAGATTTTCTCGAAAATCTTCGTTTTGCATCCTTGGAAGATACCGAATTTAAATTTCAAGCTTGATATTTAATGATTTTCTTTTTTGTGACCTATGCTACCCATAGACGCACACAGCTCGGTATCGAATTTTTGGGTGCAGTATAATGCCTTCTCTATACACTATGTACATAGTGCGTGTAGAGAAAATAAAATTCATATATATACGAGGGTTGTTGATAAGTCCCGGGCCTCACACAGATAAGGCGCCACTAGGCAAATTAGACTGTAGCAACGTATAGTTTAACTCTAGACAAGCTTGTATCCATAGTTACAGGTCAATAGCTTATTTAGTTTTCGAATGACAACATTTTAAACAAGACAACTTTAAAGTTTTCACGAAAATGGAGGACTTGGAAAACTAGCAGTGTTTAAATACTTCCATTTGAAAGGCTTAACGCCTAAAAATATCAAAGAGGAAATGGACAGTACATTAAAATACTCTGTCCCTTCACATTCAATGATTAAAAGGTGGGTTGCAGAGTTTAAAATGGGACGTACGAGCACTAGTAAAGAGCCTCGCTCTGGACGCCCTGTAGAAGTGACAACTCCAGAGGTCACTGAAAAAATTCATCGTTTAGTACTGGAAGACCGCAGGTTAAAGCTGTTTGGGACAGCAGAGGCTATAAACATATCAAAAGAACGTGCAGGTAATATTTTGGGCTTTCACAAGGTCTGTGCAAGATGGATCCCGCGTTTGTTGACACCTAATCAAAGTTGCAAAAAAAAAAAAAAAATGTTTCTGTTAAGAATGTGAAGCTCTACCTTAAAAATTCCAGTGAATTTTTGAGTCGGCTTATTACCATGGATGAAACTTGGATACATCTCTACACTCCAGGAAGTAAATGAGTCAAAGCAGTGCATTGCGCCAGGTGAACCAACTCCAAAAAGGTGAAGTCAATTTTGTCAGCTAACAAGTTTATGGCGAGTGTTTTCTGAAATGCACAGGGAAATATTTTTATTGATTACTTGGAAAAGGGTAAAAGTATCACTGGTGACTACTACGCAAGCTTAAAAGAACATTTGAGCTATGAGGTGAAAAGAAAAAGACCTCATTTGGCAAAAACAATCTTGTTTCATCACGACAATGCTCCGGCCCATTGCAATGGGAATTGCATTTTTTGTTGTCATGGAACTTGTTTGCATTACATTTCCGTCTCCTAGCGTCAATAAAATGCATTTATTTTCAATCTCCCTCGTTAACCATATGTTCTACATTTAAGTAATGCAATATAACAGGAAAACATTCCGTCATTAAATGAAACATAACTGTCAGATAAGAAACTTAATACATTCTCGCTGCAAATGAGAAATACGATGACTATTCTTCACTGATATCATCTGAAAGCTAATCAATAACACATCTTAGTTTTTCAATATAAGTCTTATGTTTTTTCCAACTTAGCAAACTTGAATAATCAGGAGTATAACAAGTGAGTAATATTAAACTTTTAACTCTAGAACTTCAGCAGGTATCATTAATGGATCAAGCATGACAGATTATCGATTATGTTTTTTTTTTCCCTCCAATTTCTTACATTTCCTTAGTTGACCTATTAATGCTTAACGCTTTCCTTTTACATATACATACACACATTTACTTATCTAACAAACAATATACTTCCGTCAACTATGTAAGCATTATAGGGCAACTCAAGTTCATACTGAACAATGACGTCACACTCGGTCGTTTATGTTAGAATGTTTTCGAGAGAGTTGCGAAGTGGGACTTTAGACGTGTTTCTTTGCCTTCAAAAGAATGTAACTTACAGTGGAATATCATTTATGTTAATTTGAGGATGACATTTTCACTTGAATATTTTAGAACTCGTGCACGTTCCCAATTCTGTTACTAATATGTCGCAGAAGAACTACTTCTAAAATTATATTCTCAGAATAAAAACCTGTTAAAAAGGTATACAGGCAACTGTGTTGGAAAGAACATGTAAAATATTACAAGGACTTATATAAGATGTGCCAGAAATTCCGTGACTGCCTTACATTGGCGTTAATACTACGGAAGATTAGTAAGGTATATTACGTGAAGGAGACTCTAGGGGGCTTCCTACTGGATGCTGGATGCAACAGTGTACCAAACCAGCCTGACAACAAAACAAAGAAAATGTTTCAACTTTAAACAAATCTGATGTGATCCATTCACATGACTTTCTCTATATCCCTGCACAAAATATTGTTAAAAAGCTTATGCTTCTATTTACTTCATGCTAATCGAGAACAAATTAGCAGAAATACTCCTGTAACTTGCTTCCCTGTAAGTAGAAGCGAAATAAGGGAGTTCCATAGGTTAAAGTGATAGTCAAAAGCTGGTTGCTATGTGACTGAAGTTCCTTTGTTCGTGGACATGAGTTGACAAATTCCTATATGAGAAAGGTATACGTTTTTCAAAGCTGAAACCAATAACAAGGAATATCTCAAAAAGGATCAACTCCACGAAAAAAATGTATATAACATAATTTGTGTGTTTTAACGTGCTTACATTTTTTTGTGTGATAAGTTTTTATCTATCTCTTACGGTTTAGCAGTTAAGCAAAATTCCGTAAAATTCATCCAGAACAAAGCAGTCTTCAGAGGCTATTCCCAGAAAATTGAAGATATACATTTTATGTGTTAGATAAATATCTTTAACATACAGTATTTTAATTAAAATCGTTAGAGCCATTTTTGAGAAAATCAACTTTTCGAAAAAAGCTCCGTGTAAAGGCTAGTTGGGGTGGGGGAATTTTCTTGAAAATCTTCGTGTCACATCCTTGGAAGATACCAAACCTAAATACCAAGTTTGGTATTTAACGGACTTTTCGTTTTTGAGCTATGCTACCCACAGACACACACACACACACACATACACAGACAGACACACACACGGATATTTTTCTAAAAATTATTATTTTATTCAGGGGGTCTCAAAACACGTATTTCCGGTGAAATATCGGTATCGAATTTTTGGGTGCATTACAATACCTTCTCTACACACTATGTACATAGTACGTGCAGAGAAAGTAATATGAAATAAATAAGTCTATATATGAGAGTTCTCAAATCTATCTAATTCATTATCTCATTGTAATCGAAAAATAATTAAAAGTTCCACATTTTTTACGTCATCTCATAATTCGTATTCATAAAAAACGTAAGTCTTCTATTCACGTTACGTAATGATAAGTACGATTTGTTTAATATTTTTACTTATACATATATATTTAAGAACCTCAATTATTAAGTAATATGGAGCTAGTTGCACGCAATATATGGAAAACAAAATGCAAATGGGAACTCCCGAGTAACGAGCAATCTTATTTGCGTTTTTTACTTCTCTACACGTACTATGTACATTGCAATTGTTACCGTGATTTCACCGGAAGTACATGTTTTGAGAAACCCTAATCCAAAAAAAAATTTTTTTTTAGAAAATTAACTGTGTGTATGTATGTGTGTGTGTGTGTGTGTGTGTGTGTGTGGTGTGTGTGTGTTTGTGGGCAGCAGAGCTCAAAAACGAAAAGTCTGTTAAAAACCCCCAAATTGTTATTTGGGCTTGGTATCTTCCAAGGATGCGACACGAAGATTTTCAAGAAAATCCCCCAACCCCCAACTACCCTTTACATGGACCTTTTTTCGAAAATGTTGGTTTTATCAAAAATGGCTCCAACGATTTTGGTTAAAATATAATATATTAAAGATATTTACCTGGCAAATAAAATGTATATCTTGAATTTTCTGGGAATAGCATCTGAAGGCTACTTTATTCTGGATGAATTTTACGGAATTTTCCATAACCTCTAAACCGTAAGAGATGGACAAAAAACGTAGAACACAATAAAACACACAACTTATGTCATATATGTTTTCTTCGTGGAGTTGATCGTTTTTTGAGATATTCCTCATTTTTAGTTTCAGCTTTGAAAAACATACTTTTCTCATACAGGAATTTGTCAATTCCTATCCATACAAACAAAGGAACATCAGTCACATAGCAACCAGCTTTTGACTATCACTCAAATTTATGGTACTCCCTTGTTTCGCTTCTACTTTCAAGGAAGCAAGTAATAGGACTAATTCTGCTAATTTGTTCTCGATTAGAATGGAGTAAATAGAAGCATATGTTTTTAACAATAATTTGTTGCAGAGATGCAGAGAAGGTCATGTGAATGGAACACATCAGATTTTTTTTTCGTGGTTTTCCTCAGTTACTAGTTTGGATATTCAATGTCATAGCCATAGTTCCACCTACAGAAGAGACCTAATATAAACGAGAATAGATGAGCAAGTACGCAATGAGGACCGTCTATTCAGCGTCACAATGACTACCTTTGCACTCAAACAATATAGTTCTCGATTACACACACACACACATTACAGCAAGTCTCACTAATAACAACAATAGATGGGATAGGAAGGTGACTATGCAACTAAGGTTGCCTATCATCACTCCCGCAGTTGCACCTGACAGTGGGAGTTAAGTTGGTACACCCCCAAATAACAGATGACTTTCTGAACCAATCACAAAACAGCATCCCGGTCGGTCGGTCAGACAACGGAAACGCATCTAGAAGCAGCACCGTTGCAATATCTGGCTATTTCCAACCACGTGCTCAGTTTGTGAACTCCTAAACAACGTGCGTTGAGTTGTTCTGTACAAGCCAGTACAATTCCTTGTTACTTATATGTGGATGTTGTTTAGTTGTGGCGAGAGTGGACCCGGCTTCTGAAAGGTGAAATTTAATCATGTGCACGAAATAATACGAAAAGCACAGGAATTAGACGGAATCATCAGTGAATGTGAACCACTAATGACATCTTGGTGAGGACGATGATGATGACAATGACGATGATACTTCCGAGAATGATGACGACAGTCACTTGGATGGAATTGAGTCATTAAAATTCCAAACCGGTGAAAATCACTTTGTTATACCTTTCTCTCATTGCAACGAGTTATTTTGCATTAATTTGTTCTATATTGTAAATACGTAATGTATGCTACATACGTTACAGTATCACTGATATTTTCAATTAACATCAATAATAACTAATTAGGTTCATTATTCCTCGGCATTCATTTATTACTTACATGTTTATATTCGTCGTTACACACGATAGAGACATTTGTAATCAACTGTTGTTGTTTACTAGTTACTCTGGCAACGCCGCAAAGTCAGCATAGCCAACCTTACGCGAAACCACCCGAACTGTCCAGTGCAAGGATTCAGCGGCGGGGGTTTAAGTAGAGGGTACACAAAGGCGACTAAAGAACTAAAGTCACATGTCTGGAACACAATGACTCAAGTGAACCAATAAACCTATAGTAGTCATCAAGAATATGACCAAGATGTTAAAGCGATGAAAATCACAGAACGTTCACTTTTTCAATTAATATCTCACATATGTATATTTATCGTTAGAGCGGTTTTTGGAACACATGTTAAACTCACATGATTTTCTGTAACTCTTCCATAGGTATAAGGGGAATAAGAGAATACACATGCTAAAGCGATAGTCAAGAGGTGTCGCTGTCATGGTTTTGAAATTCCGTTCACATGCCCTTCTTAACTCTTCAATGGGCACAAGGGGAATAACAGAATACATAAAGCTATAGACAAACCATTCAAGGGATGTTCGCTATGTGATGGATTTGAAATTCCTTCTCTTTGCATGAAAAAAGAAACAAAAACTCTAAATACTTTCCCTAAGAGAATTGGAAAATTTAAAACGTTAACAAGGCATATCTCAGAAATGGCTAACTCCACGAAAAATTTGATATAAATTGTGCTTTAATGAGATCTATATTTTCACTTTCTCAACCACGTATGAGCAATGTACATAGTAGGTAGAGAAGATATTGTTTCCATCCAAAAATTCAATACCGAGGTTCCCCGAAATATATGTTTTGACACTCCCTGAATCCAAAAAGAGAGCATTTCAGATAAAGGTCCGTGTGTATGGATATTACAAATTTTATACGAAGATAAACGTTTTAGAGTCCTCTGAATCCAAAAATGCACTTGTAGCAAAAAGAACATTTGCGTGAGTGTGTGTGTGTGTGTGTGTGTTTGTATATACTAATATTCAAAAATGAAAAGTTCATTAAATACAAAACTTTATATTTATGTTTAGAAACTGTCGCGAGAAGTCGGTGTCTCGTTCCAGCAAAGTTCTCAGCTCCGTTGTTAAAGAAGATTCCACTCCTA